>CM068374.1:392783438-393983438 GCA_034769895.1 Magicicada septendecula | reverse complement strand
ATTTCATTATCATGTTTATCCTCTTCTACCACCACAATCTTACTACCTGTATTATTTGCATTATCTAGAGTACATTCATTTTTGGAATTATTAGTTTTAAATAGGTTATCCAGTACATCATTTTGGTGGGTACTACTATCTAGTACTTTCTGACTTTCTAATTTACTTTCTACCACATGTAACTTATCTAATTTTGTAATCAGCTGGTCACATTTCTTAATAAGTTTTTCGTGACTCACTTTTATTTCATTCTTTAATTCATTGAATTTAATATTAGAATCGATTTTCTGTTCATCTAGTTTTTTATCAAAACTGTCAAATTTATTTAATAAAAGTTGCATCATTGCATTAGTTTCATCCTGCTTACTATCTAAACTAGTTGAAATGGATGTATTGACTTTCGTTATTTCTACAGATACAGGCGTATGCACCTCGTCAATCTGACTAGTTTGAGGTGTTTGTACATCCATCTCGCCAGTCAAATTTACATTAGTTGTACCTATTTCTAACGTAATATTGTCATTAGTACTCATTTTGGCAATTGTGTAATGCACGCATGCATACAATTGTATAACCTAATTGTGGGGTTATGTTTACGAATTATAAAATTTTGTGTCCGTTACCTCAAGCAATTTGTTCCGTTCTTTCTAGGCGTACATTAGGTAATAATATGTTTAAATAATACCACCTAATGTCCCTGTTCGGGCGCCACCTGTATACTTACGTTTATTTTGATTTTATAGATACGATATATTATATCTCACAAATGTGGTTATGTATACAAAAACTAAGACGCCATCTATGCAATTAACTAAGTCATGGGCCAGAAGTTCGTTACGCGAAGTCATAGGAAACGGAAATTGCTTGAAATAACAAAACAGCTGTTCTAATTGTTACCAATGAAATACCCCTTTTTATTCTTTACTTTGTTACATAACATTTTTTAAAACCAACTGTAATCCTTCCAAAAACATAATGTGTAATAATAACTTTGATTAAGTTTAATGATTATATGTTTAAATGATTATACAATAATAACATGTATATATTTATATTTATATAGTGGTGCTCAACCCAGCACTTAGAATAATTATGCACGCACACAACCACTCACCCTTTCATTATCATGGTACAAACTTATTTAAATTTTGGAGCTCCTTAAATTTTGATTGAAATTTTGAATAATTTGTTAAATGATTGATTTCTACAATAACATATATTGGGAAATAAAGGATTCAAAATATATAAGGAACGCTCTCACCAATGTAGTGTTGCTGGTTGTTCTCGGTTTGCACGAACTTCGCGCACCGCGAGTTCGGCGAGTTTTTCCCGGTCACATCTTGAAGTTGGCGCACTGTACTTATTATATTTATATTGTTTATTAACCACCTACAGTGGTCTAAAAAGTTAAAATTCACTCGTAAGTGAATGGGCGGCCGGCCGGCTCAAATCAGAGCTGCAGATGAAATGACGGCAATTTCTGGTTGAAATCTGCGGAAGTGGGGTGTATTGACGTCACATTCCTTTGTCTAAGTTGTTGACATTGCCGTTTGGTTGCTGTCAACAAATTCTCCGCCTCTGACGTAACGAAGGCTTGGCTCTGCTTATCTCAATAACTGCACACTGTTTTTGTGATGTGACACCGTTTTTTGTCATGAATTAGTTCAAATCCTGGCAAATACTGTAATATAGTCCACTCACCGTAAATTCTATATAGGGTGTTTGAGGTTGGGTTGGGTATGTCAAAAAATAGGAAAATACAATATTTATGATCTCGTTACCATATTTTATGTAATTATACAATGTACCATGATTGTACCATCACAATACGACTACCCCCGTACAAGTTGTCGCCCCCCAAGATGGAAATCATGCGAAACCATATCAATAAGTTATTGGACCAAGGAGTCATAGAACCCTCTACTTCCCCATATTCTTCACCCTCCTTTTTAGTACCGAAAGGACCAGATAAACACCGACTAGTTGTAGACTACAGGCAATTAAATAAAAGAATAGAATTTGAATCAATACCTCTTCCAGACATCCATAGTGCGTTTCACTATTTTACTAAATCGATGGTTTTTACGGTAATGGATCTAAATCAAGCTTTTCATCAAATACCTCTTTCAGAAGAATCCAAACGTCTAACCGCGTTTGCAGTTCCTTTTAACTTGTACCAATTTACTAGGGTACCCTTTGGAATATCTCAAGGAAGTTCCGTATGTAGTAGACTATTGGAGAAGATATTTCACGACATTAAATTTAAATATGTGTACCACTATTTGGACGACATCGTAATATACAGTGAATCAATGGAACAACATCTCAGACATTTGCGTGAAGTGTTATCCCGTTTACTAAGAGCAGGATTAACGGTGAACCCAAATAAGGTAAGTTTTGCTGTACCTCAGTTTTCTTTCTTAGGACACATAGTGAAAGCGAATGGAAAGGTAAGCATTGACCCCGAACGTACCCGTGCTATTAGAGAATTTCCACCCCCACGAGATGCAAAAGGTATAGCCCGATTTTTAGGTATGGTGAATTATTTCCACAAATACATACCCCATCTTGCCGAAATAGCAGCACCCCTTAA
This sequence comes from Magicicada septendecula, assembly GCA_034769895.1. Taxonomy (NCBI): domain Eukaryota; kingdom Metazoa; phylum Arthropoda; class Insecta; order Hemiptera; family Cicadidae; genus Magicicada; species Magicicada septendecula. The sequence goes on along the minus strand of CM068374.1, from coordinate 393,980,845 downwards.
CTCCTTACGAAAGAAGGGAACAAAGTTCGAATGGAGCTCAATACATCAAAACGCGTTTGAGCAACTTAAAGAAAGCATTATATCTCCCCCAGTTTTGCAATTAGCTGATTTCACAAAACCATTCGTCATGCAAACCGACAGTTCCAGTGTAGCGTTAGGTGCAGTGATATACCAAGAGATAGATAACTGTAGACTACCAATTAGTTATGCATCACGAACACTGAGCGATCAAGAAAGAAAGTATTCTGCATATGAATTGGAATGTTTAGCAATTGTTTTTGCATTCGAAAAGTTTAAACCCTTCCTAGAACATAAGGAATTTCTTTTAGAAACCGACAATCAGGGGTTATCATGGTTATTGAATCACCCTAAACAATTAGGACGAATTGGCAGATGGGTATTGAAATTAAACTGCTACAAATTCAGAGTGCAGCATATTAAAGGTACTCAAAATGTAGTCGCCGATACCCTGTCCCGTATGTTCCAGTCACCCACTAAAACTTCCGAAAACATAGTGAAGCCGGAAATAGCAAGCGCGAACGCCGTAATTACTGAATTCCCCCTTGCCTTTACAAACATTGCCCTATATCAACAACAAGACCCCTTACTGAAGCCTATTATAGAACAACTTACCCAAGGTATTAAATCCGAGAAGTACGTATTGAGTAAGAATGTACTGTGCCTCAAAATAAGAGACGGAAAGGAATTAAGAATAATAGCCCCGGACGTAATTAAGCCCATGCTAATGGAATACTTCCATTCATCTACCATAGGAGCCCATATGGGAATCAATAAGACGATACATCGTATTCGAAAGGAATATCATTGGAACAATATGAACTGCGAAATAGCTACCTTCGTAAAGAAATGTTCATTATGCGCCCTTAGCAAACCTGCCAGAAATACTCAAGTAAGCCAATTGATATCAGAAATCCCAAAGACCCCTTTTTCGAAACTTTATCTAGATTTCTCAGGTCCGTATCCCCGATCCAAATCAGGAAATACCATGTTACTGATATGTGTAGATTCGTTCACCAAATTTGTTTGGATGTATCCCACGCGACGAGCATTAGCTTCGACAACAGTTAAAATACTACAGGAAAGATTATTTAAAGATTACGGTACTCCAGTACGTATAGTATCTGATAACGGTCCGCAGTTTAAAGCAAAAGAATTTAGGAATATGTGTTTCAAGTTAGGGATAGACCATATAACCAGTACAGAGTATCGACCGCAAGGCAATATTGCTGAAAGGTATCTACGAAACCTCAAATCTGCGCTAATCGCCTATCATGCGAACGATCACACGTCGTGGGACCAAAATCTATCCTGGATTGAATACGCTTTTAATTCAGCTTATCACGAAGGTCACAAGTCGACCCCGTTCGAGTTACTATACAAGTATAGACCAAACCACCCTTTGTCCACAAGATGGAATATACACGATCTACTGCCTCCGCAAATAACGGATAAGCAGATAAAGAGAATATGGAACAAAGCCCGCTCTAACTTGAGAGCAAGCTTGGAAAAATCCAGAAGATACCACGAGAAAGGTAATCATAGCAACTCAGTCAGGTACCAAGTAGGTGACTTGGTAATGTGCAAGACTCACCCCATTAGTAGTGCGATTGATAAGACCACCTCGAAACTATCATTCAGATGGTGTGGCCCTTATCAAATCCAAAAGTACCTAACTCCAGTTACAGTAGCCCTGTGCGAACCTGCAACTCAGAAATATGTGCGGAGATCGCATATTTCGCAACTAAAGTTGTATAAGAAGAAGTGACGGTATAGTATAACCCAAAATAAAAAAGGAATACTAGGTAGTAAAGAAAATTATATTTCTGAATCCGCGTAAGAAATGTAAAACGTAGAGTTTGAGAACGAGGCCTGATCAACCTGAGTTCCAGTTCTGCGGAGCATGCATTAATGAATAATCATTAACTAGATGGGTACTAACACTCATTAACTACATGAGATATATATATAGGACTCACAGAAGAAAAGATAGAATTCTAAATAGTAGAGATTTAGAAAGTTACTCTACAGAAGAGAGAGTAAGACAAACAAAAAACCGGTAGTAAAATTAAGTGATAGAGATAAGAAAGAGTTTTGTGTTTTAATGGTGTAAATATTTAGTGTAAATAGTATGTAAAGAAAAAAGGTAGTTCATAAGAATGTAAAGTGTACAAGAAAGTATGTGAAAGAAATTACACACACTAACCCCATTCAATATCCCAGTGCCCAATAGTGAGTTAGACTCAAAAAGCTAAACCGTAGCGTGCAATTCAAGCGGTGGAGTATGTGACGATTTAAATAAAAGAAATAATCTAGGAAATAAAAAAATTTTAAAATTTAAGGTTGCGAGCTCTTAAGCTATTTAAATCTCACTGTTTTAATATAAGATACCTGTATGTACTCAGTATGAAAGGAAGCAGTAATTAATTAAGCATAAGATACTCAAATAAAAAGATAAATTGTAAAGCGTTATTAATATCGTATTTAACCCTTTGCTTGTAAGCAGGCGCTTTCCTGTTGATTCCAGACTCGACATGCTTTCAGAGTCTTGTGTGAGTAAGAATAAGATAAAAAACTAATGTTAATAATAATAAAATCTGAAGACGTAAAAAGTCGCTAAAACAACTAATTTAAATTATATATATTTGTTTAGGGATAAAAATTTTTGTTTAAATAAATAAAAATGTTAAGTTAAATATAGTTAGGAACTATATTCTCGCGCGGAAGTTGTCCCACTAACTTTTGTCCAGTACCTGGCGAAGGGAGCGTAAATTCTCTCTCTTGCAAGGGCGACTCCGTACAGTGTAGACGTAAGAGCTATGCTCTTCAAATATGTGTATCATATTTGGTTTCATCTTCAGAAAGTGTACCAGATGTAGTTTGTTAAAGCATCTGGATGTATTAATTAATGTAGTCATGTGAATAGACAATAAGTTTAAAGTTATGTAAAACAAAAAGTATTGAAACGTAACTAAAAGTGTAACACAAGATGACTACGTACTTCAACGTATAAAAACTATTCCAAAGTAATACCTGGAGATGTGAACTAGCAGAAGCCACAAACTCGACTGCACGTGACAGAATATGCAGATCAGGACATCCGAGAATCTACACGATCATCGTAGATAACTACATGACATATTGTTCTACCTGCTAACTTTTGGAGCCCTTTACAGAGGAAAGCCAGACCGAGATGACGACGTAGCTGTTCCTGTTTCCCAAGACTGATACCCCAGGAGGAGTCTTCCGCATACCAATTAAAAGGTGACTCGATAGCCTGTCTATCGAGGGTTACGAATATTTGTTACGCAACACATCTTGAAAGAGACTTTTCAGAAACGATTAACTTTGTAAAGACTTATAAATTAAATCTAATGTTGATAAGATTATATCTTATTAATTAATATTTCATGTAACTATTCTAACTTCATACGTTGTAACAGTTTATATGTTAATGTAGAGTAATATAACTCAAGCAATAATACCATTCTTAAATGTTGAATTAAAAGAAAGTCTTGCAAGCTAATATCATGAAAAGAGTATAATTAAAAGTTTTAATACAGAAAGTTCACCCGGATCCGAGGTATAACTATATAGAATCTAGTTTGATGCCAAAGTTTAAAGAAACCTTTCGATAATTTAATAATTGAGTTAGTAATGTCATGGCATCAGTCAGTATATGTTTTTCTTAAATGTTGAATAAAGAGAAGTCTTCTTGTTACACACATATGAGTAGTGCGTAAATCAATTGTATGCCTTGCCATTGTTTCCTTACACAAAGTAAACAATTACACAGCTAGTAAGTAATATGTTATTTTAATTATTTGTGATCAATTCTGTTACAACGTAGGCAGCCCTTCTAATTAACGGAGTTTAATTACGAAGGGTTCCCTGGATTTGTAACGCGGCGAAAAGCTCGTTACAGTACCCAGTAAGTAATTAGTACTTTGTAATTTGTATTCTGTTACAGATTACAGAGTTAAAATTGACCCGAGAGCTAGCCTCACAGATAACTGCCAAGGGTGCTGTACTGTATGAACTGTTGGGGAAAGAAGTTCAATTAAGGGTAAGTATCAAGTTTGAATTCATAAACTAATTTTGATTTTGGTTTTATTCAGTATATTCAGTTTAATGCCATACTTTTAAAAATAATGTAGTAAGTGTTAAGAAAACATTTCTTTGACTATTACAGACATACAAGAATTTCCCAGGTATCTTATAAATGTATTAAGAGTTTTTAGTCTGGACAACATTTATTTGAATATAGGAACTACAAGTTAGAAATGTAACACAATGTAATCTTTTCACTTTGTTTGTTTGGTTAATACCAGATATGTTAATTATTTGGTAATTTTTCAGAGGACTGAAGAGATGGAACTTTTCTTTTTTCTCTTTCCACTACCTCTTTCACTATTATGATTTTCTTGTATCCTATCACTGCTACAATTTGGTAAGAAAACCAGAATGACACAATGGAGATAGAAAAGAGGAAGGGTGGCTTAAACAGACAGGTGCCAGATTTTACTTGAACCAGACCAGAAGAATGGTTATATAAATGATAACACTAAACTTACAATTGATAGGCATCCAATCTATTGTACAGTATATGAACCCAACACAGCAATGTTGTACAATGAGAAGTGGTATTCCTAGCAGATCAGTGATAACCTCTTAAGCACCACCTTAAAAATCGTATACACATCATTTTGAAAAGACTTCTGACCATCAGAGCTTAACAGGTGATTCACCTTTTCCCAGATGGAAGGAGGAGAGAAGAATTGTTTAGTTGTGATTGGTTCATAACACCTTTGTTGTTTAAGGCGAACGTGCTTTCTCCTTTTAACACTGCTTCTGACTTCTGTCACACTGTTCATTTCACTATAACTCTCCCGTCACATTCTTATGTTTGTTGATATCTTACAAATGGGTTTTCCTAAGTCTTTCATGTCATTTCCTTCCTATTATTTTGTGTTCCAGAATGTTAGTGATAGGCCTAATGGCATTGTTTCTGTAATATATATCCTATAAATTCAGTCTTCCTGAGTTCTGTTGTATGTAGTAACTTCTTTGCTCTTCCACTTCTTTAACATTTTTCTGTGAGTTTGACTAGGTCTTGTCATTTTGCTGTATCTATGTTTCAGTATGGATTATCTTCTGTCTTCCTAATGTCCAACTGTAATTCCATAAAACAGCATGATCCATACAAATCTTTTAAGAAGCTTTTCTCATCTCTCATTTAGCTTGAATGATTTATATATGTGTTTAAACATTTATATATTTATTTAAACATTTACCTATGTGTTTATATAGGTAAACAATGTAACGTACATTTCAGTGCCCATAAGTTGAAGAAGACATTAGTATATGCAGGTGGTAAAGGATCACATTCAGGTCGTAACAATACACAACACTGATTGAAGAACAAACAGCACTTTTAGTCAGATTTAGTGACTGTTACATGAGGCAGTGTTTAACACACTGAATTCATATTTGTATTTCGGCTGTGGAAGAAAATTTGACAATTAGAAAAACACTAATACTTGTATTAACAAATTTATTAAACAGTTGATACTTCATGGATATGGTTCTTTCTATTATCAGTTACCTCAAAAATACTTATAAGAAAAGTGTAGAATAGTATATTACAAAGGATCATTTGTAATATTGGTAAAAAGAAAGGTTATGTATAAAACATATCACAAGACATAGTGACTGACACAGACATTCTAGAAGGAAAGAATTAGGAGGGCCTGAGAAAATTTGTTTTAAAGATGAGAACAAGTCAAAGATGCATGGTCTCATATGGAGTGAATGATATGGTGTGTCAGTATTGTAAATGAACTATGTTTTTCTTCAATTGAAATTAATTCAAAATATTTCACCAAATCTGAATAAGATTTTAGTTAATAATTTATTAAACATCTACATCATTATATGCGTGTGTGCATGTGCATGTGTTTACTCTGTGTGTGTCTGTGTGTGTGTGTGTGTGTGTGTGTTTTCATTCAATTGCCCGTGTTCTTTTTATAAACAAGACGAGACATTTTTTAGGAAGCACGTAACACGTGTGTAAGTAACCAACTGGAACTTAGTAGTGTGGAAGAAGGTTTAAAGGAAGCCATCAGCACAGCTAAAGAGAGTGTTGCAAACACAAAAAGTATGATTGAGAATGTCGCAGTCACTGAAACTACTTTGGATAACAAAATAGAAAAACGCCAGGCTGAGCTTGAGAGAAACAACAAACGTTTGCAAACACTCAGAAAAGTCAGGTAAACTGTTGAACAGAATGAGAGAGCACTTGGGCATGCATCTTAAATGCACAACACAGACTTTACTGTCACACAAATATAATAAGATTTATTTTCTTCACACTGAAACCGTTTCACAGTATCCACAATAAATCACAGGTTGTTTTGTATAGTAGAATATTCAGAATTTAAGATTGTTATTAACTAAATTTATTAAATTAAAAACAAATGTAAATGTTGTCTGTTAGTTTCTTTATAAAACACAAAATTATTTACTGAGTTAATATATGTTTTATGTACAAATTAAATGTTCATCTTGAACAATTTGTTTAAATGTTACTTATTTGAAGAATTCCTTATCCTGTTGATGAGTAGACAGCTGCTATGCTAATACGTTGGCCGCTGGCCTCGATGATGTGTTGTCACCCACAATACACATGGGCACGCTGTTTATCAGCTTTTTATTGTTTATATTGATAAATCTCAGGTTTAGAACAGTGGGTTAATTCATAACAAAAATGTGATGTATTGTACTAACACCTTCTAGCTATCTTAAAGTGTTCATACGTTAATACAGGAGTATTCCGTCTAATACTACTGGACCTATGTGGATATCTTGCACTAATACGGGTTAGTACTGATCAATGATCTTTGAAAATTCAGTTAATAAATTCTATTAACACTTGATATAGCATATGGGAAACTTATAGCTAATATCTCGGACTGGTGTCACCTTACCAAAGAACTTGTTCTGACACGAAAAACTCATGCAGGGAGTACTTTTTCATGGAACGAGTTTTAGAATCCAACTGTGCGATCCACCTTGAACTACAGATGGACCCAAATGAAAATTTGAGTTCCTCATTGGCTGAAATTAGCAACACGTGATAGATTTTCACAAAGATTAGCTTCAGATCATGTAAGACTGGTAGAGTTTGCAGAAGCATGTAGAGATGTTATCAAACAATTTTATGACTTTCTTTCAGGTAACGTGATATAGAAAAGTGAATTTAGTTCAAAAACAGTAGTAAAATTGTACGTTTTGAGCATTTGACATACAAGAAATGTAGCGTTAATTGTGACATATGCTATCCAAATTTCATTCCGAAATGTTAATTATTATAGAAGTTATTCAGGAAAATAAGAATAACATGCGCACTATAATTGCACTAGACATGAAAGAGAATAAATTTATGGGCATTTTGATATATAGCACATAACTACCCATCTCTTATTTCACAACTTATAGCTAATTTACAAAAATGAACAAAATCAATTTTTAACCTGTTTATTAATGTTATAAATGTATAACACTAATTTATTATGGCTTTTTACTGCATGTTTTGTTGCAATATATTGTTAAGACAGTCTACTTATCATTGTATGGTACAGTGGAAAACAAAATACAAGACACCAATTAAGTCACTAATCACCAGCTTTAATTGGTGATTAGTGTACTAGAAAACACTAGAACATAATTTATTCCGGCCTTGGAACACAGCGCATGTGGACCAGTATGATCTGGAAAAGACTTGACGCGTAATTGTCATGTAATTGTCCTTCATCTCAAAGTAGCAGCAAAATGTATGCACACACACATTATAGCCAGGCGCTGCTGGAATAGCCGAGAAACACGTAGCATGTTCTGTAATGTCATAACACTGCCCCCTGCTTAAGCCTGTTTGTCCTGGCAAACCATCTCTGAAGTAATACTTGGCCTGGTGATCTACATAGCTGGTTTACTTGCAAATGATAATTCACCTACTCTTCGAATTCAGTCTTGTGTGACCCAAACATCAAGTTCCCAGGAATATGCATCGTCCGCTCAACCACTAGTTTTGCGGGAATCACTCCTGTTGTGCCATGTACTGATGACCTATACACCATTAGCTGGTCCAAGTCCAATTGGTTGTTGCCAACAACCTCTTCTGTGACTTCATCTTCAGCAACGTTTCCCCCGGGTTCTTCCATTAACTCAGTAACAAGCAAGAGTCTTGTCTCAACACCCATTATTACAATTATACAACACCCGTATAATGGACAAAAAATGGCTTTCCAATCACTTCTTTTGTCATTACACTTATTTGTATTTTCTCTGCTAGTTCTTCTTCCATTCCCGCTTGCAATAAGAACGGTTCCTCTTGATCACACCTGTTGACTTCTTTTTTTGGGCTTTTCCACTTGCTTCGAATGGTTGGCAGACCCTGTCATTTTAGCCATACAAAGCTTTATCTTCTCTTGGCCAAACCTTAGGACATTGTCTGTTAAGTCCACAATGAATCCCCAGGCATTCATAATGTCCGTGGCAAGAATCGCTTCATTGACAATGTCTGCAACAAGGATTTGGTGGCTAAATTCGAGAAGACCCAGGCATACATGTACGTCTACCTTTCCTAGCACCTTAACGGGGCTTCCAGTCACAGTCTGTATTGTACAAGAGCTAATTTGAGGCTGGTGGTTGCTGACTAAGTTGGGGCGCACAATGGACACTGTTGTGCCCGTGTCAACTGTAAATGATGTTGGTTTACCTTCCACAAATCCATTAATGATCAGGTTTTCACTGGTCTTACATAGCGTGAAAACTGTGTGCTGTTCTGGGGTTTTACTTTTCCAACTGGCGTGATCACTCTCTACTCTTGGTATTTTCTTCTCCCAACACTCTACCTGTAGTTGACCACGTTTCCCACAGTTGTAACACTTCAGTCTTCTGTCTTTTTCCTGTAGTTCGAATCGTTGCAGCGTTCTTGAACTTGTGAATTGTTTGTCCAACGACATTGTTTTTCTGTACCAATCATAACGGCAATGTGATACTGGGATCTTATGACTACAATGTGATGGCATAAACCCATTAATGTAGCGTGACGCTGACTTGGCAGCTTCAAATTCTAGGGCATGAACAAGAGCTTCTGAGCTATTTCTGTGTCTTGCCATTCATAACACTTGCTGAAGTTCACAATCTCCGATGCCATCAATAAATGTCTGCACAGCAAACCTCGTTCAAAAATCTTCGGGTGCTTCAGGATAGGCCAATCTAGTCGGTCTGTCGATACTTGCCTCAAACTCTTGAAGACTCTCCCTGGAACGTTGTCGTCTTGTTCTCAACTGAGCGTAGTACACATCTTGCATGGTGTTTATCACCATACCGTAATTCTAGAGCTTTTCTCAATTCAGCATAGGTGTTCTGGGTGTCAGGTACCACTTTCTGTTGTACTTCTGCCGCAGGTCCTTTTAACACGAGAACTGGTGAAACTGCCTTGTCTTTCTCTGTCCAATTATTTGTGCATGCAGCAGCTTCAAATTGGCATAGATACGTCACCCAGTGACTGCTTCCGCCTACTGCAGGCAAAGTGGTTTTCTCTGTTGTCTTATTTTCTGTGTCTTTTTCTGCCTTTATCATTAGTACAGCCTGTTCAGAAATTTGTTTTGGTTGTGTCGTCATGAACTGCTCGACTTCATTTTTAATTTGTTCTCTTATGTTTGTAATTGAGTCTTCCACTGCAGATATTTTTTCTGACATTGTTTGTTCTGTATTTGAAACAGATTTTTTGACTGTAGACAACCTTACCTCTTGACCATTCACATCACAGCATAATTCCCCTAAATCACCATGTAGGAGGCCCAACTCTGCGGTAGTATGTTCTTACAATTGTTTTTGCATAGCTTCAAAAAGAGCTTCCATTGTACTTGCTTCTTGCTTACGTTTTTCATCCTGTCGTTTCTCTGCTTCTTGTGCCTCCTGTCATCGTCGTTCTCCTGTCTGCAACAGCAGCACCTGGAAATTTTCTATCATCTGACTGGCATCATTAATTACAAATTAGACTAGTCTTGTACAAAGTTTCCACTGTTACCGGTTCTGTTCCACTTATGACCCACTGTTACGATGGTCTACTGATAATTGTATGGTACAGTGGAAAACAAAATACAACACACCAGTTAAGCCACTAATCACCAGCTTTAATTAACACAATTAAACAGTTTGTAATGAACAAGATAGTCTAAAACAAATCAAATAAAAATTGTTCACACTCAATGTCTACTAATAGAGTCCCTCACAATTATAAAACACGTAACACTTCGCCACAATACTTCCAACCGCACTGGAATAAATTGCCACTAAAACTGAACTAAGCACCGCTGAAGTCTTGTACTTATACCCCACTGAGATTCCAGCATATTCCATAATACGAGTGAAAACACTAGATGTAATTGTCCTTCATCTCAAAATAGCAGCAATATGTATGCGCGCACACACACACACACACACACACACACATTATATCCAGGCTGCGCTGGAATAGCCGAGAGACATGTAGCATGTTCTGTAATGTCGTAAGAAGACGTGACCATGAATTAGTGAGATTGAGAGTGTCAGTTAACTGGAGACATTTAAAGAATCTTTGTATTAACAGAAGGTGTTAAGTTGACATAATTTGTATGATACCAAAATAAAAACTGTCTCGTTGCCATGATTGTGTCGTGAAGTGTCATAATGCATTTCTCTGTAGATGACAATATATGAATCAAAACTCTTGACACACATATTTTAAAATTGTGTTCAGTAGTAAAACTCTGTACCTCGCACAAAGTTTTTTCACATCACGTTTCTGAGTTACACTATCATACGCATGCTTGTGTGAGATGCCTATAATTTTATTAGTGTCATGGTGGCCTTTCAACACCATGAATGAAATTTTGTAATAATGTGTTGAGTTGTATGTTTTGTGAGTCTATTATGGAGATCATCCTCAATGCTTGTAACATCATATTTAAACTTGAGAGCACATTACAAATTTTTTTTTTTTGAAGGTGCAGCATCTCCTGACACATTTACCATTGTGACAGTACATGGTATCTATGAATGAAATTTATGTGAACAGATTACCATTTTGTTATGAATATCCATTTAGACTAGACAATTTTTATCGAAGAATAATGTTTGATTTTGCCCATTTTTCAAAACATGACACATAAATATTGAACAGCTAATAAACAATGTATATATTGACAGGTAGATTTGAAAATTTACAGATGCGTATATGAAATTTGAATCTTACAACATACAAACAATTTTACTTCTACCACTAAGTTACAGATGGTGCTTCCTGAACTTTTCAACAGAGCCTTGTATAAAAAGTATAACTGTAATTCAAATAAATTCTTGACATTAGATACGTGTTCTATTCTGTCCCATCCATGAAAAAAACTGATTTGAGACACAAGAACTTATTGTGATTCATGTAAACTTCTTGGAATGTACACATTCATGTTCATTCTAATTTACATTTTCTATTATTGAGACTTGTAAGTAACTACTGTTAATAATATGTAGTTGCCCAAGCCAATAACATGAGAGAACAGTTATTAGATTAGTCAGCTTTCCACTTGTGAACTATAAATATTGCAAGACTGTATCACAAAAATAGAATAATTAATTTTAGAATAATAATATAATATATAATAATAATAATTTTTCAGTGAAGGGTTAGTGAGGATTGGTCAAACATAACACAAATTTTTAACTTATTTGTGTCGACGTTTTGACAATGTTTATTGTCATCATCAGGACCTGTGTATGAAATACAAAAGAAATGTCAAAAACAACAGAACAATTATTTGGTTGAACGTGTTTGTGTATGTGAGTGTGTGTGCGTGCGTATGTATGTATCATTGCATATGTGAAGGAGTTGAGATAGTTTGTTTATATCTTCAAATGTTTTCTTTAAGAAAACAAGAAAATTATAGTATCACAGAACTTAATTTATACACTATTACAATTTAAATTACTATATGTATTGATATTTTAATTAAACAAACAGTAATCAACCATTGAATATTAGATTGGTACACAAAACGTTTATACATACAGCAATCAACATATAGCATGGTAAAATATATTACCTATAACTAAAAACAGATTAGGGGATGTTCAACTATGTAATTATTAAAAGTTATTTTTAACATGTTTCACTCGCTACTGGTATTAAAAAACAATCATAATTTAGAAACATACAATTTACACAATAACTGTAGAACTTTATGACCTTATATCAGATAGTTGACATAAGGTTACAAACAAAAGTTATGGTAAATTTATCTAATAAGTAAACTTGGATAATAATTGTAATCATATTGTTGTAAATTATAGTCAAGAGTAGCCTACTATAGAATATTGTAAATTTATGTATATGTCCATAATCACACCTTCTCTCTCACCATTCTCACCCTACCACTACTTCTCACAGCCTCTCACTCTAACCTGAAATCATGCTCTCTCTCTCTCTCCCCCTCCCTCCCTCCCTCCCTTGTCCTAAAGTTGAACATTTTCCTCCGCATATAGAAGCAATGTTCAACTTTAAACGTCGCACCATGGAACAACAGGTGTATAATAGTGTTGTGAACAGTGCAAATAGTTTTAAAAGAGTCTATCTTAATAATGAAATTAAAAATTCCATCAAAAATCTTAATTACATAAAAAATAGGATACACCAAACTAAACTCAATAGTTATCAATACTTACCAGACACTGTAGTAAACGCATTTGCAAATAAACAAAATAGTCCATTTCAACACATGCTAGAAAAAATTCGAAATAAGAAAATCGCGAAATTAAACCGGATAAGACAGCACAATGACAACCTTCGAAAATTCAATCCAGACTGGCTGATAAATCTCACTGATATCGACATTCCTCTCGATATAAAAACATTACTTTCCCTAGGACCGAAATTTGCCCTCCCAGATAATGATAATCGCATCCCCACTGAGAGAATTATCACCGAAGTGGAACACGTTCTGCACAACTTACCTGAGGATAAAAATCTGCAAATTGTCAGGAGTGAATGTATTAATATTATTACTAACCACATTAACAAAAATAAAGCAAATAAAAAACACCAACACAACCAGCTGTCTACTGTTAGAAAGCCACCAAACACTTCTTATCAGACAATAAAGACATTTTAGTTCTGCAAGCAGATAAATCTAACAAGACCGTTATCATGTATAAAACTGAGTACTTCAACAAAATGAATTCTTTAGTAGGTGATTGTAATATGTATGTTAAGCTTAATAGGGACACCACTACTTCTTTAAACAACTCAACCGTGACAATACTTAAGGAGGCTTTTGAAAACGGACATATTGACAACAATACCTATAAACGCTTAGTTCCCCATACCCCAACTCCACCAAAAATTTACTGCTTAGTAAAAACTCATAAACCTGACAACCCTCTCAGACCTATTATCTCATTTATAAACTCCCCTACGTATGAAACATCTAAATGGGTAGCCAATATTCTAAAAACAGGGTCATCTGAAAAGTACAACATTAGTGACAGCTTTACCTTTGTTGAAATCATAAAGAAACATACAGTCCCTCCCAATCATGTTTTAATTTCACTAGATGTTTGCTCCCTATTCACTAATGTAAATATCCAAACATTGATCAACATTTTAAATAAAAATTGGAATTGCATCTCAACACATACAACATTAGATAAGGATAGGTTCCTTAAATTTCTGGCACATTGTTGCAATAATGGTTATTTCACACTTCAGGGACAATTTTTTAAACAAACATGTGGCACTGCTATGGGCAGTAGTCTCGGGCCCATCCTAGCTGACATTACCATGAACCAGTTTCTCGACACAGTTATCCCTACGCTGCCATTTAAACTCCCCTTCTTATATAAATACGTGGACGATATTACAACATGTATTCCACATGACCAATAGGACACTATCTTATCGCTGTTCAATTCCAAACCAGTGGGCTTTGAACGAATACAGTTCAGAATATAACATGAACAGAATAGTTCCATTTCATTTCTTGATACCAGGGTCATTAGACAGCCAGATGGTACTATAGTTACTGATTGGTTCATAAAACCCACGAATTCTGGTAGATATCTGCATTTTAATTCCAACCATCCCATACATCTAAAAACTAACTTAATCCATGTGGTATATAAGGGAGCCACTGGTCTAAGTGATCAATCATTTCATAAAAAAAACACTGAGTTAGTATTCAAGATTTTCAAAAACAATGGTTACCCAGACCACATAATCAAACAGGTAATTCATAAACATCACGCAAATCAGCTGATCCCCAACGTTACATCTGCCCAATCTAATACACCCGAGCCTAACGCCGGCTCGTACTTTTCTACAACTTATGTCAAAGGGCTGTCTGAAAAACTTAAAAAATGCCTATTAAAAATTCAAAAACCTTAGCATTCAAAAACCAACATACTGTATGATCCCTCTTCTCGATCCTCAAAGACCCGACATCGAAAGACAAACTATCTAATGTTGTATACACTGGTATTACGTCCCAATATTTACATAAGAGAACTTATCAACATAGGTATGATTGCCATAAAAACCCCATAATTATAACCCCAATGCTTTAGTATCTCACAATTTAAACACCGGCCAAGAATTTGATTTCAACAACACCCAAATTACAAAAATAATTATTTCAAAAGATGCGTACTGGAAATGATTCAAATAGAAAGTGACCCTCACTCCATTAATTTTCGCACAGATACTCAAAATCTTTCGTCCAGTTACGCTCAACTTATACACACCGTCAAGGTATGAATTCGAATAAATAATCAGTAGTCTCCCCACAGGAAGTCGGTGGTCATCTTTGTAGGCCTAGCACGTTGTCAGATATTAATTGGTGTCACTCCCACTCGCAGTGTAAATCTTTTCTTAACTGCCTTCCAAACACGTGTTACTTTCATTTCCTTCAAAAGTCAAATAATGTACAAGGGTCATCTGTTCTGTTTTATAAAAATAGGGCGGTGGGTCTGGGCAAATTTACAGTTGTGTGTTTGGCATCAGCAACAATTGTAAGTGGCTCACTGATCATATTATTTAGTATTAGCTAGGTAAACATATAGCAATTCTTATAGACAATATTCAATCAGTTTTAAACTCAGTACAGTGGTCATCTGCATTGTGCATAATTACACTTAGGTGACAAAAAGAAGAGAATAAAATAGTGTTATACTTAAGTATTGATGCTCGAGTGTGTAGTGTGCTTTTGTGTGTTGTGCTAGCGTGTGTGTGCATACACGTCTGCGTGTTAGATTGAGGGTATATATCTGTTTTGATCGTGAGTGACAGAGAGAGCGCTGAGTGGGTAATGTGAGTGAGAAGGTGTTGTGTGGGTCTAGAAAGAGACAAAGACAGAGAGAGAGAGAGAGCATGAGTGAGAGAGATTATGACCGACATATATATGAACTGCAGAGACTATGGTACTCTGTATAGACTAAGTTCTAGGTAAATAACATTGTACAAAATTTAAATATTAAGTAATAACCATTTTCATATAATAGATCTGTTATGTATAATGTTGTGTTATAATAGTTTGTAACCCTTCAATGCAAGTTGTTAAATCTATACTGTTATCTTGTACATAATTCTCTAATTTATGTGAGGACGATAGTGTAATAAATATGGTGAGTGTTTTAGAGTGCCAATTGTGGACAAAGACAAGTGTTTGTGTGTGTGTGTGTGTGTGTGTGAGAGAGAGAGAGAGAGAGAGAGAGAGAGAGAGAGAGAGAGAGAGAGAGAGAGAGAGAGCACGATTTCAGGTTAGAGTGAGAGGCTTGAGAAGGAGAGGTAGGGGGAGAATGCTGAGAGAGAAGGTGTGATTGTGGACATATAGGCCTATATAAATTTACAATATTCTATAGTACTTTTGACTATAATTTACAACAATATGATTACAATTATTATACAAGTTTACTTATTAGATAAATTTACCATAACTTTTGTTTGTAACCTTATGTCAGCTATCTGATGTAAGGTCGTAAAGTTCTACAGTTATTGTGTAAATTGTATGTTTCTAAATTATGATTGTTTTTTAATACCAGTAGTGAGTGAAACATGTTAAAAATAACTTTTAATAATTACATAGTTGAACATCCCTTAATATGTTTTTAGTTATAGGTAATATATTTTGCCATGCTATATGTTGACTGCTGTATGTATAAATGTTTTGTGTACCAATCTAATATCCAATGGTTGATTACTGTTTGTTTAATTAATTAAAATATCATTACATATAGTAATTTAAATTGTAATAGTGTATAAATTAAGTTCTGTGATACTATAATTTTCTTGTTTTCTTAAAGAAAACATTTGAAGATGTAAACAAACTATCTGAACTCCTTCACATATAAAATGATACATACATACGCACGCACACACACTCACATACATAAAAGACATGTTTGAATTGGTATCCAAGTCACTTATTGACAAAATCTGTATAACGCCTTGGAAGAATTCGAGATATATAGAGCGTACAATGACATACACAGTCGTGACTTCGTGCTAAACGATCATTTAAATTTCAAATCAAACCCGCTCTACGATACCGCAATAAACCTGTTTACACAATAGCTATTGATAGTCAATGTCTGATCGGTCCGACTCGAGTGCGCACTCATGTAATGCGGATATATGTGGAATCGTTTTCCAATATTTGCAATTTTAATATGTAACGACCTCGCTAAGAGTGAATTTTTACTTATTTCTGAAGACGAAACATATGTTTCGAACGCATTAATCAAATCGAACGTAACACGAAGTCACACGTTGGAAGAAATAAGGTAAATATTATACAGATACATGAACACGTTCAACCAAATAATTGTTCTGTTGTGTTTGACATTTCTTTTGTATTTCATACACAGGTCCTGATGATGACAATAAACATTGTTGAAACGTCAACACAAATAAGTTAAAAATTTGTGTTATTTTTGACTGTTCCTCACTAACCCTTCACTGAAAAATTCATTGATTGATGGTCACTACAAATTTAAGGAAATAATAATAATAATAATAATAGACGTACAGTAGAACCTCGCTAATCCGTCACCTGTGGGACTGGGGGTATGGTCGGAATGCAAAAAAGGTCAGATTATCAGAAGAATACAAAATGTTTATTATTTCATTAAATGAGACAGTCTAAAATAAAATAAAACTTATACAGTAGGCTACCAGGCTATATGATTGGTTATGTACAATAAATGTGTAACGGGACAGATCAGGGAAGTAAATAATTTTTAACAATTGAAAGAAATGTTAACTCAACCAGTGTTCACCCTTTGGGGAACCTCTTTTAACCCACGTGCTTACAATTTTATTATGAAACATCAGTCTTTGTTTGTGTCTGGCGTCAGTTAGTCTAGACGAGTTACATAATCCCCTACAACTCAGGACATCTGTGAATTACAGAGAATCCGAATGTATTCGTCATTCAAACCCAAATAATCATTTCTGCAACAGTTTCGTCTATAGACAGCAAAACAACTGACAAGTATGTAAATAACCTGGTGAGTCATCAACAAGTCGGTGCCTGAGCCGCGGTCGGACCAACCGGAGCATCGGACCAGCCGGGGGTCGGACTAGAGAGGTTTTACTATATAGTAGAAAACATAAATATCGTTTTCTTGTCATAAATATAAAAAACGAGTGACACTAATTTTACAGATGAACACTAGCTTTAGAGTTTTTATAAATTATTTGAAAATCTTATTCTCATGAAAAAAAAGTGTTTTGTGGAAAATTAGTGTAGATATTTTATTACACTTTTAGTTCATGCTTATCTAAACATAGATAAGAGACAGTTACTAGAATTTATACATGTTTTTCTTGCAAAAAATGTTTTTAATTTTGAAGTAAAGTTCAGAAATAAAATATAATTAATATTAAATAATTTTTTATGTCTTAGTATGCACTATTTTGGTTTTATTAAAAAGGTTTGTGGATGGTAGGAAACTTTATTCTTGATCAAATCTACAAAAAAGTAAAAAATAGGACAGCACTATTGTTGAGTTTGTTTAACGTGCCCATTTTATGTTCCTTATACTGAATGTTTTACCTGTTGTACAAGAAGGCTTAAGCTACTGACAAACGTCTTCATAGAACAGATGAAATATTGAACATTAAAAGTTAAAACTAAAATGGGCATTGTTCTTAATTTGAAAGTAGAAAGACAGATGTATGTCATTCCCTACAAATAAGTAAGTTCATAAATAACAAGTATGCTTGTAGTTCATAAATAAAGACGGTAGAAAATATTTAAATTGTCATGGTGTTCCTTACATTCATGAGATACGTGGATGCCTTTCACTCGTTGGAGCCAGTAGACGACTGAAGATTATGCACCATGTTTATGCTCAAGATATCAGAGAGAATGTAATCTTGTAATGGTAAAGTTCAGTGTCACCGACTGCCATCTTCAATGGAAACGAGTAACACTAACGCGAGATTATATACATTAGGACCACAGTACTGTGGTTAAGGCTGAACAATTAATACACTACAATATAAGATTGACCCATACGTATGTTATAAACTCAGTATGGCTTTCGTATGATAAAATAAGAATCCTCTGTATTAGAATACATTTAATATTGCTTTTATTTCATCAAATATCTTTTCAAAATCTGTCAAAGTATGTTTCTAAGTTCATCTCTGTGAGTGTTTGAGTTGTGAGTTTTAACATAAAGTGCATTAAATTTCAAAGGACTGTACACAAACTGTACTACAGTAGTACTTTTACATTTTAAATGTATAGTTAATAATACTTTCTTTTTATTCTATACTGTAAAGCATTGTGTTTTTAGTAATTAATTTCTGGTACTCTTCTGTTGATATCGTTTTGCATTGTTTTACTTTTCCTCATCTCACTTGCTACTTTTTATTTCCATCGTTGTGTTTGTGGCTTTTGCGTTGCAAATCGATGAAACTATTGAATTTAAAAGAAATGCTTTGCAGAAAATCATTTTCAATGAATAGGCGTAAAAGTGCCAGGGATTTCATTTTTTTTTTGACCCAAAGTAGATATTATATAATTCTTTACCCAGCTGAAAACGATCATTCTTCACTACAATTTGTGACTGCCATACTAAAAAAAATTAGCAAGGCTAGTTAAACATTTGGGATAATTGATTCTACACTACACGATTTTAAGAACTTTAAGAGTCTACATGGATCAGAATGCTTCTTTCTCTTTTGCTTTGGTTTCTCTTATTTTTTTAAATTTACTTTCTTCCAAAAGTGTTTTTTAACCTTCCGTCGGGCGTGGCTGATCTGATTGATATTCGTCTTACGTTTTTTTGTTGCATTTGTCTCTAACAGATGACAGCATCAGCTGTCTCTCAGTAGCGTAACATATTCCTACCCTTTATCTGTCAACAGCGTTTAGTATGCCAACAGCTATTGCAAAGTGAAGATAGTGTCTGTTTGTTCAATTTGATACACTGCGCCTGTGCGTGTTATATTTTTAAAGGTTTACAATTGTCTTGTTAAATCATTTTGATTAGTCAATTTTTCATATTTCTACTCATATTGCTTCACTGTTTCAGTCTAAAACAATTTATGTTTGTATTTCTGGAAAATGTGTTGTTTTGGCATCTAGTTTGCATGAGGATAAATCAATAGATACCGATACTGGAGATAAGCAGAAGCTGTCTGTGACAACATTTTACAATAGAACGAAAGGGGGAGTGGACACTACTGACAAATTATGTAAATCATATAATGTAGCAAGAAATGTACGCTGTTGGCCAATGGTCATATTTTTCGCAATGATTAACATGAGTGGTATCAACGCACAAGTTATTTATTTCGGGAATGGTCATGATGTTGTTAGAATAAAAGTGTTTCTGAAGACATTAACTCATGAATTAGTTCTGCCCCAAATCATTTGAAGGGGTACAAACACTTCTAGAATACACAAAAATCTGCAAGATAGTCTAAAACGTTGCGGACCAGAAGGCAATGAAGAAAACCAAGATGATAGCAATGACGTTGAGCGAAAAAAGAAAGGTGTCAGACATGCACAACAAAGTGACGATTAACGAAGTATAATTATGTGAAATGCAAAAAACCTGTTTGTTTGATACATATAGAAAGCTACTGCATTGATTGTGCTAAATTCTTCCTGGTTTATCAGAGCATGTTTCTGATGAGGAGAGTAACAAATGATACAACTTTCTTAGTTTTCGTGACAACTAAATTTTTTTACAAAGTACTTTTTTCTGTCTATTTGTAAATTTCAAGTTATGTATTCTTGTAATATCTTAGTTTTTGTGAATGTTGAACTGTTTCATAAATATTTATTCAGTAAATTTTTACATTTCAGATTATATGTTCATTAAAATGTCAGAAATAAAATATTACTTTTAGTTTGAAAATGTTACATTGGTTTCTATTTTTTTTTTCAATTCACATACATATTTAAGATAATATATTCTTTATAATATCAAAAATCAAATACTATTTTGCAATATTGCTAAAAAAGAAAATATAAAGCAGTCAATCAGTATGATTATCAATTTGAACACCGCGCCTGCTGTCGTGCTGTAAGAGACTGTGCCTGACGGAAGGTTAATTAAACGCACTTTGCAGGAAACAATTGATCTCAAGTTGAAATATACATTTTTAACAAGTTTCCAGCATTCTCCTGTACATTGGAATTTTCCATTTTTTTTTTTTTTTTTTTAATTGGCAACAAGTTTTTTATTGTTTTATTCTCTTAAATGTTTGTGGCCCCCCCAAAAGCTACCTATAGTGCGCCCCTTGGCTGAAGTCAATTAAGTTTAAGTTTGTTATTTATTATTTTAGTTTGTCTTTTTAATACGTATCGGCTGGAAAGGATAATAGTGGACTGGAAAGAAAATAAAACAGAATGTGGTTAGATGAACACACATTTTTTCAACTCAATACTCTATGTGCATACCTGTTATTGTTTTCTATAGTGCAGGATCTATATACTGTACTACAACAAAGTTGTGAAATGTAGTGTGACATTAGGATGTCCCCTAGGAGACTATGTTTGTTTTTTGAAGCGTACAAGGTATGTTCAAAAAAAGACCAAACGTTTTTGCATAACCCACCAGCACAAATGACATGCTGCAACGTTGAGCGTGCCTAGTGACAGTTTTTGACAACAAGTTGACATTTATTATGTTCTGCTATAAGTTTTTGAGCAATATTAGATTGAGTGGGGATGTGCGCATGCTGTCCGTTGGGTTAGTTACTAAGAGAGACCTCGAAGAACATGTTTGTATGAAACTTTGTGGCTAAACTAGGTTAAAACTTTACAGAGACATTTTGGTTGTTCAATTAAGCATATGGGGAGACGTGCATAAGCCGAACGATTATTTTAAGCATTTTTAAAGAGGTCAAAAATATTGGTCAGTGCAGATCAAAGGGATGTCGCATCATGCCAACAGATGGTGTGATGTAGCAATTGTAAACTGCTGAGACTCCCTGAAAGAGTGGGCATCCATATAACATAGTAAAATTAAATTTTCATGTATAAACTTAAATGCATTGTATTGCTGAAAAATTCATGCTGTTTTTGTTGACTGCATAGGAAGAGACCCATTTTGAAATCAGTCAGTAGCTATGTATCATTGCAAATTTAAGTGTGTAGCTAGATCTGTGTGCAAATTGACGTGCTATACAAAAATTCCTTCTTTTTTTTGAACACATGTTGTATACACACGAAGAACTAAAATAGAAATAGATAATGAGATGCTTGAAAAAAAGCCACCAGCTTTAGACATTTGGGGTGAAAAAATAAGAGTGTAATAACAGTATTGTATTGAAGGTCAGTAGGTTTGCAAGAATATGTCGGATAACAAACAAAACTTATAAATAAAACAAAAGAAGACATGTAACTGAATCAAATATATTGCAACTCACCGTGTGCGGCTTTATGAAACAACGTATTCACTATAAAGTTGACATGTTTCAGGACACTTGTCCCATCCTCAGAAATTAAAATATTCGTGTATCATTTAACGTTGATACAGTTGTCAAATAATTAAAATATTAAAATCCAATATAAATGTTTAAAAACGAGCGCCACGGTTAAACGATGTACATCGTACGGTGACTGACCGCGCACTGAATTACGTCTGGCTCTCACCACGACAATAACGCATGGCAGTGTCGTACAATACATTCGACTTGAAAAGTAGTTGATCATTTAAAACACGCGGCTTGGTATCAGTATTATTATATGCTTTATAAATTTTGTACTCTTCAAGGGCGTTCATATATCGCCCTTTCTTACATATGTGAATAGGTATCAAGTTAGTTTTAAAATTAGTGTAATTATGATTCTCAGAAATGAGGTGTTCTGCAAATTTTGACTTGATATTGTCCAAGCTGAGAAGGTGTGTAGGCGGCCTATGTTCTGTAAATCTTTTTAAAAAACACCTGTCTGGCCCACATAAAAGGCGTCACAATCGTCACATATCAATTTGTAAACACCAGTTTTGTGTTTAAGGCTGGTAGTTCTGCGGACACGAAGATTATTCATAATATTATTAGTGGTTTTGTAAGTGACCTTTATATTGCTGTTTTTATTAAAAATTTACCCAAAAATCTTAGGCATAAGGTGTGTGTATGGTGTTGCAATGTATTTGTGTGTTGTATTCTCACGAGTTTTATGTCCGTTAATGTTTCTATGCTTTTTCTTATGTTTTCGAAGGATGTTGTTCACCATATCGACATCATAACCATTAGTAACTGCAATGTATTTAATGGTGTCTAATTCCTCATGGTATTCTTTATCACCGAGGGGCAAAGATAAAAGTCTATAAATCATACTATGGAAGGCAGCCAATTTCTAGGATATAGGATGAAAGGACTTAGCATGTATTATGATATCAGTCGTTGTGGGTTTTCTATAGATGTTAAATTGTAGTTTTTTATTTATGTCCTTGGCAACAGTTAAATCCAGAAAATTCAGTTTACCATTGTCTTCATGAGAATACAACACGCAAACACATTGCAACACCGTACACATACCTTATGCCTAAGATTTTTGGGTCAATTTTTAATAAAAACAGCAATATAAAGGTTACTTACAAAACCACTAATAATATTATGAATAATCTTCGTGTCTGCAGAACTACCAGCCTTGAACACAAAACTGGTGTTTACAAATTGATATGTGACGCTTGTGACGCCTTTTATGTGGGCCAGACAGGTCGTGGTTTTTTAAAAAGATTTACAGAACACAGGCCGCCTACACACCTTCACAGCTTGGACAATATCAAGTCAAAATTTGCAGAACACCTCATTTCTGAGAATCATAATTACACTAATTTTAAAACTAACTTGATACCTATTCACATATGTAAGAAAAGGCGATATATGAACGCCCTTGAAGAGTACAAAATTTATAAAGCGTATAATAATACTGATACCAAGCCGCGTGTTTTAAATGATCAACTGCTTTTCAAGTCGAATGTATTGTACGACACTGCCATGCGTTATTGTCGTGGTGGGAGCCAGACGTAATTCAGTGCGTGGTCAGTCACCGTACGATGTACATCGTTTAACCGTGGCGCTCGTTTTTAAACATTTATATTGGATTTTAATATTTTAATTATTTGACAACTGTATCAACGTTAAATGATACATGAATATTTTAAGTTCTGAGGATGGGACAAGTGTCCTGAAACATGTCAACATTATAGTGAAGATGTTGTTTCATAAAACCGCAGACGGTGAGTTGCAATATATTTGATTGAACAACACATGGCTTGGTACTAAAATTGGGATTTATTCCTTTTAAACATGCAACTGAAGTTCTCAAAATGTTTGCTGCTCCAATCCTTATATATAGAAGCAAAATATGAACAGTGAACGTGAAACATGAAAAAAGGAGATCAACAAGTACAAACACAAGAAATGAAATTTGTTGGATAGACAGAAATGAGGATATAAGAAATGAAATATGTATGTTCAGTATCAATGAGAAAATTAGAAAGAACGTGAAAGTGTAGCTTGATAGAATAAACAAGAATTGGTTATCTGGATTAGAAATATGGAATAAGAAGGAATATGGGTAGACAAGAAGGAGATGCTTCGTGCTTTGTGTACCTGCTGTCTGAAGCGAAGAAGCAACCACACTTGTCACCGTGCTCGAAAAGTATTTCTGTTTTTCACTTGTAAAATGAAAAAAATACAAATGTAATTTAGAATATTTTTACATGTTACGTTAGAACAGTAGTTATGTTGCTAGTTGTTACATAATGTTGATTATATGAATGGTTTTATGAAACTCTTTTCATTTCCATGTAAAAGGTCCTAAATGTATTTCTTACTATTTTTTTATGTTCTTTCTCAACACATGATTTCACTATTAAAGATCATTTGATATCAATAAATATACCATATGTAACATGATAATTCCATGTGAAGGATATTTATTTATGTTCAAGGATGAACATATTCTATCTATTTATCTATCTAGTGTACCTTTCTATTTTCTTACAATTACAAATACATAAAATTATCAACTTCCACTTACCTTCAGAATTTGTTTTCTAGTCCAGGGTCGTCATACGAACGTTAGGATACAAACGTGATTTCAGGTTGTGTAAATGACTTACGCAACTCATTTTTTATGAATAGAAATTACTTGATTTTTATTTTTTCATTCACTATGCTCTATCTCAAATTATTCGTTATTCATTTTTTGTATGTTTACAAACCATCTATTAATTTTAGTTGACTTTTAAATGGAATACAACTTCCTTGAAATATTTTATTATACCATGTGTAACATGTCAAAATTGGGTAATTTTATTTATTGTATTTATGGGGTATGTTAATTTATTTCGTTTCGGGGTTTCATAAAAATATTGTGCAAGTTTTAATCCCATTGTGAGAGAACACGTGGTGACTATAACAGTTTGTAACAAAGCAGCAACGTAATAGTCCGTTGCGAAATCAGTTGAAGTATGTGGCCACCTCAAATTTCTCAGAACTTGGTTTGAATGTGACAGCACCTGTACGCATGACACAGGTGTACGCGCGGGTGGGACGCGAAGCTGATCAACCGACGCTGTCGAAAATGGCGCAGAAACGATGTTTTGTTGAGATCCACAACCCGACCTGAAGGATATACAAATTAAGGACCACCTTTTTAGTGACGTCAGACCAGAAGTGCCTGAATATCGTCGGCACACACTACAGAAACAACCACTATGTAGCATGTGCCTAGCCAATAAACCGCAACAAATCAGCTATGAACGTCGACGAAATCCGTTGGCTGTGGACATCGGCTTCCTCCCGCTCGCAAGCGACGCTTGGTGAGTTCGTCTCTGTTTGTGTTGGCCGACACAGAGCCAAATGTGCTCTGCCAAAATTTTATCAGTTTTTCTATTTCAAAAATGAACTAAAAGTAACAACCCGTGTCAGTGCTATCAGTGAGTATGGGAGGGGAACAAAATCAGTTACATTAGACAGCGACGTAATTACCCAAACTCAGATAAAACGAATTCGAAGGGTTACCACGTGCCGGCCGGAATGGGTATCTTTTTATTAACATGTTAAGGGCGGGGTAATTTTCTATGCATGTGAGAGTGTGCAAAATTGCAGGCTGGGCTCTGTCTGTATATCTGTATTAAATTGTGATCAGTAAGGTAAGATGTTAGAATAAGTTAGTATGTAGAAGATGTTAACCGAACAAAGAAAACTGTAACTTAATCTATAAAACAATGAGAAAAAGTTTTGAACAAAATTTTAAAATGATTCTGATTAATTAAAAATCGTAATTTCTCTTCAAAATTGTGTCGAGTTAGTTATTTCGATAACCTATGAAACACATGTTTGTATCTAGCGTTCATACGAAAGAATCCTGGACCCAGATAAACGAAACTTTGAAGGTAGGTGGAAGTTATATTTATGTATAATATATATATTAAAATGTATTTAACGCCACAATGGCTTCCGGAACAGGGACAGTTTTTATTAATTAAAAAATTAAGTAAAGACCGTACCTACAGAAAAGATACAAACATGTTTTTGGGGTTAGCGGAATAAAACAAAAGTGCGTTATTCACGCAAAATTGGTTATACAATACATTATATTGATTATATTATATTTACACACAAGTATTAAGTATAAAATAAGAAATGGCAGATAACAATGAAGTCAGCTTATCTGACAGTCAGACCGAGAGTCAAATAGACTCCGGTATTCAAACGGAAGCAAGGTCAATAGACGAGCAGAATGTAGAAGTATCCATAATTAGTTCGCCGGGAGCGATTTCTACTCCCGTACCAATTAAAATAAATACAAGAGAAAAATAGTTGTCATTAAATGATCTATTTAATCTCATTAACAATAGATTTGACATGAACAATAGCGAGTTCAATGCAATCAATACAAAATTCGATGAACAGAATAACAAGTTTAAAGAATTAAATAAACACTTTGATAGTAACGAGATAACTTTGAATGAGATGAAAAGTGATTTTAACAATAAATTAGATGAACAGAGAATAAAATGCGAACAACAGAATATTCAGTTGCAGCAGAGTATTAGTGCAAAATTTGATGGTTTGATAAATGATATACAAGAAAAGAATAAATGTCTTGAAAATACTAATGAAATGATAAGAAATAATTTGAATAAAGTAGAACAGAGTAAGAGTAATACAAGTGTAAGTTGTAATGGCAATGTTGTAATAGATAAAGAGCTAACAAATGATGACGATGATGTAATTGAAAATGTAGTATCTGAGAGTACTGATGAGTTTGTAGAATGTGATTATGAGATGTTAATGTGTGTTAATGAATTAGAGCGAGAGTGGAAAAATAGTATAGTGGTAGAATGGGGACAGAGGGTAAATTTTTCCCTTATTTGTGATGAACCAAGGTGTTCAAAAATGTTATTATTGGAGGGCAAGAGACCCTATTTAATGGAAGATTGAGTGATATCCCTTTTTTGTATAAATTAGTACCCTCTGTGTGGAATGATGTTGAAAGTATGATATGGTGTTTTGATGAGAGAGATTTAGGTGGAGAATTGTGTGTTGATAAAGAAATAGAATCATATAAGTTGCAGAGGAATTATAATGAGTTGAAAGAGATGTTAAATGATATGGAATACTTACTTGTTAAAATAGAGAGTGAAGATTATTTTGATGATACAGTTTTAAATAATAATAACTACCTTATGTTGTAATGAATGATAAAATAACTGACTGGACAATGAATATAATTACTGATGGGGACTTAACAAATGTACTTAACGTTGATTTGTTGCATGATTATCTTAGTAAAATGAATGAATTTGGTTTTTATGGTTATGCCACACAAGAGAGTAATTTGTGTGTGAATGAAATTGAACAATGTTATATAAAACCAAGGTTAATCTGGGACGATGGAGGGTAGACTATAAAACAATAAAAGACAGTTATAAACATTTTGTTTTATGGTTTTGACCCGGCAGATTTGGACAATGAAGTGCGAAAAAACGGAACAGTTAATAACAAAAGTTTGTAAATAGTTGTAGTGAATTCAGTTGTATGTGTTGTGGTTAAGTGAACAGTGTATGTAGGTAGGTAATTGGTAACAATAATAATATTAATATTTTGCGATTTAATAAATATCAGAATTAATTTTGAAAACAGTAATTGGCTAATTGTAATTGTTTTGGTAGCAAGGAAATTTGTATAATTAATAATTAATTTAATTCAATAACCTGAGATGTGTTAAATATTTTGATTTTATAATTAAACTTTCTAATGAATTTGAATTATTTTACGAGAGATGTATTTGGTAAATGATAAATTGTTCGAGTTAAACTAATATGTTGTTAAATGTTTCAGAGGTGAGGTGAAAGTATTGGGGTGTGGTGTATATGTTTTGTGTATGTCATTTTAAATGGACTGTAAGTATAGAACTTTTACAGTACCAATCAAGTATAATTAAAATGTTTACAGGTGTAACTTATATGAAAAGATTTTTTGTTCTATAATGAGATGAGTTGAAATAATTGTTTTTGGGTGATGAATATTTTGTGGGACATGTCGATCAGTCCAAGTTGAAATTAAAGTTGAAATAGTAGAGATGAAAATAATGTAATGTTGTTGTGAGATAATGTAATAGAATTTGAGAAGTATTGATGTTGACACAGTAGTTGTGGAGAATATATGTAGAGTTTTGAGTGATATATTGATGTTCATAATTGATGATGTTATTTTGTTGTAGTCGAAGTGAGGTAATAAGATTGAGATTATTGGGGATGGTAATTTTGTAATAGGGGGTAGTGTAATGTGGGAGTCCGCAACATAATGGTTGGGACGGGATGGGACCGATTTAGTGGGAAGGGGTCGCCTCAGGTAGAATCCAGGGACCAGATAATGGGAAATGAGTTTTTTGGGGGGGGGGGGGGAAACACGTATCCTAAGTACAAAGGGTTAGAGAGTATTTTTTTTTATATATTGAGAGAAGGTGGCGATTTGAGTTTAATGATAAGTTGGATTTAGAGAGTGTTTGGGTAGATATGTTGATAGAGATGGGTGTCATGTTAGTTAAAGTTGATGAGTATTAGAGTAAGAGGGGGTAGAGATTATAAGTGTAAGCCCACCACGGGGTAAATTAAATTGTTATAAGTATATATAATTAATAATTAATTTAATTCAATAACCTGAGATGTGTTAAATATTTTGATTTTATAATTAAACTTTCTAATGAATTTGAATTATTTTACGAGAGATGTATTTGGTAAATGATAAATTGTTCGAGTTAAACTAATATGTTGTTAAATGTTTCAGAGGTGAGGTGAAAGTATTGGGGTGTGGTGTATATGTTTTGTGTATGTCATTTTAAATGGACTGTAAGTATAGAACTTTTACAGTACCAATCAAGTATAATTAAAATGTTTACAGGTGTAACTTATATGAAAAGATTTTTTGTTCTATAATGAGATGAGTTGAAATAATTGTGTTGAATAAAAATGATAATTAAAGATTTAATAATAACTGAAAGATGATATATAATAATTATTAATAATAAATTTGAAAATTTTAAGAAAGTTCAATGGTAGAAAGTGATGAATGATTTGAATGTTGATGGATAAATGGGTAATGAAAATGTTACGATAGAATGTATATAAAATTTTAATTATTTAGTTAGTAAGTTGCTATTGCGGGGGTGGCCTGTGCCCTCGTAGATAGTGAAATGGGTTGGGGGTAACAGAGAGTGTTACCTCCATCGGAGGCCAAAATGGCGAAAATGTGCGGCACATTTTTTTTCGTGCAAATTCAATTTGTACACTGATAGACGCTCGTGTCGCACATAACAAAGAGTTTAATGTAGAACAGGCATTGAAATGCAAGTTAGATTTCCCCGACTTTTCGGGCGATTACTGCCTTACCAGCACTAATCGTGGATTTGGCTAGCGGTTAGCTATGGTCATACCAAGTCCCTTGACCATAGCTGACTTGAAATTGGTATATAGTAGAAATTAAATGGGGGGTGAAATTTAGGGGAAATCCAGGTACTATGGAACAGCGGCTACCACTCTGTTTGAGTAGGAACAGCAAGGCCAGGTGGTAGACCCGTTTTATGGGCATTTAAATATAACCAAGGATATGTTGATATCCAGTTCGTTAAAATGTAACTGCCGAAGCAAAGACACGGAGATGTCAAATTACTCCAAAATATGCAGTCTTTGTGGAAGCGAAAAAGCGCTACTACAGTCTTACATAACTTGCAATAGAGTGTGTGGATGGGAGGTGACTCAGATGAGCCACGAATTTAAATTCTAGGTCATAAAAATTGCTAACTCTAATTTTGATCAAATAAAAATGCTTGTGTTCCATTTAAATAACTAGATGCTCATACATTCACTATAAGGTGTTCATTCCATAATTTCAAATATAATATTTTATTGTAGTAGGTTAGATATAAGAGTTGATAGAAAGTATATGTTTTATATAATTTGTGTATTTTTTAAACTAAGCAAATAACTAAACCGACTGGCAGGCGGTTAACATAAATTATCAGAATCAGAAAAAGGGGAAACAAGGAGGTTAGAAGTAAGGATTGATAAAATATATATTTCATGTAATTTGCTAAACTTTAAAGGTGTCTTCACTTTAGTAAGGTGATCAGCTGATCAGCAATAAAATGTCACTGTTATATTGGTTGTAAATGTTCCAGGTAATTAATGTTTAATGTATTACAGATGCTATTTAAATAATGAGAAAAGTACGTTTGATAAAGTGAGAAATAAAGTAATAATTTGTGAAAGCCAATAAAAGATAGTTTTTGGGTGATGAATATTTTGTGGGACATGTCGATCAGTCCAAGTTGAAATTAAAGTTGAAATAGTAGAGATGAAAATAATGTAATGTTGTTGTGAGATAATGTAATAGAATTTGAGAAGTATTGATGTTGACACAGTAGTTGTGGAGAATATATGTAGAGTTTTGAGTGATATATTGATGTTCATAATTGATGATGTTATTTTGTTGTAGTCGAAGTGAGGTAATAAGATTGAGATTATTGGGGATGGTAATTTTGTAATAGGGGGTAGTGTAATGTGGGAGTCCGCAACATAATGGTTGGGACGGGATGGGACCGATTTAGTGGGAAGGGGTCGCCTCAGGTAGAATCCAGGGACCAGATAATGGGAAATGAGTTTTTTGGGGGGGGAAACACGTATCCTAAGTACAAAGGGTTAGAGAGTATTTTTTTTTATATATTGAGAGAAGGTGGCGATTTGAGTTTAATGATAAGTTGGATTTAGAGAGTGTTTGGGTAGATATGTTGATAGAGATGGGTGTCATGTTAGTTAAAGTTGATGAGTATTAGAGTAAGAGGGGGTAGAGATTATAAGTGTAAGCCCACCACGGGGTAAATTAAATTGTTATAAGTATTTAGATCACCCACAGTAATGGAGAATGAGATTGTCAAATAAAGAAAGAGATTTATAACAAGAATATAAAATCTTTAATTAAAACCAGTGACAAATTTTGATAGAATTTGGAAATGTAAAGTTAGAAGGTGTTTATTTTAAATAATTTGAATGTCAATTTGATTATTATTTATAATAATATTTTGTTATTTTAAAGGTTTTATTTTATTATATTTTGTGTGTCAAGACAGAATTTCACCGATGTTAAGTGTATGTTCAGACATAACTTGTACATAACGTATGTAGGTCAAGGTTGTGGACTTGACCTAGTTTTGATCAGCTGACAGTGAGGTCATATAAGTTAATAGTAAGGAAGTTAATTCAACTTTTGTTTTTTGATCAAGTTAAACAAATTTTAAATAATTTCTATACGTAAAGAAAATATTTTAATAAATTTAAATTTTTTCTTTGAATTTAAAATTTTTTTTGAAAAACAAAAAAAAATCTTGATTTTTCACCTGCCAGATAATGGATTTTTTAAGCTTTGATTATTTTATTGTTTGTGTTCTAACCGTGTTTATTCTTATTGATTTATTTTGTGTTGAATTGTATTGTTAGACTCTAGATAATCCATGTTAGGTTAAGGATGGTCTTAATTGTAAGAAATGTTTAAATTGATTTATTTTAACTAACAGAAATAACAGAAAAACCTAATGAAGAGAATAATTTAAAATATATACAAAATTGATGATTTGATTTTAAATGGAAACAACCAGTGAGTGGTATTTTAAATGAATTTTAAAGAATTTTTCAATTTTATAATATATAATATCAGTGTGTGTGAGCCCAGTATCTGCTAAAGGCAGCCCAGATTGCATATAAGGGGAAACATATCGGTGGAGGATCTGGCATAGTCTAAGCCAGGGTGTTGGATTTTTTTGGGGGTAGTATGATAGAAGGCGAGGTGCGCCGTGGTGCGTGTCTGTTCGATTTTTCGGTGTTGGGATCTCTTACAGGGAAGTCCAGTGATCTCGTTCAGATGCGCCCATAGTCGCTGAGCCAGGGGGGTCGTTTACCCATGCAGAGTAAGAACAAAGGGGGGTTGTTGGCACCAGTTCCTCACCGGTCCTCTTAGGGGTTTTATCAATGAGGTTTCTTCTGTTTTGGACAGAAGAATTCTCATTGAGGGGGTATTGTAACGTGTCAAAATTGGGTAATTTTATTTATTGCATTTATGGGGTATGTTAATTTATTTCGTTTCAGGGTTTCATAAAAATATTGTGCAAGTTTTAATCCCATTGTGAGAGAACACGTGGTGACTATAACAGTTTGTAACAAAGCAGCAACGTAATAGTCCGTTGCGAAATCAGTTGAAGTATGTGGCCACCTCAAATTTCTCAGAGCTTGGTTTGAATGTGACAGCGCCTGTACGCATGACACAGGTATACGCGCGGGTGGGACGCGAAGCTGATCAACCGACGCTGTCGAAAATGGCGCAGAAACGACGTTTTGTTGAGATCCACAACCCGACCTGAAGGATATACAAATTAAGGACCACCTCTTTAGTGACGTCAGACCAGAAGTGCCTGAATATCGTCGGCACATACTACAGAAACAACCACTATGTAGCATGTGCCTAGCCAATAAACCGCAACAAATCAGCTATGAACGTCGACGAAATCCGTTGGCTGTGGACATCGGCTTCCTCCCGCTCGCAAGCGACGCTTGGTGAGTTCGTCTCTGTTTGTGTTGGCCGACACAGAGCCAAATGTGCTCTGCCAAAATTTTATCAGTTTTTCTATTTCAAAAATGAACTAAAAGTAACAACCCGTGTCAGTGCTATCAGTGAGTATGGGAGGGGAACAAAATCAGTTACATTAGACAGCGACGTAATTACCCAAACTCAGATAAAACGAATTCGAAGGGTTACCACGTGCCGGCCGGAATGGGTATCTTTTTATTAACATGTTAAGGGCGGGGTAATTTTCTATGCATGTGAGAGTGTGCAAAATTGCAGGCTGGGCTCTGTCTGTATATCTGTATTAAATTGTGATCAGTAAGGTAAGATGTTAGAATAAGTTAGTATGTAGAAGATGTTAACCGAACAAAGAAAACTGTAACTTAATCTATAAAACAATGAGAAAAAGTTTTGAACAAAATTTTAAAATGATTCTGATTAATTAAAAATCGTAATTTCTCTTCAAAATTGTATCGAGTTAGTTATTTTGATAACCTATGAAACACATGTTTGTATCTAGCATTCGTACGAAAGAATCCTGGACCCAGATAAACGAAACTTTGAAGGTAGGTGGAAGTTATATTTATACAAAGGTTTTGTAAAATATATAAAAACACTTGGTAAGTTTCACAAATTTTTTAATTAACTCTGACAGCTGTTTCGACTAACTTAAGCCATTGTCAAAGAGCGAGTGAATGAAATTACTGAACACAGGATGTTAGAGTAGTGTAGGTGGTAAACATCTGTTTAGGGCGTATCTGGAACATCTGTGTTGTGATGGCGAGGGGTGGGGAGTGTGTACATGAGACAAGGGAAGGTCTGGTGTCTTTAAAAACTAAATACAATCGTGAATGCAAAATATAAAATTAACTGAACTAAATATAAACTGAATGCAAAATTTAAAATAATGATGAACATTCAAAATAATATAAAATAAACTAAACTAAATAACAGATTTTAATAAAGGGGATACACAAAATTCAGTCTGTTCATTGGTTAAATTTTTGTTATTTTTTATTGCTTTTTTAATTTCTAAAATTTCTAACAAATCCATTTTTTTACCTTTTTGTATGTTGTGGAGTAGTGTTATGTTTTTTGTGTCTATGAAGTGATTGTGTTGTAAGCAATGATCTAGTTCCGGGGATTTCCCCTAGTTTCACCCCCCTATTAATTTCTAATATGAACCAATTTCAAGTCAGCTATGGTCAAGGGACTTGATTATGGCCATAGCTGACCGCTAGCCAAAACCATGATTAGTGCTGGTAAGGCAGTAATCGCCCGAAAAGTCGGGGAAATCAAACTTTACTTTAATGCCTGTTCTATTCATCACTATTCTGCACGACACAAAAGTCTATCATGGTACAATTAAGTAATTGTACAAAAAAAATGTGCCGTGCATTTTCGCCATTTCGGCCTCCGATGGAGGTAACACCCACTGTTACCCCCAACCCATTCCACTATCTACTGGGGCACAGGCCACCCCAGCAATAGCACCTTAATAACTAAATAAAAACTTTTATATACAACATTCTAATATGAAATTTTCCTTAATTCTTTTTATCCATCATTATTTAAATCATTCATAACTTTCTACAATTAGATTCCTTAAAATTTTCAAATTTATTATTAACATTTGTTTTTCATTATTTTTCAGTTATTATTATTTTTTAAATTATTATCTCAAGTTACTTTCCTTATTAAAGTTAAAATTCTTTCATTTGAGTTAAACATCTGTAAACATTTTATTATATCTGATTTGTGTTATTATAAAATTTTTTTATACTTACAGTTCATTATTCACATACTGACATACACAAAATATATACAACATACACACCCATATCTCCAAGTAACCTCTGAAACATTTAACAACAGTGTTATTTCAAATCACGCACTTTAACAATTTATTACCAAATTCATATCTCGTAAAATAATTTAAATCCCTTAGAAAATTTAATTATATATCATTCAAATCAATCGGAATATTTAAAACATCTCAAATTATTTTAATTAAATTAATTATTGAAAATACAAATTCCATGGCTATCAAAACAATTACAATTCGCTAATTACTGTCTTCCAGGTTTAATTTTGTTCTTTATTTAAATTGCAAAATTTTAATATTATTATTACAACAATTACCTACATACACATTGTTTACCTAACATTTTACAATACGCACAGATAAATTCGCTACACTTATTTACACTTCTTCATCATTGATTACTCAGTTATATCACACTTCAATGTCCAAGGTTGCGAGGTCAAAAACCATAAAACAAAGTATTTAAAATTGTCCATTGATTGTTTTATGGTTTACCCTCCATCGTCAAAGATTAATCTTTGTTTTAAATAGCAATTTTCAATTTTATTGACACACATATGGCTATTTTGTGTGTCACTACCAGGCAAATCAAATTCATCCGTTTTATCACAATAATCATGAAACAAGTCAACATTAAGTATTTCTGTTAAGTCTCCATTAGTAAATATTTCCAATATCGGGTCAGTTATTTTCTCATCAATTAAATTATTCTTGTTTAAATACACTTCTAACATCTCTCTCAACTCACCATAATCTCTTTTAATTCATATAATTCTATCTCTCTCTCAACACACAATTCCCTATCTAACACTCTCTCCTCATAATACCATCTCATACCTTCAATATTACTCCAGACAGAGGGTACAAACTTATACAACAAAAACAAACAACTCAAATCTTCTACTAACACGGGACTCTTGCCCTTCAAAAACAACACTTGTGAACACATTGAATCATCATAAATAAGGGGAAAATTTACCCTCTGGCCCCATTCTACCACTCTACTATCTTTCCACTTTCTCTCTGACTCATAAACACACATTAACATTTCATTATTACATTCCACAACTTCATCAGTACTCTCATTATTTATTTTCAACTTATCACTCTCTGATACTACCTTTTTAATTACGTTACTATTATCGACATCATCATCATCATTTGTTAACTCCTTATCTAGTACCACATTTTTACACACGTCATTATAATTTTCGTTTGTATTACTCTTGTTTGTAGTCATCACATGTACTCCCATTCGCTCAATACTCTGTTCTAATTTACTCAAACTAGTTCTTATTATTTCATTAGTATTTTCAAAACGTTTATTCATTTCTTGTATATCATTTTTTAATTCATCAAATTTGTCATTCTGTATATCTAATTTCTCATTTACACTACTTTTAAATTCTTGAATTTCGTTTTTCTGTTCGTCAAAATTGCTATTCACTCTACTGAAATTATTTTTCATAAAATTGAATGTCTTCTAATGACAATTCTTTCTCTTTTTTGTGTTTGTTTTAATCATCATGGGAGTGGAAATTGCTCCCGGCGTACTGATTACAGATTCTTCTACATTATGCTCATCTATCGATAGTGACTGCTTGAATACCTGAGTCGGTATTTATTTGACTCTCGGTTTGACTGTCAGAGAAGCTGACTTCGTTATTATCTGCCATCTCTTATTTTTTATACTCGATACTTATTAATTTACTCTAATTAAGTTCCTTTATCATAATGTAATTTTGATCTTGTCAATTGTGCGTAAATGACGTACTTTTATTTCATTACACTAACCTTAAAAGACGCTTGTATCTTATTTGTAGGTATGGAATTTTACTTTTAATTGATCAAATTCGTCCCTGTTCGGGTGCCAATTGTACCTTTCTATTTTCTTACAATTACAAATACATAAAATTATCAACTTCCACTTACCTTCAGAATTTGTTTTCTAGTCCAGGGTCGTCATACGAACGTTAGGATACAAATGTGATTTCAGGTTGTGTAAATGACTTATGCAACTCATTTTTTATGAATAGAAATTACTTGATTTTTATTTTTTCATTCACTATGCTCTATCTCAAATTATTCGTTATTCATTTTTTGTATGTTTACAAACCATCTATTAATTTTAGTTGACTTTTAAATGGAATACAACTTCCTTGAAATATTTTATTATACCATGTTAACTTAGTTACTACCGCTTACCTTATTCTACCTCAGA
The DNA here is from genome assembly GCA_034769895.1 of Magicicada septendecula. NCBI lineage: Eukaryota > Metazoa > Arthropoda > Insecta > Hemiptera > Cicadidae > Magicicada > Magicicada septendecula. The sequence goes on along the minus strand of CM068374.1, from coordinate 393,944,089 downwards.
CATAAACATCAGACCGCCGAGTCTGCCAAGCATTCTCACATTCACACTTATTTACCCCTACCCCTTGTTTATTTTACAAATTTCATTTTGAATTATACACTGTTCATTGTCGCGATTCCGGCCGAACACGTGCTTTTGTCGCCCGATTCAACTGCCCGTTATTTCACTGTGTTTGTGGACAACTCCACTGCACCCGTTGTAATATTGGTAAGTCCGTTGGTTCCTCGGGTCCCGGTCGGTATTAAAACGATATTATATTTAATTATTCACATTTTCTGACGTTCGGCCGACCGGGCCCGCACAACCCTATCAGCGTCTGTACGTGAACTGGGGGGAGTGGCTATATGTTCACGGCCAACTCGATTGCGTCTTTCTAGATGGAAGGCATGGCCTCATGGTTCTTTGTCGCTTGTTAATTTCCATTCTACCCGTGCAAGTGTTTGTGTGTGGATCATAGCAGATATTTGTGCAGCACTGGCTGACGTCACGAGAAGGGTTCGACTTAAGCTCACATCCGGCAACTTCATCAAGGAAACAAACAGCGATTCTTCTCTTAGCCATTTTTTGTGTTTCATAAGTTGGCGTGGGTCCGCGCGCATGCTCGTGTGACGCGCTCGGACGTACTGCCACACACTCGCAAATTTCTTAGAAAATGATGCTGGGTGCATTCTTTGTTAGCGATTGCACAATAACCAAGGCATATCGTTCCTTTGTTATAACACTGTTATTACAATACGACACGTGGCCTGGTCACAGTTGGAAATTAAATTTACAAATATTTTCTATAAACCCCGAAATTTTAATAAAATAAAACCCCATGTATTTGTCACGTTACACTAGGATGGATGAAAGTTTGTAACTACATTAATTTAAATTTAGATTTTATTAGTTATATTTTTAGATGTGTTGAAAAAATAGTTATAAACTAATTCAATATTTTCTTAGAAGTAGAGGGTATCTTACCGAACAGTGCTGACTTTACAAATCCCATAGTTGCCAGGAACCAAGGCATGAATATATATTGTTACCACGGTCTATTGATCGTCATATGGTACAGTGGAAAACAAAATACAAGACATCAATTAAGTCACTAATCACCAGCTTTAATTATCACAAATAAAGTTTACAATCAACAAGATTGTCTGTTACAACAAATAAATAAAAATTGTTCACACACAATGTCAACGAGTCTCGCACAATTATAAACACAATAATTCTTCACTTCGACAAACACTTGATCCGCGCTAGCGAAAATGGCTCACGTAATTAACTGACAAGCTGGCTGCTACGGCTTTATATAGGCCGTGCAGAGGTCCAGTACAACTTTCCCTCCTTACTCCACATTGGCTTAATGGTATCTCAAGTGTTCTTGAATACACTAAAACACACTTGAGACCAGCCTTGACTGAGCAACACCTACCACAATTGATGGGGGGGGGGAATGTTCTGGGTTGTTCGGTAGGCTTCTCGTAACAGTGTATATAATTATGTGTATTTCAACCTTACAGTCATGTAACTGATAAGACATCACCATGGGAATTTATTCTGTGGGATTGGTACTTGTGTTATTTGCAACATACAATTTGCTTTTTTTTATACAGGCCTGCATTTTTAGAGGAATTTGAGCGTTTAGAAGTAGAATTGAGCCGCCTTTATCAAGACTACATTACACGGTTCCGGTGTGTTGCTTTCTTGGAACAACAACTTGAAGACGCAGAATCGGCTGAACAAGAAAGAATGGAAGAAAGACAAGTAATAACATAATCACATTTGTTACATTAAAAAATAATATACGTAGTGTAAGCCATACTTATCTAATTTAAATGGCAGTATCAGATGAAATATTTCATCTGTTTAGATCTTCACTATCAGTTTTTATGTGTTTGGCAGGCACAGCCATATTAAACATTATGTATATTGTAACGGGACATTTAAACCCGCCTAAGAATATTTTGGGGAAACTTAAAAAGAAATAATAATAATAATAAGTTTTATTTGGGAACAAGAAACGTAATATGCAGTGTGAGTGAATTTGTGTCAAGGTCACCTCCAGAACACAAGAAGAACAGTTATTTTTAGTTACATGACCTGTAACCTATGAAATCACAAGTCATACCATATGACGTCAGAGCCAAACCCAACTTCATATCATTGCTGGAATGTAGATCCAAAATAATACTCCCATCAAAATCTACTTCAAAACTCATAAGAACAAGAACAAAAGTTTGACATCACGTGATTCCCTCACCACTTCAGAAATTAAGACATTAAATTTTGCCCCAGTCTACAATATTCCATTGCGCTGTATAGTCGCGAAGTTCCGGAACGAAATCGTGGGCTCCCGCAGCTCAAAAAAATGTGATTTTTTAAAACCAAAAGAATAACTCAAGTAAGAATATAACTATACAGTGTTAGGACAAAATGTAATAGCAGTTTCATCAATAAAAACAGTGCAATATGAAAGGTGCGGGATGACAGAAAATAAAGGACGGCTCTGGATCACCAAATACACAGCTAAGTAATCGACGGAGTACTACAAATTTTAAAAAATCAAATATGAAAATTTATTAGAAATTTATTTAAAAGACTTTGAATCACTAAAAATGAGATCTCAAGGGCTCGGGGTGTATGAGTGTGGATGAATGTTCCTAGAAAGTAATATTCTAGGAGCGCTGGTTTGTGTAAACAATTCTAAATGGAACCGTAAATATATGTTATTTTGTTTCAACTACACTTTTGCTTATATAGAACCAAGTAAAATTTTAATTAACTTTTATCGAGTAAAATATTGTGGATTAATAGCTTTGAATACATTTGAAAGAGAATGGAAGTAACCACGATGAATAAAATTCAAGTTTTCATAAAATTGTAAAGTGAATTTTTATTTGTGTCAAACAACCATCTTGCTTTTCAGCTCGTCCAACTTGAACCTGGACCTGGTAAGTAAATTTTCAAAGTTGGTATCAAACAACATGGCGGCTATAATAGCCGAAAGTCAATATTAGTAAACAAAGTGCATTTATAAACTTATAAGCTTATTAAAATGTTTCAATATATGTGTTTCCATATTTATTCTCAACCCAATCTTACACTTTCATGATTGAGCTCATTAACCATCTTCTCTGCCTCAACTGGATTTTTATTAAATAATAATAAATAATTTTAATTAATTAATTTACATAATAATTTTTGTGAATCTTAGATTTGCAGTTATTTTATTTCATCTCTTTGCCAATTTTAATTGTCAGAATAAATCCTCCAACAATGTGGGCTTTGTGACACAGTATCCTCTCTGCTACATAGTGTAACATGACATAAGGTAGTGAAGATCCAATGATATTTAACTATAAAATAAAAAGCTGAAGACAAGAATAAGAGGCAAAAACGTATAAACTCAGAGATTAATAACCCAAATGACAAATGACTGATAAACTGACAATGACCTGACACAATAGATCGGATAAATACAAAAGGAACCACGGAACAATGAAGAAGAAGCTAAGAACTAAATGTAATCAAGACATTAAGAATGAACATTGTAAATCCCGAATAATGACCATTATTCTGTATGTTAACAAATGAACTAATGTAATTAGAGTGTAGATGAGATTTACCTAGGTTAATAATGTTAAAGAAAGATAATAATGTTATGTATATTTTATTGATGAAGGAATGTGTTTATAAATATAAGTTAGGGAATTAATAATACACACACCCTAATAAATAGTGATGAATATAATCAAAACTAGTAAACATACCCTAAGGCAAATCAAGGCCACAGTTAATTACCAAAAGTGATCATTTGGAAGGGAAAATAAAATAAACAATTATGACCAGTAACCCCATGATGATACTAACATCAATAAACAACCCAGTGAATAATCAAGTGAGTGGAAGAAGGAGTATATTAATATAAAGTGGTGACATGTAGTGATAGCATGTTGCACATAGTAAGTGAAAGTGTATAAGTCAAAAACCTTCTATGAAGGAAAAAGTGTAGTTGGTGAACTTCAAAAAGTATTCTAATTAGTAAACTGTGTTAGAATAACAGGAAGACCAGTGATAAACTTTGTACTAGTAAGTAAGAGGAACTCATTGTGATGTAATTAAAGTAAGCCATAGGTAATAAGGATTATAGAATAAGATAGAAATTAAGGCATTGGAATGAAGGACAAACAAGAACGATAGACAGTTTTTTTTTCTAGTGAAGGAATGGAGGAATAGTATATATTGTGCAAAGTATAAATTAATGTTAGTATAATAAGGATGTTATTATTGTTTTAAAAGAACCAATATTATGTAATGAATTATTAATTGAACCAGATAGTAGAAGGGAACAGGAAGGTAGTTAGAAGTTATTTCAGGCTTGAACCTGTAAGGAAAATGTTTATTATTATAATGAGAGGTGTAGTTAGGAACACCAATGTTTATTACTTGTTTCTGTTAAAAAATGTGTTAAAACTACCAAATATAAAGGTAAGAAGCTACTAAGAAATGTTAGATAGTGTAGCATAGTAAAATCTAGGCTCTAGGCCTAACTGTTAAATAAGAATTTAGTAAATTTGAGAACAAATAATAGTCCAATATTAAAGCAGAGTATACCAAATGTTTAAACAAATTAAGTGAGTATTCCTAATACCAAAATGTATGAATAACAGCCTATTTTGGATGAAATATATATAAAATATAAATAAGAAAAATAACAAAAATGTAATTAGCTACTCAAAAGTGACCATGAGGGGTATCAAAACGACCCTTATCAAAAATTATGAACAATGGTATTCATGTAATAAACCTAGCTAGTAACATAAGAAAGAAATCTTCATTTGAAGATATTTTGTAAAATTAAACTAAAATAAGACGTTAAAACATAACAATGACAAAGATTAATGACCAATGAGAATTAGCATAATTTATTAGGTAACCATAGCAACCGAAATGTTTTGCCAAAAAACCGTTGAATTTTCGATAGTCCATTATTGACCGACGCCGAGGGCGGATTGATGTAGCTCTCACCACAAATTTAATTCCAAATAAGTGAATTTTAACTAAAATCAAAGGAAAGGAAGATTGTAATAGCAGCCCAGGGAATACTGGATAATATATTATTTATTAAATTTTTTCACAAACCATAATTACCCGAGGAAATCAAGAAGACGTCTGGAAGAATAGATGACGAATCATCCCGAAGGAAGATCATAGGGACCTACTTCAACTCAAGAAGACGGACGATATCAGAACGAGTACGAAGCCGAACTGTACGGAGGAAACCGTCTGGACGAGATTAATGAGATTCCGAAGAATAGAAGACGACTGGATCCATCCGGAAGAAGAAGACGGCATCGCAGAAGCTCCATCGAAAATTGATGAGTATAAACAATAATCCCATTAAACGAATTCCAAATTTTTCTATCAAAAATAATAAACAACAATTTTCACTTCACTGATCACTATTCTGATTTAGAACTGAAGGTATTGGTAACATCACTATTTGAACTTTAATCAGTTGATAATTATTAAAATTGAGATATAATAAATAGTTAACAAACATTTCTAATTGACAAATCCTAACCAAAAATTTTACTAAATCTCACTGATGATTACTCACTCGAATGTATTAAAATATTAATTTTTTGTGTACCTAGTATTAAGAATTATTATAAATTTGTCTATTTTAGCCGTAGTCCAATACTTCTGTAGCCAAAAGGACTTATTAACACCCTGAGTAAAACATTTTAATTGTAAACCAACGATAACTGCCAAGACGGTGTGTACAAAAACATTGGAACTGAGCATGCCAACTGAGCAACTGTAATAGCCGGTGCTTAAAATAAAATTAATGTACTACTAAATAACTGAAAACTATCAAAGTGTTAATAAATATTATTATTCTGCAACACTGTATGTTTGATTCGAGTAAATTAAGATAATAAATAAAAATTTATTGAAGTGAAAACCTCAAAACAAGACGTTAGCGAAGTCGACACTGAAGAAAGGCGTGCGCCAATCAGGTGGCGAGGCGGCAATATTCAAACCAAACGCCGAGAGATACGGTTTACCCATAAATGGTAAGAGAAGGTACAATTCGACTTGCTACACGCAAATAACAGTGACAGGATTTATTGAACTTATTAATAACATCAATCACACACCCATACTATACCACGAACCCAACGAGCAAGTTAAAAAACGCTCGACACCCACACATATACTATACGAAGATAGAACAACTTACAGAATAACACTAAATTATAAATACCCCACATATAAAACTTATATTTATTACAAAGTGGCGCGCCAACTAGTAGGGCTAGGATAACTAAAAAATCATACTAGTAAACTTTACAGATCCTAGCGGCGACTACAGAAATGGAACCGGCAAAGCACGATACGAGGTACCAGATGAAAATACGCGAGAAGGAGGCGGAAAAGGGAGCCAAGAGATCAGAAAAGGAGGTTGAGAAAGACGTCAGAATGGAGGAAAAAGAGATAACTTCGGTAGAAGATGTAGAAGAATTATTAACTCTGTAGAGACAGATAAACACACACAACAGGCGGAAGCCAGCACAGGCATGGACTTGCTGCAGTTATGGGAAAAATTAGATAAGAAGTTTGAGTCCTTGAACGAAAAATTCGACAGGAATGAGGAGAGTAACAAAAGGAGAGGATAGGAGGAATGATAGAGAGAAGTAATGAGAAAACCAGCGAAACCTTGAGACTAATGAAAGAGGACATTGAAACGCTGAACGACAAAATTGAATACAACCAGGATACATTACAGCAACAGTTGACGGAATACAGAGAAGAACTGAAACAAACTGTAATGGAGACAGAAGAGAAGATAGAGAAAACCAGCGAAGTAGTGTTGCAAGTCCGAGAAGAAATTTTAATCAAGGTGAATGAAGTTGAAGGCGAAGGTAAAAGGAGGGTTGAAGGACTCCAAAAGGAAACCAGCAACAAATTAGAACAAATACGGACCAGAGTCGAGGAGAGTTATAACAAATTGGATACAACGGTAAGTGAGGTGAAGGACACCACAACCGCCCAAGAAGGGAAAATAGCTGAATTTAGGGCAAGAGAACTACGCCTACAGGAAGAGATTAATGCGTTGAAGGACCGACCAATCATGAGCTCACACATATCATGTAGCGAAAATAGAGAAACAATAAACTTTAAAAATTACAAACGCAACCCAATTGAATTTATAGAATGAGTAGAGGAGAACTTAGCCCGAACCAGGGAGACACGGTGGACGGTAATCAAGGGCATGATTGACGACATGTTCAAAGAAGTTCACGACAATTGGTGGACGGCTGTGAGACCAGATATACATAATTTTAGTGAGTTTAAAAAATTATTCAAGGACAAATACTGGTCGGAGGCGACACAGCACGTGGTCAGAAATAACATCAGCAATGGCCGATTTGACCCTTACCTGGGACAGTCCCCAACCGCTTACTTTTTAGGTAAGGTAAGCATAGCGAGGAACCTCGAACCTAACATCCCTGAAGAGTGCCTGGTGACACAATTGGCATACCACTACAACGGGGAAATCACAAAAAGCCGTTTGAGTGGAAGAATCAAGACGATTCAAGAGATGGCCGCGTTATTGGGGGAATATGAGCGGGAAAAACCTTATGTGTTGAACCGACAAAAGAACATCCCGAACTACAGAAATCAACCAAGTGGGCCGCAAGGAAACCACACACCGGCCAATCATCCGCCAGCCAACCCCAATAATTTTCGAGGTTTTAATAACAATAATAACAACAATAATTACCCGAGAAATTATAACCAGAATCACCCCAACAACAATAACAATTCAAACCATTCTTACAACAGGGAAAATAACCAAAACGGAGGCAGTTATAACAGACCCAATAATCAATACCACAATAATAACCAGTCGGGACCGAATCAAACATACAGGCGACGGGTAAACTATATAAATGCAGAGAGTAGAAACGATGGGAGATGTGGTTATAGAAGACCGAGGAGCCGGAGTGCTGAAGAAAACAGAAGGAGTCGAGAACGAATAACTCGCAATGACCACTCGATCGAGAGAAGGCAAACCACTGAGGATAATCACCCCGTCAGATCAGAGGACCGCGCCGAAGGCAACGCCCAACATTTAAACGAGCAGCGGCAGTGAGAATACCACAGGACCCGTCACTGATCCGATCTATTGGGTTATTAACAAGACAGACAAACGAGACTAATGACGACACAATAATAATAGTTCAGAACCATTATCTGAAAAACATCCGTGAGGAGCTAATGGAAGAAAATTCCACATTAATCAAGCACCCGGATAACGAAATTGCCTATGTTATCGCCAAGGTATATGATGTAAATATAAAATTTATGATTGACACAGGTGCAAACGTGTCTTTAATTGATATAAACATGTATGAGAAAATTCAAAAAGAGAGTAAGATCAGCTTACCCACGTTACCAGTAAGTAACATTGTTTTAATTGGAGCCACTGGAAGGCAGAACAAAACCATTAAGAGACAAGTGTCTCTAGAAGTCATAAGTAATGGTGAGACACTGCCAATGATATTTTTAATTGCTCATAACTTACCATTTGAAATTCTAATTGGTTGTGATATCCTGAGAAAGTACTCTGCAGTTATCGATATGAGACTATCAAAGGTAACTATGAAGTATGAAGACAGAGAATGGGTAGCAGAATTAACTGGTAGCAAGGGGGTCATCCCAATCAGTACAATATATAATATAAGAACGATTTGTGATTCACCAGACCGGAGGTGGGAAGTGAAGCCAGACAGTCAAATAAACAATGACATCCTTTGGAATCAGAAGTTAAAGGAAATCCGACAGTTTCAAGGGACCCAATACGGGAATCCATTAACGGATCAAGAGGTGGAGAAATTAATAAGAATTTATAACAAATACCGACATGTATTTTCCGACCAACCAGGAAAGGTACGGGGGTATCAGTGTGAGTTGAAATTCAAAGAAGTTGCCAACTTTAATAAAAAATCCTACCCGATAGCGTATGCAGCAAAGGAAGCAGTGCGCACAGAAATTAGTAAAATGCTGGAGGAAGATATAATTGAGTATAGTTGTTCGCAGTACATCAGTCCTATAGTAGCTGTTACCAAGAAGAATGGAAGGGTACGCCTATGTCTCGACGCCCGAGAAATAAATAAGATACTAATCAATGACAGGACATCTGGTGAAATTGAGGAGATCCTCAAAAAGTTTCATGGGACTCAATTTATCAGTACCTGGGATACAGTTTGCGGGTACTGGCAAGTAGAATTGCACCCAGCCAGTAGAAAATACGTAGCGTTCATATTTGAAGGCAGGAACTACCAGTTCAAGCGACTACCTTTTGGGCTGGTAAACTCGGTAGCAATATTTGTCCGCTGCATGGACCAGATACTGGGTCCTGAAACTATGAACTATACAACTGTGTACGTCGATGATCTGCTGATCACTTCATCCAATTGGGAGGAGCATTGTATGAGAGTAGAGAGAGTACTAGAAAAATTATCCATCAACAATGTAACATTAAAATTAGAGAAGTCAAAGCTGATAGCAGCAGAAGTCCAATTCCTTGGATTCAACCTGTCACGACAAGGAATAACACCATCAATCGACAAAATAGATACTATTCAACGTTTCCCTACCCCTAAAAATAAGAAACAGTTACAGTCGTTCCTGGGCATCTGTAACTACTACAGAAAATTCCAGCAAAATTATTCTGAGCTGACTACCAAACTATCACCACAGCTGTCATCCAAGACCAAGTGGATGTGGGGCCCAGAACAAGAAACGATTTTCAACACCATTAAAAAACACTTCCTCAACACAATCATGTTAAACCACCCCGATTTCAATAGACCCTTTTACATGAACTGCGACGCAAGCGACATTAGCTTGGGATCGGTGCTTTACCAAGAGGACAAGGATGGAAACCACCAAGTAATAAGTTTCGCCAGCAGAACGTTAAACCAGTGTGATAGTAATTATCATGTAACCGAAAAAGAACTGTTGAGTGTGGTCTTTTCTTGTGGAAAATTTCGAACTTATATTCTTGGATATCCTATCACAGTGCGCACCGACCATAAGTCCATTTCCTTTTTAAAGAACTGCAAGCTCAGCCATGGTCGATTAACCAGATGGATTCTTGCTCTCCAAGAATATCACATCAACTGGGAGTATATCCCTGGCAGTAAAAACACAGCAGCTGATGTGCTATCTCGAATTAATACAGAACAGCAAACCTTCGATAGAGAGAAGGAGACCATAGTAAAAGTATTTAATATTATGAAAAGCAGATCCGACCTAGAAGTGATATTGAATAGAGTGAAACAACACCAGAAGGAGGATAAGAAATTAAATCAAATCCGAGAGCGGCTGAACCAACAAGAAGAAAGAGCCACACATTTCTATTGTTTACATGAAGATATTTTATTTATTAAAACTAAACCCAACCATAATACATGGAAACTGATAATACCTAAAGGAACTGAAGCTGAGATTATAATGGAATACCACCTCAGATACGGACACATGGGAGCACTGAAGGTGACAAAAGCATTAGAAGAGCATACCTATCTGAAAGACATTAACCGGAGGGTAAGAAAGACCATAAGAAGCTGTCACATATACCAACTTGTTAAATGCAACAATGACAAGAAAGAAGGGGTAATGCAACCAATAACCTCTGCTAATAAACTGGAACGAGTCTTCTTAGACATATGTGGACCCATGCCACGAAGTGGAGGGAGAAAGCAGCACAAGTTCATAGTCATTATCATGGACCATTACACAGAATTTGTAAAATTATACCCTATCAACCGTGCTACTACAAACAAAGTATTGAACATTATCACACAGAGGTACATGACAGAGGTGGGGAGTCCCACGAATATTATCACTGACCATGGTACTCAATTCCGAGGAAGACGATGGAAAGACACATTGATGGATCTGGGCATCCAAACATACAAGACTTCAATTTACCACCCGAACAGCAACCCAGCTGAAAGAGTGCTCCGTGAAGTTGGGAGGATTCTTCGAACATACTGCCACGATCAGCAACGTAAGTGGAGTGAATACCTCGAAACCACAGAAAATTTCATAAATCTCGCTTATCACGAATCCATTAAGGATACCCCTTACACCATCATGTACGGAAAGCCACCACCTCGAGCCATTGAAGAACTTGTCAATTTCCCCACCAATCCAGTATACCAATTCGATAACGCTAGATTCTATAGCAACATAGCGGAACAAATAGAAAAGAAAAAGGCTAAATATCACAGAATTCAACCGAAAGCAATCCAGTATCATGAAGGAGAAAAACTGCTAATACGGAACCGAGAGTTACCAAGTTCCAGAGAGGGAATCACAAAGAAATTGCTATTATTGTACAATGGACCCTATCTCATTGTAAAGGACAACCAAAACAATACCTATGTCATAAGTGAGATAACAACCAAGAAAATAAAAGGGACTTACAACCAGTCTTCCTTGAAAAAATAGTATGAAACAGTGTCAGAAAGTTAAAGAGAATTTGGAGAGTAACCATTATCAAAATTCAAAATAAATGTAAGCACAACTTACAAACTTACAATAAGTATTTGATTGATATTATTATATGAATGAAAAGGAATTTAGAAGAAAGATAAGCTAAATTCAAAACAAAGTAAGTACAAACTTGCAACCAAGTGTGAAACAAAATGTGTAAACCCATGTAATTTTGAAAAATATGTATAATGAAATATCATAAAAAATTGAAATAAAATAATAAAATGTTACACAAATAATGATGACGCTACATAACATCATTAACTATCTCTATCACAAAAGGGAATAATAGAAAATTAATGTTTCACAAAAGAAAAGACAAGACAATCAAATAAAAAATAACACTGACATATTAACTGAACAATCAAAAAAAAAAAAGAAGAAAAAATATAAGTGAGCCAGAAACCAGCTACAATGTTAATTTTAAATGTAAATGAGCAATGAAATGATAACAAATAAAATCACTACCATATAAAATAAGCTAATGAAACAATACAAAATGCCTATTAAATATCGCCATAAGCTTAAACGAAGGAATCCAAATAAGTCACTGAGATGAAAAGGTCATGAGATGTATAAAAGAGAGAATAATTAATCCTAAAAGTGTTTTATTGTATCGATATTAAATATCACTATAATATTGACGACTCGGAACACAAAGTTTTTTATAACTAAAAACGTAAAGTTTTACCTTACAGCCTAAACCGGCTTTCACCTCAGGATATAGGTGAAAGCCGGTTTAGGCTGTAAGGTAAAACTTTACGTTTTTACTTATAAAAAACTTTGTGTTCCGAGTCGTCAATATTATAGTGATATTTAGTTAAGTAACGGACATGTCATGGACAACGAAATCCAAGTATCGATATTATGTGAGTCGGAAATGAACGACTATTATTATAATTATTATGAATATTATTATGTGATGATTTTATGTTGAGATACGTCCAACAATTATTTATGTTATTGAGCAGATAGGCAAGGCCTCTGAACTCAAAATGTGTATAAATGGATAGCAGAGTAATAGAGCCACACGTGCCCTCTGGCTAGTACCAATTTATATGAAGGGGAGAGAAGAAAAATTTTAGGGAATAGAACATACAAGGGATAACACTCGTAATAAAATAATACCAAATACCATATTATGAACCATGACTTAATAAAAATGAATAAAGAAGAAAGTAGCGATGGATGGATTCCTGAATAATAACAACTTGATAAAATGAACTATATTGATGATTTCAGAAAAAATATAATAATCTTTGTTTCGAAATAATCAATTTTGGTGGCAATGCATTATGTAACATGACATAAGGTAGTGAAGATCCAATGATATTTAACTATAAAATAAAAAGCTGAAGACAAGAATAAGAGGCAAAAACATATAAACTCAGAGATTAATAACCCAAATGACAAATGACTGATAAACTGACAATGACCTGACACAATAGATCGGATAAATACAAAAGGAACCACGGAACAATGAAGAAGAAGCTAAGAACTAAATGTAATCAAGACATTAAGAATGAACATTGTAAATCCCGAATAATGACCATTATTCTGTATGTTAACAAATGAACTAATGTAATTAGAGTGTAGATGAGATTTACCTAGGTTAATAATGTTAAAGAAAGATAATAATGTTATGTATATTTTATTGATGAAGGAATGTGTTTATAAATATAAGTTAGGGAATTAATAATACACACACCCTAATAAATAGTGATGAATATAATCAAAACTAGTAAACATTCCCTAAGGCAAATCAAGACCACAGTTAATTACCAAAAGTGATCATTTGGAAGGGAAAATAAAATAAACAATTATGACCAGTAACCCCATGATGATACTAACATCAATAAACAACCCAGTGAATAATCAAGTGAGTGGAAGAAGGAGTATATTAATATAAAGTGGTGACATGTAGTGATAGCATGTTGCACATAGTAAGTGAAAGCGTATAAGTCAAAAACCTTCTATGAAGGAAAAAGTGTAGTTGGTGAACTTCAAAAAGTATTCTAATTAGTAAACTGTGTTAGAATAACAGGAAGACCAGTGATAAACTTTGTACTAGTAAGTAAGAGGAACTCATTATGATGTAATTAAAGTAAGCCATAGGTAATAAGGATTATAGAATAAGATAGAAATTAAGGCATTGGAATGAAGGACAAACAAGAACGATAGACAGTTTTTTTTTTCTAGTGAAGGAATGGAGGAATAGTATATATTGTGCAAAGTATAAATTAATGTTAGTATAATAAGGATGTTATTATTGCTTTAAAAGAACCAATATAATGTAATGAATTATTAATTGAACCAGATAGTAGAAGGGAACAGGAAGGTAGTTAGAAGTTATTTCAGGCTTTAACCTGTAAGGAAAATGTTTATTATTATAATAAGAGGTGTAGTTAGGAACACCAATGTTTATTACTTGTTTCTGTTAAAAATTGTGTTAAAACTACCAAATATAAAGGTAAGAAGCTACTAAGAAATGTTAGATAGTAGCATAGTAAAATCTAGGCTCTAGGCCGAACTGTTACATAAGAATTTAGTAAATTTGAGAACAAATAATAGTCCAATATTAAAGCAGAGTATACCAAATGTTTAAACAAATTGAGTATTCCTAATACCAAAATGTATGAATAACAGCCTATTTTGGATGAAATATATATAAAATATAAATAAGAAAAATAACAAAAATGTAATTAGCTACTCAAAAGTGACCATGAGGGGTATCAAAATGACCCTTATCAAAAATTATGAACAATGGTATTCATGTAATAAACCTAGCTAGTAACATAAGAAAGAAATCTTCATTTGAAGATATTTTGTAAAATTAAACTAAAATAAGACGTTAAAACATAACAATGACAAAGATTAATGACCAATGAGAATTAGCATAATTTATTAGGTAACCATAGCAACCGAAATGTTTTGCCAAAAAACCGTTGAATTTTCGATAGTCCATTATTGACCGACGCCGAGGGCGGATTGATGTAGCTCTCACCCCAAATTTAATTCCAAATAAGTGAATTTTAACTAAAATCAAAGGAAAGGAAGATTGTAATAGCAGCCCAGGGAATACTGGATAATATATTATTTATTAAATTTTTTCACAAACCATAATTACCCGAGGAAATCAAGAAGACGTCTGGAAGAATAGATGACGAATCATCCCGAAGGAAGATCATAGGGACCTACTTCAACTCAAGAAGACGGACGATATCAGAACGAGTACGAAGCCGAACTGTACGGAGGAAACCGTCTGGACGAGATTAATGAGATTCCGAAGAATAGAAGACGACTGGATCCATCCGGAAGAAGAAGACGGCATCGCAGAAGCTCCATCGAAAATTGATGAGTACAAACAATAATCCCATTAAACGAATTCCAAATTTTTCTATCAAAAATAATAAACAACAATTTTCACTTCACTGATCACTATTCTGATTTAGAACTGAAGGTATTGGTAACATCACTGAGCATGTAACATCACTGGTATTGGAACTGAGCATGCCAACTGAGCAACTGTAATAGCCGGTGCTAAAAATAAAATTAATGTACTACTAAATAACTGAAAACTATCAAAGTGTTAATAAATATTATTATTCTGCAACACTGTATGTTTGATTCGAGTAAATTAAGATAATAAATAAAAATTTATTGAAGTGAAAACCTCAAAACAAGACGTTAGCAAAGTCGACATTGAAGAAAGGCGTGCGCCAATCAGGTGGCGAGGTGGCAATATTCAAAGCAAATGCCGAGAGGTACGGTTTACCCGTAAATGGTAAGAGAAGGTACAATTCGACTTGCTACACGCAAATAACAGTGACAGAATTTATTGAACTTATTAATAACATCAATCACACACCCATACTATACCACGAACCCAACGAGCGAGTTAAAAAACGCTCGACACCCACACGTATACTATACGAAGATAGAACGACTTACAGAATAACACTAATTTATAAATACCCCACATATAAAACTTATATTTATTACAATAGGTACACTGGTATTTAATTTGAAACTGTGTATAGTTTGATTAGGCTGCACGCGCGCACACACACACACACACACACACACACACACACACACACACACACACACACATCAAATTAACTTTCCTCCTCTGTGTGGAGGGTGGGGTGATGCAGTGTTTTATATTAAATTTAGAATTACAATGGATAAAAATGTTTGTTTGTATTACATCTGTCTAATTCATAGATGTAAGATCTGGTTCCTGTAATAATAGGAGCAATTTCAAATAACATCCAGTATATCGGATCTCAGGTCTTTGTGACCAAAACGTGACGTCTGATATAATGGATGCTGGTTCCCAAATAGTTGAGAAAAATTTGTATTATAATATTCTAATTTGTATTGCTTTTCTTTAAAATTGTAGGCTGCAGTACGAAAAATTTTGGACAAGATGCAGCAAGAAGAATCGCTCAAATTGTTAGACGATACTCTAGATGCATTTCCACAACCTGAACAAGAAACGCAAAACAAACCTCCAGCAGAACCTGTTAAACAGGCGAATGTTAGTAAAATTTCTAGGATTCGAACTGCAACAGGAGCTGGTATGTTTAGTTTGAATTTTTGGGAGTGTGTTCTTTGCCTTTAAGGTAATGTTTATATAGCACTGTTCACTTTTTGTTGCAGTTTAGAAGTATGACAAGGAGTTTTACATTCATTACTTAAACTGATAATATTCTTATTTGAGTTTTCGTCTCTTATAAAAATGCCTGCAGCAAAACCTCTTTATATTAACCTTGTTACCTCATTCCAGTCAATTGGATTTTTGCTTAGCAGCCGTACACTGTCAGCCATACAGCCGTGATTTGTTACTGTAAATGGGCTCTTAATAAATGCAGGAAAACAATCTGTGCCATATCTCTTTGTTAAATTATAAATTTGTGCCAGTTTGGGCATCAATTGTGCTATAACTTTCACAATACAAATTAATAAAAATTACTCATTTTCCACACTTCTTACCTTTCATCGGGTCCCAGGTTCTTCGCACGAACTAGTGGCCTATAAACGTGATTTAGGGTACATGTTACTAAGAAATTCAACTCTCATTTCTGGTGAACTAACTCAAATTTTATTTAACATTCTGTTTAGTATTCTCCTTTTATGTATAACATAATGATATTACTTCTTTTGAATAACATTCGGAATTGGAATCCGACAGATTTTAATATTGAGGCATCTACCCCATTTAACAAGACACTCAAAAGTTGACATTACTTCTCTTATTCTTAAAGTAAATAGTTACTTAAATTCTATAAAAACAACCCAGCATTCGCTCGCACACACTCTTTCATGCTTTTTACCCCAATTATTTAGATTTAGCGCTTTTCATTGATTATATTTTTGTTAATTGATTTTGGTTAGGTTAGGTTAGGTTAGGCTCGTGCTGAATTTAGTCCATTTTGTTCACTTTTTATCCGAATAGTTTTCACTGTTGGTTCTTAAACTTTTTTACATTGTTTTATGTATTTTAATCACACAATTTACTGGTCGGCCGACCCTGATTTGCTCGAGCAATGTTTTATATGACCGCGCGGTCAAAAGCTGTAAGTCGACTAACTGACGCTACCCTAAGCGTCTCTAACGGCTACTTCCGCTACAGGTTCATCAGCTTGCTCTGTGATTCGTCAGTACACTCACGTGACAGGTTAATTAGTTAAACTCCAGTTTCCTTTCTGGGAGCGAGTCTGGCCAATGTATCATAGTCCAAAGGCTCGCTAAAAAATTCATGCTTTTTAACAACGGAGGCGCAATCATCCGCGCACAGGTTCGCATTCCAACGCCTCAAGAAACAGTGCTTATTGCAGGGCGCTGACAAAATGTGTGTCTTGGTGCCCCGACAAAGAATGCTCATTGTTTAAAACTGAGGCCCTGTTTGGGTAAACCTTGTATTACATTTACAATTGCAATAAAGAAAACCCCTCAGATCTGTCCCGTTACAAATCCATTCTGGGTTCTTGACCTCTCTGGTGATCGTGTTGTAGGAGAAATCCACCACAGTTCTTCAGATGTGTTTCGAATTTGTGTTGCCAGGATCCATTGTTTGCCATACTTTCCACGTATCCTCATGTCCTAAACTTCAAACAATTGAATATACAAATCACTTGGAAGTTCTTACACCATTCATTCCGAAACAAATTTACCTGTCTTAACAATATTCATGTAACAGTTAAAAGATCTTTTTACTGTTGTCAGTTTCTACCTTTGTGTGTAGGCCTATTGCTTTTATAAACCGTTACGGTAGTTTACGTTAGTTTTAAGTTTCTTTTTAATAATGAATTATATATTTGAAAAAATAAATCGTGATTATTTTTTAATTGTACAAACATCAGTTACATTTTGTGATGTTTATAAGGAATATAAATGATTTAATTTGTAAGTGAGAAATTTTTATATGCAGGAAGACGTCGTGTGTATGGTGGTATGACAGGCGGTGATGAAGACGATGATAGTTTGGAATCTGATTCTGATTTGCTGCTTGACGATGATGATGACAATTCTCAGCTGCTTGCCAGTGACGATGATTTAGAACTGCTTGATACAACAGCTACCAAGCAGTCAGATCACAGCGACGATGACTTTTGAATTTCTATGGTTTGTGCTGCTGCTGCACTACTGCTACTACAACACAGTCACTTGTTCTTTTGTATTTTACCAGCATTATCTGCGAAGTTTGTTCTTAGAAACTGAGCAAATGAATGCAATGTTTTTTAGTGCACTTTCGCTCAATGGGCTATTTAGAGACTTTGTGATCCATATGACTAATATAATAATCAGGAATGAACAACATTGATGATATTCTATTGTGTAAAAATATTAATGATAATTAACACATTTAATGATTTGTACATGTAGTTGGAACATCATTTTTAGGTCTGTATAAATAAAACTATAGTTATGAGTGATCATGCTCTTAAATAAATAGTTATAAATTTAGATTATCAAAAAAGGATGCATCTAAATTGATAATTCTTTTTCTCTGCAAGTTCAGTATGTAAAATCAACTTGAGACAAATAAACAAAAATAATTGTTTTATGCGTTGCACTTCTCGCTTTGTTATAGTCTTAGTCTGTGTCACTATTTTAGGTCTCACATCGCATTTAACATTCAGTATTACTGTGTTATCCCTTGCATACTTTATCTCAAATTTCCTTCAGAAGTGTTCTTGTTTTTTTCGTAGTTTATGTGTTTTTTTTACCTTTGATCTGTATTAAAGAATTTTCTGTAAGTTTTTTGCTAATGCGGCTTTGCTGTTTGTTCTGTATAATGTATTAATTTTACAGTACTTACAAAAATTAGTTGTTTCTCAAATTCTGTAAATGTCAGTAATTTCTAGGTACAAAGTTTGTTTGGATTACTGTAAATGACCATCTGGCAGTTGTTTTTAAGTGATGATTGATGCTGTTAGTTTGTAATGTTTCGATTAATTTGACAATAAAGAAAAGAAGGAATTAAGCCCTGTTACTAACCTTACATACCTTACCTTCCGAAGATTCCAAAAACACCAAAAGCCCCAGGGTCATCACCACATTTTTATTGGAGGAAATGTGGAAACCGTAACTACTTTCCCCATGAAAAACAATTTTAAATGTAAACTTCCCCTCAGAAAAATTCCAAGGCCGTGAGACGAACTTTTGGACACAGAGAATAGGTTACAGGTAGAGTGGTGTAATAAATTATTTTAACACATTGTAATAAAAATTCTTATTTTATTATAATGAAATATTGTTTGACACTACAAATATAAAAAGAGAAAACAAAAGAAAAAGACAAATATTAGCAAATCAGTACTTTATTTTCTTTTTACTAATACCCTCCCTTTTCTCTCACACACTCTATCAGTTTCCCTCTATTTTATTTCATAATTTTGTTTTTTGTTTGTTTAAATGCAATTGACAACATTTTTTAAACCCTTGTTCTTTTTTTCTTTAGTAGTGTACTTATCTGGTGAGTCCCACTTTCACATTCACCTGGTCGTTGCACCACTCGGGTGTAACCACACACTTTCTCGGTAATTATCATTTTTTATGATAATTACAGTAAAAATAAAATGTTCCAAAAGTCCGGTAAACACTGGTTTACTGATTTTTATAATTTTACATGATTTTATAACTTTTGAGCCTATCTTGGCTGCCTATATAGGCTGTTCGGCCTACCGTACTTGCTCACGCGCACTGTATACTTGTACTGTTACAAGTTCAAAAATATAATTGAACAATGGGTTCAACAGTATAAAGGTATTAAACGTTGGTGGAATTTTTGTAATGTTAAAAACCACCTACACAGTCGGCAGCAACTTATAGACTTGGTTGTTTGGGAAAGACTGCATTATTGTATAATCTTTTTTTAATTTATATTGGTAAAGTAAATTCTCGTGTAAATTCATAATAATTGCTTTCAAAAAGGCATAAGTAAAGTAAGTTGAAACTTGCATCAGTCATGCTGTCACTTGTACACTTGTTTTTTGAAACGGGGTAGGAAACTTCCACACTTTTTGGTTGAAATAATATTATTATAAATAGAAGTATTTGCAGTTCAGAAGAATAGGCATGATTGTAGAATTTTGTTATGATAATGATTTGTTATTGTCTCATATAATAATTCAATAACAGTATTTATGAATTCAAAGTACACCTGGCTTTTTTTAACTTCAGTGCAATTAATTTTGTGATTATAAAAGAGCACAGACACAATCTGCAGATACTGTGATCAGCAGACACAGTCTGCTGAATTTTTACCAGTTGTTCTACATTACCAGTCATACCATTGAGAACGTTTACATTAAAGAACATTTACATGCTGTCAATAAAGTCTCCAGTCCTTCTTTTTGGTGATGGTAAAATCATCATCAGTCATGGCTCTACAACCCTTGGTGGGTCTTGGCCTGCTCCAAGAGTCGATTCCATTCCTCCCTGTTGCATGCCCTGGCTTTCCAGTTTCTTATGATCAGCTTTCTGAGGTCCTCCTCTATCTGGTCTTTGAATCTACTTCAGGGTCCTTTCCCTTTTTCTACTACCCATTGGTTTCTGGTAGAAAATATTTTTCGCAGGCTGTCCTTTATTCTCTCTGTCTCCAACCCACCTTATCCTGTATATTTTGATTATCCTGATAACGGTAAAATAATTTGATAAAATGATTCAATCTCATAAGTTATTGTAACTAAAGTGATGGTATATTAGTTAATCCACGGTAATGTATACAGTAAAACCTGTCTTCAGAGGCCATTCTTGAATCTATATAAAATCTGGCTGCTTAACAGGATGGCTGACAAGAGTAATTAGCAAGACCGTGTAAGTATGGATGTTTGGCTATATTGTATCATTATATGGTTACAGTTGATACTGTTACCAGTATATTTACAATGAAACTACATATATTACAACACATTGGCAAATAAGTATACTTTTGAAAAATAGTCTTTTAATATGTTTTCTTTGGTAGTAGTAATTTTATTTTTAATTGAGTACTCTTTAAATAATGGTAAAGCTTATTGCACTGTTCCATAGTATTCCACACACCTTCCTTGTTTTGGGGGTAACACAAATGTGTTTAATTCTCTTAAGAGATTGTATGCATTATTCAGACTCATTGGCAGTGTTTTAATTTCTTCTTTGCTGTGTTCATCAGCTTTCCATGAAAGTGCCAGAAAAGGTATTATAAGGTAAGTTTTACACTTCAACATTAATTTCATTCGCAATTTCCAGTGGCAGCTATCATAACATATGTCCACTAATGCAGGTAGCAATGTTAAACCACCCATAAAGAATTCACTTTATCCATATACTTTGATTCAGATTTTCTGTTTACTTCCCAATTCATATTGACTTCCAATTCTTGTATATAATTTGGTCTTTATTTTTAATTATGTAGCTTTCAGAATTAAAAACTTATCAGCTTTCTCGCTGAAGGTTGGTCACTGCTTTGTAGAATATATTTCACTTAGCTTCAAATGTAAAAACACACTTCCTTTGTTACTGACTTTTCTGTTCAATACTACATTATAATGTTAAAATTTCACTGCAGATTATGAGAACACTTGACGTCATGTAGACCACTTATGATTATAATTTTAAGTTTTTATATTATGAATAATTTTTATTTACAGTTTATTCAGTAAAATAATACAGATCATTATACATTCATAAATTTAAAAATACGCCAGCTACTATGTGATGACTAGGTCATTCACGTCTTTATACTGTACCACAAGTGAGTCTCCATGTGGTCTATTGGCTAGCATGGGTGATTGATGTACTGGGTTCAATTCCCGGCTCTGTACGGTGTACACTCAGCATCGTGAGGTAGAACTGAGTAGCCGCTGAGATAACAGCGGTGCCTCCTGGCTGCAGATACCACAACTAGCGGCTGGCGAGCATTGGACTACCCATGCAACCATCATACTAAACACAAAAAGCCGCACAGTATACCTTTGTCCTTTACAGACTGTTGAGCAGAGGGGTTTTTTTTTACTGTGCCACAAATTGTAGGAATAAGGACTACATATATATGTGAATGTGGCCCATTTGTTGTTGTTGTTATTATTTATGTGTTGTTCGTTTTGATTAAACACATAAATAATAACAACAACAAAAAATGGGCCACATTCACATACATAAATAATAAAATGACAAAACTAACAAAACTATTTAAAAACACAGATATAAAAATAGCATACAAAACTAATAAAAATAAATTACAAAATCTAAATAGCTCACACAACAAAGATAATACAACAAATAACAGTATATACAAAATTGAATGCCAAGATTGCAATAAATGTTACATAGGACAAACAAAAAAACAGCTGAAAAAACGTTATTTTGAACACCTAAACGCATACAAAAAACCTGAAATATATAAATCCAATTTAGCCACACATGCAAAAACACAGGACATGAATTCCCAGACATAACCAATGTGTCACTAATAAAACATACCACACAAAGGCACAATAATGAACATTTGGGAAAATTTACAAATATACAAACAAAACACAAAACAAACTAATACCTGAACAAATACAAATCAATACAAAACATGACGCAATATTCAAAGCACTCAACGTCGAAAATACAAATACATATACCACAAACACACACAATAATACAACTTCAAAATACCAAAGACCAACAAACAACCTTAATAGCATCCAGCAGCCAACACACAAATACTTCACCAGACACAAGATCACTAAGGCTGAAGATAAGAGAACGGGAACTCTCGAAACATGTTCCAAATAAGGAAAAATAACATCTTGAGGTAAATTTAGTTATAAATATTAAATGTATTATATACATCAAGAAACGGACTGTAGCAGAAAGTGATAGAAATATATATTGTAACGTCTCACGAGTCTCTCCGAGTTATAATAAATTACGTCTATTTGTACTCTTCAAAAATCTCGCTTAATTAAGAGTCACAGAATTTGTTATCTTTATGTTATATGCCTTCAAAGTCGAGTGTGTGTGATTATGCAAAGATATTGAATGATTTTCTTAAATTTTGTTTATGTGAAATCAATACCGTTGTGTGACAGTAGTTAGGAGAGAGAGTGAAAAAAAAAGGCAAAGAGAATTACTCTCTCAGTATTTAGTTGAGTATTTCAAATTTTTCCGCTAGTGGTATCAGCTGATTGCTACTTTTACGAACCCATTTGAGGTTAAATGACTTCAAATGGTACGTAATAAATTCTGGATGTCCGGGCTGATGTCCTTTCTCTCCTAGATCTTCTTATAATCTGTAACTAACTACCATCTACTGGAAATAATACACATTTTATTATTTAAACCACAAGGCATTCCTTGAATTTATTTAACGCTTTTTATGGTTACCCAAAACATGCATGGATAATCGATTCTTACATAACACACAGAGTTAGTTCGATCTTACTTTTACAACATATATCATATAACAAATATTTTTATTTCAATTTTAATAACAAGAAATAAATAAATAATTAATTTCCCAGGGTTATTTTTGAGTTCTTTGTACTTTGAGAAAGTCAGAAATGTATATAGGTCAGTATCAAGTTTTACATGAATTATTTTAAAATTTAGTATAATCTATATTATGCAGTTGATTTTTTGACCGCTAGAGCGCAGGCTACTTTTCTTCACTGACGAAAATAAACACTATTTAATGGCGTCGGCAATGTTAATAACCAAACCACGTTTTGCTGTTTTTTGGTTAATACAAAATAAAGTGTCTATTCACCTCTTTTCCAGAAGTATTTAAAGAGATTGTGCTGTTTATAGTGTTTTAAGTTGAGGTGTAATTTAGTTAAATTGTAACAGGAAACAATCTCACCCAATGATGTAGAATTTCGGTAGGGTAGGCTTGGAAATGGAAGTCTGATTTTTCAATTTTCGTCAAATTGCTGGCAGGAATTATTCTGTTCGAAGGAGGTTTAAGATGTAGTGGAAATCACTCATTAATTTTATTAATTTGTCACTGATTATTTCCAAATAGTATTTATAAATTTCTTAATTTTTTCTACACATTACACTTTTTTAAACTACTCACTTCCAATATATCTGAACAATTAATTTCAATTCTTGTTAGTTAGTTACTCTTAGTAACCAAGAATTTTTATGGTTTTTTTATTGGCTAATCTAGATACCTTTTAGTATGTAGGCTATTAATAATTATTATAATTTCATTTCTTCTTTTTAGAAAAAATAATCCTTTATAGATTTTATCTATAATCAAATTGAATTTATTTACGGTTTTTCTTTATATTTTTTCTTAAACTTGTCCACTGGTATTTTATATTTTAATTCCTTTTATTTTTTATTTATTTATGATTTATAATTCATTTAATGTATCCTTACTCTACATTATTTTTTACATGCCATCTTGCTAATATAGTATTATTTGGTATATTATTATTATTTTATATATAACCCTGGATTATTTTACATCTAAACAAAATAATTATATTAAACAAAAATATTACTCCTAGTTATAAGACAGGAATTATTTTAAAATTTAGTATAATCTATATTATGCAGTTGATTTTTTGACCGCTAGAGCGCAGGCTACTTTTCTTCACTGACGAAAATAAACACTATTTAATGGCGTCGGCAATGTTAATAACCAGACCACGTTTTGCTGTTTTTTGGTTAATACAAAATAAAGTGTCTATTCACCCCTTTTCCAGAAGTATTTAAAGAGATTGTGCTGTTTATAGTGTTTTAAGTTTATAGTTGAGGTGTCATTTAGTTAAATTTTAACAGGAAACGATCTCACCCAATGATGTAGAATTTCGGTAGGGTAGGCTTGGAAATGGAAGTCTGATTTTTCAATTTTCGTCAAATTGCTGGCAGGAATTATTTTGTTCGAAGGAGGTTTAAGATGTAGTGGAAATCACTCATTAATTTTATTAATTTGTCACTGATTATTTCCAAATAGTATTTATAAATTTCTTAATTTTTTCTAGACATTACACTTTTTTAAAATGCTCACTTCCAATATATCTGAACAATTAATTTCAATTTGTAACGGGACATTTTGGCCTACCTGGGGTAATATAAAGAAATTGTATTTTTGAATAAAAGTAATCAACATTTTACAATGTAAAAATAATAATTGGGACAAAATGTAAACAGAAAGGTAAAATTCATTGGTAGCGAAAGTGGTACGACTGATTGAAATTATTATTGTGAAACGACGAAATAAACAGACAGCAAAAACTGTGCCAAGGTCACCCAATGACTTATAAAACTGTAAACAAGTGATGTAACGGCATCACCCGATCTTACGTCAGAGACGATCCCTGCTGTGGAATTTGGGTTTGTAAACAAAAACATTATGCTGGCGTAGTGATACTAACTTCAGAACAATAAGAATTGGTCATACAACCACGGCGACTACACAAAATAGTGCCGTTTGTTTCGCCCCAGTCTAACTTCAACACTCGCGCGAGTGGTACGTATACAGTTCCGGAACGTAAATCGCGGGCGCCCGCACCTTATAAAATGTGACTAATATATCAAAAATTTGTTTTAACAATAGCTATACCTATAAAAAAATGTGATTAACAGTATTAAAGTAAATACAATTCGGAAATTATGCTTTAAATGAAAGTGCGCACGAAAGCAATGTGACGTCTTCTGGACTAGAATTCGGACTCAATGCCAGATAAGTTCTTACAAGGATATACACAAAACTATCAAAATTTATTATTTTCAGAAACCAAAATCGATGGGGCAAATTAAATAACATATGAGTTTAAGGGGAATATCTAAAATGGGTTGCATGTGAGAGTGTGTGAGGGGTCTTGCTTAATTATATATTAAACTATGAAGTGCTGGTTTACATTTTAAAATTGATCTTATGTTTATAAAATGTATTTATTTCTATTCTAAAGAGAAAATCATGCATAATAAATGTTATTATTGTCTTTCTATAAGATCGTAACAAAGTAGGAGAAAGTAAGGGCAGTATTTGTCTATATAAAATTTGAAATTATGTTAAGGGCTATATTTTCATGTTTTCTTTTGTAGTGTGAAAATGAATTAAAATAGGTGGGATGGTAATTCAGTTGTACTTTCTTAAATAACCAGTTCTGCACTTCCCGTTCGCTGATTCGAACCTTGGTGAGTAAAACCTTAGGTTGGTAATAGACAACATGGCAGCTGTAAGAGTCGCAAATTAGTAAATAAATAAGATCAAAATCTATTTATGAATTTTATAACAGTAAGTAATAGCACAAATGGCTTCTGAACAGGGACAATTTATATAAATATATTTATATAAATACGGCCTACTGAAAGAGCAGAATGGTTGTTTGAGGTAAAAATAAATTTTTTTGTATACGTAAAAGAGACGTAGATATGGGTTATGTTTTGATAAATGTTGATGTTTTGTAGCGGATAAGATGGTTGTATTTAAGTAAAATAAAAAGGGTATTATATAAATAATTTTTGAAATGAATGAAGTATAAATAAGGTACATAGGAGGTTACGAGAAGTAACGTAAAGTGTTATGTAAGTAAAATACATTGTTGTGTGAAAAGTAGAGGTTATATATGTTAGTATTTTGATTTAAAGTAATAATTGTACCATTACAAAATGGAGAATCAAGAATTAAATTTAGAAAGTACTCTTACAGAGTCAATGTTAACTGACAATGTATCGGCACAATCTACTCCAACGACAACACGAGTTAAAGAGTTGTCAATGGAAGATATGTTTAATTTCATGAAAACAATATCTGATAACTTGAGTAGTTTTAACGTGAAATTTGACGTTCAGAACAGCAAATTTGATGAACAGAAAAACGAAATTCGAGAATTTAAAAATAGTGTAAATGAGAAATTAGATATGCAGAATAACAAATTAAATAAATTAAAAAATGATATACAAGAAATGAATAAACGTTTAGAAAATACCAATGAAATAATGAAAAATAATTTGAATCAATTAGAACAGAGTATGGAGAGAATGGGAGTGGGGGTGATGAATACAGACAAAAGTAAAACAAATGAAAATTATAATGACATGTGTAAAAATATGGTACTAGATAAAGAGTTAACAAATGATGATGATGATGATGTCGAAAATGATAAAAATAATATGGAGAATAGTAATGTAATTAAAAAGGTAGTATCTGAGAGTGATACATTGAAAATAAATAGTAAGAGTGCTGATGAAGTGGTAGAATGTAATAATGAAATGTTAATGAGTGTTTATGAGTTAGAGAGAGAGTGGAGGGATGGTGTGGTGGTAGAATGGGGGCAGAGGGTGGATTTTCCCCTTGTTTATGATGATTCAATGTGTTCGCGGGTGTTGTTTTTGAAGGGCAAGAGTCCCGTGTTAGTAGAAGATTTGGTTGTTTATTTTATTTGTATAAGTTTGTACCCTCTGCATGGAGTGACAGAGAAAGTGTGATATGGTGTTATGGTGAGGGAGATTTAGATAGAGAATTGTGTGTTGAGAGAGAGATAGAATTATATGAATTAAAGAGAGGTTATGGTGAGTTGAGAGAAATATTAGAAGTGTATTTAAACAAGAGTAATTTAATTTATGATGAAAGAATAACTGACCCAATATTGACAATAGTTACTACTGGAGACTGGACAAAAATAAATTATGTTGACAAGGCTTATGAAACATTAATAGGGAATTACCCTATAAATTATAATGGTATAATGAATGAAATAAAGTTAATGGATTATTATAATAATAATAATAACAAATTGTATGTGGATAACAATGATGCATGTTATAAATATATTCGATATATATATGATGATGGAGGTTGAACTAAAAAATCAGTGAATGGACAATTTTAAATATTGTAACTTATGGTAATGACCTGGCAGACTTGGACAGATGAAGTGTGAAAAAATTGAACAGTTAATGACGAATAATTTGTAAATAATTTCGTGAAATTGATTGTGTGTATATTGATTATAACAAGTGTATAATGTAAACAATGTATGTAGGTAATTGTTTTAATAATAATAAGATTATTTCAGTAGACTAAATAAATAATAATATTAATTATGAAGACAATAATTAATGATTTGTAAATTTTTGATAATAATTGAAACATGTTGTGTTTTAAATAATTAATTGAAGTAAATAATTTGAGATGTTTAAATAGTGATTGAATGTTATGTTTGAATTTTTATAATGAATTTAAATTATTTTATGAGATTTCAATTTAATAATAATTAATAAACAAATAAATGTTAAATTGTTTAGTTTGTGGAATTCCTAGGTGTATAAATAAATAATTTTAGTGAGGCAGTGTGTTCAAACAAAATTTACTCTTATGTAATAAAATCTATTATGCAATAATAAAATGTAACAAGGTCACGAGTAAATAGAATTTGAAAATGAAATTAAAAGTGTAAGTTATGTAATTTTGGTAAATCTAAAAAGTGAATTGTTTATTTTCATGTAATGACAACATCGTTAAGTGTAAATAGATTAATTTAAGTGACTAAGTAAATATTTTGTTGTACTTATTATTTTATGTTAATGAAGGTCAAGGTAGGGAAAGTTAAGAAAGAAATGTATGAGGTTAAAACACCACCAAGACTAGAAATGTCATGTAATGTAAATGGTTAATTTTAATTTAAAAAATATATATTTTACTTGTGATTCCCCAACTTTTCGGGCGGTCACGGCCTCACCGAACCCTGACCGTGGAATTGGTTTAGCTTTAACAGCTATGGTTGGGGCTCATTGCGTCACGTTCTGCCTTAACTGGCCATAGCTGTTATCGTTGTAAAGGTGAATTTTGAAATTGACAGGGGGGTAATTTAGGGGAATCACCAAACTATGAAACAGCGGCTGCCACTCTGTCTGCAGAGGGACAGCATAGCCAGGTGGTAGACCCGCATTAGGGGCGTATAATATGAACATTTAGATATTATGATATCTAGTTTTATTAAAATGTAACGCAGAAGCAAGGACACGGAGATGTCAAAATTCCTCCAAAACTTCGGTCTTTGTGGACGCAACTGGACGCCACAGTCCAGGGGGGTCATAGTGTGTGTGGCAGGGAGGTTATCCAGGGGTTAACTTGTTGTATTTTAATAATGATGATTCGCTACTAAATAATTTTGTTTTGATTTGAAAAATAGATGCACTAGATACTTCCTATATTGTGTTTATTATGTCTTATTGTGTTAATTGCACATAGTATGTTAGGAATAAGGATTACAAAATAGGATAATATTTTATAAAATAAGTTTTCAATGTGTTTAAAGAATTTCAATGAATAATGAAATAAATTTGAGATAATTAAAAGTTTTCAATGGGTTGTAAAAGATAGATTGTGGGTGATTAATATTTTGTGGGACATGTAGTTCAGTCCAAGTTAAAGTTAAAGTTAAATGTTAATAGAGATGAAAATATTGTTTGAATTAATGAAATGTTGTTGTGAGGTAATGTAATAGAATTTGAAAAGTATTGATGTTGACACAGTAGTTATGGGGAATATATGTAGAGTATTGATTGATATATTGATGTTTATAAATGATGATGTTATTTTGTTGTAGTTGAAGTGAGGTAATAAGACTGAGATTTGGGGATGGTAATTTTGTAAGAGGGGATAGTGTAATGGTGGAGTCCGCAACAAAAGGGTTGGGACGGGGAGGGACCGTTTGGCGCCGGAAGGGGTTACCTTAGGTAGAATCCAGGAACCAACGTAAGGGAATGAGCTTTTGGGGGGGGGGGGAAACACTTATCCTAAGTACAAAGGGTTAGAGAATATTTTTTTTATATATCGAGAGAATGTGGCGAAATGAGTTAAAGTAGTAAGTAGTTAAGAGGTAGAGAAGGGTTAGTAGATTTTTTGATAGAGGGGTGTCATACTAGTTAAAGATTTTGTAAGGGAGTGTTAGAGTCATAAAAGGGGAAGATTATGGGTAAATGCCAGGTTGATAAAGTGAATTATAATGAATAACTGAGAATCACCCAAGTTAATGAAATGGAATAATAAATGTAATGATGTGTAAAACGAAGATTGAAAAAAAAAATTTTGGAAAGAGAATTAATAAAAGTCAATTGAGATTAAAAGATAATTTTATGATTTTATATGCAAATTTAATGATGTAAAGTGTGTAAATTTTTAAATACAAATTGTTTATTTTAAGATAATAATAACAATGTGAATTATGAATGTACTATGTTTTCTTATGTTATATTGTGTTTGTTAGTATTTAAGAGACTTTTATGAATTTAAATATTTTAGACGCAAATTGGGTATAAGAGAAATGTATAATATGGTAATGGGAAATGTTTATTTAAATTCTGATAGGAATCAGGGCAGTATTTTTGAATTTTAAAGTTAATAAGAGAAAGTAGACAGAATGAGATTATGGAATTTTAAAATGGGTATCATGTTGTGTTGTTAGGTCTTCATATATATGTTAGAGGTTAAGAGGAAAAAACCAGTGCTTCTTAGCGCAAACCAGCACCGCTAAGGGGAAACAGATCAGTTGGGGATATGGTGTTATATAAGGCCACTAGTTGATATTTGATTTGTTGTTTCAGTGTTTGGTGATGCTGTGACGGCGGACCTCAGCTGGCCAGCGCGTCAGAGCAGGGGCGTTAAGTATCTGTTTGACTTTATGGTGTTGGGATCTCGAGAGAGAAGTCCAGTATTGTCATTCAGGTGCGGTCACAGTCACCGGACCAAGGGTGAGTTAATTATAATTTTTTTTGTAAACCATACAGGGGGTTGTGGCGACATATCCTGGCTGATCCCTTTAGCAAGTATGAGTGTGTCAATGAGAGTTTTATGCTTCGGCATAAAATCTCTCCTTGAGGGGGTATTGTAACGGGACATTTTGGCCTACCTGGGGTAATATAAAGAAATTGTATTTTTGAATAAAAGCAATCAACATTTTACAATGTAAAAATAATAATTGGGACAAAATGTAAACAGAAAGGTAAAATTTATTGGTAGCGAAAGTGGTACGACTGATTGAAATTATTATTGTGAAACGACGAAATAAACAGACAGCAAAAACTGTGCCAAGGTCACCCAATGACTTACAAAACTGTAAACAAGTGATGTAACGGCATCACCCGATCTTACGTCAGAGACGATCCCCGCTGTGGAATTCGGGTTTGTAAACAAAAACATTATGCTGGCGTAGTGATACTAACTTCAGAACAATAAGAATTGGTCATACAACCACGGCGACTACACAAAATAGTGCCGTTTGTTTCGCCCCAGTCTAACTTCAACACTCGCGCGAGTGGTACGTATACAGTTCCGGAACGTAAATCGTGGGCGCCCGCACCTTATAAAATGTGACTAATATATCAACAATTTGTTTTAACAATAACTATACCTATAAAAAAATGTGATTAACAGTATTAAAGTAAATACAGTTTGGAAATTATGCTTTAAATGAAAGTGCGCACGAAAGCAATGTGACGTCTTCTGGACTAGAATTCGGACTCAATGCCAGATAAGTTCTTACAAGGATATACACAAAACTATCAAAATTTATTATTTTCAGAAACCAAAATCGATGGGGCAAATTAAATAACATATGAGTTTAAGGGGAATATCTAAAATGGGTTGCATGTGAGAGTGTGTGAGGGGTCTTGCTTAATTATATATTAAACTATGAAGTGCTGGTTTACGTTTTAAAATTGATCTTATGTTTATAAAATGTATTTATTTCTATTCTAAAGAGAAAATCATGCATAATAAATGTTATTATTGTCTTTCTATAAGATCGTAACAAAGTAGGAGAAAGTAAGGGCAGTATTTGTCTATATAAAATTTGAAATTATGTTAAGGGCTATATTTTCATGTTTTCTTTTGTAGTGTGAAAATGAATTAAAATAGGTGGGATGGTAATTCAGTTGTACTTTCTTAAATAACCAGTTCTGCACTTCCCGTTCACTGATTCGAACCTTGGTGAGTAAAATCTTAGGTTGGTAATAGACAACATGGCAGCTGTAAGAGTCGCAAATTAGTAAATAAATAAGATCAAAATCTATTTATGAATTTTATAACAGTAAGTAATAGCACAAATTCTTGTTAGTTAGTTACTCTTAGTAACCAAGAATTTTTATGGTTTTTTTATTGGCTAATCTAGATACCTTTTAGTATGTAGGCTATTAATAATTATTATAATTTCATTTCTTCTTTTTAGAAAAAATAATCCTTTATAGATTTTATCTATAATCAAATTGAATTTATTTACGGTTTTTCTTTATATTTTTTCTTAAACTTGTCCACTGGTATTTTATATTTTAATCCCTTTTATTTTTTATTTATTTATGATTTATAATTCATTTAATGTATTCTTACTCTACACTATTTTTTACATGCCATCTTGCTAATATAGTATTATTTGGTATATTATTATTATTTTATATATAACCCTGGATTATTTTACATCTAAACAAAATAATTATATTAAACAAAAATATTACTCCTAGTTATAAGACCTTTGGCCTACACAATATAAAATTACAACAAATACAAAAAATACAAAGCTTGTCAACAGCAATATAGTCCACTGCTACAATATTGATTGTTTTTTCATCTCCAGCACAAATTTGTGAGATGCTCTTTTTACATATTTGACACTTTCACCAAGTACACTATGTTTCACTTTGTACACTGCACTTTTATGATTATTGTTTACAGTGTTTTTAAAGTACAAAGGTTCTCATAGCTTGATACCTAATCCCCATTTCTGACTTTTAAAAATGGGTGATTACTGGTTTTAACTCTGGTGATTATGTTATCATATTTGGGCAGTGGTTATGTAACGTTACAATATATATAGTGTAACACCACAAAATGTTACATAACCTAGACACTCACCAGAAGGGTAAATAATTACACTAAAGTGATAAAAGTGAATCATTTATAATGAATGTAGCAAAGAAGAGAAGGACCAGCAAAGAAGAAAGAAGAAGAGTTCCACTGCAAGATCGACGCTACGGTTACATTCATTCACCGACCAGCGATTAATATATTATCCACTATAATTATCACACTTTACTACATAAACAATATTTACCATTTATCACTAAAGCGAATTATTGCATATAAAGTAAAGAGAGTTCATATTAATGTTTCAAATTGTAACACGAGATTCAACTACAATCGATATATTAAATTAAATTATATACATTTATTTTAAAGAGGGGGATCACATTAGGTTACATATTATCGACCAACAGATAATAATGTGGCTTTAAAAATATTAAACTAATAAATTTTTAATATTAAATTAGCCTGGCAAATACAATAGAACAATCATGCCTCACACACACAGACACGATACTAGATACAAGGCCAGCCAAGGAGAAGGTGCACAAACGAACACCGAAATAAATGTAGAGATACAAGAGACGCAACCAACGTCCGAAATGGAAGTCACGACCAATAATAACTTGGAAACCCGACAAGAGGGAATACCTCATGCAGAACCCGAGCAACCCGGACAACCTGAGAGATGCACACAAGCAGGAGACACAAACAGTGGCGGCGCTAACGAAACGGGGGCCCCCCCGCGAAACTAATTAGGGGGCCCTATAAAAATGGTTAAATTTTGTATACGTAATAGGGGAAAACACTCAAATGAGTTTCTATTTACGTGTGTTTCACAACAATGGTTTGTGAATACTTTCTCGTCTATCACAAAGTGTTTGCAATTTGCAAAGGATGTTTTACACGTATACAAACTCTTAAAATTCATTGTTGCTAAATAGATAAAGTTCTATACAAACTATAAAAAAACCAAAATAAAAAGAATTATTTATTTTTATGTCAAGGATCTAAATTCAGACTATGAAACAGTACCGCACACAGAGTGTTAAAAATTTATTATTTAAAAACGAATATCAAAGTAACATTCTAGCTTTTTTCAAACATTTAAATTAGTTTGTAACTGAATTTGTGAAATTCTTGAATATACTCTACACACGTTCTCCTTAAGTCTAATCCAATTCAATAACACTCGAACTCAAGTAATGTACAATATTTACAGATGAGGATCAACCAAAGTTCACTGTTTTCCTAAGCCTAGTCTTCTTTTTTTAATAGCTAAGAACTTTTCAACCACTTCGTTGATATTAGTTTTCTGTGTCTCTTCATGCTCAATGCTTAACAGTGCCAAGTCACTCAACTGAGTTTGGGCCATGGCACTTCTTAAGTATGACTTAATTAATTTAAGTTTTGAAAAGCTTCTTTCCGCTGTAGCTGTTGTGACAGGTATGGTTAAATAAAGCTGCAAAGCTGTAGTTAAGTCTGGGAGGCAGCTCATAAGGCAGCTGTTTTCTTCAACCAGTAAATTCATCATTTCTCGAATGCTTTTCTTGTGTATAATTTCTTTGGCCATCAGAGCTTTGAAGGATATTACTTGGTCAGGCAGTGATGTGGAAAGGTCACCAGGATACACATTTACCAGAGCCTTACTTTCCTCTACTATTGTCTCTTGTGAGAAGTTTACTAAATTCTGAGGCATCAGGAATGAAAACCTATCATCAATGCAACGCAATCCTTCGGATCTCATTTTGTAGCTGAGCTATTACAATATCTAGTGTTGCATTGAAAACTTTCACTTCAAATGATTTCACTGGGTCGTCAATTCTATGGTCAACTGATAATTCAACAAAGAAGGGTTTTACAACTCGCTTACGCTTATTTTTCATGTTACAAGTTATGTCCCATGACTGGGCCAACTGTTTAGCACCAGCAAGAAAGCCGGCCAAGTCCTTTCTTAAAACTTTTAACTCATCACAAGCGCGGCTTAGAAACTGCCACGCTCTGCCTAGGTCAACAGTTGGCCTCTGTAGTGCTTTCGAAGTTATATTTACATTCTCTAAAATCTTAGTTTCAAGGCAGAGCACAAGAATAAATTCAAAGTTTTCCAGGTGGCTTCTAATTGCTAATGCTTCTTCTGCCTCGGGTTTTTTTGAGCTGTATAGAATAATTTCTGTCAAACACTTAATCACAATTTTGAAATCATTTCTTAAAGCTAACAGACAGTCGTGTCTAGAAGACCACCTTGTTGGACATAGCTTTTTTAAAGTTAGATTTTTGGCAGAGCTGTCTTCTTTAATGGCAGTGTTAAGTTCTTGCCATCTATGTAAGCTTTCACTGAAAAACACATAAGTTTTCCGTACTATGTCATAAAATTGTCTTATTTCAGAAATATTTGATACTGAATCATTGATCACCAAGTTCAGGTTATGTGCAGCACAGTGTACGTAATCCGCGTTTCGGACTATATCCATAATTCTTTTCTGTAACCCAGAGTATTTCCCGCTCATTGTTGCTGCACCGTCATAACCTTGACCTCTACACTTACTAATGTCAATTTCATTTGTTTTCAAAAAGTCTAAAATCTTACTTTGAAACCCCTCACTGTTGGGATCCTTTATTTCTTGAAATCCCAAAACGGACTCACTAATCACAGTTTTATAATTGCCAGGAGATTCTTCTACTATGTTAATGTATCTGATTACAACACTCATTTGGTCAATCTTAGAAATGTCTTGTGTGCTATCAACAATTATAGAAAAAAAAGGAGACGAGTGAATCTGTTTTAGTAAGGCAGTCAATACTGATTTTCCTAGCAAGTTAATGATTTCATTTTGAATGTCATAGTGGAGGTATTTTGATCTGGTTTTTTCATTTTCTAAGTGTGCACTAAGGAGAGAATCGTAGCGAGAAATTAAAGATAGTATGTTCAAAAAATTTCCGCTTTCAGGATTTATTTCATGTAATGATTCTCTATGGCCAAGAAACGGCAATGAACACAGTGCCATGGTTCGAATGACATCCACAATCTGTATGAAAATATCTTTCCATTTTTTCCGCTCATCGGAAATTTGATCAGCTACCGTTTTACTCTTTTTCCAAGTGGCATACGTGAGACAAGATTGTAAATGAGCATTGGTACTTTCACGAACTTCAATTTTTTTACTGAGACCTTTCCAATCTCTAATATCGCCTTCACGCCAGCTTTGGGCATCAGCACTTTGGCTGAAAAGCCAACATCGTAAGCAATAGACTCCATCTAGATTACGAGAGTAACAAAGCCAAAACCTGTGAACAATTTGGCCTGCTGCAGTTTTGAAAGAATAATATGCTGTACTGAAAGACCGCTTAGAAACGGAATCCTTCGGGAAAGGACCCTTTGTTTGACAAAGTTCACTTAACGTTATTAACTTTTTCACCTCGTCTGTCATTGTAGCTTGATTTTTATAGAATGCAATATCTGTCTCAAAACTTTGGCAGTTTGGATCGGAAGGGCCTGCTAAACTAGTTTTATTTGCGTGATTACTTATAACTTCAGTTGGTTCAAACTGATTTTCTGGTCCAGGTATGTCTTCGGACTGGCGAACACGTTCAATGCCTAGCAGTTGTTCTTCTTGTTCATGTTGCAGTTGCTTATTTGTTTCCGTAGTTGTATCACTTGTATCCGACGGACTAATGTTTAAATCAGGTTTACTGTCACTGTCACAATCAACTTCAAGTCCGATTTTTGTTTCTTTTTCATTACTTGCAATTGACCCGGGTTTGGGTTGTTCAACTTCACATTTTGATGATTTTTTTAAAAACTGGTCGAGTTTTGAAAGTTTACTTTTAGATTCTTCTCGTTGTTTTTGCAGTTTCCTTTTCATAGCACCACTTAAATATTCACGCTTACTTTCCATTTTATAAACTCTGTCTCTAACACTCTAACTCTACACAAAATACAAAAACTAAAATCAAATGTTAAGTCATTAAACTTAAACGGCACTAAATTACGAAATGAATGCAATACAGTACTATCGCGCAGGAGATGCGACGCACTACTGAGTACTGAACTACATTGTGTTATACAAATTTGCCGGTAGTCGGACCCCATTAAAATTTTTTTTCCTATTATAGCTCGTTTCATATTTTTTTCTAGGGGCCAGAGTGGCGGGGCCCCCCCAGAGGGTCGGGGGCCTTATCGCCGCCACTGGACACAAACATACTGGAGATGATGAAGGTAATGACGGAATCATTGAATAAAACTATGGAATCGATCCGCAAGAAAATGGACGACAACCAGAAAAATAATGAATTATTAAATAAGAATTTAGAGTCACTGAAGGAAGACCTGAATAAAAAATTAGACGACAACAACAGAGCATTGAAGAAAGATAGTCTAAGAAATATCGAGTCATTGAAGGAGGATCTAAATAAAAAATTTGACGACAACAGCCAGAAAATGGACGATATCAGCAAGAAGATGGAGGAAAATAACGAAAAAATGAACGCAAAAGTAGACATGGAAATAACAGTAGTCAGAAGAGAGATAGCGGAAGTACACAAGAGATGTGAACAACAAAGCCAAGATTTAAAACGTACTAGAGAAGAGGTTGATGGACGAATCGACAATATAGAAGAAATAAATGAAGCCCGAATCAAGTCGCTGAAGAAGATGAGCCAGGACGAGATGAAACGAGTGAGAACGGATGTGGGAGAAAGGTGTGAAGAAATAAGCGCATCAGTGGACACTATAAGGACCCTGACAGTTACCAACAAAGAAAAGATAGAAGAACTACGTCAACGGGAGATCCTACAGATGCGTGAAAAAATAGAAATCATTCGTAATCGACCAGCACAGGGTCACTACCTACAACCAATGGATAACCGGGATATAATAAATTTTAAAAATTACAAGAAAAACCCTATCGAGTTTCTAGAAGGAGTGGATGAAAACCTGACCAGGATCCGGGAGAACAGATGGACAGTAATACGAAGTTTGATGGACGAATACTTTAAAGAAATCCACGACAATTGGTGGACTGCTACACGCCACGAGGTCCAGAGTTACGAAGAATTCAAGACACTATTCCGGGCAAAATACTGGTCGGAGGCTACGCAGAACATAGTGCGGGACAATATCTGCCACGGCAAGTATGACGCCAGTAGAGGAACCACTCCAACTTCTTACTTCCTTGGTAAGGTATGTCTGGCGCGAAACCTTGAACTAAAAATACCTGAGGAGTGCCTGGTCACCAAACTCGCTTACCATTATGAGGAGGGAGTTGCCAGATCACGTCAGTGGGGACAAGTTAAAACGATCCAAGCCATGGCAGCTCTACTTGAGGATAGCGAACACGAGGGCTACTATAAAAGGAGCCGCAAGAGGAATGAGAACTTCCATGACAGAAGCGGTAACACAAACTTCCGAAATTACCGATGTAATTTTAATAATTATAACCAGAATAATATAAACCAATATAACGAGAATAATTATAGGCCAAATAACCAGAGTAATAATAATAATTCAGCTGGTAATTATAATAATAATAATAATACGAGACGGCCGCAAAATTATAACAACCATCCCAACCGACCCCAGAACCAAGGTGGAAACAACCAACCGCAGCAATACCGTAGGGCCAACTATGTCCAAGCTAACTATGAACAGGGAAGGAGGCGGTACTATCCACGGCGCGGTAGTTTCAGCAGACACGAGGACGAGGGGTACCAGGACGGAGACAGGAGGAATGCAAGGGGCGGATGATGGAGAAGCAGGAGTATCGAGGGCGACAGCCACAATAATGATTATCGGCCACAAGTTCACTTCATGCAAAACCACGAACAGAATCACCATGGAGGACGGCCGGATATGGAAGAGAGGAACCCGGTAGACACACCAGACAGGCGCAATGAAGAGAGTGAACTCTCTTTAAATGCCTCGTGGCAGTGAGAAACCACATAGACCCCTCGCTGAACCATTCTATTGGGTGCAATTACGAAATGACTTCAAATAAAATAACAATAATAAGAAGTCACTATCTCAAAAATATTAGACAAGAACTGTTGGAAGAAGAATAAATCGACCACCATCAGTGCAACAATGACATAGCGTATGTGACTGCCAAAATTAACGGAGTGACCACCACATTGATGATCGACACGGGCGCGAACGTCTCGTTAATGGATAGTACGGAACTCAACCGCATCCAGGAAGAAGGCATAGCAGTAATACCAACCCTACCGATTAATAATATCATATTAGTGGGAGCGACTGGACGACAGAATAAAACCGTCAAGAAACAGGTCAGTCTTGAAGTGACCAGTCAGGGAGTCAAAATCCCAATGATATTCTTGGTAGCTACTGGATTACCATTTCGCAGTTTAATTGGCTGTGACATCTTGCGGAAATTTTCAGCTATTATCGACCTGAATAGAGAAAAAATAACTCTAAGTACGCCAGATTTGGAATGGACGGCTGAGATTATTGGGAGTATGGAATCTCCTCAAGACCGAACCATTTTCCACATCAGAGAAGTAAGAAATCCTAGGTATCAAAGGCCTATTAATGAAGTTGAGTATCCACCAACAAATGACAGCTTGTGGGATGAAAAAATCCTAGAAATCCGACGATTCAAGTCAACCACAAGAGACCATTCACCAAGCCCAGACCAAATTGAAATGTTGGTCAGAATATATAACAGATACTGACATGTATTTTCAGACGTTCCCGGGAAAGTGAAAAACTATCAATGTGAGTTAAGATTTAAAGAACCCGTCAATTTTAATTGGAAGTCGTACCTGATTGCTTATTCTCTAAAAGAAGCAGTTATGACTGAAATTAATCAATTATTGAAAGACGATATCATTGAGTGCAGTCAGTCACCCTATACTAGCCCTATTGTAGCGATAAAAAAGAAGAACGGGAAGGTGAGACTCTGTCTAGACGCTAGGGAGATTAATAAGAACTTAATCAATAACCGAACATCTCCTGGCGAAATAGAAGAAATTTTGAAGAAGTTTCATGGCATACAATTTATTAGTTCATGGGACACTGTCTGCGGCTACTGGCAGGTGGAACTGCACCCCCACAGCCGGAAATATGTAGCCTTTATATTCGAAGGGCGCAACTACCATTTCAAACGATTGCCCTTCGGATTAGTGAACTCTGTAGCAACATTTATTCAGTGTATGGACCAAGTATTGGGCCAAGAAGCGCTCCAGTTCACTACTGTTTATGTAGATGATCTACTCATAACATCTACAAACTGGGAAGAACATTGTCATAGAGTAGACCATGTGTTGAGTAAATTATCTGAAAACAACATCACGTTAAAACTTGAAAACTCACAACTCATAGCCAAAGAAGTACAATTTCTAGGCTTCCAATTGACAGAACTGAGAATAACACCATCTAAAGAAAAGATAGAATCTATGCAAAAATTCCCCACCCCCAGAAATAAAAAACAATTACAGTCTTTTTTAGGCCTGTGCAATTATTATCGCAAATTCCAGAATAACTATTCGGAGTTGAGTACCAAATTATCTCCGCAGTTATCCTCTAAGGACAAATGGACATGGGGACCAATTCAAGATACAGTGTTCCAACAAATCAAAACCAAATTCCTAGAGACAGTGATGCTACATCACCCAGACTTCAATAAACCTTTTTATCTCAACTGTGATGCCAGTGACATCAG
The DNA here is from genome assembly GCA_034769895.1 of Magicicada septendecula. Lineage (NCBI taxonomy): Eukaryota > Metazoa > Arthropoda > Insecta > Hemiptera > Cicadidae > Magicicada > Magicicada septendecula. The sequence continues at coordinate 393,903,550 of CM068374.1, read as the reverse complement.
CTTAGGTTCTACACTGTACCAAGAGGATGAAGATGGGAACCATCTGGTTATAAGCTTCGCCAGTAGAACACTAAACAAATGCGAACGGAATTACAACGTGACAGAAAAGGAGCTATTAAGTGTTGTATTTGCCTGCGGAAAATTCCGGACCTATATCTTAGGATATTCCATAACAGTACGAACGGACCACAAATCCATATCCTTCCTAAAAAACTGTAAACTAAGCCACGGTCGTTTAGCAAGATGGACCCTAGTCTTACAAGAATACAACATCAGTTGGGAATACGTTCCAGGAAAAAAGAATATAGCAGCAGACATACTGTCACGTATCAATATATCCAACCAGACCTATGAAGGAGAGAAGGAGACAATTGCGAAGGTCTATCACATCCTTAAGTGTCGGTCAGACTTAGAAGATATAGTTAGAGAAGTGGAGCAACACCAAAGGCAAGATGGCAAATTGATGCAAATTTATCAAAGATTAAATGCACAAGACAATAGAGTAATACCATACTATTGTATACATAACGATTTATTATTTATTAAGACCAAATACCACAACAATACCTCGAAATTGGTAATCCCCAAAACATTAGAAAAAGATATCATAATGGACTATCATATTCGTTATGGACACATGGGAGCAGTTAAAGTGGTAAGAGCACTGGAAGAGCACCTGTACATTAAAGACATCAACAGAAGAGTGCGTAATTATATCAAAAGTTGTCGCATATGTCAAATGGTGAAATGCACCAACGAAAGGAAGGATGGAGTAATGATCCCCATAACTTCATCAAACAAATTAGAGAAAGTTTTTGTAGACATCTGCGGTCCATTCTCTAGAAGTGGAGGTCGACGGCAATATAAATATCTTATAATAATTTTCGACCATTACACAAAATTCACAAAGTTGTATCCAATAAATCGTGCCACTACAAGCAAGATACTTAACATAATTATACAAAGTTATATACCTGAAGTGGGGTGTCCGAAGACAATAATAACGGATCATGGTACCCAGTTCAAGGGCCGAAGATGGAGAGACACACTGCTGGAACATGGGGTGAAAACATATAAAACCTCAGTGTACCATCCCAGCAGTAACCCGTCTGAAAGAGTGCTGAGGGAAGTTGGAAGAATTCTCAGAACCTATTGTTCCAACCAACAAAGGAAGTGGAGTGAGTGGAGTGAGTATATTTCAGCAGCAGAAGACTTTATCAATCTAGCACACCACCAGTCAATAGAAACCACACCTTATAATGCCATGTTTGAGAAACCTCCACCACGAGAAATTTGTGACATTATTCAGTTTCCTCAAAGCCAGGAATACCAATTTGACAGAATTCATTTCCATAACAAGATTATTGAGAAATTAGCACAAAGAAAAAGAAAGTATCAACAACAGGTGCCAGCAAAAATCATACAGTACAATGTAGGTGACCAAGTACTACTAAAAAATAGAGAGTTACCCAGTACCATGGAGGGTATCACTAAGAAGCTGCTAGTACTGTATGTAGGCCCTTATACAATAACGAAGAACAATCAGAACAATACTTACAAAATTTCTGATCCAATAAGTAAGAAGGTCAAGGGTACATATAACCAAGCATCCTTGAAAATGTATTATGTATAATGAGATTTATTATAAGATGTAGAATATCATAACATGTGCAAACTAAGATATGTAATACTATAAACAGGAATAAAAAATGAATCCAGGAAAATGTAATTGACCCATAATGAGCCCAATAGAATGGTGAAGCACAAAAAACCCCGTATAGATACTATTGAACGAACATATACTATAAGAGTGAACTATTTTATCATCTTTTGAATATACCAAGAAGGTTTATCATATTATATGTACTAAAAGTGTCTACCATAAGAAGAGTAATTAAATAATAAAGAAAAATGTCTATCTGTATATACCAAGAAAGTTTATCATATATTGTGTACAACCAAAGTGTTTATCAAATAATACTACTATGTTACTCTAATCCTTCAAAATTAATTTCAATAAGTGAAATTAAACGTCCAGAATAAGTGATAAACAGCTATCACTTGAAGGAGCAGAGGAGAAAAACAACAAAGCATAGAATATTGAAAAGAGATGGATTAAACAAGGAATGAGAATATTAATTAAATGATAAAGAAAAAATGTTTATCATATTATATCTACCAAAAATGTCTATTATAATCTATCTAACAAAAATGTTAACAAACAATACTACTATGTTACTCTAATCCTTCAAAATTAATTTCAATAAATGAAATTAAACGTCCAGAATAAGTGTTAAAAATCAAACACTTGAAGGAGCAGAGGAGAAAAACAACAAAGCGTCGAATATTGAAAAGAGATGGATTATAACAAGGAATGAGAATATTAATTAAATGATAAAGAAAAATGTTTATCATGTTAAATATAACAAAAATGTTTGTCATATGAATATTGTAAACCCCTGATAATCCAGGATGATAATGAACAAAGTGTTAAAAAACCCAATGTATAAACAATGGTAAGAGTGAAATATGGTGAACTCAAGAAGAATTTAAAGACCAACTGCATAATTATATAGTGATAAATTTAAGTGTGTAATTTAAAAACATTGAGATAAACAAAACAACTTACAAACTAGTATCGAAGAATAGCAACAAGGCTGATAAATAATATAGCCAATATGCCAAGTTATGAATAAAATAATGACCTGTGAAGAGGAGTATGTTAGATGAAATGATAAAGCATGAACAGTGATAATAATGAAACCTCTAATACCTTGAATGTTATATTGAATATGATGTCTTATTGAAAAAATAAATGATATGTTATATTTTATGTGTTGTGATAGTACAACTGTTGTTATGTGCAACTTTTTATTGTCCCAGACAGAGATGAAGATTCCTCTGATTCTGAGGATGTGTAACTGAGGAACGGTGGAGAATGGAAGCCAAATAGAGCCCCTCTGATTCCGAACCCATTACAAATGTTAGGGAATTAAATTGTAATATGTCAAGGATTATGAATCAAACACTGTGAGGTAAAATGAAAGAACAGAAGAGTTTGTCACAAGAATCAAGATGTGTTTAATGTAAAGAAAAATGTATTATGGTAGAACAGGAAATTGTTAATTTAAGAACTAAGACATGTTATAACTGAATGACTAAGAATATAAGAAACTTGAAAAATACTAGTAAGCTAATAATAATACTAGCCAAGAACTCAATCTAATGCAACACACCAACGAACTATTGAACTTAATGCAGAAAGAAGCAGTAATAGTATGATAAAACAAAATAAAGTGATAATTTCTTCAAAATATAAAACTTTTCTCAAATTATCAATTTTGAGAGGGGAGTATATGTAACACCACAAAATGTTACATAACCTAGACACTCACCAGAAGGGTAAATAATTACACTAAAGTGATAAAAGTGAATCATTTATAATGAATGTAGCAAAGAAGAGAAGGACCAGCAAAGAAGAAAGAAGATGAACGATCCCAAGAAGCAGTGATGAATACACTGCATGACACTACAACAAACACTATGACTGACTTTAACTAATGGACATGCAAAGTTCACAATAAGATGTCAAACGAGCCAGTCCATGACATTAATGTAGAGTCATGTAAAAGTAAAACTAACTAAATAATTATCTTGTTGTTGCATCCTCTTCGTTCACTTATTAATTTAATACTATATATATACTTTCACTTATGAACTTACTATTGTCACTTCCCCAAACGAACGTTTCAAGATGTTGTTTCTCTTCTTCAGTGGGTTGAGTACTAACTGTCAATTACAGAATAACCGTTACGGAATGGAGTGTGTGGTGGGGGTTGATGGTGGGAAGGGGTTGGCGCTGAGGTTCGAATTATGTGTGTGGATCAGTGTGTCAAATAGTGTATGTGATTTGTAATGTATCTGTTCATTTAATATGTTGTTTGGTTGTAGTGTGTGATATCTGTATATTTCAAATTGTTCAGCTGTGTTTATTTTTCTACTTTTTGGTAAGTAGTGTAATATTTCCATGTTGTGTTCTATGTTTGTGTAGCTGTGGTTTACATTCCACATTTGCTACACATTTACATAACGAAAACCACAGCTACACAAACATAGAACACAACATGGAAATATTACACTACTTACCAAAAAGTAGAAAACTAAACACAGCTGAACAATTTGAAATATACAGATATCACACACTACAACCAAACAACATATTAAATGAACAGATACATTACAAATCACATACACTATTTGACACACTGATCCACACACATAATTCGAACCTCAGCGCCAACCCCTTCCCACCATCAACCCCCACCACACACTCCATTCCATAACGGTTATTCTGTAATTGACAGTTAGTACTCAACCCACTGAAGAAGAGAAACAACATCTTGAAACGTTCGTTTGGGGAAGTGACAATAGTAAGTTCATAAGTGAAAGTATATATATAGTATTAACTAAATAATGACTGAAATAAATGTAATATCAGTAACAGCATTTTGGCTGAAAGTAAAAGAACCATGACCAATAAATAACAAAGCCTATGACTAGAATAGCTATGGCCACAATGTATATTAAAACTAGCATTACCAGCCCAGATGTAATATTAGTGGGTAAAAATAGTTATAAAAGGAAATCTTATATGAATGAGTAACTTCCTTATTAGACAAGATGTAATTAGTGACCATTATTAAGGCATAAACATAGTACTAAGAATGTGTCTAGCCCATGCCTAAACAAATGTTTGTCAGTAAATTAATAGGGAAACAGGACTCCTAGTGAACATAAAATTTACTGAGCGATCAATATAATTAAGCGAAATGTGAAATACCACCACTCAATTATTAAGGTATAACTTTAAATTGAGTAGGCCCGAAAAAATGTATTTAGAGAATAAGGATTTTTTATAATATTGTATTACCATAATTATGTTAAGCATTAATATTGTACAGTCATAAATAGCTCTTAATTATAATCATAGATGTATTAGTGTTCAAATAATGACGTTCTAAAGAAAACGCAGTGTAAATCACTAAATGTAAAAAGATAGGAAATGATCGCATTATGCATTGCTAGCAGACGACAGTGAGAAACCATGTTTCAAAACATTATTTATAAGCATTGTCAAAGAAAACGAGGTTAAAACCAATGTTAAGCCACATCAAATTAAAGCCCAGAAACTAAACTTTAATTTGATGGTAATAACCTCGAGATTGGAATTATAATAAGTGCATAGTGCGTGTTAGCATCATTGTTTATTAAAATTAAGAAATTACCCAAGTAATAACAATAACAACGAGAGCTGAGTACAACGTTCGCTCCGGTGGCCGTTAGAAAAAACGATACGTCATTATAACGGTTATCAGAGCCAATCAAAAAAGAGTTTACTAAACGACTTTTCTCCCTAAGCGCGATGCAGCGAAGGGGTATATAACCAGCAGCGCAGAGAAATTCGTTACAGATTTGTCAACTCACTCGAGCGATACAGCCGCCGCTCGCCAGCGTAATATTTTTTATGACTTAACATAGTATAACAACAGTAAATATTTAAAAATTCTTCAAGACAGTTAACAGTACAGCGATTAACCACACGGAAAGTGCTTCGACAGTAATAAGTGAATATTTTAATTAGTGCGTGTGTTCGGAACGAGCGAGAGTATTTTAATCAGTAATTTAAATAGCCCAGTTTTATTAAGAAGAGGGCAGATTCCTCGTTCCAAGTGCGTATAAAGTGTAATTAACCAGTGATCATTATAATCCGATCACTGGAGTGTTTTTTAAATTTTAATCTATACGATTAAAAGAAATAAGGTAACACAGTGACCATTTATATTACTTATCTGTTTGCACTGATCATAATTTTCAACAACATTGTACTGACGCAAGGACAACAAAACTTTCAATAATACACACAGAATCAATTTATTTAGAGGATTAATTAATCCAACGTAAGATATTTGTGTTAGTATTAAGCATCATAATATTTGTTAGTATATAAGTAAGCGTAACGATCGCTAACCTTAAAAAATAATTACGAGTTTTTAAAATAGAGGCCAAATTACGATTTATCATTATATTAACGTCTGTCAAGGCATTTGATAGTATTCTATTTGTATTTCAAAGAGCCTACCTGTGAGGTAAATTATATATTAAAAGTCAAATTTGTTAATAGTTATAAGAGTTTTATTGTTCTAAACTGAGCTAGACCGTATTGTAGACGGGCAACTTAACATCAAGTTTGTGTTAACGTAATTATTGTATTTTTATTTGTTGAATTGTTTTAAAGGGTAAAATAACCCCACAATTTTATTCAGTATAAACCTTGATTACATTTATTTCATATAGTTAATTAATACTCAACATTGAGTACAGTGAGATAACTCTGAGTAGAGACTTTACCATATTATATTTGAATTGTTGTAAATGCATCAAGCATTTAAACGAAGCATAAAGTGAATCTATACAATTCTAAAATTTATCAGTTTGTTTTTTTCATGGGAACTTTTCCTAAAGTAAACCCATGTGGCGCCCATATTGCACACAAGGAGTAGTATAACCTTGTTTATAAAGTAAGCTGGTCATAAGAGCATCTTGACAGTTTATTTTTGGGTAAGTGAATGTTAGAACTTCCAGTATCACTAACAGGTACGTGAAAGTGTTTTTTTATTATAAATTATTTGTCCAGACGATACTTGACGGTACGTACACAGACGACACTTAACCAAGAAGAGGAGTTCCACTGCAAGATAGACGCTACGGTTACATTCATTCACCGACCAGCGATTAATATATTATCCACTATAATTATCACACTTTACTACATAAACAATATTTAACATTTATCACTAAAGCGAATTATTGCATATAAAGTAAAGAGAGTTCATATTAACGTTTCAAATTGTAACACGAGATTCAACTACAATCGATATATTAAATTAAATTATATACATTTATTTTAAAGAGGGGGATCACGTTAGGTTACAATAGGTAGTACTGACTTTTCTGTTCAATACTACATTATAATGTTAAAATTTCACTGCAGATTATGAGAACACTTGACGTCATGTAGACCACTTATGATTATAATTTTAATTTTTTATATTATGAATGATTTTTATTTACAGTTTATTCAGTAAATTTATATACATATATATTGCAACAGAACACAGGATGATAAGCTATGGTGTTTATATCAGAGCACATGGATGACGAGCATTTTCTTGTTGAAATTTGTTTTATGTAATATTTTGTCTTTGAGTCCTAAGTTTTGTATTTAGAAATGGATAAGCATGTAGGGTATACCAAACTCTTCATAAAAAGGTGTTCTATATTGTCATGTATTTTTTGTGTGAATTTGTGCGGGTGTGATAATCTGTGATCGCTATAGCTTCAGTGGTAGTAAACCAATTGACGTGAAACTTTGACAAGGAATTATTTAGGTAAATAGCTTCAAGTTGTGTATACTCTGAGGTTCATAACTATTTTAGAAATATGGGTTTTTAAGTGAAGAAAAACTCAATTGTAACTCTTATCAATGATAGGGTAATAAAATTTGTAGGTAATTTCCATGCAGGACTTTGCTAAATTATACAAAGTTTTTCATGAAATTTGTATATCTGTTTGTTCCATCAATCATGTGACTTGGGCTTAGCCTATCAGAATACACTAAATTCAGTGAGATTCATACATCGTAGAGCTAGGATGGACACAGCCTGTCTGTAGAAGTTGCAAGGGGAAGTTGTGCCCGGTGAAGAGAGTTGTTCTCTTACGAACGTCGAAATATCATATATAAAATAAACCGTGGTAATTCTTAACGAAGTTTTGCGTTAAGAACCGAGTGGGTAAAATATTTAGATAAAATTTAAAATATAATATAGTGCTGTTTTCGTGTAAGTTAATATATCCGCTTAGGGAACTTAAAGACACTTCAAGATATCGTGGAAGGTGTACATTAAACGCACCGCATTAAGTAACACCCATATAAATCCTGAGATTAAGAAAATATAAAGTATAAATTAATAATAAACTGTATGAGTGAAATTTATAATCACTGTGAGTGAACAATTTATGAAGAAACTAATTAATGTTAGCAGTCAAAAATAACAACGAGACTCATTGAAATATCGCCGCTGGAGCCGCCTGCCGTAGAAGAGGACAACAAGATGAAGATGACGCCAGGACGAAGAGGACACCAGGAAGGAGTGACACTGTAGAAGAGGACTACGAGACGAAGAGGACACCAGGAAGGAGTGACGCTGTAGAAGAGGACTACAAGATGAAGCAGACGTCAGGACGAAGAGGACACTAGGAAGGAGTGACGCTGATGAAGAGGACGCCAGGACGGGAGCAACAAGAGGAGAGGAGGACGTTGCAGCAAACAAGTAAAATCGATTTAGATTATCGAACAATGCAAACAATTATTTCTATTATCAATACATGACAATTTAATGCAATATACATCTTTAAAAACAATATTTGTGTGTACAATAAATAATTTTTCATCTCCTCCATAATAGACTTGTTTGTGATTTTTACACACTCACTATATCCTTAGTAGTATAATAAAATTTGATTTGTTGCATAAGGATATTTGGCGCTGGCCAACGTTGAGCTCGATTTTTTGCATTAGTTTGAAAAAAGAAATATTATTTTGAGTGTGTAGAGACTAAATTCATTGAACTATTTATAAGTGCTGTTCTATGTTATCAGGGAGTGTAGATAAAAGTTTGAATACTCTCTCTTATCAGATAGTGGAACAATAGTAGTAATTATCTATATGGAGATTGAATTATTATTTGTATCTGTGTTAGATTAAGCTGGTTTACATTTGATTGAGATACTGGACGATAATAATAAATAACATATAAACGGACGTTATTCATAAAAATAAATATTATTAAATAGTGCGGTTACGATAAATAAAGACTATAATATTTGTTAAATTGATAAAAATAAATAATCAATATGGCCGAATCACTAGAATTACAGAATATGTTAGCGGCATTATTGGCCAATATGCAGAACGTTTATGAACATAAAATACAAGTTAGCGACGAGAACAAATTTATAAGAAAAACATATGCGATCCCATTACATTATCAGCAACAGGTTGAAGGCGAAATAAATACAATGTTAGAGAATAATATTATTGAACGGGATTATTATTGAGAGTAATTTTTTAAACCCGATGGTGGTCGTTAAGAAAAAAAATAACGATATACGCATCTGCTTAGATATGCGAAATCTTAATAATATAACACAAAAATGTTACGATTGTGCTCCCAACACAGAAAATTTGTTTGTAAAATGTCAAGGAGTAAAATACATGTCGCGTCTTGACCTAAAAGTGGGTTTTGGCAGATCCCTTTAGCCAAAGAATGTCGAAAATTCACAGCCTTTTTATATAAAAATAAATGTTACCAGTTTAAGGTAGTACCTTTTGGTTTGGTTACCAGCCTAGCTGCTATGGTTAAGTGTCTTGAATTGGCATTAGGGCCTGAGGTCGACGATTTTGTGAGCGTGTTTGTTGACGACATACTTATTATATCGAAGTCGTTCGAGGAACATATGCAGCACCTGGATATCGTTTTCCGCAAGTTAAGAGATGCGAACCTTGCGCTCAACTTAGAAAAATGCGAATTTGGAAAATCACAGATAAAGTTTCTCGGGCATATTATTTCTGCGGATGGTGTTAGTATGGACCCGGAGAAAATTCAGGCCATTACGGAATTTCCAAATCCAACAAAAGCGAAAGATATCAGGGCATTCCTTGGATTGACTGGATATTTTCGCCGTTTCACACTGGAATATTCAAAAACCATAGAACCGCTGCTGGAATTGTTAAGGAAGAACACCAAATGGAGATGGGAAGAGCGACATGAGGCAGCTTTCAACGCTACAAAAGAATTATATAGCAAGAACTTACACGTGTTCCACCCGGAAAAAGAAGGAACGTATGTACTCAACTGTGATGCTTCAGACTACGCGATCGGTGGTGTGTTATATCAACGAAATAATAGAGGAGAACATAAGGTAATTGCACATGTAAGTAGATCTTTAAAAGGTGCCGAAAGAAATTATTTTACGTCTGAAAAAGAGATTCTTGCAATTGTGTATTGTATCAGTAAACTTAGATATTACCTGGTGGGTCAACACTTTGAAATTCTCTCAGATAATCAGGCTTTATCTTTCATGCTTAATTGTAAACTGGCCAATGCGTGGATATTGCGTTGGATCATGGCGATCCAAGAATATGATTTCAGCATCAAATATTGTAAAGCCAGTGAGAATAAAACTGCTGATACTCTAAGTAGATATCCCCCCATCATAGAAGAACAGTACTCCGCGACCAGGAGTGAAATTCAATATCTAGCAGTCAAATATACATTACCAGATGACTTAAAGAATAGGTTGAAATTGGTAAATCTTGAACAACAAAAGGACGCAAAATTAAGAAAAATTAGTGAAGAAATACAAAGGCAAGACAACCCAAAGTACAGAATCGACAGGGATATACTGTTTAAAATAATCGACGGACAATGGAAGATTATGGTTCCTGATGATCTCATAGAAGATTTAACGTGGGCTTGTCATGAAAGTCTTGCTCATGCTGGAGCTTATAAATGTTATTTGGCAATGAGAGAAGACTTCGTATGGTTGAACATGCCAAGGAAAGTTAAGTCTATTTTGCGAACATGTCACATATGCCAGACAGCTAAATACCCAAATCAACACACCTATGTGGATATGGGTATCATCATTACCAAGAATAAGAATAATCTACTGTGTATCAATTTTTTAGGTCCGCTACCACGTGCTGCAAGGGGTATGAAGAACCTGGTTGTTTGCACAGATGCATTTTCTAAGAATGTAAGTTTATATGCAATTGGACGACCTACCACGATGGCAGTATTAAATGTTGTATTAAATAAATACATTCTGAAATATGGTCCGGTGAAGAAAATTCTATCTGACCAGCGTAAGCAATTCACCAACAAGAAATGGCAGTCCGAATTAGAGAAGCACAATATACAGGCAGTGTTGACAGCAATCCGGAGACCGCAAGGTAACCTCGCCGAAAGGGTCAACAGGGAGTTAGAGCGTCTGTTTTGCACTTATTGTAATACCAACCAGAGTAGTTGGCCGGTTTATCTCGAGTTTTTCGAGGCTTCCATCAACGGGAATTACAATGACATGACAGGATTTACACCTAACGAACTACAAACCGGGGAAATGCCAAAGCGTATCTGGGATGGGTGCATCAGGAGGATTGCAACGCAGAATTTGCTTATTCCAAATTTGGTAAAAAGATAGAGGCAAGGAGACGCATTAAAAAGTGTGCTGAAGAACGGACGGAGAAATTTAATGCGGATCACAAACTGGTAACATTCAAAACTGGCGAGAAGGTACTCTTGCGTGCGTTAAATGTTGGCCACAGGGAAGATAATACTGCAGCAAAATTCTGTAGATTATGCAACGGTCCATATATTTTATCGGAACAAGTGGGTAAAAATACTGTTTGTGATTTTTACACACTCACTATATCCTTAGTAGTATAATAAAATTTGATTTGTTGCAAATATATATATATATATATATTGTTTTACTATATATATATATTGTAACGGTACAACGTTATATAAGATAATATGTAAGTGTGTGATTGTACGTGATTACAGATACGCTCCGGTATCCACAACAATATTGTATAGTAAAATTTCCAAAAAATGTAATTATTATTAGCGGTTTGATTGTTATTAATAATCGTGTGGGTATTGCCGTTTAAATCTTTTAATTTAAAGGTATTTTCGCACTCTGCTGATCACCTCCCCACTTACCATATGTGGATATTACTGTTCTGTTGGGTGACTGCTTCAGCTGTAACATACACTCTACACATACAAGGGGATATTCTATTTGAATATCATACATGATAAGCATGCACAATAAAATAAAATAAAAACTGAATTATGATTTGAATTATAAGGAATATTCAAATTCTGCCGCCACCTTTTGATAGAACTAGCTATTAAAACTAAACTATTTTAATTTTGAAATTAAACACTTTTTCCACTGGTAAAAAAAATATTGAGGTTTATTAACAGTTTTGGAATGCTATTAAATCTTTTAAAATCAACAATCAATCACTAATAGTTTTACAGAAAAATAATTATTATGAACAATTTTAAAAAGAAACTCTTCTTAACCTCAAGGCTGGTAACACTGTAGGTTAATACAATAATTTTTATTTAGAGAGGTTATGTCCTCTTTACATAGTTGAATTACCAAGTTCGTGTGATCTTTGAAGTGACATGATGCCAGATACAAGATGTTGTGTTTTATAACAATATTTAATAAAGAATTAATAGAAAACAAACAAACAAATATTAAAATTGAAAGTCGGTACCATATAATCGATAACTATAGTATTATCGTACGCGGGATCCAGTACACAGTAGTTACTTTAATAAACACGTGCGTTGATTTGCACTGCTAAAAATTACTATTATTATTTAATAGTTGGCTATAGAAATTATTTATTGACAAGAGAAAAAGTTTATAATAAAAAAAACTCTTGTGATAGCTTTCATTTGGTTTGTATTACTTGAGAACAGACTTATGAAAAAAAAGTGACAAGTTGTTATTATTTCTAGGTTATCTAATAACGTAAGTAGTTATTAGGGTTAAATATATTATTCATTGATTTCTTATTAATCTAAACATATATATACTATTCATAATACTTCTGATGCGTAACTATCAGTTAATTTGAATGATTTTTTCGCAAAAAATAAAAATATTTATTTTCATTAGTCAAATTAAAAACGACATGAGTCAATTGAGTGACTATTGCGACACTCATATTTTGTAATATTTAAATTAATCTTGACTCCTTTAATTATGATAAATAGTAAAAACATTTATTTCTTAAGTTAATAAATGCGAAATAATTCCTTCATTAATTCTGATAACTTTCATCAGAATTGCTACACTTCGATACTACTGATTAGAGTAGTATCCAAACAATCATTTACAGAAATTATTATTTCTGTTTTATTTTTTAAATAAGGAAAATATAGTACTCCCTGGTTTTTTATCAACACAAAACTCGAAAATACGACCGATATTATACACTGGTCGTATTTTATTATTATATTCACTCCGCACTGTACACTCGTTAATTGTTTGTTATGTGTAGGTTAGGCGTGTGTAGTATGACTCATGTATATGTGTCGCGCACAATTCAAATAAAACTTCTTCATCGATTTTGTCCGTCGAATTATGCGTGTTGACTCCTTGATGATTGAAAGATGACTGTGACGCTTCTCCTAAGCGTCTCTGGCTTGTCTGCCGGTTTTCATTCATTTGATTGGTTCAATTCTTCGAACTCTCCGACCCAAAACACCTTGATTTAGTAAAACTTTTAATTTATTACCAATTTCATATATGGGTTGGAGACTAAAGTGACGTAAACGCCGATGCACAAAATGATTAAAAAGTTTATAATCGTTATAACTTTATTATTAGTTGTCATATCGTTGAATGGTTGGTGTCAATGAATCGCGGACATCCTGGGCTTTAAATAAAGTCCAAACAAGAATGAAATCCGTCCATTATTAACTTACTACAACGATTACACAAATTCTTATGGTGAATCTTAAAATTAATAAGTTTATTTCACCAAATCTTATCTAATTACTGTACACAATAACACTTCTGATTAAACGTTTTGAGTCCATTTCTCAATTGCTTAATACAAAAATTTGGGAGTAATTATTATTCAAACAATGTTTGATAATGGCGTCTCAAGCGTCCATATTCGATTATTTATAATCGCCCTTAATACTATTATTCCTTATCTAATGACATTTGTTTTGTATTCTAATAATAATAAAAACGTTTATTTACATTGGTTTACACTTTAGTATATGCCCAATGTTGTGTTTCATATACTAGTAGTCTTATCTAACTACCTTCTGATCTCTTTTCTTTTAAATTGTCACTTTGTTTTTGTTTTTCTACATAAGGTATATAATGTTGAAAATGCAAATAGTGTACAACTATAGTACCTAGTTCATTTAATATATTTGTTAGCTTTTCGCTATATGAAAACCCTTCAATTCCTAGTATTGGGTTTGTTTACATCAGGTCATGACATGGCAGTCAGTTATTTTTTAATAAATCAATAACTAAATTGTTATTATTATATTTGACATAGATTCTCAAAGTAGTATCAGATATCCTTCTGATTACTGATAACATTTTTATTTACCTTTGAACAAGTTTGGATGGTGCATTTTGCTTAAATAACTTGCTACATAGTGTTTGTTTACATTCTGATTCCACCATCATGGTCATTTAGTTTTTAATAATTTGTCTATAAAATTACTATTCTTATGCTTATGATCTGTTCTCATAGTAGTATTAGATGTTCTTCTAACTACTGGTAACACTTTCATTAATCTCTGTGTAAGTTTTAATAAGGTATTTTGCTTAACTAGTTTGTTACTTTGCCTTTGCTTACATCTGGCTATTCATTCATAGTCAGTTAGTTTACAATATTTTGATCATAACACTACTTTTATTACACTTATAATCTGGTCTCATAGTAGTACCAGATGTTCTAACTACTGGTAATACTTTCAATGATCTTTGTACAAGTTTTAACAATGTATTTTGCTTAACTAATTTGTCATATTGGGTTCCCTTTCATCTAGCTTTGTGCTATTATATTTAATCTGCTTTATGTGCAGTGTATTTCAATATAAGACATTATTTATTAGCGTGCATCATTATTTATAATGAATCTTTGATTGAAACAATTGTTGATGGTTGTTTGGTTTAATTAACATATATGATTTTTTGTTTTATAGGTGCATTTCCTATGGGGTTATGTAACAATGTACAACATATTCTTATGCAGCATTTGCTACTACTATTATGGCTTCATTATGGTATTCTATTACAATGGTTTAATTGTTGATTATTACACATGTTTACACTGTTTCTTCTAAACAATAATACAAATATTCTTGAACTAATGATAATACATTTCTTGTTATGGTTTGTACCTAATTTCTGTTACATTGTTGTTTGATACTTAACAAACTAGTTTGTTTGTTATTATTTTTTCTGGCCTTTCTTTGTATTGTATTCTGTTTTGCCGTAGCATTCAGTTACATTTCTTTTAAAATTTACAAAGGTTTTTATTATCAGGTTCTATGAACAATGGTTTTACTGTTCTATCTTACATTTCTTGGTGGTCTTATGACTATCTATTTGGAATTACAATCTTCATTAAATTAGTCACACTAACTGTCTGTGTATTTTGGACTATTTAATCTCTGATGTTTCCACTATGAAGGTAACACATTTTCTTCTGCTATAAACCTTATCACTTGAATTGTCTGTGGGGTTTATTAGGTTAAAATTGGTTAACTGGTCACAGGTTCTCACACTTACATTAAGTATTCACTATTACTGTTTGTGATTTCTTAAATATGTTAAACACTGTTTCTTCATAGTTGACAATCGCTATTCTTCTTCCGGTTACTAGTATTGTCTCTAGTATACTTGGTGAATGGTGATTTCTTGTATTGTCTATCCATTATCTTCTCTCTTCATGTCATGTTTCCTTGTCCTTCTTCTTCCTTTCTTCTTTAGGTTTAAACGTCTTCTTCAATATTTCCATTGTAGTAGTCGTTGTTCCATAATATTTATATTTGTAAATATATTGGTTTGTCTGCCATCATTGTGGTTACTCTTGAGTTGTCTCTTCTTTTATTTTACATAGTTATTGTTTTGTTGGTTCCCCTCACTGTTGGAATCCTGTCTTCTTCTTCCTTGTATTGTTTTGTTGGTTCCCCTCACTGTTGGAATCCTGTCTTCTTCTTTTACACTTTTATATAGTCATTTTATTGTTTTGTTGGTTCCCCTCACTGTTGGAATCTATTGGGCCTGGTTTCTAACATTTTATATTGGCTCATGGTCATTTTCTTTCTCTATTTTGGGTACGATGCTGCTATTTTACACTTCCTTCTTCTTTGTTGGAATTTTACACTAATATATCTGTAGATACACACTTTTTGTTTACGTAGTTTTACTTACTTAGAAATATTTTCATGCTTTCCCGTCACTTGACATAATAATTTCTTACTTTATGTAACTACCAAATTTGGTAATGTTACAACATATATATTGTAACGAAACGATATTACGATATTTTATTTACTTATATGAAGATGTGTGAAAGCACCACTGTTGGGTTCCAATTTGGAATACAACGTTTACAAGTATGTGAGTGTGTGTGTGTGGGGTTCAATCCAGCCCCACTTTGGTTTGCGCCAATTTGTAACGAAAAGCTTTCTCTGCGTTTTTAATTATTTATTTATTATTGAATATATCTATTCGGTTGTGACCGATGAAACCTCCTGAAAATATGTTATTAGACAAATATAATTATAATAATGTTTCTTTTTAACTTTTTTAACTTATAATCGTACTACGATATAGGTCTAACTTAGTATTCAGTAGTTGGATAATATTAACGATATGTATCGTGTATTAACTGAATGTAATGAATATTCTTGTCAACCCTAGTCACTCGACGTTAGGAAATTCTATTCAAAGTTTGCACTGAAAACACGCTAGTTCCGCGATCTCCCGTTCCACCAGCTGTAAGTATTTAGCGCTGCCACTTGTAATAAGCGTACTTATAGGTTAGTTGTTCATCGGGTTTGAATCAACCTTTTATTGTAAATTATTCCAACCACTACTTATAGTATCTACTCTGCAATAACTTCAAATATTAGCTAATATTAACTCAACCTAATAGCTTGTAACAATCAGAACGAATGATTCAATATAAACAACTCATGTCCATTTCAGTTGCCTTAACAACCACGTTTTTTCGTCATTGGGTGAAACTAGATATCCTTGAGCCAGCATTATAGAATATTACTACTCTTTTCCAATAAAATACTCCATGCTTGGATTAATATTAAATTACCTAAAATTCTCACCTAACCTCCCTTCTTAAATAATAAATGTTTTACCATAGTTTCGTTGGACTGGACTTCTTAAAAAGGTATTAATTTCCTTTCACAAATATGGAATTTAGGCCTATAGATTTTCTTACAACCGTTATAACATTATTTGGTTTTTTAACTTAATTTTCTTTTACCTGACCTACTGTACAATTAATTATTGGTTAAATGGTTAATTACATTAATTTTAATTTCCTGGTGGTTACTTTATTACATTGATTAACTGGTCCTGGAACCCTTCATTAGTTTACAATATAATTGTCCGAACTACTTGTCAAACATTAAACACTGATCGCCCTCCTGGCCAAGTTTACAAACATTAATTAAAACAACAGCATTATTCAACTTTAGACAATACTTAAAACTTAGTATAATGCCTAACACTGGTAACTATACTTGATTGTCTAAACACAAATTTAACATAAATACAACCATAATCTTTGATGAAGTATTCCTATTAAACAACATCAGTTCATTTCTACCATACTCAAAATATAACATAAATATTCTGTAAACCTTAACATGTTACAGTATAAAAACAAGCATTTTATTATATTTAACTATTAATTGGTCTGGTTTTTTATATTCAACATTAGTCATTGCCTCTTTTGACTTGAGGTACTTCTCAGATGCATTAACTACTGAGCAACCTTAATGCAGGGTATGGTCTTTGACCATGTTTCATTCAATTTTTTATGTAACGTTGGGGACCTCAACTCTGTTACGTTACATAACACCCCCCCTTCGAAAGAAGTTTATTTTGTATAAACAAAGTTTAGTAAGAAATAAACGCACAACTTGTATCTGACCAATTGTTTCCCCTATTCATAATACTTTTTTATTTCAGAATTATCCATTGTCTTTCTATTGTTTCTTCTTTCCTTCTTAAAATCAATTATTTCCCAAGTTTAAACCTTACTTCCATAATCATTCTTGTGACATTCTTTATTAATTATACATTTTGGATCTGGTTTCATTTATTTCTCTATATTTATTTGTGAGTTTTCCCTCTAATATTTAATTTTCCTAAACCTCCCTAACATTATAACTGGAATCGAATCGGTGGTACTCTATCGGCTAACCAATTACTGTCGTCCGTTACATACCTTCTGGGATCAGAGGAACATCATCTCTACCCAATTAAATGATTGCTGGAATATTCTACAGTCAATCTTCATTAATAAACCTCGCAAGGTAGTCATCATGTGACCTTCAATAAAATAATTCATAATAATAATACTCTAGGGATTATTCACTGTACTTTAACTCAGATCATTTTATTTCTTCATATTAATTCTTCCTTCTATTATACACTTCTCCTCTCCAATACTTGGCTATTTTATTGACATTTATTAAGTGGCTTTCTTACAGATAATTCTTAAATATTTGGTTTTTCTTTTTTTGTGATCCTTTTGACGGTTCCATTTTGGCTTCTTTATTCTCTTATCTTCCTTGGCTCATATTCCTTTATTACCAATACAGCTGGTTATGAGATTTTGGTTAGTATTATACATTACATCATGTAATTATATTCTTCTGGCACAATCATTATTATTCCTTTTACATTCTAAATTACATTTCTCACTATATATTACATCAGATAAACCCATTTTGTTTTTTGGTTTTGATGATTTTTATTAGGTTCAATCAGTGTTATTTTTTTCTTTTATATTAGTTTAAAGTAATTTCTTCTAAATTATATAGTAAGGTGTTCTTACTTATTTTTTGAATTTTGTTGTTTTATTGTTTCTTCATTATTTATCTTATTTATTATGTATTGGCCTCTGTTCGGGCTGCTCTACCAATATGGTTTTCTGGTGGATTCCGTAAATTATATGCAGTGGTAAATCTTTCAACGGCATCATCGCAGGTTGGATCATATACATATGGTTCTATGTCCTCTTCGTTACTTCTATTCCTTCCTTCAGCATTCCCAGAATTGGGATTCGGTTTACAGTTTCCACGATGATCCTCTTGGTGATTCCTCTCATCAGCCATGATATAGTTTACCTGAGCTATATGGGTTCCCTGGTCATTACTTGGTGGATTTTCCGAGGGTATGTCTCTCCTTTGTTTCCCTGCTTCCTCCATCATGCTCGATGCTCCTATTTCTGTTTTGATTTCTTCCATTATCGTTTCCTTGGTTATTATCCCAATAATCTCTCCCATTGTCCCAATTCCTGCGGCCTGTTCTGTATCTGTTGTTCTCATGATTAGTATAGTGATTATTTGGGTAATAATTGTTACGATAATGATTGTTCGTAAATTGGTCATTCACCCTTTGGTGATAATTATTATTGTTGAATCGATTTGTTCCTGGACGCAACTCTTGATTTGTCTCTTCTCTTCTATTGTTGTAATATTCACCTTGCCGTCGGGACCTTTGATAATAGTCTTCCATTTCGTAACTGGCTAATAAGGTTTCCATTGTTTCTACGGTCTTTACTTGTCCACTGCGTCTGGCACGAACTATCTCTTCTTCAAAATGGTATGACAATTTATTTACCAAACACTCCTCTGGTATCCGCGGTTCCAAATGACGCGCTAAACATACCTTTCCCAAAAAGTAAGTAGTTGGTGACTGCTCTTGATTAACATTAAATCTCCCGTTAGTAATGTTATCTCTAATCATGTTCTGTACAGAATCTGACCAGTATTTTGACTTAAAATTCCTTTTAAATTCCTCATAATCACTAAGTTCATTTCGGACAGCTGACCACCAATTATCATTTATACTTTTGAAGCATTCATCTAAATAACTTTTTATTACGTTCCATCGAGTTACTTTAATTCGGTTAAACCATTCGTCTACTCTCTCCAGGAATTCTATGGGATTTCCCCTATAAATTTTAAAATTGATATTATCTTTATGCTCAGGGGCTATGTGATGTTCTAGATACATTGGTCTATTTTGTAAAATCTCTATTGATTCCTTTATATTACTTATTTCCTGATTTTTTTATATTTTCTATAGTCTCTTTATGTTGAACTACTTGGGTTTTTATTTGTGTCATTTCGTTATTTACCAATTCAATTCTCCCAGCTATATTAATTTGCACCTCGTCCAATTTCTCTTGTGTTTCTAATTGTACTTGATTTATCATAGTTTTGTTGGTATTTTCCCCATGATTAATTTTGGCCTCTACTTCCATTGCAAGTTGTACTATGGTTTCATCTGTCTTTTCCAGACTCCCCTTAATTTCATCTATTTGCTGTCTTACTTCCACTTCATTATTATCTACCCTTTTGTTAATAGTTTCATTGACATTTGCAACCCTTTCATTGATGACTTCCCTCAGCGCTTGATTTTGTTCATTTATAATTTGCCGTAATTCCTTATTACTATTTTCAATTTTCTCGTCAATTTGTTTGTGATTTTCTTGAATCCGCCTTAAGCTCTCATCGTTTCTGTCAAACCTTTCATTGATTTGGTTTAAACTTTCATTTATCAGCCGTTTATTCTCATCATTTTCCTCTTTATTTCTGTCAAACTTCTCGTTCATTAATTTGATCAAATTCTCACTCAAAATTTCATTTTGTTTCTTTGAGTTTTCGTTGATACTGTCTATTTTATTTTCCAGCTTTTCTGAATTTCCCTTTATACTGTCTATTTTATTTTCCAGCTTTTTTGAATTTTGTTTATTATCCCCTTTAATTTGTCTTAAACACTCATTAGTTTCCTCCTTGGTTTGCTTTGAGTTTTCCTCCTGTTTCCTAAATTGTTCGGCCATAAATTTCATCATATCTTGCCAATTTGGTTCTTCTCTGGCTACCGTTTTATCTGGTTGGTCCCCTTGGGCATCCTCTTCAACTATTTCCTTCTCTGTGATAATTGCTTCAGTTTATTCTTTATCACCCATTGTTTGTTCCATTTCACTGTCCGTAAATGTTTCTATCTCTCGTTCCTGTCCACCTTCTTCCTTCTCCTTCTCTTCTGCCCCCTTCTTCGATCTGCCTCTGGTATTATGCATTCCTGTGCCTCTAATGGTTGCCTGCTCAAGTTAAGTAACAATTAATATGATTTTTTACTTAACTAAAACCAACTCATTGAGCGCCAATTTGTAACGCAACGAAGTTACGATATTTTATTTACTTATATGAAGATGTGTGAAAGCACCACTGTTGGGTTCCAATTTGGAATACAACGTTTACAAGTATGTGAGTGTGTGTACTGGGGTTCAATCCATCCCCACTTTGGTTTGCGCCAATTTGTAACGAAAAGCTTTCTCTGCGTTTTTAATTATTTATATTTTATTGAATGTTATGTAACGTAACAGAGTTGAGGTCCCCAACGTTACATAAAAAATTGAATGAAACATGGTCAAGGACCATACCCTGAATTAAGGTTGCTCAGTAGTTAATGCATCTGAGAAGTGCCTCAAGTCAAAAGAGGCAATAATTAAAGTTGAATATAAAAAACCATACCAATTAATAGTTAAATATAATAAATTATGCTTGTTTTTATAATGTAACATCTTAATGTTTACAGAATATTTATGTTATATTTTGAGTATGGTAGGAATGAACTGATGATGTTTAATAGAAATACTTCATCAATGATTATGTTTATATTTATGTTAAATTTGTCTTTAGACAATCAGGTATAGTTACCAGTGTTAGGCATTATACTAAGTTTCAAGTATTGTCTAAAATTGAATAATGCTGTTGTTTTAATTAACATTTGTAAACTTGGCCAGGAGGGCAATCAGTGTTTAAGGGTTGACAAGTAGTTCTGACAATTATATTGTAAACTAATGAAGGGTTCCAGGACCAGTTAATTAATGTAATAAAGTAAACACCAGGAAATTAAAATTAATGTAATTAACCATTAACCAATAATTAATTGTACAGTAGGTCAGGTAAAAGAAAATTAAGTTAAAAAAACCAAATAATGTTATAACGGTTGTAAGAAAACCTATAGGCCTAAATTCCATATTTGTGAAAGGAAATTAATACCTTTTTAAGAAGTCCAGTCCAACGAAACTATGGTAAAATATTTACTGTTTAAGAAGGAAGGTTAGAGGAGAATTTTAGGTAATTTATTATTAATCCAAGCATGGAGTATTTTATTGAAAAAGAGTAGTAATATTCTATAATTCTGGCTCTAGGATATCTAGTTTCACCCAATGACGAAAAAACGTGGTTGTTAAGGCAACTGAAATGGACATGAGTTGTTTATATTGAATCATTCGTTCTGATTGTTACAAGCTATTAGGTTGAGATGGGCCGATACATTTAAAAAAATGAATAATAATTTCTGAAGGAAATATAAATCAAATTTAAAAAACCCTCTTTGAAACATAATTCTATCATAATATTGATAAGTAATAAAACTAAATAGACTTCAAAATTGTAACTGAATACATTTAAAAAAGAGTTGAAAACCCCTCACCTCATTCACCAAATAATTCCGCTGGAGTCGGTATTAAACCAATTCCTCCTATAACCAGAAGATCAGTTAAGAGAATTAAAGTCCGAACTAACGGAATTATTGAAAAAACAAGAATACCTCATTTGGCCGAGTTAACCTTCATTTGCAGAAGAAGCCGGGATACTATTTTCATTCCACCGGGACCGACAATTATGAAGATCATAGGAGAAGTACAGAAGTCCGAAGAATTCCTGAGAGCTTCCCAGTACACTCCACAATCAATTTTATTAAAAGCCAGAACACTTTTACTGGATGAAGATGAGTTAAGCTGAGCCTTGTCAACTGTTTACAGACGTCCACGGCCAGTCGAAGTTTTCGTCGACTCGGTAAAAAACAACCTATTTTAATTTCACTATATTTAGAGTAAATGATTTTGTTTTGTAATACTTGAGTAACCTTAATTATGCATTTTACCTGGCCTTACTAATGGTTCCAAGAACCTTACGAACCCTGGGATAAGAACTATTTATTATTATTTTTCATTTGTATAAGTCTATAGAATTTGATTAATTGATAATCGATATATTTTTGTGTGATCGATTTGATTATATTATTATTTTGGAGATAACGTGGACTGTGAATTAATAGAGAAAATTAATAAAATCTTTATTGTATGAGATAACGTTTGAAGTTATTGCAGAATAAATACTATATGTAGTGGTTGGAATAATTTACAAAAAGGTTGATTCAAACCCGATGAACAACTAACCTATAAGTACGCTTATTACAAGTAACAGCGCTAAACGCTTGCAGCTGGTGGAACGGGAGATTGCTGAACTAGCGTGTGTTTAGTACAAAATTTGAATAGAATTTTCTAACATCGAGTGACTAGGGTTGACAAGAATACCCATTCCATTCAGTCAATACTCTATACATATCGCTAATATTACACAACCACTGAATACTAGGTTAAATCTATATCGTAGTATGATTATAAGTTAAAGGAACATAATTATAATTATGTTTGCCTAATAATATATTTTCAGGAGGTTTCATCGGTAACAACCGAATAGATATATTTATTAATAACATATTAATTAAGACAGGTAACAACATTTTAATTGTTACAAATTGCCACCTTCAACGTGTTGATTGACGTTGATACAAGAGAGTCTCTCATAAGCAAATAAATCACAATAAACGGTAGGTAACAGATTGACGACTCCAACGTGGGGCTGAATTAAGAAGGACTCCCACCATAATACGTTTTGTAACAATATCTATTCGGTTGTGACCGATGAAACCTCCTGAAAATATGTTATTAGACAAATATAATTATAATAATGTTTCTTTTTAACTTTTTTAACTTATAATCGTACTACGATATAGGTCTAACTTAGTATTCAGTAGTTGGGTAATATTAACGATATGTATCGTGTATTAACTGAATGTAATGAATATTCTTGTCAACCCTAGTCACTCGACGTTAGGAAATTCTATTCAAAGTTTGCACTGAAAACACGCTAGTGCCGCGATCTCCCGTTCCACCAGCTGTAAGTATTTAGCGCTGCCACTTGTAATAAGCGTACTTATAGGTTAGTTGTTCATCGGGTTTGAATCAACCTTTTATTGTAAATTATTCCAACCACTACTTATAGTATCTATTCTGCAATAACTTCAAATATTATCTCATACAATAAAGATCCTTTATTAATTTTATCTATTAATTCACAGTACCCATTATTTCCAAAATAACAATATAATCAAATCGATCATACAAAAATATATCGATTATCAATTAATCCAATTCCATAGACTTATACAAATGAAAAATAATAATAAATAGTTCTTATCCCAGGGTTCGTAAAGTTCTTGGAACCATTAGTAAGGCCAGGTAAAATGCATAATTAAGGTTACTCAAGTATTACAAAACAAAATTATTTACTCTAAATATAGTGAAATTAAAATAGGTTGTTTTTTACCAAGCCGACGAAAACTTCGACTGCCTGTGGACGTCTGTAAACAGTTGACAAGACTCAGTTTAACTCATCTTCATCCAATAAAAGTGTTCTGGCTTTTAATAAAATTGATTATGGAGTGTACTGGGAAGCTCTCAGGAATTCTTCGGACTTCTGTTTTTCTCCTACGATCTTGATAATTGTCGATCCCGGTGGAATGAAAATGGTATCCCGGCTTCTTCAAATGAAGGTTAATTCTGCCAAATTAGGTCTTCTTGTTTTTTTCAATAATTCCGTTAGTTCGGACTTTAATTCTCTTAACTGATCTTCTGGTTATAGGAGGAATTGGTTTGATACCGACTCCAGCGGAATTATTTGGTGAATGAGGTGAGGGGTTTTCAATTCTTTTTAAATGTATTCAGTTACAATTTTGAAGTCTATTTAGTTTATTACTTATCAGTATTAAGATATAATTATCTTTCAAAAAGGGTTTTTAATTTTGATTCATTTTTCTTCCAAATTTATTATTCATATTTTTTAAATGTATCTGCCCATCTCAACCTAATAGCTTGTAACAATCAGCACGAATAATTCAATATAAACAACTCATGTCCATTTCAGTTGCCTTAACAACCACGTTTTTCCGTCATTGGGTGAAACTAGATATCCTTGAGCCAGCATTATAGAATATTACTACTCTTTTCCAATAAAATACTCCATGCTTGGATTAATATTAAATTACCTAAAATTCTCACCTAACCTCCCTTCTTAAATAATAAATGTTTTATCATAGTTTCGTTGGACTGGACTTCTTAAAAAGGTATTAATTTCCTTTCACAAATATGGAATTTAGGCCTATAGATTTTCTTACAACCGTTATAACATTATTTGTTTTTTTAACTTAATTTTCTTTTACCTGACCTACTGTACAATTAATTATTGGTTAAATGGTTAATTACATTAATTTTAATTTCCTGGTGGTTACTTTATTACATTAATTAACTGGTCCTGGAACCCTTCATTAGTTTACAATATAATTGTCCGAACTACTTGTCAAACATTAAACACTGATCGCCCTCCTGGCCAAGTTTACAAACATTAATTAAAACAACAGCATTATTCAACTTTAGACAATACTTAAAACTTAGTATAATGCCTAACACTGGTAACTATACTTGATTGTCTAAACACAAATTTAACATAAATACAACCATAATCTTTGATGAAGTATTCCTATTAAACAACATCAGTTCATTTCTACCATACTCAAAATATAACATAAATATTCTGTAAACCTTAACATGTTACAGTATAAAAACAAGCATTTTATTATATTTAACTATTAATTGGTCTGGTTTTTTTATATTCAACATTAGTCATTGCCTCTTTTGACTTGAGGTACTTCTCAGATGCATTAACTACTGAGCAACCTTAATTCAGGGTATGGTCCTTGACCATGTTTCATTCAATTTTTTATGTAACGTTGGGGACCTCAACACTGTTACGTTACATAACACCCCCCCTTCGAAAGAAGTTTATTTTGTATAAACAAAGTTTAGTAAGAAATAAACGCACAACTTGTATCTGACCAATTGTTTCCCCTATTCATAATACTTTTTTATTTCAGAATTATCCGTTGTCTTTCTATTGTTTCTTCTTTCCTTCTTAAAATCAATTATTTCCCAAGTTTAAACCTTACTTCCATAATCATTCTTGTGACATTCTTTATTAATTATACATTTTGGATCTGGTTTCATTTATTTCTCTATATTTATTTGTGAGTTTTCCCTCTAATATTTAATTTTCCTAAACCTCCCTAACATTATAACTGGAATCGAATCGGTGGTACACTATCGGCTAACCAATTACTGTCGTCCGTTACATACCTTCTGGGATCAGAGGAACATCATCTCTACCCAATTAAATGATTGCTGGAATATTCTACAGTCAATCTTCATTAATAAACCTCGCAAGGTAGTCATCATGTGACCTTCAATAAAATAATTCATAATAATAATACTCTAGGGATTATTCACTGTACTTTAACTCAGATCATTTTATTTCTTCATATTAATTCTTCCTTCTATTATACACTTCTCCTCTCCAATACTTGGCTATTTTATTGACATTTATTAAGTGGCTTTCTTACAGATAATTCTTAAATATTTGGTTTTTCTTTTTTTGTGATCCTTTTGACGGTTCCATTTTGGCTTCTTTATTCTCTTATCTTCCTTGGCTCATATTCCTTTATTACCAATACAGCTGGTTATGAGATTTTGGTTAGTATTATACATTACATCATGTAATTATATTCTTCTGGCACAATCATTATTATTCCTTTTACATTCTAAATTACATTTCTCACTATATATTACATCAGATAAACCCATTTTGTTTTTTGGTTTTGATGATTTTTATTAGGTTCAATCAGTGTTATTTTTTTCTTTTATATTAGTTTAAAGTAATTTCTTCTAAATTATATAGTAAGGTGTTCTTACTTATTTTTTGAATTTTGTTGTTTTATTGTTTCTTCATTATTTATCTTATTTATTATGTATTGGCCTCTGTTCGGGCTGCTCTACCAATATGGTTTTCTGGTGGATTCCGTAAATTATATGCAGTGGTAAATCTTTCAACGGCATCATCGCAGGTTGGATCATATACATATGGTTCTATGTCCTCTTCGTTACTTCTATTCCTTCCTTCAGCATTCCCAGAATTGGGATTCGGTTTACAGTTTCCACGATGATCCTCTTGGTGATTCCTCTCATCAGCCATGATATAGTTTACCTGAGCTATATGGGTTCCCTGGTCATTACTTGGTGGATTTTCCGAGGGTATGTCTCTCCTTTGTTTCCCTGCTTCCTCCATCATGCTCGATGCTCCTATTTCTGTTTTGATTTCTTCCATTATCGTTTCCTTGGTTATTATCCCAATAATCTCTCCCATTGTCCCAATTCCTGCGGCCTGTTCTGTATCTGTTGTTCTCATGATTAGTATAGTGATTATTTGGGTAATAATTGTTACGATAATGATTGTTCGTAAATTGGTCATTCACCCTTTGGTGATAATTATTATTGTTGAATCGATTTGTTCCTGGACGCAACTCTTGATTTGTCTCTTCTCTTCTATTGTTGTAATATTCACCTTGCCGTCGGGACCTTTGATAATAGTCTTCCATTTCGTAACTGGCTAATAAGGTTTCCATTGTTTCTACGGTCTTTACTTGTCCACTGCGTCTGGCACGAACTATCTCTTCTTCAAAATGGTATGACAATTTATTTACCAAACACTCCTCTGGTATCCGCGGTTCCAAATGACGCGCTAAACATACCTTTCCCAAAAAGTAAGTAGTTGGTGACTGCTCTTGATTAACATTAAATCTCCCGTTAGTAATGTTATCTCTAATCATGTTCTGTACAGAATCTGACCAGTATTTTGACTTAAAATTCCTTTTAAATTCCTCATAATCACTAAGTTCATTTCGGACAGCTGACCACCAATTATCATTTATACTTTTGAAGCATTCATCTAAATAACTTTTTATTACGTTCCATCGAGTTACTTTAATTCGGTTAAACCATTCGTCTACTCTCTCCAGGAATTCTATGGGATTTCCCCTATAAATTTTAAAATTGATATTATCTTTATGCTCAGGGGCTATGTGATGTTCTAGATACATTGGTCTATTTTGTAAAATCTCTATTGATTCCTTTATATTACTTATTTCCTGATTTTTTTATATTTTCTATAGTCTCTTTATGTTGAACTACTTGGGTTTTTATTTGTGTCATTTCGTTATTTACCAATTCAATTCTCCCAGCTATATTAATTTGCACCTCGTCCAATTTCTCTTGTGTTTCTAATTGTACTTGATTTATCATAGTTTTGTTGGTATTTTCCCCATGATTAATTTTGGCCTCTACTTCCATTGCAAGTTGTACTATGGTTTCATCTGTCTTTTCCAGACTCCCCTTAATTTCATCTATTTGCTGTCTTACTTCCACTTCATTATTATCTACCCTTTTGTTAATAGTTTCATTGACATTTGCAACCCTTTCATTGATGACTTCCCTCAGCGCTTGATTTTGTTCATTTATAATTTGCCGTAATTCCTTATTACTATTTTCAATTTTCTCGTCAATTTGTTTGTGATTTTCTTGAATCCGCCTTAAGCTCTCATCGTTTCTGTCAAACCTTTCATTGATTTGGTTTAAACTTTCATTTATCAGCCGTTTATTCTCATCATTTTCCTCTTTATTTCTGTCAAACTTCTCGTTCATTAATTTGATCAAATTCTCACTCAAAATTTCATTTTGTTTCTTTGAGTTTTCGTTGATACTGTCTATTTTATTTTCCAGCTTTTCTGAATTTCCCTTTATACTGTCTATTTTATTTTCCAGCTTTTTTGAATTTTGTTTATTATCCCCTTTAATTTGTCTTAAACACTCATTAGTTTCCTCCTTGGTTTGCTTTGAGTTTTCCTCCTGTTTCCTAAATTGTTCGGCCATAAATTTCATCATATCTTGCCAATTTGGTTCTTCTCTGGCTACCGTTTTATCTGGTTGGTCCCCTTGGGCATCCTCTTCAACTATTTCCTTCTCTGTGATAATTGCTTCAGTTTCATCTTTATCACCCATTGTTTGTTCCATTTCACTGTTCGTAAATGTTTCTATCTCTCGTTCCTGTCCACCTTCTTCCTTCTCCTTCTCTTCTGCCCCCTTCTTCGATCTGCCTCTGGTATTATGCATTCCTGTGCCTCTAATGGTTGCCTGCTCAAGTTAAGTAACAATTAATATGATTTTTTACTTAACTAAAGCCCACTCGTTGAGCGCCAATTTGTAACGTAACGATGTCACGATATTTTATTTACTTATATGAAGATGTGTGAAAGCACCACTGTTGGGTTCCAATTTGGAATACAACATTTACAAGTATGTGAGTGTGTGTACTGGGGTTTAATCCAGCCCCACTTTGGTTTGCGCCAATTTGTAACGAAAAGCTTTCTCTGCATTTTTAATTATTTATTTATTATTGAATGTTATGTAACGTAACAGAGTTGAGGTCCCCAACGTTACATAAAAAATTGAATGAAACATGGTCAAGGACCATACCCTGAATTAAGGTTGCTCAGTAGTTAATGCATCTGAGAAGTGCCTCAAGTCAAAAGAGGCAATAATTAATGTTGAATATAAAAAACCATACCAATTAATAGTTAAATATAATAAATTATGCTTTTTTTTATAATGTAACATCTTAATGTTTACAGAATATTTATGTTATATTTTGAGTATGGTAGGAATGAACTGATGTTGTTTAATAGAAATACTTCATCAATGATTATGGTTATATTTATGTTAAATTTGTCTTTAGACAATCAAGTATAGTTACCAGTGTTAGGCATTATACTAAGTTTTAAGTATTGTCTAAAATTGAATAATGCTGTTGTTTTAATTAACATTTGTAAACTTGGCCAGGAGGGCAATCAGTGTTTAAGGTTTGACAAGTAGTTCTGACAATTATATTGTAAACTAATGAAGGGTTCCATGACCAGTTAATTAATGTAATAAAGTAAACACCAGGAAATTAAAATTAATGTAATTAACCATTAACCAATAATTAATTGTACAGTAGGTCAGGTAAAAGAAAATTAAGTTAAAAAAACCAAATAATGTTATAACGGTTGTAAGAAAACCTATAGGCCTAAATTCCATATTTGTGAAAGGAAATTAATACCTTTTTAAGAAGTCCAGCCCAACGAAACTATGGTAAAACATTTACTGTTTAAGAAGGAAGGTTAGAGGAGAATTTTAGGTAATTTAATATTAATCCAAGCATGGAGTATTTTATTGAAAAAGAGTAGTAATTTTCTATAATTCTGGCTCTAGGATATCTAGTTTCACCCAATGACGAAAAAACGTGGTTGTTAAGGCAACTGAAATGGACATGAGTTGTTTATATTGAATCATTCGTTCTGATTGTTACAAGCTATTAGGTTGAGATGGGCCGATACATTTAAAAAAATGAATAATAATTTCTGAAGGAAATATAAATTAAATTTAAAAAACCCTCTTTGAAACATAATTCTATCATAATATTGATAAGTAATAAAACTAAATAGACTTCAAAATTGTAACTGAATACATTTAAAAAAGAGTTGAAAACCCCTCACCTCATTCACCAAATAATTCCGCTGGAGTCGGTATTAAACCAATTCCTCCTATAACCAGAAGATCAGTTAAGAGAATTAAAGTCTGAACTAACGGAATTATTGAAAAAACAAGAAGACCTCATTTGGCCGAGTTAACCTTCATTTGCAGAAGAAGCCGGGATACTATTTTCATTCCACCGGGACCGACAATTATCAAGATCATAGGAGAAGAACAGAAGTCCGAAGAATTCCTGAGAGCTTCCCAGTACACTCCACAATCAATTTTATTAAAAGCCAGGACACTTTTACTGGATGAAGATGAGTTAAGCTGAGCCTTAGCCTTGTCAACTGTTTACAGACGTCCACGGCCAGTCGAAGTTTTCGTCGGCTTGGTAAAAAACAACCTATTTTAATTTCACTATATTTAGAGTAAATAATTTTGTTTTGTAATACTTGAGTAACCTTAATTATGCATTTTACCTGGCCTTACTAATGGTTCCAAGAACCTTACGAACCCTGGGATAAGAACTATTTATTATTATTTTTCATTTGTATAAGTCTATAGAATTTGATTAATTGATAATCGATATATTTTTGTGTGATCGATTTGATTATATTATTATTTTGGAGATAACGTGGACTGTGAATTAATAGAGAAAATTAATAAAATCTTTATTGTATGAGATAACGTTTGAAGTTATTGCAGAATAAATACTATATGTAGTGGTTGGAATAATTTACAAAAAGGTTGATTCAAACCCGATGAACAACTAACCTATAAGTACGCTTATTACAAGTAACAGCGCTAAACGCTTGCAGCTGGTGGAACGGGAGATTGCTGAACTAGCGTGTGTTTAGTACAAAATTTGAATAGAATTTTCTAACATCGAGTGACTAGGGTTGACAAGAATACCCATTCCATTCAGTCAATACTCTATACATATCGCTAATATTACACAACCACTGAATACTAAGTTAAATCTATATCGTAGTATGATTATAAGTTAAAGGAACATAATTATAATTATGTTTGCCTAATAATATATTTTCAGGAGGTTTCATCGGTAACAACCGAATAGATATATTTATTAATAACACATTAATTAAGACAGGTAACAACATTTTAATTGTTACAAATTGCCACCTTCAACGTGTTGATTGACGTTGATACAAGAGAGTCTCTCATAAGCAAATAAATCACAATAAACGGAAGGTAACAGATTGACGACTCCAACATGGGGCTGAATTAAGAAGGACTCCCACCATAATACGTTTTGTAACAATATCTGTTCGGTTGTGACCGATGAAACCTCCTGAAAATATGTTATTAGACAAATATAATTATAATAATGTTTCTTTTTAACTTTTTTAACTTATAATCGTACTACGATATAGGTCTAACTTAGTATTCAGTAGTTGGGTAATATTAACGATATGTATCGTGTATTAACTGAATGTAATGAATATTCTTGTCAACCCTAGTCACTCGACGTTAGGAAATTCTATTCAAAGTTTGCACTGAAAACACGCTAGTTCCGCGATCTCCCGTTCCACCAGCTGTAAGTATTTAGCGCTGCCACTTGTAATAAGCGTACTTATAGGTTAGTTGTTCATCGGGTTTGAATCAACCTTTTATTGTAAATTATTCCAACCACTACTTATAGTATCTATTCTGCAATAACTTCAAATATTATCTCATACAATAAAGATCCTTTATTAATTTTATCTATTAATTCACAGTACCCGTTATTTCCAAAATAACAATATAATCAAATCGATCATACAAAAATATATCGATTATCAATTAATCCAATTCCATAGACTTATACAAATGAAAAATAATAATAAATAGTTCTTATCCCAGGGTTCGTAAAGTTCTTGGAACCATTAGTAAGGCCAGGTAAAATGCATAATTAAGGTTACTCAAGTATTACAAAACAAAATTATTTACTATAAATATAGTGAAATTAAAATAGGTTGTTTTTTACCAAGCTGACGAAAACTTCGACTGGCTGTGGACGTCTGTAAACAGTTGACAAGACTCAGTTTAACTCATCTTCATCCAATAAAAGTGTTCCGGCTTTTAATAAAATTGATTATGGAGTGTACTGGTAAGCTCTCAGGAATTCTTCGGACTTCTGTTTTTCTCCTACGATCTTGATAATTGTTGATCCCGGTGGAATGAAAATGGTATCCCGGCTTCTTCTTCAAATGAAGGTTAATTCTGCCAAATTAGGTCTTCTTGTTTTTTTCAATAATTCTGTTAGTTCGGACTTTAATTCTCTTAACTGATCTTCTGGTTATAGGAGGAATTGGTTTGATACCGACTCCAGCGGAATTATTTGGTGAATGAGGTGAGGGGTTTTCAATTCTTTTTAAATGTATTCAGTTACAATTTTGAAGTCTATTTAGTTTATTACTTATCAGTATTAAGATATAATTATCTTTCAAAAAGGGTTTTTAATTTTGTTTCATTTTTCTTCCAAATTTATTATTCATATTTTTTAAATGTATCTGCCCATCTCAACCTAATAGCTTGTAACAATCAGCACGAATGATTCAATATAAACAACTCATGTCCATTTCAGTTGCCTTAACAACCACGTTTTTTCGTCATTGGGTGAAACTAGATATCCTTGAGCCAGCATTATAGAATATTACTACTCTTTTCCAATAAAATACTCCATGCTTGGATTAATATTAAATTACCTAAAATTCTCACCTAACCTCCCTTCTTAAATAATAAATGTTTTACCATAGTTTCATTGGACTGGACTTCTTAAAAAGGTATTAATTTCCTTTCACAAATATGGAATTTAGGCCTATAGATTTTCTTACAACCGTTATAACATTATTTGGTTTTTTAACTTAATTTTCTTTTACCTGACCTACTGTACAATTAATTATTGGTTAAATGGTTAATTACATTAATTTTAATTTCCTGGTGGTTACTTTATTACATTAATTAACTGGTCCTGGAACCCTTCATTAGTTTACAATATTATTGTCCGAACTACTTGTCAAACATTAAACACTGATCGCCCTCCTGGCCAAGTTTACAAACATTAATTAAAACAACAGCATTATTCAACTTTAGACAATACTTAAAACTTAGTATAATGCCTAACACTGGTAACTATACTTGATTGTCTAAACACAAATTTAACATAAATACAACCATAATCTTTGATGAAGTATTCCTATTAAACAACATCAGTTCATTTCTACCATACTCAAAATATAACATAAATATTCTGTAAACCTTAACATGTTACAGTATAAAAACAAGCATTTTATTATATTTAACTATTAATTGGTCTGGTTTTTTATATTCAACATTAGTCATTGCCTCTTTTGACTTGAGGTACTTCTCAGATGCATTAACTACTGAGCAACCTTAATTCAGGGTATGGTCCTTGACCATGTTTCATTCAATTTTTTATGTAACGTTGGGGACCTCAACTCTGTTACGTTACAATATATATATACAAATATATATATTGTAATGAAACCTCGTTTACAAATGAAAATATAAAAAAAATGTCTTTATATTTATTTTATTTTATTTTTTTAATTTCAAAAAAAAAATTTTAAAGTTTGTTGTTCTGTTCAATAATTTAATAAATAATTCTTGTAAGGGTGTAGTGTTGAAATTTTAAGTTTGTTTTAGTTATGTGTGTCAATAATCTAGCTTATGGTTTTCTGTAACTAAATTCCAGTTAACAGGATTGTCTCAATTCACTAATCGATTGGCGATATTTCTTTTCCTCCGGATATATTACTTTCCCTTGAGTAACGGTCGCCTTTCTGTTAGTCCTGTTGTTAACTAAAACTCTTTTTATTAAATTGAGAAATAAATTTAAAACCAAATTGTTGAATTACTACGTTTTTTATTGACAATTATTCAAAAGATCGATTGAAAATCGATTAGCATATATAGCTCGACTCTTTCACAGGGGCAATCGATTGTTAATACATCTGTTATTTTATATAAATATTTTCGAAAGGTTTCTTTTAACGGTTATAATTAATAGTCAGAGAAGGGGCAAGTATAGAAAGTATAACATTCACAATAAAATATCTTAATAGTTAGAAAATACACATTTTAATAATAATATATAATGTTTACTAATTAAGAGTTTATACCAAATGACTTGTTGAATACTATTCGACGTAGGCGCTAGGCATGACGGGAGTTCCAAAATGGCCGGTTGCTCGCTGCTGAAAATAAACAGGAATGGTGTCGCAGGATTTTTCTGTTAATAAAGATGCCTTCTCAACTGCTTCCTTGTCTCCGCAATAGTGAATAATGTCTCTGGTGTTGTTAGGGTTGTCCCGGTTAAGTGTTCTGTGTTCACTTCGATTAAATGTTTTGGATTAGGTGTATTCACTTCTGTCTATGTGTGTGTCAAAAATTGTGAAGTTCGTTTGGTTATGAATAATTAGTGTTTTTATAGTTTTATTTCCTTATTTCACTTGTATTTTGTTCAATATTAATTGTTTTCAATGTTTGTAATGGTTGTGTTCACTGAATTTAGGTTTAAGGTAAAATTTCTGTAACTTTCGGTCTTTTATTGTAGGCTATGCTCATTTTTTATTCGCCATTTTTGGTTTCGTTATATGTGTTATTAGCGTGAGCTTAATTGAACCGTACACTTTGAATGTGAATTAAGAGCTGTTTTACTTCCTTCGTTTCTGAAATCTCTTAGCCGATTTAATATTAGAAAAGTATTGTTTCAATTTTTATTCACTTCCGATGCATGTAATTAAAGTACATTATATCACAGAATATATTTTGGTTATTAATTAATTTCATGTAATAGTAAATACATAATCAGTTTCTTTAACTCCTTCTGCTTAATTTGATATACAATAATCCATCTTTATAAAGTTTTTTATCAAAATTGCTATATTTCTGTCATTTTGGAAAAGTAGGCTCAATATTCTGTTTCCTGTCCTTGTCCAAAATTTAGCCATCTTATGTGTTATAATTATGATTATAATAAATCTTCGATTGACATAAATGTTTATCTTTTCTTAATTTCTTGCAAATTTATCCATTGCTCATCCTTTTAAATATAATTCATGAATTTATGATTTCCCCCTTTGAAATTGTTATATATTACATTTGCAAAATTTTTAATAATTTTATACATCTTTTTATATTATCCTTTTAATGTATAGTTTTAGTTATAGTATTTGGTGATTAATTCACCTTATATAAATCTCATCAATTTACTTGGTTTATTTAACTTAATTACTCAATTATAATGTTATTGAAATTTACCATTTGGCCTAGATTTTCTGGTTTTACATATACTGTTTTTTGAATAATACTAAGTCTATACCCCTTCTGACTTTCTGAAGTTAATATAATATTAAATAAAATCTCCTTAAATAATTATTAGAACATGTAGCATCGTATTCATGCTCATAATACAAAAACAATATTTAAATTAACTATTGGTGTTTAAAGTCAGACATTTTAGTTTTAACTATTACTAGTAACACATAACAAACATTTTATAAAGTAGTATGGTATTCATACTGAGACATTTTAGTCTGTATTAACTCTGTGAGATATAATAAACATTTTTATAATAATAATAAATCTTATTCTATACACCACCTTGAAATATGGAGTTCATAGGCTTTAACACAAACACAATTAGCCACGTATTTTTCTTAAATTTAATTTATTTGCAGTCCTTTCTGTTTATATCTTAGTATTACATTTTAATCCCCTGTCACTGTATTTATTCCCCACCTGCTCTCTTTATCATTCACATTTTAAAGAATGTTTTTCGATAAAAAGTGGCATCTTCTTTGAAACATTAGTAATGTTTTCATAAGAATACTTCATAACATTTTATCTCTGTATTTATAGAAAACATTAAAGTTGTTTAATAGTACATGGTTGAAGTATCAGTTACACTTTTACTTGAAGTTTATTGAATATATTGAAATAACTTGCACTGGTTCACTTATACTTTTGGATATTATTTATACTTGAGTTTTACAATATTCCAAGACCAAAATCTTAATTATAAGGGATTATGAAGATTTGTCTATTTCATTACATAATAACTTTAGTGGGTGCACTTCTACTCACAACCCTAAACACTTTTGTTTATAACTAATTTACATTTTTATATGAGGTTTTGGGTGTTATACTTTCTTTGGTGATTTTAAATCTTTTTCGGGGTTTGTCATTCTGTGTAATGGTTTTCCTTGTGTATAGCTTGTAGTCCTCCCATCCTACATTTTCGTTTCTTCACACTTCTTCCTTCTTGGGTTCTCCAAGGTAATCTGGTTTTATCATTTTCGTTGGTTTATTCGGGGTATCTTCTTTATCTACTCCTATCCTACCTGTTCGTTTCTTCACAATTCTTCCTTCATGGGTTCTCCAAGGTAATCTGGTTTTATCATTTCCGTTGGTTTATTCGGGGTATCTTCTTTATCTATTCCTATCCTCCCTGTTCGTTTCTTCACACTTCTTCCTTCTTGGTTTCTCCAAGGTAATCTGGTTTTATCATTTCCGTTGGTTTATTCGGGGTATCTTCTTTATCTACTCCTATCCTACCTGGGTATTACCTTATTTTATCTTAGTTGTTTAGGATTTATTTTCCTTGATACATTTTTGTTGCATTGTGATTATTTAATTTTACTTTTTCCTTTTATGGTGGTATTTTACTTCGATATTTAATTATTTTCATTTGAATTTTCTTGTTATTTAATGTAATTTATTTTGAATTATGATCAGATTGGAATTATTATCTAGTGGAATATCTGTCATGCTACAGAACATATATATATATATATATATATATATATATATATTACATTTAATATTTATACTAAATTTACCTCAAGATGTTTTTTCTATTTGGAACATGTTTCGAGAGTTCCTGTTCTCTCATCTTCAGCCTTCGCCGTCTTGTTTCTGGTGAAGTATTTGTGTGTTCGCTGCTGGATGTTATTAAGGTTGTTTGTTGGTCTTTGGTCTTTTAAAGTTGTATTATTGTGTGTGGTTGTGGTATATGTTTTTGTATTTTGTGTATTTTCGATGTTGAGTGCTTTGAATATTGTGTCATGTTTTGTATTGATTTGTATTTGTTCTGGTATTAGTTTGTTTTGTGTTTTATGTTTGTATATTTGTAAATTTTCCCAAATGTTCATTATGGTGCCTTTGTGTGGTATATGTTTTATTAGTGATACATTGGTTATGTTTGGGAATTTGTGTCCTGTGTTTATTGCATGTGTGGCTAAATTGGATTTATATATTTCTGGTTTTTTGTACGCGTTTAGGTGTTCAAAATAACGTTTTTTCAGCTGTTTTTTTGTTTG
The DNA here is from genome assembly GCA_034769895.1 of Magicicada septendecula. Taxonomy (NCBI): domain Eukaryota; kingdom Metazoa; phylum Arthropoda; class Insecta; order Hemiptera; family Cicadidae; genus Magicicada; species Magicicada septendecula. The sequence continues at coordinate 393,865,669 of CM068374.1, read as the reverse complement.
TCCTATGTAACATTTATTGCAATCTTGGCATTCAATTTTGTATATACCATTAGTTGTTGTATTATCTTTGTTGTGTGAGCTGTTTAGAATTTGTAATTTATTTTTATTAGTTTTGTATGCTATTTTTATATCTGTGTTTTTAAATAGTTTTGTTAGTTTTGTCATTTTATTATTTATGTATGTGAATGTGGCCCATTTTTTGTTGTTGTTATTATTTATGTGTTGTTCATTTTAAAAATAATAACAAAAGAATGGCTTTTTGAAGTCTGGATGATGTAAGATAACGGTGTTCAAGAACTTTTCTTTTATTTGGTTAAATACTTCATCTTGTTCAGACCCCCAAGTCCACTTGTCCTTGACTGATAATTGTTTTTTGAATTTTGCTGTTAGTTTGGAATAATTATCTTGAAATTTACGGTAATAGTTGCATATTCCCAGGAAGGATTGAAGTTGTTTTTTGTTTTTTGGCGTGGGGAATCGTTGTATCGCCTCAACTTTTTCTGACGAAGGAGATATGCCTTCCTCTGCTAGATTGAATCCTAGAAATTGTATTTTTCGGGCTATAAACTTTGACTTGTCCAGCTTAAGGGTTACGTGATTATCTGATAATCTTTTTAGTACGGTTTCCACTCTGGCACAGTGCTCTTGCCAATTTGATGATGTTATTAACAGATCATCTACGTACACGGTGGTAAAATTCAGTACATCTTGTCCCAGTATTTGGTCCATACATTTAACAAATACTGCGACCGAATTTATCAGTCCAAATGGCAGTCTTTTGAACTGATAGTTCCTCCCATCGAACAGGAATGCTAAGTATTGTCTACTGTTCGGATGTAGCTCCACCTGCCAGTAGCCACATACCGTATCCCAAGAGCTAATGTATTTTATACCGTGGAACTTCTTAAGGATTTCTTCTATTTCACCCGGTGATGTTCTATCGTTCACTATCATTTTATTAATTTCTCTGGCGTCGAGGCAGATTCTCACCTTTCCGTCCTTTTTTGGTATCGCCACTATTGGACTTGTATACGGTGATTGACTTAATTCAATGATATCGTCTTCCATCATTTGATTGATTTCTGCCCTCACTGCATTTCTTTGTGAGTAAGCAATGGGGTAAGATTTTTTCTTGAAGTCAACGGGTTCTTTAAATCGTATTCGGCATTGATAATTCTTTACTTTGCCTGGAGCGTCAGAAAAAATGTGTTTATATCTGTTGTATATACTTATAAGTTCCTCTGACTGTTGCACACTAATCTGTGGATCTTGTTCTTCTCGTTGGAAGTTTCTGATCTCCTCCAGCTTGCTTGACCATAATTCTTCATTCTTCCAATCTGTCAATATTCTTTCGGGTGATTGTCGGCAATAATTGCTTTGGATCATGTTATAGTGGTTTGTTATCAATGGTAAGTTGCCACCATTCACTATATCGGCTGACCATATTCCTTGTTCTGTGGTTAGTGATACTTCTCCCTGCCGCAGGTTAATTATGGCAGAGTGTTGTCTGAGTACATCACATCCAACAAGTAATGAGAAAGGTAGGCCGCTGGCAACAAGAAATGGCATAGTTACTATTATACCTTTGCTATTAAGTTCCAAGGATACTTGTTTCCGGACGGTTTTGTTTTGTCGGCCGGTAGCACCAATGATAGTTATTGTTTATGGGCAGGGTTGATATGGGTACACTACTTCCCTGCTGTAGTCTATTTAATTCTATTTGGTCGATCAGGGAAACATTAGACCCTGTATCGATCATTATGGTTGATAGAATTCCATTTATTTGGGCACTCACATACACTATTTCATTGTTTCTAATGGGCATCATGTTATCATTTTCTTCGATCAAATCGTCCCTTATATTTTTCAAATAATTAGTACATATTATTGTGATCTTCTTGTCATGTGTTGTCTTATATTCACCCAGAGATTGGTCCAGTGATGGGCTGTCCGCAGTTTTCACTGGCCTTAAGCGTTTAAATGAGGGTTGACCTCATTGCCCCCAACATCAGTAGTGTTTGATGGTTGGTTAGCGTTCGGCTCCTGTTGATTATTCCGGTTATCCACGCTGTGCCTGTGATCTTCTTCGAATGGGTGACTTCTCGTATCGGGTACCTGGTTATAGTACGTTCGCCGATAGTTAGATGAGGGATAGTTTCTTCTTGGGCTCCTTTGTCTTTGCCCCCTTATGTAATTTACCTGTGGCCGGTATCCTGGATTATTGTTCTGATTACTGTTGTTTCCAGGGCGATAATTGTTGTTGTAACCATTCGACGGGAAATTACCCCTGTGGTTGTTCCTGAAGTTGTTATTATTATGGTTTCCACTTCTGTTAAAATTTCTGGGCGCGTTATTGCCCCGTGTGTTCCCTTGGTAATTGTTAGGGTTATTTACCGGTGGCTTATTATCTCCCTGTTGATTCTGTGACAATTGTCCCTCATTGGTTCTATTATTTCTGAAACTGTACCCTCTATTTTTCCTGTACTGCCACTCATGTTCATGGCTTTCCAGTAAGCTAGCCATATCTTGGATGGTCTTTACCTGGCTGTACATCCGTGCCTTTTGGATGGCGTCGTCGTAGTGGTAAGATAACTGTATTACCAGACACTCTTCAGGTATACGTGGCTCCAAATTCCTGGCCATGCAGATTTTTCCCAAGAAGTAGGAGGTAAGGGATTGTCCATTCTGGTTTTCATACCTTCCATTGCTCAGGTTATTGCGGACCATATTCTGAGTTGACTCAGACCAGTATTTAGCCTTGAACTGAGTCTTAAAGTCTTGAAGGTTTTGGATGTCTGGTCTAGTGGCAGTCCACCAGTTGTCGTATGTCTCCTTGAACATTTCGTCCAACATCCCTCTTATTGTAGTCCATCGAGTCTCTCGATTCTTGATGATTAACTCTTCTACCCTCTTCAAGAATTCAATAGGGTTTCTTTTATAATTACGGAAATTAATAGTATCTCTGTTGTCTGTGTTCATGACATGATTATTATTACATGGTCGGTCACGCCAGGCATCCACTTCTTCCCGTAATGACTCTTCTATTCTGCGCATTTCGTCAATCCTCTGTTGGTTTTTGTCTACTTTGCTATCTACTTTATTTAAGTTACTGTAAACTCCTTCCATTCGTTCTCCCAAGTCTGTTCATACAGCTGCTACCTCTTTCTGGTTTTCTTCCCGGACTTGGTGTATGTCCTGGTCTATCTGGGTACATCTTCTGACTGTTTCTTCATGACCTTCCTCAATTCTTCTCTTATTTTCTCCTTCGAGACGGTTTATTTTATCGAGTACTTCCTTGCGGACTCCAGAAACATTTTCGTTGGTCTTCTCTAGCTTCTCCAACGTTTCCTGTAATTTGTCATTGATTTCCGTAACCTGCTGTTTTGCTTCTTCTCGGTACTCCATTAATTGGTGTGCCATCTGTAGCTTCATTTCTTCTTTATTTTTCTCGTGGTCCTCTTTCAGCTGTTCCTTCAATTCTTCCTTCAAATCTTCATTTCTTTGCTGAATTGCCTCCAGTAATCGTTGTTGTAGTGTTTCATTATTTTGGTTGACTGTTTTCCTCAATTCTTCCTTAGTACTCACTATTTTTTCATTGATCTGTTTCAAATTGTCACTGGTTTCTTTCTTCATGCCGTCGAATTTATTGTTCATCTCCTTCAAACTCTCCTCATTCTTGTCGAATTTATTGTTCATCTCCTTCACGTTCTTGTCTAATTTTCCATTAATCAACTCCCATAATTTTTGTAAATCCATTCCTCCTCTGGCTTCCCCCCTATCTCCAGCCTGTGTTTCCATTTCTTCGTCTTGGCTTGGTTCTGTTGTGGTTATTACTGTCTCCACTTCTTCAATCGGTGTTCCTTCCTCTTCTTCCCCTCTGTTTTCTTCCATCTCCTTCTCCTTTGCCAATTTTTTCGACACTCCTCTGGTGTGCATATTGTAACCTTTCGTAATCGCCGCTAGAATTTATAGGGTTTAATTGTATAATTTCTTTATTATTCTAGCCCCACGTTGGGCGCCACTTTGTATCTTTTCGTGACGTCCGCCTCGTTCAAGCCCCGCGATGGAAGCCACTTTGTAATGTAGACGTGCTTACGGCTACCGTTTTATTCTGCGAAATGTGAATAATGTATAATTTGTGTGTAATGGGTGTATGTGTCTTCTCGATCCGTAGTTCAAATGCGTGCAACTTCTGTAGATTTCGTTCGTTGCGAACGTACGAATAACCAGGTCTTGATGTTCTTACCTGATGTTCATTAGGGGTATGAAATTCCCGGTGGCGCCAAATTGTTTTCTTAAAACAATTAAAATAAAATTCAAAGGCGTATGACCAGCGCAGCTCAGGCGGTTTGAATAATTCAAATATTTCCGCCAGCTAGGCCCACTGTAGCGCACAGCAGTTCGATGCGTGGGCTGTGTAAATCGTTAGTCATCTGCTAAAATGTACATAAAATATTGTGCACCTCCTAATGAAATTATAACACCGTGGTTACACTCAATACTTACACATTTTTTATTAGTGATTGTTATTCATTTAATACAAATTATTCTAATACAAATGCTCCGGTTGTTTATATGAGACAATTACAGGGTTTGACAATCGATATTTGAATTGATCACCAGACGTTTAATGATGGTGTCTGTTGAAAATTGTATACAAGTTATTAATGTTGGTTTGTCATAGGTTCTTGAGGTTACGTTCAAAGGATTACAAATGTTTTAAAAACAATAAAAATACACACCCTTACATCAAGTAAACTTAACTAACATATTGTGTAGGTATAATTTGTTTAGCGCAGTGTAGTAAAAGTGTTTACAAGTTATGGATCATTAACAACAGTTTATATTGGTTAGTTTATAAATTGTCAGTGACTTAGTATTCTTTTTAATCTTTGAAAGTAAATAATTTCAGTTCAGTGAGATTTCGACCTTTAGTGAGATAATTAACGTGAGTTTATTTATATATTTTGGGTAATTTAAGAGGTACTTATCACTTCCGTAGTTATGGCGAATTCATACGATCTGTTATTCATGGGTTATACTATAATCTTCTTTAATTTGCTGGGTTCAGGACATCAGGCATCTTTTCCAGTTTAATTGGTAGTAATTTATTTTCTTTTTTCGTTAATTTGGCTTCAACTTCAATAATATGGCTCCAGTATTTGTCTTATGTCTTGGTATACACTTAGTAATAACTTCTTTTGATATTTTCTATGTTTTAATTGACAATTTTGGTCACTCGAAAATTAGCGTCTATACCATTAAAGCGTCATACATTCAGTAAAAAATCTAACGGTATTTTTTGCTTGTTACTCCACAGTTTCCATGGTAACGTAATTATTCTACCTGGTCGATCTCAAAATAAACACATTGTTATCAAACTTTGAATTTTTTGTTTAATTTGAATAAATATTTTATAATGGTTATATTTACTTGGGGATAATTTCAATGGTTGTAATCTTTACATAGATGTTCCTATTTTCTTTCAAAGATTAGTTTGATATCTTACAAGATTGGTCTGAGTCATGTATTAATGTTTTAGTCCAAAATCGATAATCCTATGTTAATACATAATTTACTTATTTCTAAGTTTTAATATAATTCTGCCATGTTCCCTTTCGTTACACATAATTAATATATTTTGCCTATTATTTCTTATAAAGGTATTGCTATTATTTTCTTTATAAATTCCTTACTTACTTAAAACATACTAACATATTACTGTAAAACTATTTCTTCTGGTATTTATTGCCTTAAACATTAAGCCAATAACTTCTTTCTTTAAATTAACAAATGAACAAATTTGGTGAGTATTATATCTACACCATCTCTTTTATAACAGTAATCACCCTGGTGATTTTTATACTGAGATAATATTTTTTCTGTTTTTTACATTCACAATTATTCTGTGTCTTTCAGTCTAATATACTTAACTTAATTGCTCATTTAACATGTGCTTATATTTTGGGTTTGTCACACTTGTTTAACTCTTTTTTCTTAAGATTATATGCTGTTTATTTTATTACACTTATCACTTCACTGTTCATCTTTGTCACTCCCTACCTATCTCTAATTACCCTTATATTTCTCACGATCTCACTATTATTACAAAGTTTTTGTATCTAATGAGTTCATGTCTCTTTTGTTAACTTCAGACTGTCACATATCATTTTATAATATGCAAACAACATGGTATTGTAAATACATCTTTCAAATAAAACATAACTTTGTATATATTGTCATTAAAGTGATAAAAATTGGTCTGAAATTTCATAATTAGTAATGATAACAACAATTTAATAATGTTAAAATATATTGTGTTAATTGAAACCTACTACATCTGTAGCAACAGCAATAATATTAGCGAATAAATAAACTCTCCAAAACCTTATACTTTCAAACACATAATGCTGAAATAACATACATACTGCTGAAATAATCCTAGTAAAAGTTCCAAAGTATATAGTAGACTATACAATTTGTTCTCTGATTGAACCACGCACACATTTCTATTCCCTGTCTGTATGAGTGTAATTTTAAACATAACAGCTGACACATCACCTATAGATAAGGATATACATACAATCATATCTACACATGGTTTTTTTATGTATAACAATTGCTGAGATACTGTCATTTACCAGTTACCACTAATAAAGATTTAAACATAAATTATTAACAATAATAAAAAATTATGCTCTTTTAAAACAATCTTGTGAGTTAATTGTTATGGCCATGTAATTTTCTTTTTTTTTCTTTTTTCTTCACTGTCTTCTTGTCTCGCTTTACTTTGGTTAATATCTGGCCAATCTCTGGGGTTGGGTCAATGTCAGTTGTCTGTCAGTCTAGTTCGTATTTTCTTGTTTTGTGACCACCTTTGGTTGTATTCTTCCTCCTTCACTATTGATTATATTTACTACTTTCATTCTCGTTATCATTTATCTATCAAAATATATTGTTTCTTGGCATTTTTTACATACTTTTTAATATCAAATGTGATCAGGGTTTGGCAATGTTATAATGTTTGTGTTGTTATATAAATTGGCACTCCAAAAGCATGGGCTCCACAGATTTAAATTACATTGAATTTTTGAAATTGTGTTGTTATATAAAATTGTCACCGAGAACGTGTGGCACGATCCCAACCATTTGACTATTAAATTTTTTTTGTAGCTAAATGGTTGTTCTAAAAGTAAATGTGTGTTAAATGAAAAATATATTATATGTGATAATAATTATTTATATTAAACATTAATTGTATGTTATGTTAATTGTTGTGTATTAAGACACAACTGGCGCTCAACGAAATAATATCATTGTAAAGGTGTAATTGTAATAAGAAAAATAATAATAATAAATAAATAAATAAAATTAGTAATTCAGTTCCATAAGAATAATATTCTAAAACATAATAAATAAATATAATATTCAACTTGGCAATATCGGGAAGTTTAAGGATGGAAGAGGCGCTTTAAGCTATGATGCAAGCCATATTTGGTGAAGTAGAGGTCAGACAAACAGAAAAAGTAAAAGAAAATAATAATAGAACACAAATAGAAGAGTTAACAGAATTTTTTAGAAAACAAACAGAAAAATTAAGAGAAGAAAGAAAAGCAAAATTAGAACAAGATATCGTAAATAAGACTGCGCACTTAGTACCTATGGATATCGATACTAATACGCATATAGTCACACGCAAAAGTAAGGTTAAAGCAGCACTTGATAAACAAGCTATTAAAATAAAAAACGAACTTGAAGGAATGTTAATAATTATTGATTATAATTCTAGTGAGATAATTAACACTAGGGAAGAATATAAAGTAGAATATAAGCAATCATACCTGGTAAACGATAATATCCAATTCGCTGTGCAAACTCGCAGTAGGAAAGCAATACATGTAACAAAATTAAAACACAACATTTGCGACAAGAATACGCACAGTAAGTATTGAGCGAACGTTAATTATAATGACAATAATCAGAATTATAATTATAAAAACTACCGAGATTATTATGGGCGACGCACGAGAGCAGGTTACACATGAAATAATAAGCAATGCGTTCGACAAGAGAGGCAACACGGAGAGAATGAGAGAGAAGAAAGCAGAAGAGAGAAAAGTTATTCGTCGTATCTAAGAAATAAATTCTCACCCTATGAACAGGTGAGTTACACGGTACAATGGAATGTTAACACAGAGGGTGAGAAGCGGAAATTGTTGTATGTCGGCGACTATACTACAAGGAAACAATGCCTGACATCTACTCGAACAATACAATGCATTGTGTAGTCTAAATGAGGGTGAATTAGAGACGCTCAATGCCCTAATGTAAAATAGAAATTATTTTGAAAATATTACTGTGTTAATTATTAAGAAGATAAGGAATTAAATAATAAGGAATAATAATATGTTAATGATAAGATGTAAATGAGCAGAAAATTTCAATCTCCACGGAGGTATAATATTAAAAAAAAAAAGAAGGCTTATATAATAACAAGAGATTGTAGCAAAAGTGCATAAGAAAGAAGATCTACAAAAGAGTATAATTAAGAGCAATTGCCAGGAATAGGAGGTACACCTCTAATCTCTTCAAATTGGTAAACCAGGATTGGAAGGTAGTATTATCGAATGAAATGTTGCATTAATACATTAATAAAAACCCATACAAGAAAGTGTAGAATATGCTTCAGCTTTGAAATGTTATTTGTGTCTGTGGGAAGATTTCACCAGTAATAATGATATGCTTAATAAGGTTAGAAGTTATGTTTAAGGAAATGTTATGATTGCAAAAATGTTAAAGAAATGTTAAGGAAAGTTAATGTTAAAGAAATGTAAGAAAGGTTAAGGAATATTAATGTTAAGGAAATGTAAAATTCCAGAGTGAAGGATGGTATATAAAATGTTGAGATGCAGAGTATTCGGAAGGAAGCTAGAGGAGAGTTAGTTGCAGTGGACTTTCTGGGACCTCTACCGAGATCTAGTCTGGGAGTTAAGCACATCCTTGTCTGTATAGATGTGTTTTCCAAAGCATTTCATCTGTATTCAGTTATGCGACCTACAACAAAAGCTGTACTGAAGATACTACTCAATAAATATATTCCAGCATTTGGCAAGATGAAAAAGGTTTTGAGTGACCAAGGCGTACAATTCCAGAGCGAAGTTTGGCACCAAACATTAAGAGAAAATGGAATTAAAACCATCATAACAGCTATTAGACATCCACAAGGAAATCTAGCAGAAAGGGTAAACAAGGAGTTAGGTAAATATCTACGGATTTACTGCCATAACCAACATAACAGATGGGCAGAATATTTACCATTCTTCGAAAAGGCTGTGAACGAGAACTACAGTGAAGCAACAAGTTACACGCCAATTGAAATAGAAGAAGATCGTAAACCCGAGAGATTTTGGAGAAAATATATACAAAAACCTGCCAATCAAAACATACAAATACCAATCAGCGTTAAAATAGAGAATGCGAAGAGAAGAATAAGAGAATCAACTAAACGCTATATAACTCACCGTCTGTGGCTTAAGTAAATGTCTTTATACAATTGACATGTTTCGGGACACTTGTCCCATCCTCAGAATATTTAAAAAAGTCTCTTCATACCATCATACGATGGCACAGTCGTCAATATATTAAAAATATTAAAATCCACATAACACAAAACACAATTACACTACACAAAGTACGCACACAACAATTTTTGGTGTACACCGCACGGTAACCGACAGCGCACCAATATATTGACGACTGTGCCATCGTATGATGGTATGAAGAGACTTTTTTAAATATTCTGAGGATGGGACAAGTGTCCCGAAACATGTCAATTGTATAAAGACATTTACTTAAGCCACAGACGGTGAGTTACATAGCGTTTAGTTGATTATAAGATACGTGGCTTGGACTATAAGCGGATTTATTCCATTAACAATAAGAATAGAGAAAAAGGTAACAAGAGAGTAGAGCAGTTCAACAGAACGCATAAGCTACAACAGTTTGCAGTTGGAGAAGAGGTATTATTAAAGACTAATCCAGTAGGAAAAAGAGTTGACAATACAGCTAAAAAATTTTCAGGTTGTATGATGGACCATATACACTGGTATAACAAGTTGGTAAACAGACGTTCATAGTGTATGACGGCGTGAGAGAAAAAGAAATGGGTAAATACCAGGCTAGCTCTTTGAGAAAATTCCATTCATAAATAACTAGGTCACTGGGACGATTAAAGTGGAACAGCGACTGAAGCGGATGTACAAAAACACCACAGTGACCCTACCTACAAGGGAGGGGAAATATTTGCTTAAACCCTCTAAATAAGGGTACAATTGAAAAACTCATACTCATTATTAGTCGCACATAAAATAAATAAATGTGTCAGTAAATAAAAACAATACAATATTATTTGTCTAATAAGAAAACAAACAAAAGAAATTTTAATTTGGTATTAAAATTTTTTGTTTTCACCAAGCAGGGAAATAATGCAACTGTACAACCATTAATGGTACTGTGCATTGCCAAAATAAATGAAAATAATAAAAATAAATAAATATGAATTAATAAACAAGATTCAGATTGCATACGCTGTATTGTAGTTAAAAATAGGGAGCGCAGAATTCATGCATTGACACGCATTCCCGACGCATCTGTCGCTAGCGTTGTGTACATGCATATTTTGTTTGTGTGTGTGAAGCCTGTCCGTTCCAGAAATGTAACCAACCCTTTTCAAGTAGAATAGTTTTGTTTTATTTTAATTATAAGAAAAATATGTACGATATGGTAAAACAAAAAACACCAAAGTGTATAGAAATTAAAGATGAATAAAGGGTTAAAAGACAGTGCCGAAATGACGAAAAGTGGAATTACTATACGTAAAAAGTGAATAGCTCTTTTTGTAATTACAATAAAGAAGTTTAATTTACGTATAGTAAACTTATAAAAATTAGTGATCGATTGAGCAGCGAGTGATGTGAAACAAACTGCGAAGATAGGCGAAAATAGTGAATTGAACCAGAGGGGGAAGTGACGCTTCGACAAAATCTGACAAGTTAAAAATTGTTCAGACATGAGATTTTGCATGACCTGACTATAAATACCAGGTCGCGCTAGTAAAGTTTCTTCTTCTCGATTCAACCGTTGCCACAGGAGGCTATGTCAGTCGACAACGCTAATTTAAATTTATAGTAAGAGGCACAGGACAAAATGAAATCCAACCAGAGCAGCAGAGCACATACGAGGAGGTCTATGGGCACACCCGCAGCATATGATGTGAGGCGTGACGACTTGTAAATCGTAGAATCCGACGAGAAAACCAAGAGGACACGGAGTACGCAGACTGAGGACCAAAGGAGGACGTACGGATGATTAACCACGTCAAATGAGGTGATGAAAAACCAATGTTATTACAGACATTTGAAAGACACTAAAGTTAGAATGCAAGACATTCAACCTGTATTAAAATAACTAATTGTACATAAATGTAAAATCAGAGTAATATTTAGAATAATATCTCTTGTATAAAATTTAGTAATTGAGAGTAACATAAATGATAAGGGAAATATTTGATTTTTTTGAGTTAACGTAATTAATAAAGTCTTGGTTGATAAAGAAGAATGCATATACTGTAGAAAGTTTTAAAACTAATTAATATTAAAGAAATTGGAATACAAATAACTTTATTATTAAAGTAAATTTATCAGAAATTGCAAAAAGATGATCACACAATGAGTAAGCCGAGAGCGAAATAAATATTTAATTAATTAAAATTAGATAATAAGATTTATGTATAACCTGTGTATGTAAATTGTTAGCTATAAGTTGTGAACGAAGGAGTCGTACAAACGATATAATAATGAGTAGTATTTCGATATGTGAAATAAAAAATTTTGTTTAATAAAAAAATAAATAATGGAACAATTTCAAACTTAAATAACGTATCATCTTCTTATTACGATTACACCCATGAATTCAATACATTATATAATTTGTTATCTAAACATCACTATTGCATTAACGACTCGGAACACTAGGTTTTTTATAAGTAAAAGCATAAAGTTTAACCTTACAGCCTAAACCGGTTTTCTCCTTTATAACTAACGGATATGACAGAACAATAGTCAGTAAACTCCTACACAAAACAAACAACAGACAAAGACAGAAAACAACAAATTCATAACACTAACATACATCAACAAACAAACTGAAAAAATACCCCATAAATTCAAAACAGCAGGATACAGAATCGCTTACAAAACTACTAACAAAACAGAACACACACTATCAAAACACTCACACACACACAAAGCACAAAACAAATTCGATCTACCCGGTGTTTACAAGCTAAATTGCTCAAATTGCAATAAATTCTACATAGGCCAGACAGGACGTAGCTTCAAACAGAGATACGTTGAACACACAAAAGCCCTCCACTCCACTACAGAATCCACCTTTGCAAACCACCTCATTGAAGCAAACCACACATATAAAAACATCGACAATAACATGAACATTCTACACGTACACACAAAAGGCCGAAAACTAGACACTCTAGAACAATTGGAAACATACAAACACACAAAAACAAATAAAAACGACATCCTAAACGAACAGACACATTTCAAATTGCACGCATTATTCGAACATATCTCACCCCAGACACACAGCATCGATCTTTTGAAACTCGATCCCGTCGCCTACAACAAGACGGACAGCGCTACCAACAGCAGCCCCTGAAGAAGACTTATAAAGGAGAAAACCGGTTTAGGCTGTAAGGTAAAACTTTATGCTTTTACTTATAAAAAACCTAGTGTTCCGAGTTGTTAATGCAATAGTGATATTTAGTTAAGTAACGGACACGTCATGGACAACGAAATCCAATAATTTGTTATGTTATATAAATTGGCCCTGAACTTGGGGCTACACAAATTAAATTATATATCAATGTTTGTGTTGTTATATAAATTGGCACTCCAAAAGCATGGGCTCCACACATTTAAATTACATTGAATTTTTGAAATTGTGTTGTTATATAAAATTGTCACCGAGAACGTGTGGCACGATCCCAACCATTTGACTATTAAATTTTTTTGGTAGCTAAATGGTTGTTCTAAAAGTAAATGTGTGTTAAATGAAAAATATATTATATGTGATAATAATTATTTATATTAAACATTAATTGTATGTTATGTTAATTGTTGTGTATTAAGACACAACTGGCGCTCAACGAAATAATATCATTGTAAAGGTGTAATTGTAATAAGAAAAATAATAATAATAAATAAATAAATAAAATTAGTAATTCAGTTCCATAAGAATAATATTCTAAAACATAATAAATAAATATAATATTCAACTTGGCAATATCGGGAAGTTTAAGGATGGAAGAGGCGCTTTAAGCTATGATGCAAGCCATATTTGGTGAAGTAGAGGTCAGACAAACAGAAAAAGTAAAAGAAAATAATAATAGAACACAAATAGAAGAGTTAACAGAATTTTTTAGAAAACAAACAGAAAAATTAAGAGAAGAAAGAAAAGCAAAATTAGAACAAGATATCGTAAATAAGACTGCGCACTTAGTACCTATGGATATCGATACTAATACGCATATAGTCACACGCAAAAGTAAGGTTAAAGCAGCACTTGATAAACAAGCTATTAAAATAAAAAACGAACTTGAAGGAATGTTAATAATTATTGATTATAATTCTAGTGAGATAATTAACACTAGGGAAGAATATAAAGTAGAATATAAGCAATCATACATGGTAAACGATAATATCCAATTCGCTGTGCAAACTCGCAGTAGGAAAGCAATACATGTAACAAAATTAAAACACAACATTTGCGACAAGAATACGCACAGTAAGTATTGAGCGAACGTTAATTATAATGACAATAATCAGAATTATAATTATAAAAACTACCGAGATTATTATGGGCGACGCACGAGAGCAGGTTACACATGAAATAATAAGCAATGCGTTCGACAAGAGAGGCAACACGGAGAGAATGAGAGAGAAGAAAGCAGAAGAGAGAAAAGTTATTCGTCGTATCTAAGAAATAAATTCTCACCCTATGAACAGGTGAGTTACACGGTACAATGGAATGTTAACACAGAGGGTGAGAAGCGGAAATTGTTGTATGTCGGCGACTATACTACAAGGAAACAATGCCTGACATCTACTCGAACAATACAATGCATTGTGTAGTCTAAATGAGGGTGAATTAGAGACGCTCAATGCCCTAATGTAAAATAGAAATTATTTTGAAAATATTACTGTGTTAATTATTAAGAAGATAAGGAATTAAATAATAAGGAATAATAATATGTTAATGATAAGATGTAAATGAGCAGAAAATTTCAATCTCCACGGAGGTATAATATTAAAAAAAAAAGAAGGCTTATATAATAACAAGAGATTGTAGCAAAAGTGCATAAGAAAGAAGATCTACAAAAGAGTATAATTAAGAGCAATTGCCAGGAATAGGAGGTACACCTCTAATCTCTTCAAATTGGTAAACCAGGATTGGAAGGTAGTATTATCGAATGAAATGTTGCATTAATACATTAATAAAAACCCATACAAGAAAGTGTAGAATATGCTTCAGCTTTGAAATGTTATTTGTGTCTGTGGGAAGATTTCACCAGTAATAATGATATGCTTAATAAGGTTAGAAGTTATGTTTAAGGAAATGTTATGATTGCAAAAATGTTAAAGAAATGTTAAGGAAAGTTAATGTTAAAGAAATGTAAGAAAGGTTAAGGAATATTAATGTTAAGGAAATGTAAAATTCCAGAGTGAAGGATGGTATATAAAATGTTGAGATGCAGAGTATTCGGAAGGAAGCTAGAGGAGAGTTAGTTGCAGTGGACTTTCTGGGACCTCTACCGAGATCTAGTCTGGGAGTTAAGCACATCCTTGTCTGTATAGATGTGTTTTCCAAAGCATTTCATCTGTATTCAGTTATGCGACCTACAACAAAAGCTGTACTGAAGATACTACTCAATAAATATATTCCAGCATTTGGCAAGATGAAAAAGGTTTTGAGTGACCAAGGCGTACAATTCCAGAGCGAAGTTTGGCACCAAACATTAAGAGAAAATGGAATTAAAACCATCATAACAGCTATTAGACATCCACAAGGAAATCTAGCAGAAAGGGTAAACAAGGAGTTAGGTAAATATCTACGGATTTACTGCCATAACCAACATAACAGATGGGCAGAATATTTACCATTCTTCGAAAAGGCTGTGAACGAGAACTACAGTGAAGCAACAAGTTACACGCCAATTGAAATAGAAGAAGATCGTAAACCCGAGAGATTTTGGAGAAAATATATACAAAAACCTGCCAATCAAAACATACAAATACCAATCAGCGTTAAAATAGAGAATGCGAAGAGAAGAATAAGAGAATCAACTAAACGCTATATAACTCACCGTCTGTGGCTTAAGTAAATGTCTTTATACAATTGACATGTTTCGGGACACTTGTCCCATCCTCAGAATATTTAAAAAAGTCTCTTCATACCATCATACGATGGCACAGTCGTCAATATATTAAAAATATTAAAATCCACATAACACAAAACACAATTACACTACACAAAGTACGCACACAACAATTTTTGGTGTACACCGCACGGTAACCGACAGCGCACCAATATATTGACGACTGTGCCATCGTATGATGGTATGAAGAGACTTTTTTAAATATTCTGAGGATGGGACAAGTGTCCCGAAACATGTCAATTGTATAAAGACATTTACTTAAGCCACAGACGGTGAGTTACATAGCGTTTAGTTGATTATAAGATACGTGGCTTGGACTACAAGCGGATTTATTCCATTAACAATAAGAATAGAGAAAAAGGTAACAAGAGAGTAGAGCAGTTCAACAGAACGCATAAGCTACAACAGTTTGCAGTTGTAGAAGAGGTATTATTAAAGACTAATCCAGTAGGAAAAAGAGTTGACAATACAGCTAAAAAATTTTCAGGTTGTATGATGGACCATATACACTGGTATAACAAGTTGGTAAACAGACATTCATAGTGTATGACGGCGTGAGAGAAAAAGAAATGGGTAAATACCAGGCTAGCTCTTTGAGAAAATTCCATTCATAAATAACTAGGTCACTGGGACGATTAAAGTGGAACAGCGACTGAAGCGGATGTACAAAAACACCACAGTGACCCTACCTACAAGGGAGGGGAAATATTTGCTTAAACCCTCTAAATAAGGGTACAATTGAAAAACTCATACTCATTATTAGTCGCACATAAAATAAATAAATGTGTCAGTAAATAAAAACAATACAATATTATTTGTCTAATAAGAAAACAAACAAAAGAAATTTTAATTTGGTATTAAAATTTTTTGTTTTCACCAAGCAGGGAAATAATGCAACTGTACAACCATTAATGGTACTGTGCATTGCCAAAATAAATGAAAATAATAAAAATAAATAAATATGAATTAATAAACAAGATTCAGATTGCATACGCTGTATTGTAGTTAAAAATAGGGAGCGCAGAATTCATGCATTGACACGCATTCCCGACGCATCTGTCGCTAGCATTGTGTACATGCATATTTTGTTTGTGTGTGTGAAGCCTGTCCGTTCCAGAAATGTAACCAACCCTTTTCAAGTAGAATAGTTTTGTTTTATTTTAATTATAAGAAAAATATGTACGATATGGTAAAACAAAAAACACCAAAGTGTATAGAAATTAAAGATGAATAAAGGGTTAAAAGACAGTGCCGAAATGACGAAAAGTGGAATTACTATACGTAAAAAGTGAATAGCTCTTTTTGTAATTACAATAAAGAAGTTTAATTTACGTATAGTAAACTTATAAAAATTAGTGATCGATTGAGCAGCGAGTGATGTGAAACAAACTGCGAAGATAGGCGAAAATAGTGAATTGAACCAAAGGGGGAAGTGACGCTTCGACAAAATCTGACAAGTTAAAAATTGTTCAGACATGAGTTTTTGCATGACCTGACTATAAATACCAGGTCGCGCTAGTAAAGTTTCTTCTTCTCGATTCAACCGTTGCCACAGGAGGCTATGTCAGTCGACAACGCTAATTTAAATTTATAGTAAGAGGCACAGGACAAAATGAAGTCCAACCAGAGCAGCAGAGCACATACGAGGAGGTCTATGGGCACACCCGCAGCATATGATGTGAGGCGTGACGACTTGTAAATCGTAGAATCCGACGAGAAAACCAAGAGGACACGGAGTACGCAGACTGAGGACCAAAGGAGGACGTACGGATGATTAACCACGTCAAATGAGGTGATGAAAAACCAATGTTATTACAGACATTTGAAAGACACTAAAGTTAGAATGCAAGACATTCAACCTGTATTAAAATAACTAATTGTACATAAATGTAAAATCAGAGTAAAATTTAGAATAATATCTCTTGTATAAAATTTAGTAATTGAGAGTAACATAAATGATAAGGGAAATATTTGATTTTTTTGAGTTAACGTAATTAATAAAGTCTTGGTTGATAAAGAAGAATGCATATACTGTAGAAAGTTTTAAAACTAATTAATATTAAAGAAATTGGAATACAAGTAACTTCATTATTAAAGTAAATTAATCAGAAATTGCAAAAAGATGATCACACAATGAGTAAGCCGATAGCAAAATAAATATTTAATTAATTAAAATTAGATAGTAAGATTTATGTATAACCTGTGTATATAAATTGTTAGCTATAAGTTGTGTACAAAGGAGTCGTACAAACGATATAATAATGAGTAGTATTTCGATATGCGAAATGAAAAATTTTGTTTAATAAAAAAATAAATAATGGAACAATTTCAAACTTAAATAATGTATCATCTTCTTATTACGATTACACCCATGAATTCAATACATTATATAATTTGTTATGTTATATAAATTGGCCCTGAACTTGAGGCTACCAAAATTAAATTATATATTAATTTATAATATATATAAAACTTTCACATATGAACTTACTATTCGTTGTCACTTTCCCAAACGTTTCAAGATGATGTACCTCTTCTTCAGTGGGAAGAGGTTAATACTCCCACTGAAGAAGAGGTACATCACCTTGAAACGTTTGGGAAAGTGACAACGAATAGTAAGTTCATATGTGAAAGTTTTATATACATTATAAATTAATAAGTGAACGAAGAGGATGAATCAACAAGATAATTATATATCAATGTTTGTGTTGTTATATAAATTGGCGCTCCAAAAGCGTGGGGCTCCAGACATTTAAATTACATTGAATTTTTGAAATTGTATTGTTATAGTATTGTATTCTAGATCACTGAACATACAAAAATTAAGCAAGTGAACCAGCCTTTTATGGTCTGACCACTGGCTGAGGGTGGAGGTGACTATTTAGTGGAGGGGCAATGGACATTGGTTTTGTGGAAATAAAATCTGTTTGACAGAAAATGGACCATTCCAAAATGTGGGGAATTGAATAAAGGTGTATGACAGGTAAATGTGAAGCCATGTAGTAGTAGATAAATATGAGGTTCATGTACTCTATAAATGGGAACATTATAAACGTTTAAAGGTTTTTAACTCAGAACAAAATACGTATATAAAAGGTCTTAACACATATGTTTGAAAAATAACATAAATTTTAAAACGAGATTGTCAAATCATGGAGATAATTTAGATTTGTGTTATCATGTATTTTGTGTCTAATAAATTATTTACTTATATCTTAATTTCTTACAAGAGACGAAAAGATGATTCTTCTTCATTGTTTTCTGTCCCTTGTTTTCCTCATATTTAGTGTCCAGTTGAGACTTCTTGATCTTAAAAAAACATTCGTTTATCTCATTTGTGATGATACAAATCGGGTCACAGGTAAAAAGGGGTTCAGAGTTTTTAATCATGTCAAAATTAAGAAATAAAACCAGTTTAAGAGGACGGTGGCAAAATGCGACGTAACAAACCTGGGTGTGGATTGTAAACAAGTGAGGCAACGTCTATTTTTAACTGTGTCTAGCCAGAGTGGAGCCGATCTAAACCTATAGGGGCACCAATATTGTAATTATCAACTGACGTCACAAAAACATCATGGGCCAAACCTTTGTTTATCTAATAATGGAATTCAGGCTGGGCATCGCCAAGCCTTAAAATTTTCCAGCGTGGAACGTCTAGCGTGGAGGGAGTATCACGTGACCCACAAATGTATTGGCTGCACAGAGACCGAAATCGTTCTGTTTCGACCAACATCTTATCCCGGCCGGGTGTATTTAATCTAAGTCTGCGGACAAACCTTATTTTTGAACTCTAAACAGGAAAAAATGTAATTAAACAAGCAAATTCAGTGTCAACGAGTGTCGACAGTGAGTGACAAACAAATTAAATCCTTAAAAGCAATTTCGGACAGTTTTAACGAGTGTACGAGGAAAGTGCGTACCAGGAAGGAGGTGTCACGAGGAGTAACGAAAATCAGATAAGTACAGAGAAATAGATCGGTCAGCCCATAATTAATTCTTCTATCATTCAGAAAATTACCTTTTAAACATGAGATCTCAAATCTAGAAAGGGGTGGGAGATGAATGAGAGAGAGAGAGAGAGAGAGAGAGAGAGAGAGAGAGAGAGAGAGAGAGAGAGAGAGACAATGTATAGTACTGGTTAGTCTTTAAGTAGTAAATAAGTTTTATTTGGATTATAATAATTATGTTTGTGTAGTAAAATCATCTGTTTTATCACCCATAAATGGGGTAACATTGGCCGTTTTAACAAAGAAATGAAAATAAAAAGTATGTCTATTTCAAAATGACCACGTGTTAGTGTAGATTATTAAATCGCTACCTCAATCTGTTTGCGCCATTCAACACTCACTTAACGGATGCTGGAGTTTCTGGATACAGGGAATCAAAAAGGTAGGTAAGATCGACAAGGTAGGTGGTAGATAGTTTGTAAGGTTACACATTGTCTCATATTTTTCAAGTTCACACGTTTTTTCTGTTTTCATTACCATATCACTTTACCAGTTCTTATTTCTTATATTCTAACCACACACATTCCAGCTGCTATGTATCAGTTTTGTCTATCACAAGTCTCATCTTTAGACTACTTCAAATTTTAAAATAATCCATGAACATCATAATTCATCAACTGGAACACCATCATTGTCAGAAGGTAACTTTAAAAAATTTACTCCAGAATCCTAAACAATATTGTAAAAGTTTGCGAATGTTTGCAATTTGACAAATGGGTTGAACAGTTCAAAAGCACCATTGTCACTGATAACCAACATGAGGGATGATCAATTGAGATTTCAACGTCAGGTCTGGAAACTTGTATTAATAAACATACTCAAGGACGTAGGTGAGTCACAGTAGAAAGAGTTACTGAGCATTGTGAAGTAAGAAATGGCAAAGTTTACTGTAATATTTGTAATGAACTGACTTCTCCAATGTACTCTGCTTGTCAACATTTGAAACTGTTGAGAAATTAGGCTGGGAGGTTCTGCGACATCCGTCTTATAGTCCACATCTTACCCCAACAGACTTCACATCATTTTGCAGTTGAAAAAACAAGTGTGCCAGAATGGCTTAAACTTGAAGAAAAGAGTTCTTTACTGTGGAATAAAAACTAATGAACTAACGGGAGAAATGTCTAACTGTACACGGGGATTATATTTAAGAAACAGGTAGGTTTTTCAATTCACAGATTCACAGAGTTAATTGTATTAAAATGACAGCCACTTGTCTCCTTACTTATTGAAAGACCCTTGTACATACTTGTATGTACTGCCTTAGTATAAGAAAATATTGCATTGACTAAAATATGCGCTATAATGACAAAACCAGATGTATTGTACTAAGAAAGAAAATCTCACCAGTTATAATTATAATCTTGGCACTTATGATCTTACTTGAATAATGGTTTTCATATTGTAGAACTTCTTATCATTTCATCATACTGAAGTGGTGTATAAATCCGCCCATGCCAATGAATAACTCTTTACAAATGAAAAGTTTTGGTTGCAAGGAAGAAAGCTATGATTGCGGATTGTAAAGTAGTGGTGTAT
The DNA here is from genome assembly GCA_034769895.1 of Magicicada septendecula. NCBI lineage: Eukaryota > Metazoa > Arthropoda > Insecta > Hemiptera > Cicadidae > Magicicada > Magicicada septendecula. The sequence goes on along the minus strand of CM068374.1, from coordinate 393,844,612 downwards.
TATTTAAAACCGCCCGTTTATAGTTAGACTCATCAGTAACCTTACCAATGTGTGGTTTTGGTTTTGTCCTGGACATGAATCACTGAATGTGTATAAAAGTTTCATTTCAAATGGAATGCAATTAGCAAGATAATCAATTAAATGTGAAGAAACCTCATCAGGAAATTTTCGCACTATCCGTTTGTGATTATGTGTAAAGTATGGCTTTCTGACTACCTAAATTGAGGCAGTCGACGTAAAAGGGGCATATAGACCTATGTGCCCTTTTTATGCAGAATGCATATTCTTGTCTGTCCTATTGTTTACTATAATTTGGTGAAAATTTCAATGGGATATCTTGAAAACTGAGGTTCGTAGCTCTGTTTGAAGACAGGTGTGCAGAATGAATTTTTTGGATCAGGTAATTGCAGTTTTACTGCTTTGACTTTTGAAGTTATTCATATTTTCTGATTTATAGTGAAAGTAGTATCACAATAATTTATTGTGATAAGAGCTAAAAAGTAATCCCAACAACCCATGTAAGGCTCTGTTTGATCTTCATCAAAGAAAGCTCTTAAAAGAAAAGAGTTGCTTGATACTATTCCCAAAATCTCCAGATTCCTAAGCTGAATGTTATTACACAGTTCTACAAGAGAATGTTTTGGCTTTACTGCTTTAATATTTATGTATTTAATGACAAGTCCAGTTATGGTTACACTTTTACGGAATGTGATGGCAAAAAACCTTAATTCAGAAGTCTCTTTTCTCTATGATTGTCTAAAAAAACAAATTAGTAAATTCCTTGGACTTCCGATGCAGCAGGTGGCCACAACAGAAATACACAGTCACAAGATTTTCTTCGTGGTTTCAGTGTTACACTGTAACTACCATACAAATTTTCTCTGTTCGAGACTACAGCTTCTCTCAATGTGACCGAAACCTCAGTTTAATCAATAAGATCAAGGCTGAGATAATGGGATAATAGGAAATCCAAAACCATATCTAACCGCTATGATAACATGCAGGAAAATCCCCGGTCCTTTTGAAGTGATTATGAACAGGGACTTACTTCAAGAATGGGATGTATTTTTAGAACCACTCTTTTACTAAAAGGCTGAGGGATAACACCTCTTTCAAGATAATGAAATATGAACTAATTAAGTACTTTAGCAAACATGGTATCACGTGTTCCTGTACATATAATGAAAACTAAAAACTCTAGAGAATATGGAAACAGGGAGGACAGGGATTTCAAACAGTTTCTACGCTTAATCTCTTCACCCTGAAATTAACCAACAAAAGATTGACACTATAAAAAGTCTGTATCGTTTCTTATCTGAAGAGACATTGTTTTCGTAGATGACATGTTAACTCGATAAATCATGTTTACTTATGCAGTCTTTTTAATATTTCATGTACAAATAAAGTTCTGCATTCAATATATTAAGCCTTTTATTCGATACTTACATATTAGGCGGACTACCTCAGTTTTAGGATAGGCCAGACTTAATCTAATCCGACATGATCTAACCATTAAAATACAAAATAAGTAGTCTGACTAATTTTAACTTAAGAAAACTAAGGTAGTCTGCCTAATACATAATTAACTTTTATTCTATATTGCTACCATAAACTTGTTCTACCTAAAAAGGGCTCATACGTACCTGCGTATATTTTATTGTTTATGAAGTTGTTCTTGCTGTTTTAAAATTTAAATACTACTTCTCAATGGAGTATTTTTAATACTTAACCCATTTTCTACTATTTTAAAAATATATGCTTTTTTACTTATGTAAAAACTTAACTCTGTTTTTCTCAAAACACACGTTTTGTATATGAGCCCTTTTGACATAGACCGCCTCAATTATGAATACAAAAGACAAAGTGGTTTCTTAGGTAAAACATTTCTTGCAGAACAGGCAAAGTAATGGCAGGTTTAGCATGAAATAAAAAACAATGCCTGCTACATCCATTCTGGAGTTGAATAAATTTGTAAACTGATTTTAAAATAAGTTAACATATAAAAACCTCTTGCAAAGAAACAAACCTTAAAAATGACCAATCACATAGACTCAGCATAAACAACAGCAGTGCGCTCTGTGGGAATATACAGTACACTAACTACACATTCAGAGTAAGAAGGAATACATTTCAAAAATGTTATCCTTCTTGCACTCACACAAATTTTCAGCCTTTTGATAACTACATTCAAAATACAGAAATGTTTGTATACACCAACTGATGTATTTTTAGTTTTTAAACAAAATGGCTATTTCAGTTATAAATTTAGACAAAATGTGGAATCTTTTCCTTTTTCTTTTCACTCATTCATTTAAACTCAGTTTCATTGACCATGGGTACAATACATAGAAGAAACCTTTTCAGTTATTTAGAATCCCCATTTCTATAAATCTCAGGTTTAAGGTATATAAACATTTATAATAATATGAGTATTTTGTAAGTGAATGTATTGTTGCTAATTTAAGAATTTTGTAGTGCAAAAAATGATTGTAAATATATTCATTTCTGTATTAAAGAAGAAGAAGAAGTAAGTAAAGCACTAATAACAATATGCAGCTTTCAGGAAAACATGTTTATGCATGTCATCACTTTTTTTTAAACTGTCTAAACTTGAGTTATCTGTAGGGTTGAAATGAATTATTTACCAAGTGTTATATATTGTCTTCTGTTTGAACAGAGTGTTCAGATTGTGTCTACCCTGTTGTATGTTCCTTGTAGACGTGATCATTATATGTGTGGTATATGTGGTATTTGCATTCAAGGTAATGACATCAACAAAGATTACTGTGACTATAGTTATTCCAAAGGTATTTTCAATGAAGATGCACCAGACTGTACATTTATTGACAAGTGTAAAGAAAACCCATGCCAGAATTCCAGACGATGTACATCATTTATGGCACAATATTTTTGTGACTGTGAAGAAAGTTTTACTGGCATGAACTGTGCTCTACCAGTGCAGAAGAAAGGTAAATATAAATTTCAGTAAATTCTGTAGAAATAACGTCAAACATGCTAGGAACATAGGAATTTCACTATGGTTCAGACCAGACTTCAAACACTCTTATTGGTCTGGATTTTTGGATATATCACATTTTACTTGTGACTATATATATATATATATATATATATATATATATATATATATACTGTGTATATACACACACACTGCATGTATGTATGTTTCATATTATATTATATATACCGTATGAATGTTTTATGGGGATAATAATAACTGTTGAGTCATTTGTATCTATACAGAAGAATCACCATATGTCCAGGGTGTTTCAGGAGTAGTATAGGATTTCAGCCTGCAGTGCATCTGCCTTAGTGTATTATATTTGTAAGGGTAAATTTGTAATTTTAGATGCACACACTACATAAAGAATTAAAAAATATTGGTTTCAGTGTCTTGCACTGAGCAGTTTTTTAGGAATCCCATAAGATATTGTAAAAAGTAACAAAGAGTATACATTTTTATATTTTTGTAAAATTTAAAAATTAAAAAATTGTATAAAAATGTAAAGAATTTAATCCTGAATAAATTCAGGTAAAAAAATCAATAGAAGAAATGCCACAAGACTAAATAAGTGGTACTTTTAATACAAAAAATAATACAGAAAATTACCTTTTAACACACTACAAATGCAATAATCAGTTAGGCCTACTGATATTTATAACAAAATAATTTCATGGAATATACAAAAACATTATTTCATGAACTAATTAATTACTTTAAAAAATTAAATTTAGCATTATAAATTGCGTATGTGTAAGTGTATTGTTTTACCTTTGAGACCAAAACAGGGAGAAAATCTTTGGCTGTAACTCAAAAACAAAGCATTTCCGGACCTATGTTTGTATTAACTTTTTTCATTTTTTTAACAGAGGAATACTCCTGCCAAGTTTGGCATAAGCTTCTTGAAACACCTTTTATACTCATGTGGCAGGTCCCTGTCATTACCAGTCACATCTGTGCCTATGCTACAGATGCCTAGTCACATATGAGACCTCAAACTTTGTGTTGTCTAGGAACTTCAGTCTTTTCTCTCTCTCTTCTGTTATCTCTTTCCACTCCACTTTTCCTTTTCTCATCACTTGCAATATGAGATTCCAGGCTTGGATCTGGTGAGCTGGAGTTTTTATTACAGATATTATACAATAGCGTGGAACGAAAATGGCCTTTTTTAAATTTTTTTTTTTAGTTTTGTAATAGTGGGGAAAAGTTGCCTTTTAGGTTCAAAAAGTAGAAAAAAAATTTGGTTGCTATACTACAACATCTTGAGGTGCCGCAAAAAGCTTAAAGTTTGTAAAAAAATTAAAAAAATTGAAAAATTATAAACTTTGATAAATTATTTTTTATGGTTTTCTCGTACATATAATGTTACAAAAGATAGTTGTAAATACATATATAAGCATTGGAATTGGAAAAAATTATTAATTACAAAATATAATAATAATAAAAAAATATTTTTTAATGTCAAAAAGTTTGTATTTTTGCTAATTTTGAAACTTTGGCGAACATTTTGGTTGTTACAAATAGTAGTAAATGAGGTTGAAATAAAAGCTTGTCAAATCAATTATATATTTTTTTTATTAGAACACACGCAAAAAAATATCAATACACTTTTAAAGACATTGAAAGTTCATTTTTTATGATTTAAAAACCCTTAATAATTACAAATGTTACAGCTGCAAAATGTTTGTTTCTACTTCATTGACACGTTAAACTGTTTTTTTGTATCAAATTTTGGCATGTTCTCACATGAGTCAATTTTTGCTCTTATATATCCTTCTCTTGCAATTGAACTACAGACATTTTGAGCCGATTCGGTCACCAGTTTCACAGCTCTTTCCACTGCTTGCGTGTGACAAGGAAGCCGGGGAAAGTCGATAAGCGGGTCCACTTTACTATTTGGTTGAGTTTCAGATGTCTTCCATATAAAGTCTTTGAGAGAGTCAATGGAAACATGTTTTACCAAGGGGGGTTCAGTTACGTCATTTTCAGCCCATGAGATCATGTCGATGTAATACTTTGCGTCAAAGTTTATCTTTGGAACTTTAAACTTCCTGACTCCGCCTCTACTTTCTGTTCTTGCTTTTAAAACACGTCGTAAACCAAGTTCTCTCACATTTTTGCGCTCATCACATAGCATGGACAAAAGGAGATTTTCTGCAGCAGCAAAGTACCCATTTCTTTGAATAACCGGGTCTAGAACGTTCTTGAAATCATCAGAGAGATAGCGTGAATATGAGATAAGCTTAAACAGATGTTTGGAACCATAAGTACATGAAGGTTTTAACTTAATGTTAAACCACACAGGTGCATACACTTTCACAATGTACTCAGCCAGAGTCTTAAGGTTTTCAGTTGGATTTTCAGTTGCCCCATACAATCTAAGTGTATGGTTTGCTAATGTAAGCCACCTGGAGTGAGCAAGTTTTCCAGGGTTTCTTAAAGATAAATCTAGTGAGCAATTTCCACTTGATACAGCGATACACATATCCAATAAATACTTCTAATCTGTACTTAAATCATTTATGTTCTCCAAAAGAGGAAGGTTATTTTCAACTGGCAAGAAAGTAACCACAGGAAGATTAGCACAGTTTTCCAGCTGCTGACCTATTTCGCCTTTAAACTCATTGGGTCACTTCGTTTTACCATCTAAATGACATAAAAGATGTCGCAAAGGTAGCTCATTTCCTGTTTTTATCTTTCTATTCATATTAAAACGCCTATTTGAAACTTTTTATTGCATAATCGAGACACGTAAAATTCTTTGAAAAAGTTACAAAAAGTGTGTTTTTAAAAAACTTTACCGCTCTTGCGGCACCTCAAGACATAATCCAAAAAGTAAAAAAAAAATTGTATGTCTTTTTTGATATAAAAACTGCTTTTTTGACAGTATTTGAAATAAAAAAAATTTTTGACAACTTCTTAAAAAAACTTAAAAATGTAGCGAAAATTGCAATTTTATGAAAATTTATCGTCCTTGCGGCACCTCAAGACGTGCTCCAATATTTTTCATATCTTTTTTTTTATCTTATCTACACCAAAAGGGAACTTTTCCGCGCTATTACAAATTAAAAATCCAAACTTGATTTTTTCGTTCCACCCTATTATACAATTTACTGTTGGCTCCAAACATTAGTAGCCAAGTCTCCATACTTTTTTATAGACTTGTAAGAGAGAATGGACTACATAAAAACAGATTATATTTTGTCTGTGGTGGAAATCAAATGTATATATTCCTCCACACACACACACACACACACACACACACACACACACACACACACACACACACACACACACACACACTCACACACAGTACAATTAAGATATTTTATGAAATAAACTTGATTAAACATTCTACAGCATTAATTTATTAACATATCAACTAAGTACTAACTCAGACAGTTTCACATGGTAGCTCCCAAGTGACCTGAGATACCTTAATGCAGTCTTTCAAATAAACATATTGATACCATTGTTCTATACTACACCTATTAAAAAGAGTTTAAATAAGGTTTTGTCATATTTAAAATAAAACAAGTTTGCTCTGTATATTGTTGTTATTCTCATTATTACTATTGATGTTGCTCTTTTTTTGTAGATAATACTTCTATCGCCTATAAAAGTGCACCTCATGTGATAGTTTTTTATGACTACATTATGGATGCTGTCAATTACAAGTACATAATTATTCTTCTTGGTACCCAACAAAAACAGTATAAATTAGCGCTTTCAATTAAAGATACACCAAGAATTGTGTTCGATGAAAACGGTTTTGAAGCTGCAAGTCCATATGCAAGATGTATCAGTCAAAAATTGATGTCCCGACAAATCTGTGAACTGCTTCCAGACAGTAAGGATTGCCTATTTTAGTTGTATATAGTTGTATTATAGCTATAAATGAGTGTGTGTGCGTGTGTGTGTTAGTGCATTTGTTACTTAATTTAACAAAACATTTGGTTTTTATTTCTTTGAATAATATGTATTAGTTATACACATTAAATTTGTTCAAACTGTGTTTACTGACTTACAACACAACAAGTTAATGATAAATAATAATTTTGTCCTAGAGCATGCACATTTGAGTTATATGACTCCCCTCCCCCATTGACCTAGGTTCTTGTAATGTAAAACCTAACGTTTATTAATTTTTACCCATAATAAGCCTATATTTAGTTCTTTAATTTAATTAAAAGATATTTATCAGAATAACCTGCATACAACTCCAAGTTACTGTAATTGTGCACTTGAGCTTGTTTCTGTGAAATCAACATGTCCAGGACAAGTTTAATAATTAACTATACAGAATAGTACTGACTCGGATCACAAATTTGTGATCCCGAGTATAGTATTCTGTATAGTTAAGTAATAACAATGGACAAGTCATGGACAACAAAATCAACAAGTTTGATGCTTGTGGTTGCTACTCAAATATAATTTTGAAGAAGTTGGTTGGAAGTTTTACTTCACTAATTTAATTTTTTGTGAGTTGTGTGTCTTCTAAGGTGTGTGGTTCCAAATTTTTTAATGTTTATCTCATTGTCAATATTATCAAATAAATTTTTTCCAAATTTATGAGCTTTGCAAAAAAAAAACAATTGTAACCGATTTTCTTCCTTTAATCATTGACTTTAAGCAATGACATTGACTCATTAACTCAAGGCTCAGTGCAGCCTTATGGCCAACACTGTCATTATGGTTAACAAAGTTTTTTATCAATGTGAGTAGCTGTTTTATATTTTCACCATAAAAAGGAATTTCAAAGTTATCTGTCCCTCTTGATTTTCTCATTCATATTACTCTCCTACCCCCTGGAGACAGATCAGCACAATTTTCAATCTTTAGAATGCAGTCAGTTGTTCTTCTTCACAGAGTTATTCTGTGAAATATTTAAGGAGATAGGCTGCCTCAATTCATATGAACCAACAGTTATGCATGTAATATAAAGTACCGGTAACCATTGATTCTAAATGAGGCTCAGCTGAAGCTAACACCTCCGAATGGTATCATGGTTGGAGTACTTCACATAAGCAACTGCATAAAGCTGAAGAAGTGATCCCATCATCAACATATTTTTTTTTACTTTTTGCTTGGCTGCACAATGAGTGTGAATATTGTTCTGTTCAAAGCGGTGTGAACATGATAAGACATTATTGTTATTAGAATAAGTTAACATAGTTTAAGACAATTATAAACAATAAAAAAAAAAACAGCAGTGTAGTGAGCAAGTGAACAAGTATTGTGCGCTTAACAAATTGTGTGAAGATAATTAACAGTAAGCCAATAAACAGACACACTATAAGTTATTATACTATTATTAGTACTATTAGTGTGTGAATTGGAATAACTATTAATAACTAATTATTTTAATATTAAATAAATTTTAATAGTATTTATTCAATTGACAAAGTAATTAACCATGCAAGCACATGCAGTTGAAAACATGTGGTTTGGAAAAGTCTAGAAACTGGAAATCCATTTCCACTAACACGTGATCATTTTTCTCGTATAATCTAACATTTTTTAACGTGTAAAAATAATGTAATGTGTGTAGATCTATAAAAGCACGGGTGAGCCATGAATTAGGCATTCCCTAATAAGGCAGTCTTTCATAGTCTCTAGGAAGTTTGAATGGATCATCGAGGGAGGCTAAATTAGTTCATGAAGTCAGGCATGGTGTTCGAGATCTTCAACGACCGATGGCTGTCAACAAGGATTGAATCATTAGCAACTTGGATGGACACAATGCATGAGGAAATCCTGAGATCGACATCCCACCTTAAGAGAACAATGGACAGTGTGGCAGCAGGAGTAGGCCCATGAGATCGTCCAGACTGATGCAACTTAATCCCACCAAATCCAGGAAAGTGAAATTATAAAAACTCACTAAAAACTTAATAAAGTATAAAACAATTAAAGACTTCTTAATTTGCTAACTGTCAAATATTTCAAAAGTTATATATTTTCAAACTCATAATTTTCAGATATAACTGTATATGTTCTATATAAAAAAGGAATAACCAATAAGCGTATTAACTCACCTAATCAAAATTTACTTCTGCAAGTGGAGTCAGCTTCAAACCTGTCACCTTGCAAAATATATATATATATATATACATATATTGATTTATATTTATTATACAATTGTACATGTACATATATAAAATACTAATATAATGTGGTATAACATATGTTCCAACCAGACTCCAAAATATAGTGATAAACTATAGAAACAAACAACAATAAACACTTGTAACCAAAACCTACATACTCACTTACCTTAGCTTTTCTACCTTTTGGTGTAAAGCTATGTTGGAGTTGAGTCCTCTGAGGTCGTCTTTTTCCACATATCCCTCCATTTCTTTCTATCTCCTGCGAGCTCCTTTATTTTCTCCCATTTTACTCCTCTTCTTTCTGCAGCTGTGCGGGCTTCATCCTTCCAGAGTTTTCTCGGTCATCCTCTCTTTCTTTTACCTGTTTCTCTGGATTCAAACACTTGGTTTACCAGTCTTTCCTCCCCCATCCTCAATACATGTCCCAGCCATCTAAGTTGTGCTTGTTCTACTGTTATTGCTACAGGAACAATATCTAACTTTTTCCTAAATATTTCATTTCAAATTCTATCTTTTTTTGTCTTCCCTTCTATTTTTTGAAGAAACACTGAACCTACATATAAAAGTAATATGACATCCTAACTACACTGCAGTAAATGATTAACAACAAATGAAATAAACAAAAATAGAAATATTTTTAGAGATATTGTTAAGTGTTGGATTTTTGTGATTACCACTGCTCCCTCTAATTGTTCTAGTATAACAAAAGCCATGTGGTACTGCTAATGTCATGCAAGGTAGCATGTCATCTCATGTACTGAGTAGCATGAAATTTTAATAATATTTTGATTTTTTACTTCCATGTTCCATAAGGAAATGGAAGTATGGTGATGGCAAAAAAAATCATGTTCGAGATTAGGGCTGATTCTGATTGTACTACCCTCAAAACACAAAGAAAAGTCATTTTCCGAAAAGTGTCTGTGTGTAGAATTTTTTCTATGGCGAACGATAACTGCCGTTATGTCCTGTATTGAAACAGAATTAAATCATTTTTTGCATATGTGCCTGAGTTGTAGAGGACTCATTGCTTATTGATTTTGGTGAAGATCGGTTAAGGGGAAGGGATAGTTTACCTGCAACATTTTATGTTTTAACAAGAGTAAAGTACTTAATTTTGATAAATAAAGTATCCTGAAAAGAAAGCCATAATAATCCACTGTAGAAAGGTAGATGAAATATCTATAAATAAAAAGGGTAGTTGAAGGGGTGGGGGTAATTTTCTATAAATGAAAATGATAGTTGAAGGGGGAGGGGATCATTTTTTACATGTGTACTATGTTATAGGCAACAAAGAAGTAGTTTGTTGTTAAAATTCCTTACCGGGCTGTTTGACTATGGTCCAATGTTTTCTGCAAAACCAGACGTTTCGGCAATGCCATCGACTGCCATCATCCATGAAAATCGAGAGCGCTAACGTGAGGTGGTATACGTTAGTGACCACAGTACTGTGGTCAAGGATGAAGCAAGAAGTAGTTTCTATGCAAATATTTCATTTCGAAAATGATTTTAAATATAAGTCTTAGAACATGGAAGTCATGTATGGTTCTCCATACCGATATTTTTGTTTTGAATTACAGTACATTCAATTCATTTTTTAAATTGCATAATGAAAAACTGTTCCCATAGAGATGCTGAAACACTGTTGCAGCACATTCCATCACCCAATCTGTGTGTGTGTGTGTGTGTGTGTGTGTGTGTGTATGTGTGTGTGTGTGTGTGTGTGTGTGTGCGTGCAAGCATTTATGCATATGTACGTACATACCTGCAAACCATGGATACTAAGAAGTATAATATTAGCATAGCAGAATGAAGTGTCTAAAAAGGATGTTAGGAATCATTAGGAAGGATAATAGTAGACATGATTGAATGAGCAAGTAAAGGAAGAAATAAATATAGAACTTATAGAAGAACTTCATTTTTACTAAACAAAGCCAACAAAGGGGAGCATATAGACATAACATGAACAGAACTGTATTGGTTATGAGGATTTTGAAAAATAAACTCTCAGGGGAAGAGAGGAAGACAAAAGAAGATATGGGACGATGCAATTAGAATTCGAAATTAGAAAGGTGGGAAAATTCTGAATTAGTAAGGTATAATACGGTTGGAAGCAAAGATATATATAATGTATCAGAGAAACAAGTGCAATAAATTTATTAAAAGATAAAGATATTTAATTAACTCTTACACCCTTTGGAGAGAAAAAGAATTGGTTTTTGTGTAACGTTCTGAATATTGTCTATTAATTTTAGCTGAACTTAAATTATGTTACTTTTCTGTTAAAAAAAATTATATATTTATAGATTTTGTTGTCCATGACATGTCCGTTGATAAACTAATTATAAACGATATTTATAAACGTTGTTGCAAATTTAATATAATTTAAATTCATGGAGCCCCACGATCTTGGAGCGCCATTAATACAACGATACAACGTTATTACAAATTTAATATAATTTAAATTTGTGGAGCCCCACGATCTTGGAGCGCCATTTACTACAATGATACAACATTGTTAGATGTATGCGTGTCGTGCCACACGTTGACGGGTGATAAAATTATAACAATATAAATAACGTGTATGTGTAATTGGGGTTCAGGTGTAATTATATAATAAGAGTAACTCTTTTTATGAATCGTAATATGCTTCATTTATTACTAGAAACAAACATAAAAAAATAATAATATAAATATCATGATCAATACGCCATATAATATCCATTAACTATGGTTTCAAAGTGTCTTTACTAGTCGTGTTAACATTACAAACATATCTTAAATTCTAGATATTATATTATTAATTGTATTTAAACTTTTCTTCATTATATTAAGATTTCTTGCTTGCTCAGTCTAAATGTGTGCTCCTTTAAATATTGTTACTACATTCTTATTCTATATTTTCTTCATACCTTTCTATGGCTTTAAAATCATTTTAACACATTTAATTTATTAATTTCAATGACTCTACATTATGTGCTTTTATTAAGAAAAATTTATGTAATTTAATTTCTAATTTCAATGACTCTACGTTATGTTCATTACGAAAAATAATTAAATAATTTTCTGATTACATATTAGTTACATTGAATTTTATCTCTATCTACATACTTATTATTTACGCTTACAAAAATGTTTTGTCTTTGTTTTCTCTCTTTTTTATTAGTCTTTTAATGTCTTTCTCTTTGAAAATTATGTATTGGTTTTTCATCACCTTAAATTTCGCAGAGTTGTCCCATGTCTTCCAGTGATTCCTTCGGTTCGATCCTCCTGGATGTCCTCTGTCCTCACTGCTCGTCCTCTCGTCTCTCGTCCTCCATGGTATATTGGCTGCTGTAGACTATGATGACATGTTGCTCTGGATCTGTAGCTGTTATTATAGAAACGTCTCTAGTCCTCTGCAACTCCTTCCTCTGCTAGTCATGCTCTCGTACTCTGTCAGGAGTTGATGTTCTAAGCTGGCGACTGCTTGTAGACGTCCGATGATTTCTTCGTTACGGTACTTTTTTATTATTGTTTGTATTACTTTAAATTAAAAACAATACCATAATACTTTATAAGTTCAGCTACAAAAATCGTACTGATGTTAGATTTCTCGTCTAACTTCGTCCAGAATAGTTTAAAAAATTCGCGTCTCGGACCAGCATAGCGTACCGCCACGACTGTGGTTTGTTAGAGAAAAAAATTCGTCTCTCCTGGGCTTCTATTTATATCCACCCAGAAAACTGCACACGTCGATTCAGGAATCAGCCTGTCGACATTTGAAACATCGCATGTTAGCCCCTACTCTCGTCTCATTTCACATAATTGCACTTTTTCGCCAATCGCACTGTCTAACATGGATTTCACGGCGATAAAATATTGTCTCATTTAATGACTTATGAGATGTGCAATTATCATGATGCTCACACTACTAGTATAATTATGATGCATTAAAAATCGCACTGGCTTTGCACTGATTGTCCGAATTACGTAAAATTCGCACTGCACTCGTGTCCGATTTTTACACATTTTTAGAAGTTTTTACCTTCTCACTAACATTTATGGTTTTCTTAAAAATAATTATTTTCTTAATTTAGCATTGACTTGGGGGGTGAGATTGCAACTTTCAGGATCAGACAGGCTTCACGCACACACATTATTTACTTGTATACACACATGCAGTGGTAATCACGTGATGTTTACCTGTTGGTTCCTGCTTGAAAGCCAGCTTCCAATCTCTCACCTGCTCGTCTATTATATATTATTGAAACTAACTTAAATATTTATAATATATAATGTATGCGCATTACAGCCTTTGCTTGTATTGTCGCATTATTCCTCTACTTGGGAAAAAAAATGTTTAATAAATTTATTTATTAAAATTTTTTTTCTATCATTAGAAATCTTATATTTTTATATTTCATATTACTTATATATAAAAAATTTTTTATTTGTATTTATACATTACTATCCATGATAATGAATATTAATTTTTCAAGTTCCCTTAATTGGAGGGTACAAGTCTAGTTTCTGTCTCCCCTCTCTACGAGTTAATAACAATGCATAAGCGTAGCTGCTCTTTTCATTGTTCTCCTTTCACCTGGTTCCACTGACCTTAGTATTTATATATTTTCTTATGTATAAAACCTTCTACATGAACTTGCATTCTTGCACTGATAAACATTTTGCATCTTAACATATTATGCCATTCTTCAATCTGAAATTTTACATTATCTTAATTATACATTCCTACCTTCGTTCCTTAACCCATTTCTTACATGAACATTCTTTATCTTTCTTAACCTTACATTACTTATATACTACCTTAATTTTCATTACCTTCTATTACATTTCTTTAACATTACCTTACTAAATATCACTATAATATTGACGACTCGGAACACTAAGTTTTTTATAAGTAAAAACGTAAAGTTTTACCTTACAGCCTAAGGTAAAACTTTACGTTTTTACTTATAAAAAACTTAGTGTTCCGAGTCGTCAATATTATAGTGATATTTAGTTAAGTAACGGACACGTCATGGACAACGAAATCCAAGAATTACCTTACTGATCGCTAATAATTTCCTTCATTCTCAACTTGAAATACACTTCCGTAACAGAATACTCTTTTAGCTTGTAGTGTGTCACATGATCTGTTACAGAGGAACTGTCTTAGAAAACAATGATATTTTTCTCAAAGTCCTTAATCCTAAGTAGTCTCTGCCCTTTGACTTTTCACTCTCGCTTTCTTCTGTGTCCTTGTATCTCCATTAAGTTTGAAGTTTTCGCTTGATCACCCATTCTGACAATTATAGCATTGATTGCTCATCTTAACCATTGCTTCATATTAATAACACATCAATAATAACATTCCTTATCATTTCTTACATATTTCTTTACACATTTCATTCCTTGCCATTTATAATACATTTCCTAACTTTCTTTGAACATACTTTTATTTAACATAACATTCTATATTATTTAATTATTTATTTATTTCCACTAACATTTCTTTTTTTATTTGCAATCATAACCTTAATAAATAACATTTCTTAATTATACTCTCTTATCTTTTTACACATATTATTTCTTATCATTAATAATTAATAGTTATATTATTTTTCATTTAAAAATAATTATTTATTTTCGGGTATTGAGTTCTGAGTTCAGTGTGTTGTTTGCTCTTACATCCTTCTTATTATAACAATTGTTTGTCATACACAGGAAATTCATTGTACTAACCCTCGCGACAATATTCCATTGTGTTACGCCTGCGTTAAATTTCTGTTGTATTGCTGCGACGTTAACATTCCATTGTACCGCTGTGACTGTGTGGTCATCTGATGTTAAAACTTTTTTTCTTTTAGCCGTCGGTAACATGCATTCTCTTCTACTCCCCCTCTTTCTCTCTTTACAAATGCTTCACTCTTTCTCAATTCTCTCGTCACTAGTTTGGTTGAGTGAACCTACCTGAACAGCTGTCGACGGTTTTTTCATTCGTCGTTTATGATAATACTCACCGTATTTACTATAATTATTGTTACTATAATTATCACTCGTTCGGTACTTACCATGCGTATATCTAACATCATACTTACCACAATTTTGCATAGTGTTTCGTATAGATAATTTACTACGTTTCTCGTTAGGCCTACAGTGATATTTATCTCCGTAAGTGTGGTGCCTTAAGTGTTTCACATGTGTCATCTTATGTGACCTACTAGCGTGTGTGTGTCTCACAATTGGGATATCGCTATTAATAAGGTATGTTTTTTAAACTTTATTTGCTTCTCTTCCTTAATGTTAATTACTTTTTATAATTATCGTTTGTAATTACGAACGTATTTTCAACTATTAT
Organism: Magicicada septendecula; assembly: GCA_034769895.1. NCBI lineage: Eukaryota > Metazoa > Arthropoda > Insecta > Hemiptera > Cicadidae > Magicicada > Magicicada septendecula. Next base: position 393,829,146 of record CM068374.1, on the reverse strand, counting down.
GAATTCTTCACATATTAGCTCCGTTTGTTTATTAATTATTTCACAGACATTTTCTGTGATCGTGTCAATATGTGAATTTGTATCAACCATTTTTTCTGTTAATTCTTCTAGCTCTCCGTCATTTTTATTGTGTCCTGTTTAAAATTTTCAGTCTGTTGTTCTAGTTTAATATAAAATTTTCAGTCTGTTGTTCTAATTTATTTTCTAAACTTTCTGTTTGTTCTTTAAGCTTAGCATTTATATTTTCTGTTTGTTTTGTAACTAATTCGTCCATCCAAGCATGCATAATCGTTTGAAACGCTTCTATGTCCAAATTTCCTGGAGTCGTAATGTCGAGTTATATAAAAAAATTTATTTATAATATTTAAAAATATTATTTTTATGGAACCGATTTATTAAATTTTTTTATTGTTTCATTATTATTATTTCTGTATTAATATCTACTACTATTATAATTACACCTGTTTGTTGGGGTTGGTGCCAGTTGCGTTATTACAATACAATATACACAACAAAATTAAACACATATAAAATATTCATTAATACACATCAATTATTATTCATAAATCCTATGCACACATATAACAATAGAGCATACTTTTATTTATTAAATTTAGGCGTGGCGGGTCCCACGTTCATGGGCGACATTTACTTACAATGATATTTATAAACGTTGTTGCAAATTTAAAATAATTTAAATTTGTGGAGCCCCACGATCTTGGAGCGCCATTAATACAACGATACAACGTTATTACAAATTTAATATAATTTAAATTTGTGGAGCCCCACAATCTTGGAGCGCCATTTACTACAACGATACAACGTTGTTAGATGTATGCGTGTCGTGCCACACATTGACGGATGATAAAATTATAACAATATAAATAACGTGTATGCGTAATTGGGGTTCAGGTGTAATTATATAATAAGAGTAACTCTTTTTATGAATCGTAATATGCTTCATTTATTACTTGAAACAAACATAAAAAAATAATAATATAAAAATCATGATCAATACGCCATATGATATCCATTATCTATGGTTTCAAAGTGTCTTTACTAGTCGTGTTAACATTACAAACGTATCTTAAATTCTAGATATTATATTATTATTGTATTTAATCTTTTCTTCATTATATTAAGATTTCTTGTTTGCTCAGTCTAAATGTGTGCTTCTTTAAAAATTGTTACTACATTCTTATTCTACATTTTCTTCATATCTTTCTATGGATTTAAAATCATTTTAACACATTTAATTTATTAATTTCAATGACTCTACGTTATGTGTTTTTATTAAGAAAAATTTACGTAATTTAATTTATAATTTCAATGACTCTACTGTAATGGTACAGAATTGTGTGTTAGAGAATAATAATTTAAATTAGGCTGAATTCAAAGCAGTTGGTATTCACCTTTGGGGTACCCCGTCTTAATCAACTATACATGCAACATTATTGCAAAACACCACGTCTGTGTTTTGCTTTGAGTCAACTAGTCTAGACGTGTTACGCAACCGCTGGCAACTCATGCGGCCGTGAATTACTGAAAACGTCTGTTACAACAGGCAGTAAAAGAATATCAGAATTCCCGGCCTGAACGCTTGGACATACCGACCTATCAGAGACGGCGAAATAAAAAATACATACTTTGGCACGCGCTGCTTGGCCACCACCTAAAGTCAGTTGTTGACTAACAGCAGAGTTGAATAGTAGTCGTCGGCAGCCTACCTTTATACTGGGTAGACGTAATTCAACCGTAGCCTCGGGCGTTTGCGATAGGCCGAAAATGCTATAATCGGCCTATCCAGTAAAGTGTTGTAAGAAGAATGAAGCAATACGAAAAAATAAAAAACCGGCTAAAACAAGCATTTAGTGACAGTGGTGATAATATAACAGTTTTAACAAGATTAACTTAGTGATATTATTAAAAAAGCGTCTCAACAGGTAGTGCTACAAATCGGACCATGTGCAGTTAAGTAAAAGCGAAAGAACATAATTAAATGGCCAAAACAAAATAAAATTTTATATCAATTTCTATTTTTTTATAAAAATGTCCAGTTAAAATGAGATCTCAAAAGAAAAAGAAGGGGGATAATTAGAGAGAGAGAGAGAGAGAGAGCAAATGATCAAAGTACTGATATGTCTTGTAATGGTTTTGGTTTAATAATTTATGTATAGTAATTTTGTGACTAGTAAATTTCATTTGATGGTTTAAACTTCAATGATTGGAATTCAAAGAATTTTCGTAGTATAATTTTGTATCACAACGTTGGTAACTAAGGACGAATGTGTTAAAATAAATTCAGATTTTGTATGATGTTAACCATGCATAGAGAGTAGTTATTATGCCCGTTTAACATAACCTGTCCTGTATGGAAAATCTCGCCTAATCGAACCTGGTAAGTAAGTAAAGTAAATAAGGGGAAAATGTATTAAGGTTTCCATATTTGTCCTTTTGTTTAAAAATATTGGTGGCGACCTATAAGTATTTTGGAATCTTCTGTTTTTGGTAAGTCAGGGCGAGTGCGTAAAAAGATCGCACGAGGTAAGCAAAAGTATGAGGGGGAAAAGTAAAAAAAAGTAACAATGGCGACCCTGCCAGGATGACTCATATGGAATTTTCTGATATGGGTTTAGGCCTGATTGGAAGTACGAGACAGGTTGTGGTAATGGCGTATGTGTGAATAATTATCATATATAATTACGTTGTGTAAATTAGGTTATGTTTTGGTAGCGTAAATGTTGGTTTTATTTCCACGTAATACTAACGATTTTATGTAGTGGGTATTTGTAGTTAATGTGAATAATTAATGTATTATATAAAGGCTATTATAATAAAAAATTAGGTTAAAATGGCTGAGGTAAAAGAAACCGAAGGAAAAGGGCGTTCAATAGCTGATGTGTACCATCTTCTGAAAACAATGTTTGATGATATGAATACTAGATTTGCCGAACTAAGAAATGATATCAAGGGATTAAATAGTGATATGAAAGAACAAAATGAAAATGGGAAATTAGAGACAGATAAATTGAGGGAGAATAAAGAAAGCGAACCAAACCAGGTAAGTGGTTCTGATAGTGGAGGTAATAATGACGATACTTTTACAAATAACAGTGTTAGTTTAAGTGCAGTGAAGATAAAAAATGAGGTAGATGAGGTTAAAACAAGTGATAATCAGAAAGAGGTTAGTTTAAGTACAAACAAGGCTAGAGTTGATAAGGTAAGTGGAAATAATAGTGACAACTATAATTATAATGAGGAAATGATTACGAATAAGCAAGTGATAGACTACAAGGTGAGTAATAATGTGGTTAAATTAAGTGAGGATTCTAATGGGGAAATAATTACGAATCGCAATGGTAATAGTTCAAATGCAAGACAGGTGATGAATTATAAGGTAAGTGGTAGTGTTAAAGTAAGTAATGATGAAATATTATTGAATAAAAATAATGGTGATATACTGAGTAATAGTGGTGGTGATACTGAGAGTGTAAAATTAGTTGAGGTTAATCAGGGATTGCTAGTTAGTGTTTATGACTAAGAAAGGGAGTATAGAGATAGTTTAGTGGTAGAGGGGAGAACAGGGGGCAAATTTTTCTGGGGTTAAATGTGAAGCAGAGATTTCACAAGTTGTTTATGGGGATAAGAGATCCTCAATAGGACATTTGGGCGACAATGGGTTGGCAAATGGTCAAAATAGGTTTTTGTGTATATTTGGTACGGCCAGATGGTGTTTAAATAATAAAGTGGTTTTGCCCTCTGTGTGGAGTGAGAATGTGAAATTGGGCTGGGAGAATGATAATAAAGAAAGAAATAGAGTGATAGAGTTGTTCAGGTTAAGTAGAGATTATGAAGAATTAGTTAAGGAGTTAAATAATGAGAGAATTATTACCAATAATAAAGACTTACCTGGTGCAGTAGCTAACGATGAGTAGATTGTAGTTGATAATGATAAACATTTACCTGTGGGGAGAATTAGTGTCCTTGTAGTAGCTGATAATTGTGATAATGATGTAACTCACTTGGGTGTAACAATAAATACTAACGGAGACTGGACTAAAAATAATAATGTAGACTTGTACTATGATAAAATAATAATGGGGAGTAACCCTAGGGATTATTATTATGGCAAAATGAATAACAAAGATTTAAAGGGGTATTACACAAATGATAGCCATGTGAAATTGTATAGTTACGTTATTTTTGAATTTATAAATACGATATATCTCACAAATGTGGTTATGTATACAAAACTAGGACGCCATCTATGCAATTAACTAAGTCATGGGCCAGAAGTTCGTTACGCGAAGTTATAGGAAACGGAAATTGCTTGAAATAACTAAACAGCTGTTCTAATTGTTACCAATGAAATACCCCTTTTTATTCGTTACTTTGTTACATAACATTTTTTAAAACCAACTGTAACCCTTCCAAAAACATAATGTGTAATAATAACTTTGATTAAGTTAATGATTATATGTTTAAATGATTATACAATAATAACATGTATTTATTTATATTTATATAGTGGTGCTCAACCCAGCACTTAGAATAATTACGCACGCACACAACCACTCACACTTTCATTATCATGGTACAACTTATTTAAATTTTGGAGCTCCTTAAATTTTGATTGAAATTTTGAATAATTTGTTAAATGATTGATTTCTACAATAACATATATTGGGAAATAAAGGATTCAAAATATATAAGGAACGCTCTCACCAATTTCCGTGTTGGCTTCCTCGCACTGCCAGTCTCGTTCGTATATCGGCACAATCGGTGTATTTTACTGCGCTTGACGGGACACCTTTGGTTAACCCACGTAACCCACCGTCGTGGGACCGATTCTATACGTCGATCTTGTTTACGAACGACTTAATCGGTCGAGGACGCCTACACCAAACCGAACTATTACTTTCCTTAATACATTTTGATATTATACTGTTTATTAACCACCTACAGTGGTCTAAAAAGTTAAAATTCACTCGTAAGTGAATGGGCGGCCGGCCGGCTCAAATCAGAGCTGCAGATGAAATGACGGCAATTTCTGGTTGAAATCTGCGGAAGTGGGGTGTATTGACGTCACATTCCTTTGTCTAAATTGTTGACATCGCTGTTTGTAGTTGTCAACACATTCTCCGCCTCTGACGTAACGAAGGCTTGGCTCTGCTTATCTCAATAACTGCACACTGTTTTTGTGATGTGACACCGTTTTTTGTCATGAATTAGTTCAAATCCTGGCAAATACTGTAATATAGTCCACTCACCGTAAATTCTATATAGGGTGTTTGAGGTTGGGTTGGGTATGTCAAAAAATAGGAAAATACAATATTTATGATCTCGTTACCATATTTTATGTAATTATACAATGTACCATGATTGTACCATCACAAAACCCCCTCAATGAAAGATGGTGTGACGAAGCACACAAACTTTCATTGACCCTTTCATACTTCCTAAAGGGATCAGTCAGGACAAGTCGCCACAACCCCCTTACAATTTTATATAAAAAATAACAACAACTCACCCTTGGTCTGGTGATGAGGACCGTACCTTCATGACCTTACTGGACTTCTCCTGCGAGATCCCAACACCATAAGGCCACTTAGGCTCTTAACGCCCCTGCTCTGACTCGTTGGCCAGCTCAGGACCGCTGTCACACCCCAAACACTGAAACAATTTATAAAAAATATTAATATAGTGGCTTATTGAATCACTCCATCCTCAACTGATCTGGTTCCCCTTAGCTAAGTGCTGGTTTGTGCCAATAAGCACTGGGTTGGCTTACTAATTATAAAATTATAAATTATATTAAATAAAATTAGAAAGTATAAAAATTATAAAAATAATAAATCTCAAGGATTAAAAAGAATATGAAAAAGAATATAAAATATATATAATATAAAATATAATTATATATCTCCCAAACTTGGAGAAAACAAATCAAGAAATTTAATAAATCGATTTATTTATTTATAACCCTTAAAATAAACTTTTATTATGATTATTATTATTATTATTATTATTATTATAACAGTTAATCATCTGGCTGATAAATATTATTAACAACGCCATTTAAATTTTTTTTTTTTTTTCTCTTCCTACACATATTATAAAATCATGTTAAAAAGTTTTCAAATAAATACATAATACATTAATAATTAACACTGATATATTAATAATACAGTTAATACATTTTAACTACTCAATCATATTCAATCATATCTTAATAAATAATTAAGATATATCAAAATTGAAATATCATTTAAAAATGTTAATTCTTTAGTTACATTAATAAATTTGTAGACACTTTCCAAGTCCAAAACATCACTTTTCTAACACTCCAGGAAAACAATGGATCTTCTGATATGCTTAGTTACATAAAAAAATATAACTCCTTACTGAGTTAACCTCTTAAGTTACACAATTTTCAAATTTTATTCTATAAAATTTTAGAATAAAACAAGATTCAAGGGATCAATGCCAAAATATAGCTATTTTTTTTTTTTTTTTATATATATCCCAAGAATTAGGGGTCCCCCTCCCCGTTCAATAATAAGATTAAATTTTCGTTTTATTTCTTCAAAGGCTCCACGCTCCACTTCTCCCCATTTCCATTGTCGGTTCTTCTGCAATACCGCACTTAACTTAGCGGTTAGGTAGGCGTAGTTCCTCTGAAATTTCCTATAAAAGTTGCACAGCCCAAGAAAACTCTGAAGTTGTTTGATGTTTCGCTGTTCAGGGAAACGCATAATAGATTCGACCTTGTCCGGGTTTGCGGAAATTCCTTCCGATGTAATAATGAATCCTAAAAAATTAATCTTCGTTTGTAGAAATTTGGACTTATCCCAATTTACGGTTAATCCTCCCGCTTCTAATTTTCCTAAAACATATTTTAAATGTTCTAAATGGTCTTCAAATGTACGTGAAGCTATTAAAATATCATCTACATAAACTGTGAGAAAATCTAAATCTTTTGGTCTCAAAATTCTATCCAAACATTTAATGAAACTAGCTACGCTGGTATTTAGCCCAAATGGTAGTCGCTTAAACTGATAATTTTTTCCGTTAAACAAAAATGCTGTGTACTGCCTACTTACCTCTGCTAATGGTACCTGCCAATATCCAGCAGTCAGATCTAATGATGTCATAAATCGTACGCCACTAAACTTTTGAAAGATCTCATTTATAGATTCTGGTGATTCTCGGTCTGGTATAATAATTTGATTAATTTTCCTTGCGTCTAGGCATAATCTTACTCCTCCTTCCTTCTTGATTACCACCACTAACGGATTTGAGTAGTGAGACACTGACCTCTCTATGATACCATTATCTAACATCTTGTCCAACTCTTCTTGCACCGCTCGTCTTTTAGAGTAAGGCACTGGATAACTCCGCTGCATGAATGGTGTGTGTTCCTTTATCTGTAACATACATTCATAATTTTTTGCCCTTCCTGGAATATCGTTAAACACTCCCTTAAACTGCTCTATTACCTGCCATAACGCTATACGTTGGCCACTCCTTATCACCTCACCCCCACTACAGAATTCATCCGCCCTTATCTCCCATACTTCATTATTAATATTACTCATTTCATTATCAACATCTTCTAAATACTCACCCTCTATACAAAAATTTACTTTAGTATCTAAGTGATTCTCAACTACTTGTTTCTGTAACAATTTCACACCAGTGGTTCTAACTTTATTTATCACATTTTCAAAATTAATTTTCACAGACCGATCACCCCCATCTAACTCCACCACTTTTTCTTTAAAATTTATTACAGCTTTATTTCTTTGTAAAAAATCATTTCCCAAAATGATGTCTAAACTTAACCCCTTGACTACCAAAAATGTATTATCAAAATTCATATCTCCAATTGAGAAGCTTAAATGTATCTGTTTTGCCACCCTTTTACTACGTACCCCCGTGACTCCTATTACTGTAACCCCTGCTACGGGTAAAACTGGAATATTCTTATTCAATTCTTTCAATTCACTTAAAATGTTCTTGGCTATTACTGAAATTTCGCTCCCTGTATCGACAAGTGTTTTAAAGTTTCTATTATCTATTGTTACCTGTATTTCCGTGAGTCCAGCTCTCACCTCCAATGTCGTGTTACACTCCTCCTCCAATAAATCTGCAACGATGTCTGCTTTTATTACGTTGGATTGTAAGTTCTCGATGGGTCGGACCTCATGAGTTTCCCTGAACAGTGGTCGGGTCCTACTTACCACTGTTGACTTCAGTTTTCCGGCTGTGTCCTATTATGACTTGTTGATGGCACAGGGTGTCCGCGTGTTGGTCCCTGATGGTGGTACGGTGCTCCTTTGTTACTCGGGGCTCCTCTGTTCGCAGGTATGAATTGCTTTACTTGGTTATTTCTTGGTGCTTTACAGAAATAACAATGCTGCATGTGACCCCGATTCTCCTTCCTGCAACTAGAACAACTCCAACCGCCTGGTGTCTGTAAATCATTTCTAACATTATATTTATTGCCAGTATGATTAAAATAAGGCCTTGGCCGATTAAACTCATTGTTATTATTGTTATGGTTATACGTATTTGGTTGTATAGGGCGTCTACCCATTTCACGATCATTTATACTTTGTAGTATATCTAATACCCTTTCCAGTTCATCAAGATTTTCTATTTCTTTAGTCATCAGAGTGACCTGCACTTCTCTAGGTAAGTGCTTACTAACATACCTAACAAATGACTTAAATGGTATAGGAGGCTCTAAATATTTAGCTTCGTTGTACAATTTTGTTACATAAATAGTAATGTTATTATTACTAACGTTACGTCCCATGAAATTACCCGTTCCCATAATACGGCTTCTTAAAGTCTCCTGCTCTTCTTCTGTCCAATATTTACCCTTAAAAGCTTTTTCAAAAGTATTATAGCAATCCCATTCTAACCTATGAGCTTCAGCCCATATGACTGAGTTACCCTTGAAACATTTAATTTCACTTCCCAGCTACTACTACTAAAATGATTATAATCCCTAGTCTGATTAAGGAATCGCATGGGATGTATTACTCTGTTTTCATGGCTAAAATTCTCTAGTTCTATTTCATTATAGAAATCTCTAGGTACTACTACTCTATCAGTTATACTTGAAACATTTTTACTTATTTCTCCCCATAATTCGTTTTTTACACTGGTCAAATTATTTGCAATCATATCATATTTATCATGCACATCCATACTATTTTGTACAGTTAAGTCATCAATTTCTTTAATCTTACTTTGTAACAAATTAAATCTACTCTTGGTATTTTTCTCATGTTCAGTCATAGTACTATCTATAGCTTCTAAATTTTTAGTAATATCTATCACGTTTATTTCAATGTTTTCTAAATGATTTTGCAACACATTGGTTTTAACTTCTACTTGACTTTCTACAAAATGTAAACATTTCTGTTGTATTTCTGTACTGCTTGTCTCTAATTGACTTTTAATCGTTTTATTTACTGTGCCATAAACTAGATCGATTTTTGTGTCTAAATCATTTATGGTACTACTGAACTTGTCATCAACAATGGCTAGTGTATTTTTCTGTATGTTATCACAACGTGTTTCTACTGTGTTAATTCGCTCATCAAATTGACAATTTTGTCTTTTAATTTCATCTTTCATCTCATGGAAATTAATTTTAAAACTACTTTGAATTTCTTTAATTTCGTTATTCTGCTCATCTAGTTTTTTATCTAGTTTTAATAACAATTGTATCATTGCATTAGTTTCATCCTGCTTACTATCTAAACTAGTTGAAATGGATGTATTGACTTTCGTTATTCCTACAGATACAGGCGTATGCGCCTCGTCAATCTGACTAGTTTGAGGTGTTTGTACATCCATCTCGCCAGTCAAATTTACATTAGTTGTACCTATTTCTAACGTAATATTGTCATTAGTACTCATTTTGGCAATTGTGTAATGCACGCATGCATACAATTGTATAACCTAATTGTGGGGTTATGTTTACGAATTATAAAATTTTGTCTGTTACCTCAAGCAATTTTTTTTTCCGTGTTCTTTCTAGGCGTATCCCATGTAATAATATACATATATAATATTACATAAGGTCCCTGTTCGGGCGCCATCTGTATAGTTACGTTATTTTTGAATTTATAAATACGATATATCTCACAAATGTGGTTATGTATACAAAACTAGGACGCCATCTATGCAATTAACTAAGTCATGGGCCAGAAGTTCGTTACGCGAAGTTATAGGAAACGGAAATTGCTTGAAATAACTAAACAGCTGTTCTAATTGTTACCAATGAAATACCCCTTTTTATTCGTTACTTTGTTACATAACATTTTTTAAAACCAACTGTAACCCTTCCAAAAACATAATGTGTAATAATAACTTTGATTAAGTTTAATGATTATATGTTTAAATGATTATACAATAATAACATGTATATATTTATATTTATATAGTGGTGCTCAACCCAGCACTTAGAATAATTACGCACGCACACAACCACTCACACTTTCATTATCATGGTACAACTTATTTAAATTTTGGAGCTCCTTAAATTTTGATTGAAATTTTGAATAATTTGTTAAATGATTGATTTCTACAATAACATATATTGGGAAATAAAGGATTCAAAATATATAAGGAACGCTCTCACCAATTTCCGTGTTGGCTTCCTCGCACTGCCAGTCTCGTTCGTATATCGGCACAATCGGTGTATTTTACTGCGCTTGACGGGACACCTTTGGTTAACCCACGTAACCCACCGTCGTGGGACCGATTCTATACGTCGATCTTGTTTACGAACGACTTAATCGGTCGAGGACGCCTACACCAAACCGAACTATTACTTTCCTTAATACATTTTGATATTATACTGTTTATTAACCACCTACAGTGGTCTAAAAAGTTAAAATTCACTCGTAAGTGAATGGGCGGCCGGCCGGCTCAAATCAGAGCTGCAGATGAAATGACGGCAATTTCTGGTTGAAATCTGCGGAAGTGGGGTGTATTGACGTCACATTCCTTTGTCTAAATTGTTGACATCGCTGTTTGTAGTTGTCAACACATTCTCCGCCTCTGACGTAACGAAGGCTTGGCTCTGCTTATCTCAATAACTGCACACTGTTTTTGTGATGTGACACCGTTTTTTGTCATGAATTAGTTCAAATCCTGGCAAATACTGTAATATAGTCCACTCACCGTAAATTCTATATAGGGTGTTTGAGGTTGGGTTGGGTATGTCAAAAAATAGGAAAATACAATATTTATGATCTCGTTACCATATTTTATGTAATTATACAATGTACCATGATTGTACCATCACAAAATATGTAAATAAAAATGAAAAATGTTATGTGAAATTAAGACTAATTTTCGATGACAAGGGTTAGATAATTAATGAATGAACATTTAATTATTTGAGTTAATGGTAATTACTTGGCTTATTTAGGTAATGAAGTGTGGTAAATAATAATTGGATACGACAAAAATTTATAAATAAATGTGTTGGTGTTAAATGTATTATGTCAGGGTATGTTGGGAGAATGCATATGTAACAGATGTTTGTAGTATGTTATAATAATAATATTTTATTTTACTAAATAATTAACAGGAGGTACTAATGAATTTTATTTTGAATTGTGTATTTGGATTAAAAAGTGTTTTAAATAATGTAACTAAAGTTAAATTGTTTTGATTTGAGTTGAAATGAAATTAATTTAAAATTGTGAATTTTAGTAAGGAATATAAATATACTGTGATTGGAATTGTAACATCAATGGTAACTGATTACAGTATTTATTTAAAGTAAAAATTAAAGGTGATGTTAATATTCTATAGTTAACTGCATGGAAGTAGTATCGTCAAGGTCACACCGCTTACTTACAGCGTTGCCACTAAGCAACAGTTTCCCTTTCTTCCGAAAAATGCTACACTAGTAAGTAAGCCTACTTAATGTAAAGGATATAACAAAGTGAGAAAGTTTCTAATACATACATTAGAGTACATTGTTACATTGTCAATAATTCTTAATAATAATTACATTACAATTAATATATTGTTAATAATTAATTAACATTTAATTTCCGTATCTTATACATAACATTCAATTCGACGCGTCAGCTATAGTTTGTTTGAACGAATTTTTATACGCATCCTGTGTCTTAAGCTTGCCCCATTTAATTATTGAAGAGACACCGCACTATTCGTGACTCAGAAAAATATTCTATTTTTATTTCCTGCGCTGCTTATTAATAATTAAGTAAAAAAATTAGAACTATACTATAAGACGTTACATGCACAAGTAGCATAAAAATAATGGTATGTATAAACGTGAAACGAATTGGATTTCTTAAGAAAATAAGGATAATTTTATAAACAACAAATACAAATGCCTCATGAAATAAATTTAAAATTCCTTATTTATATATTAATATATTATAAATCTTTAAATATAGAATTTAAATATATAATTCTATATTTTATGCATTGTCCTTACTAATTTTATAATTAAAATTTTCCTTATTTTATGAACTACAGAATTCCTTATGACTATTATAAATAAGCAGTATGTTGAAAAACTCACCTTAAATAGGGTTAGTCACACAATTATCACTTTGCAAAGTGATAGCACAGAGCACATTCATAACACTCCTGAAGAAAACACGCACATACGGTTTTTTATGTTTCAATAAAAATAGAAAATACTACGCTTCGCTATAGACACGTTTACCACCTATATACACTTTTTAACACTCCTGCAGTAATTCGTCTTCGGATTCACTGGACTCAGGTTCGCTGTCACTACTCACACGTAAGTGTATGATGAAGGCCTCCACTGTGGTGTCTCTCGTGCACTGCTTTGAGTAATCGGCTTCTTGTAGTGCCTCCGCATGTCTTACGCACTTCTCCCAGTCTTCCTGAGTTATCCTGTCCAAAGTTTCATGTGCAAGTTGTTCAATATCGGCCAATCTGAAAGTCGTATTCTTGTTTGCAACATACCGTTTAACTTGGGCCCATATCAGCTCGATCGGATTATACTGACAATGATATGGTGGCAGGCGCACTACTGTATGTCCCATTTCATTTGCCAGTTGATCCAATTCGTACGTCTTCTTGGCCGTTCGGATCTCTTCTTTAGAAAGAAGTTCATCCCTGGTTTCAGCTGTGGAAAATGAAATTCTCTTCTTACGCAGCCACTCCACGATATCCGCTTTACGCCAGTTTGAACATGGTGGTTTATCTATTTGTACAGAATGACAGCTGGCATTATCCATCACGATGACAGAGCCTTCTTCCAAGGAGCGCAACATACCAACAAACCAGGTCTTAAAAACTTCAGCATTCATTTCTGTGTGGTAGTCAGATGCAGCTGAATGCTTACTGCCACAAAAGACAAGTTTGGCACCTGCTATGAAACCTGTACTTGCGGATCCAGCATGTGCAATAATCAGCTGGCCACCTCTACCAGTAGGTACTTTCAGCCCACTGTTCCCTCTGGAGTCTTGCCAGATGTATTTGTTTGTATGATTCTGTGATATCCAGGTTTCATCCAAATAAATTATAGGCCTGTTGTCCTCCGTACGATGTATATGCATGGTTCTCAAAAACTTCGCTCTCAAGGCAGCAATGTCTCTGTGCTCCATTAAAAATTTTCGTCCATCATTGCACTTCTTAAATTTAAAACCAAGCACTTTCAGAAGGCGAAGTATGGAGGCTTCTGAACCAGAATAATTGATTTTCTGACAGAGATCAGCTCGAATTTTGCTTGCAGTGGGGTATTCCCCTCGGTCGTAATATTCTAGTACGGTCCTGCGGACTATTTGTTTATTAAAATCGTCCAGTTCAGTGTTTTTGTGTTCCCATTTATACCCTTTCCTTGGAGAACTGAACACAACACTCACGCCTTGATCATCTGCCGAAGCAACGGTATTGCTAATACGTTGCACCGACTGTTCAGAAATGCCACAAGCTTCCGCTGTCAATTTTTGAACTTGTGCAAAGTTTATGTTCCTCCTGGCTTCTTCATTATACGCAAGATTTTTAAAAAACTTGTAAACGTTTGCTATGATGACTTTACTTTGTTTTCTAATGTCCTCTCGGCCCGCACGTACACCACCGCTGCTTGTACTCGAACTAAATGTAGGATACTGTTCCTCAATATCACTCATAATAAATACAAATTATTGAAATAAACTAATACACACACTGTCTACAATAAAGACGTCAACCGTTCACATGAAACGCACAAAATGTCTGTCAACAATACTAAGGACGATAAATATTTTGGATGTTTGTTGCTAATTCGTCTCTTCCTCACCTCGTTCACCCAACCTACTTGGAATGGGGTACTGTAACTGAAATGGGATTGGCTTTTGCCACAACAGCGACAATTTTGTTTACAGAAATTGCTCAGTCCTATTTATCTTTGTGCAACGGAAGAAAGGTAGTAGCGCGGGCAGTAAACATACACATTTTTGAGGGGATTGTAAAATGACAAAGGCATTCATAAAAGTGTCAGACAGCAATATTTACCGAAAAGACATGCCAACAGGGTATACGCAATTTTCATACCAAATGTGTACATATACCTAACAGAACTTCCGAACCATATGACTTAGGAACGACCGTGTAGAGAACAAAAACAGATTCATTTACAAAAGGGAAAAGACCGTGAGTATGAAAAAATTAAAGCGACAACAGCAGGCAAGGTCAGCGTTCTCAGACAACTGTCAGTCTGTAGGATAACCGCCCATGAAGAAAACAGTAAAACTTTAAATAAGTAAGTTCACTGTACGGAAATCACAAAATAACTGACCTAATGGTACTTCGTAAAGTTAGGCTGTGTATTGCTAAAAGGTTTAGATTCTAACATAAGAAAAACCAGCGCAGTATAAATAGTAGTTTCAGAGAACTGCAAATCGTAACAAAAAAAGCCAAAGAAAGAGAAGAAACGCAAAGATAGAAATTCTGTAGATATTTACGCGACAACAAAAAATATGTTGCCGACTCACACAAATTTTTATAGCTCAAATACTGGCGCCCAGAATTTAACTGAGTAGTGTTACCCACAACTAATTATTCCTGATAAAACAAATTCATTTATGCGATACGCATAAATAAATTTGAAACGAGGAATATAATGTGGATGTATGAAATTTGTTTTCGTAACACTGCTAAAACGCTACACACTGTACTAGCCGGCAACAACGCTGGGCGAGGGGCGTGGAGGTGACAGAGAGAAGCAGTGAAAGTTAGTGACCTTGACGGTACTACTTCCATGCAGTTAACTCTAGTAGTGCAGCAGCTGATATGCTGTTGACATGGACATTGTATTTTGTGTGACTAATGTTTACAGTCACACTGGAGTTGACAATAACAAGAATGTTTTATTTTGATGAATCATTGCTATGAGTAAATTCTGTTATGAAACAGAAGAAATACAAGATGTGATGAAATGAAGGTAACTTTTTATGAATAACATAAGGAAATAACTTAGTGTTTTGATTGTAATATAGTTTAAAATTTATGTGAGAGGATTTTGTTAATGGAGAATCATTTTGAAAAATGTAATCAAAGTAAATGAAATTGTTTTGAACAAATGAGGTAATTAAATAAAATTAAATTTGAGTAGGAATTAAATTAATTGAAAAGGTGAATTTTAATAATGAATTTAACTTAATTTTGATTTGAATTTTGATTGGAATGGTGAAATAAATGCGAATTGATTAATGATTAAAGTTTTTATTTCATTGTAAATTTGGGATTAATATTGTAATGTTTATAACTTTTATTTAAATCTAAAGAAGAAATGTTGGTGACCTGTAACATGTATTTTACAGTAAGACTGTTATGTAATAAATTTGTAATTTTGGTGGGTAATAGTGTTTTGTGAACAGTATACAATTTATAGGGGATTATTATGTATTCCATGTAAATAAATGTAAGTAGACAGTAAGTTTATATTGCTATGTAGACATATGTATATTGTAGAAAAGGAACCAGTACTTTGACAATAATGAACCGGTATGACTAAGAGGAAACGAATCAGTTGAGGATATGGAATAATGGAAGGCCATGTATTGATATTTGAATTGAATGTTTCAGAGTCAGGTGATACTGTGGTGGGTGCCTATCTGATTTTATGGTGTTGGGATCTCAAGCAGAGAAGTCCAGTAAGGTTGGATGGGTGCAGCCACAGCCACCGGACTAGGGGGTAAGTACCCATGATTTTAGTAAAGAACAAAGGGGGTTGTGGCGCCATATCTTCACTGGTCCTCTTAGGTTTTAGGCAATGAGAGTTTTTATGCTTCGGAATAAAACCTCTCATTGGGCGGGGGGGGTATTGTAACGGTACAGAATTGTGTGTTAGAGAATAATAATTTAAATCAGGCTGAATTCAAAGCAGTTAGTATTCACCTTTGGGGTACCCCGTCTTAATCAACTATACATGCAACATTATTGCAAAACACCACGTCTGTGTTTTGCTTTGAGTCAACTAGTCTAGACGTGTTACGCAACCGCTGGCAACTCATGCGGCTGTGAATTACTGAAAACGTCTGTTACAACAGGCAGTAAAAGAATATCAGAATTCCCGGCCTGAACGCTTGGACATACCGACCTATCAGAGACGGCGAAATAAAAAATACATACTTTGGCACGCGCTGCTTGGCCACCACCTAAAGTCAGTTGTTGACTAACAGCAGAGTTGAATAGTAGTCGTCGGCAGCCTACCTTTATACTGGGTAGACGTAATTCAACCGTAGCCTCGGGCGTTTGCGATAGGCCGAAAATGCTATAATCGGCCTATCCAGTAAAGTGTTGTAAGAAGAATGAAGCAATACGAAAAAATAAAAAACCCGCTAAAACAAGCATTTAGTGACAGTGGTGATAATATAACAGTTTTAACAAGATTAACTTAGTGATATTATTAAAAAAGCGTCTCAACAGGTAGTGCTACGAATCGGACCATGTGCAGTTAAGTAAAAGCGAAAGAACATAATTAAATGGCCAAAACAAAATAAAATTTTATATCAATTTCTATTTTTTTATAAAAATGTCCAGTTAAAATGAGATCTCAAAAGAAAAAGAAGGGGGATAATTAGAGAGAGAGAGAGAGAGAGAGAGAGAGAGAGAGAGAGAGAGAGAGAGAGCAAATGATCAAAGTACTGATATGTCTTGTAATGGTTTTGGTTTAATAATTTATGTATAGTAATTTTGTGACTAGTAAATTTCATTTGATGGTTTAAACTTCAATGATTGGAATTCAAAGAATTTTCGTAGTATAATTTTGTATCACAACGTTGATAACTAAGGACGAATGTGTTAAAATAAGTTCAGATTTTGTATGATGATAACCATGCGTAGAGAGTAGTTATGACGCCCGTTTAACATAACCTGTCCTGTATGGAAAATCTCGCCTAATCGAACCTGGTAAGTAAGTAAAGTAAATAAGGGGAAAATGTATTAAGGTTTCCATATTTGTCCTTTTGTTTAAAAATATTGGTGGCGACCTATAAGTATTTTGGAATCTTCTGTTTTTGGTAAGTCAGGGCGAGTGCGTAAAAGATCGCACGAGGTAAGCAGAAGTATGAGGGGGAAAAGTAAAAAAAACGTAACACTACGTTATGTTCATTACGAAAAATAATTAAATAATTTTCTGATTACATATTAATTACATTGAATTTTATCTCTATCTACATACTTATTATTTATGCTTACAAAAATGTTTTGTCTTTGTTTTCTCTCTTTTTTATTAGTCTTTTAATGTCTTTCTCTTTGAAAATTATGTATTGGTTTTTTGTCACCTTAAATTCTGCAGAGTTGTCCCATGTCCTCCAGTGATTCCTTCGGTTCGATCCTCCTGGATGTCCTCTTGTCCTCACTGCTCGTCCTCCATGGTACATTGGCTGCTCTAGACTATGATGACATGTTGCTCTGGATCTGTAGCTGTTATTATAGAAACGTCTCTAGTCCTCTGCATCTCCTTCCTCTGCTAGTCATGCTCTCGTACTCTGTCAGGAGTTGATGTTCTAAGCTGGCGACTGCTTGTAGACGTCCGACGATTTCTTCGTTACGGTACTTTTTTATTATTGTTTTTATTACTTTAAATTAAAAACAATACCATAATACTTTATAAGTTCAGCTACAAAAATCGTACTGATGTTAGATTTCTCGTCTAACTTCGTCCAGAATAGTTTAAAAAATTCGCGTCTCGGACCAGCATAGCGTACTGCCACGACTGTGGTTTGTTAGAGAAAAAAATTCGTCTCTCCTGGGCTTCTATTTATATCCACCCAGAAAACTGCACACGTCGATTCAGGAATCAGCCTGTCGACATTTGAAAATCGCATGTTAGCCCCTACTCTTGTCTCATTTCACATAATTGCACTTTTTCGTGAATCGCACTGTCTAACATGGATTTCACGGCGATAAAATATTGTCTCATTTAATGACTTATGAGATGTGCAATTATCATGATGCTCACACTACTAGTATAATTATGATGCATTAAAAATCGCACTGGCTTTGCACTGATTGTCCGAATTACGTAAAATTCGCACTGCACTCGTGTCCGATTTTTACACATTTTTAGAAGTTTTTACCTTCTCACTAACATTTATGGTTTTCTTAAAAATAATTATTTTCTTAATTTAGCATTGACTTGGGGGGTGAGATTGCAACTTTCAGGATCAGACAGGCTTCACGCACACACATTATTTACTTGTATACACACATGCAGTGGTAATCGCGTGATGTTTACTTGTTGGTTCCTGCTTGAAAGCCAGCTTCCAATCTCACACCTGCTCGTCTATTATATATTATTGAAAGTAACTTAAATATTTATAATATTATAATGTATGCGCATTACAGCCTTTGCTTGTATTGTCGCATTATTCCTCTACTTGGGAAAAAAATGTTTAATAAATTTATTTATTAAAATATTTTTTCTATCATTAGACATCTTATATTTTTATATTTCATATTACTTATATATAAAAAATTTTTTATTTGTATTTATACATTACTATCCATGATAATGAATATTAATTTTTCAAGTTCCCTTAATTGGAGGGTACAAGTCTGTAACCCCTCTTTAACTTAAGCAGTAAAAAAAAGATTATTTTTTTTTGAGAAAATTTTTTGAAATTTTTTTTTTTTTGTAAAGAGGGCACAAGTTAATTATAATTAGAACTAGGCTAAAGCCTAGAGAAGCCAAAAATGCGCTTGATCCAGTGAGACGGGACTTGCAATGAAAACTCAAGATTTAAACAATTAACAAATCCTTTTTATTATTCTATCTCAGTAAACAATTAATAATAAAATAAATAAACCCAACAGTAATCTATAATTCCCCTTAAATAGTTAATTAAATAAAGTATACTTTCTCAACAAGGCCACCTGAAAATATTTATTGAAACCAAGAAAATAATTTGCTATGTCACTCTACCAATGAATTGAAATTTAAAACCATAACTAACCTTGAAATAAAGCTTCCATTAAAATATTAATAAAATATAAAATTTATTTTATATGTTCCTTTTAGAATGCTTCATATAACTTAATGAAGATAAATGGTATTGATTCCTTGCTAATATTAATTATAATAATAATTACTCAAACAAATTAAATAAATTTTAAAGGGTGACAATTCATATACTTGTTATAAGGTTAAATAAAATAAATTATTTCCTTAAAGAAATGATCAGCAATGATTAATTGAGATAGAATACCTGTTATAAAAAAATGAAAAGGATATACCTACATGACTCCATGTATTAACTTTCTTTTATAAAAAGACATCGAACAAACAAACCCTATATCTAAGGTCCCCACCAAAAATATACTAAATGCATAATACTTATAACCCCCAAAAGGTACACACAAATATACAAACATAACGTGTTCCACAATACAAATACATTATACAATAGTATACCATACTCTATACATAAGGATCTCTTGCCACACCTTTTTTTTATATTACCCTCATGGTGTATATAAATTCTTACTTTTCTTTCTTTTATAATTATCCCTGTTAGGATTACAAATTTATTTTTATTTTACCCCCATGGTGCTGGTTGATTACACATCAGGTGTATTAGATAATGCTTAAGCATACAGTAGTCCCCAGGACATAATAAAATTCAAAACTAAGTGCCTAATGCAGTTATACCATACTGCCCTTCTGGGCTCTATAACAGTGAGAAATTAAAAATATTTAAAATAATGAACGCCCCCCCCAGTTATCATAATTAATTTAAAGAATTTATATATACTGAAACATGGCCAATTAATAAAAAGAGAAATATTGCATAATATTATAACCCTATGAAAAATACACTTGGCCCAGAGACGGACATGTTAATAGCTTGATGATTCATCTTTCAACTTGTCTCAACAAACAAGTTGAAAGGTGTTTCGACATGCATTCCTTCTGGTTGAAACTTGTTGGAAATGCACCTACCTCCCCAGTAATTTTTTATACAAATGAATTAAACTGATTTTAAATTAAGAAAATATATATACATACTACTGAATTGAACACGATAAATTACTAATAGCAAGTTGACTTAAAATCTGTAAAGAAACCCCTATAATGAAATAAGTGGAAAATCTATGCTGAATGTGAACTGTGTAATGCATGCCAGTCTCTGAGCTGACAATTTTACCAGAAATACACTGAAATTTACAATTAATTTAGCACCCAGTCCACACACCAAACTGTCCCATCAATTGGGGATCCAAATGAAAGTTTAAAACTTGAAATGTTGTAGTTGATAGATATATATATAACTGGTCACTGGGTATGATTGAGTGCTGACTCTATGTGTAATTAATAATTGGTTTTGTATCACCTGATTTCGTCCATGAGGGTTTCCTTTTTTATTGAGGTGACAATCTCGTGGTCGACATTTTAGGTGTTGTTGTGGTCAGCCAAATCCCTCCGGTATCGAAGATGAGAGCTTATGATGTTCATAGTTCAACCGTGTAGTAGGTCTTTTTCTCGTCTATATCGGTGAACCCTAATTACACCATTATATTTTTTAGTCAGAGAACACAACACAATGCCCCACTAAAGTTTGCACACCCTCCAAAATACATATATAAGGTTAACATGGCTATTGAGCTACTTAATTAAACTTGATAAAATTTATATGGCCAACATGCCTTATTTGAAAATCTTTACAACAGTAATTCTTTATAACATTAACTTCACCTAATGTGAGTTACCTTGTTTGCAATTTGACAATTAATTATGGCTTTGTACCATTTCATACTTTATACATAGTGTGAATATGTAGATACCACGTGGTTAAGAGTTGTTTCAAATACATAGTTTTTACTATAGAAAATAATATGACTTGGACATTATTTTATTTTCAAAACGTGCCTGAGTAAGTTCCCATATATTAATAAAGTTTTACTGTTAATTGTAGTAAAACTTGTATGGTATTTAAACCAACTACGCATTGCAATAACCTATATTAGCGTAACATGAATCTCGTTACATCGATGTTAGATAAAATTTAAACTTAAATTTCTTGTATTCAATTACTTTACTTTTTAGTGCCGAAATTCTGACACGTGAATGGAATGTTTTATAAAGTTTTAGAAACTTTACCAACAAATTGCGTATTGCACAAGTGCACGGTTGCAACAGGTAAATAGAACTCAACTTACTCCGGCTTATTAAAAACAGTTTTCTCCAGTGAAATATTATAGTTAATTAATATGAAAGTAATTGAGACTTACCGCAGCCATTTAGATCTGTTAGCCTAACATAATTGGAAGAACTGAAAGTGTTGAAAAATTCATTTCTCTACCGGAGAGAAAATGGCGTCGACCATCAGCCACGGAGTATTTTTGTGAGACAACTTGAAAAGAAGTATCAGCTCCTTCTTCGTTTGCGTACCGCACTTGACGCCAGAAAGCAGCACCTGGAGTTTTCATACTGCCTGTTGTCGGCAGGTGCAGGTGTCTCCTCAAAACAAACCGGTGGACGTCGTGGTTAGGTTGGCTCAGCAGGGCTTGCTCTCAGGAGAACAGATTCTCAGAAGGAAAACGAAAGAGACGAAAGAAGATATGTATTATGTAAGTGTGCGGGTGCTGCCTGGTGACCTGATCAGGGTCCGCATACAGCACAAGAGAGAGACAGCAAAAGACTAAAGAAAGATTCTTGCACGCGTGGATCTTCCGACCTCCTGAGGCTCGCCCCCTACGCCAGAACACGACTTCCACCTTAAACAAGGATATCCGCCCTATCTTTACGGGGACTAACCCCCTTCGAACGTTTTCGATAGCCCTCGACAACGTTTCAGTTTTGAAATGTGGCTTATCACCATTTTTTGTTTGTCTCCCGGTACTGCCCTTCCATAGGTCTGCTCGCCACCTCAGATGATAACAACCCTAGTTTGGTGTTCTGGGCAGGCTTGCTCAAGCCACAAAGATGACAGCTCTTAACCCTTGTCGCGATGTCCCTATCCATGCCCTTCCAGATAAAATGTTTCCTAATACTGGAAATGGTCTTCGAAATTCCCTTGTGGCCTCCGACTGGGGAATCATGGTAATAGCTGAAGACCATGGGCACTAATTTGCTAGGCAGCACGATTTTAGGTGCTCGTCCTTTTCTCTCTCGACAACAGAGGACTCCCTTGGACAAGAAATAAGGGGCCTGTACGTTACCCTCCTTGATATTTTGGATGACTGGACCCAGCACTTCGTCGTTTAACTGATGGGGTAACACATCAGTGAAGGCTAATGGAAAATCTAGAAGAACGGAACAGGGTTGCTCAGCTTGGGCATCACTGGGTTGGGAAAACATGCGGGACAAGGCATCTGCAACCACATTCTGAGATCCCCTGATGTGTTGCACGGTGAACTTAAATGATGAGATTTTCACCACCCATCTACCAATTTTACCCAGTTGCCGGGGATGAGCCAGAAGCCATGAGAGAGCCTGATTATCGGTCTCGAGCAGGAACTCAGCATGTTCCAGGAAACGCTTGAACTTGTCTAGAGCGTACACAACAGCTAAACACTCTAGCTCATATGCAGATGATTTACGTTCTTGCTGGGTCAACGTCCGGGAGATAAAAGCCACAGGCTGCGTAGCGTCGTCTATAACTTGGGAAAGAACCGCCCCGAGCGCAACCGAACTCGCGTCCGTCTGCAGTATGAACGGCTTCGAAAAGTCGGGCATCCGCAACACCGGTGGGGAGATGATGGCTTCCTTTAATGTAGCGAAAGCCTTCTGTTGGTTTTCCCCCCATGTAAACTTTGCGCCCTTCTTCCTCAGTTCATTCAAGGGTGCGGCAATTTCAGCGATGTTCGGTATGAAACGCCGGTAAAAATTTATCATACCGACGAATCTCGCTATGCCCTTCGCATCCCTAGGGGGAGGAAAGTCACGGATGCCCTGTGTCCTCTCTGGGTCTACCGTCACGCCCCTGTGTGAAACTAAATGGCCCAAGAAAGAAATACTCTCTTGGGCGAAACGAACCTTTTCGGGATTGACAGTGAGGCCAGCCTCTCTTAAGCGACCCAACACCTCTCTTAAATGCCCCAGATGATCTTCGAAAGTCTCGCTGTATACTAATAGATCGTCGAGATAATTAAATACGAAACGGAATTTCACATCGTGAAAAACCATATCGAGAAGGCGAGTAAGTGTCTGGGCCCCCACAGCCAAACCCATGGGAACCCTTGTGTACTGGTACAAATTCCAGGGTACACAAAAAGCCGTATATGGTCTACTTTCTTTGGCAAGAGGTATCTGATGATAGGCCGCGTTCAGATCGATAATAGTATAAAATCTGGCCCCACTGAACCAATCAAAGGCCGAATGTAAATCTGGGAGGGGAACAGAATCCACCTCTATATTGGCGTTCAACTTCCGGTAATCAATCACCATTCTTTGTTTGCCCCCAGGCTTTGGCACTAAAAATGCTGGACTGGCATAGCTGGAATGAGAAGGTTCAATTACCCCTTGTTGCAACAATTCTTGAACCTTCTCTCGCAGAATGGTCATCTTTGGAGGAGCAAACTTGTAAGGGTGTGACCTTACTATTTTCGAATCAGTAAGTCGAATTTTGTATTCCAGCAGGTGTGTGAGTCCCAAGGTAGGAGTTAACACCTCGGGAAATTCCTCACACAAATAGTCTAAGGCCGTCTGCTGGGATGGAGTGAGATGATCTCGTGCAGAATCGGGACAAGCTACTTCTTGGATACCCGGCTTAGCGCCCTGGTACCCAAGGAACGGAATTAAAACTTCCCCATTGAATTTAAAAAAACATTGGTGCGCTTGGATGTCCAGCACGAGACCACTTTTTGCGATGAAATCGGCACCAATGATGCAATCCACTCCCAAAGCAGGAGAAACCAGAAAAGGCCACACCCAAGAAAACCCATCGATTTTGAATTTAAAGATAGTAACCCGGGAGATAGGCAAGATTTCCCGGGTTGCAGTCCAGCATATTGCAGATGACAAGTCCGACTCCTTAATCAAGCCCTGCTTTTCAAGGTCCGCATATACCCGAGATGAGATGATGGATCGGGCTGAACCGGAGTCAACTAAGGCTTTGAGCTGACCCCCTTTTACCTCGAGCGACAGAAAGGGGCATACAGAAAGTTGTTGCGAGGTAGCGGACTGGACCTTGATGTTAGAAGATTTGGATTTTAACAACTGCCTGGAGGTCGTCGGAAGTTGAACAGAATTAGAGCGGGGGGAAGACATCCTCCGAAATATCTTCCCCTGTCTACCTAGTTTTTTGGTACTGGTCTAGAGAAAGGTGGTGCTGGGCGCGCGCGCCCTCGCGTGCAATTTCTCGCCACGTGTCCCGGGCGGTTACAATTGTAGCAAATCACGGCTTTCGTTTGCTCGCGATTTCGAGCTGGCTGGGCCTGTCGGGGGAAGATAGGCTCTCTGGGCCCTTCCGATCTCTGTGGTCTTGGTTCGGCTCCTCTACTATCTCCTCTCGCATGGTCGGTCATCTGCATGGCCTCCGTCATGACGCAGAGCTGGTCCAGGTCAGCAAACCACTGCGGCCGCTGGGCAAAAACTAGTCGCAGACGGTCGTCGGCAGAGACGCCGTCGAGAATGTGTTGTACCACTTCTTCCTCCGACATGCCCATTCCCAGTATATGAGCTACTTCGCGTATTCGCTGCACGTATTGGGCCAATGTTTCGCCCCGCGCCTGGACTCTATAAAAGTGACGATGGCGCAATTGCTCCATCAATCTACTAGGGATGAACGCCCTCAGCACCACCCGGTGGAACTCGTCCACACCTTCTTTACGTCGCATCACCTCCGCCACCCTGTCAGCCATCGTACCGCGACAATAGGGGAAGATGAGCTCGAGCACCGTTCTCTCCAACATACCCGGGTAGTCCTTCAACAGGAAGACGGTTTTAAAAAAGGGTATTAGTTTGTCCGCCTCCAGTCCATCTACGACTGGTAGTTGCTGTATAATGTGGGCAAGTGGGTTGGGCAGTTTATTGTACGTCGCCGCCCCCAAACCAGTTTGCACAGGATCTACGTCTCTATACGAAGAAGTATTCACGGCTGAGACCACGGACTCCTCAGCAACCGGAACCGGAGTGGATGCTCTTACAGGTTGAGACCCCTGGAGGGTCGAGGTAATCTCTTGAATTCTCTCGGGTATATTATATGGCGGCACAAGTTCACCGCCTTGGGCTTGTAAATTCTGCAGCCGAAGAATTACGTGCTGCATACGTTGCCGGTTCCGCCGGACACCGAGAGAGCATTCCGGTCCCTCCTCCAAACTTTCGACGGAGTGAGCTAACTCCCGCAGCTCATCCCACTTCTCCGTACAACCTTCCCACTCACTCTCGGGGTCAGTAATAGTGACCCTAGAGAGCGCATCACCCGCGGCCAGCGCTTCTCGGAGCTGCCGCCGTAAAGTATGTACATTGCCTCGAGGTTCTTTGCCCCGGGCCCGGAGCTCGAACTCAAGTTCCTCCCGCAAAAACAACTCAGGATTAAGTGTACTCATCCTCACTTCGCGGTCGGCACACTTAACACACAACTTTAAAAACTAATGCTAACTAATACCGGAATCTGAAAAACTCAAGTACTATATCTTCCATTAAAAACACGGAGTATTTTTGTGAGACAACTTGAAAAGAAGTATCAGCTCCTTCTTCGTTTGCGTACCGCACTTGACGCCAGAAAGCAGCACCTGGAGTTTTCATACTGCCTGTTGTCGGCAGGTGCCGACACCGACCAACGTTGTCTAAACTAAACCGGTAGTCTTTCCTATCCACGGGTAGGGTGCAGCACTAATTACCGCATTAAATTCTGTACTGCCTATAACTACAGGTCGTATATTCCGTGGGTATTGCTCTATCTCGCCGCTAGAGATCGGCCCACTCTCCAGTTGTAAATTACTGAAATCGCGCTGAAGCTTACAGATTCGGCACAAGTCTAGTTTCTGTCTCCCCTCTCTACGAGTTAATAACAATGCATAAGCGTAGCTGCTCTTTTCATTGTTCTCCTTTCACCTGGTTCCACTGACCTAGTTATTTATATATTTTCTTATGTATAAAACCTTCTACATGAACTTGCATTCTTGCACTGATAAACATTTTGCATCTTAACATATTATGCCATTCTTCAATCTGAAATTTTACATTATCTTAATTATACATTCCTACCTTCGTTCCTTAACCCATTTCTTACATGAACATTCTTTATCTTTCTTAACCTTACATTACTTATATACTACCTTAATTTTCATTACCTTCTATTACATTTCTTTAACATTACCTTACTGATCGCTAATAATTTCCTTCATTCTTACCTTGAAATACACTTCCGTAACAGAATACTCTTTTAGCTTGTAGTGTGTCACATGATCTGTTACAGAGGAACTGTCTTAGAAAACAATGATATTTTTCTCAAAGTCCTTAATCCTAAGTAGTCTCTGCCCTTTGACTTTTCACTCTCGCTTTCTTCTGTGTCCTTGTATCTCCATTAAGTTTGAAGTTTTCGCTTGATCACCCGTTCTGACAATTATAGCATTGATTGCTCATCTTAACCATTGCTTCATATTAATAGCACATCAATAATAACATTCCTTATCATTTCTTACATATTTCTTTACACATTTCATTCCTTGCCATTTATAATACATTTCCTAACTTTCTTTGAACATACTTTTATTTAACATAACATTCTTTATTATTTAATTATTTATTTATTTCCACTAACATTTCTTTTTTTATTTGCAATCATAACCTTAATAAATAACATTTCTTAATTATACTCTCTTATCTTTTTACACATATTATTTCTTATCATTAATAATTAATAGTTATATTATTTTTCATTTAAAAATAATTATTTATTTTCGGGTATTGAGTTCTGAGTTCAGTGTGTTGTTTGCTCTTACATCCTTCTTATTATAACAATTGTTTGTCGTACACAGGAAATTCATTGTACTAACCCTCGCGACAATATTCCATTGTGTTGCTCCTGCGTTAGATTTCTGTTGTATTGCTGCGACGTTAACATTCCATTGTACCGCTGTGACTGTGCGGCCATCTGATGTTAAAACTTTTTTTTTCTTCTAGCCGTCGGCAACATGCATTCTCTTCTACTCCCCCTCTTTCTCTCTTTACAAATGCTTCACTCTTTCTCAATTCTCTCGTCACTAGTTTGGTTAAGTGAACCTACCTGAACAGCTGTCGACGGTTTTTTCATTCGTCGTTTATGATAATACTCACCGTATTTACTATAATTATTGTTACTATAATTATCACTCGTTCGGTACTTACCATGCGTATATCTAACATCATACTTACCACAATTTTGCATAGTGTTTTGTATAGATAATTTACTACGTTTCTCATTAGGCCTACAGTGATATTTATCTCCGTAAGTGTGGTGCCTTAAGTGTTTCACATGTGTCATCTTATGTGACCTACTAGTGTCTGTGTGTCTCACAATTGGGATATCGCTATTAATAAGGTATGTTTTTTAAACTTTATTTGCTTCTCTTCCTTAATGTTAATTACTTTTTTATAATTATCGTTTGTAATTACGAACGTATTTTCAACTATTATGAATTCTTCACATATTAGCTCCGTTTATTTATTAATTATTTCACAGACATTTTCTGTGATCGTGTCAATATGTGAATTTGTATCAACCATTTTTTCTGTTAATTCTTCTAGCTCTCCGTCATTTTTATTGTGTCCTGTTTAAAATTTTCAGTCTGTTGTTCTAGTTTAATATAAAATTTTCAGTCTGTTGTTCTAATTTATTTTCTAAACTTTCTGTTTGTTCTTTAAGCTTAGCATTTATATTTTCTGTTTGTTTTGTAACTAATTCGTCCATCCAAGCATGCATCATCGTTTGAAACGCTTCTATGTCCAAATTTCCTGGAGTAGTAATGTCGAGTTATATAAAAAAATTTATTTATAATATTTAAAAATATTATTTTTATGGAACAGATTTATTAAATTTTTTTATTGTTTCATTATTATTATTTCTGTATTAATATCTACTAATATTATAATTACACCTGTTTGTTGGGGTGGGTGCCAGTTGCGTTATTACAATACAATATACGCAACAAAATTAAACACATATAAAATATTCATTAATACACATCAATTATTATTCATAAATCCTATGCACACATATAACAATAGAGCATACATTTATTTATTAAATTTAGGCGTGTCGGGTCCCACGTTCATGGGCGACATTTACTTACAACGATATTTATAAACATTGTTGCAAATTTAATATAATTTAAATTTGTGGAGCCCCACGATCTTGGAGCGCCATTAATACAACGATACGTTATTACAAATTTAATATAATTTAAATTTGTGGAGTCCCACAATCTTGGAGCGCCATTTACTACAACGATACAATGTTGTTAGATGTATGCGTGTCGTGCCACACGTTGACGGGTGATAAAATTATAACAATATAAATAACGTGTATGCGTAATTGGGGTTCAGGTGTAATTATATAATAAGAGTAACTCTTTTTATGAATCGTAATATGCTTCATTTATTACTTGAAACAAACATAAAAAAATAATAATATAAAAATCATGATCAATACGCCATATGATATCCATTATCTATGGTTTCAAAGTGTCTTTACTAGTCGTGTTAACATTACAAACATATCTTAAATTCTAGATATTATATTATTAATTGTATTTAATCTTTTCTTCATTATATTAAGATTTCTTGCTTGCTCAGTCTAAATGTGTGCTTCTTTAAAAATTGTTACTACATTCTTATTCTACATTTTCTTCATACCTTTCTATGGATTTAAAATCATTTTAACACATTTAATTTATTAATTTCAATGACTCTACGTTATGTGTTTTTATTAAGAAAAATTTACGTAATTTAATTTATAATTTCAATGACTCTACTGTAATGGTACAGAATTGTGTGTTAGAGAATAATAATTTAAATCAGGCTGAATTCAAAGCAGTTGGTATTCACCTTTGGGGTACCCCGTTTTAATCAACTATACATGCAACATTATTGCAAAACACCACGTCTGTGTTTTGCTTTGAGTCAACTAGTCTAGACATGTTACGCAACCGCTGGCAACTCATGCGGCCGTGAATTACTGAAAACGTCTGTTACAACAGGCAGTAAAAGAATATCAGAATTCCCGGCCTGAACGCTTGGACATACCGACCTATCAGAGACGGCGAAATAAAAAATACATACTTTGGCGCGCGCTGCTTGGCCACCACCTAAAGTCAGTTGTTGACTAACAGCAGAGTTGAATAGTAGTCGTCGGCAGCCTACCTTTATACTGGGTAGACGTAATTCAACCGTAGCCTCGGGCGCTTGCGATAGGCCGAAAATGCTATAATCGGCCTATCCAGTAAAGTGTTGTAAGAAGAATGAAGCAATACGAAAAAATAAAAAACCCGCTAAAACAAGCATTTAGTGACAGTGGTGATAATATAACAGTTTTAACAAGATTAACTTAGTGATATTATTAAAAAAGCGTCTCAACAGGTAGTGCTACAAATCGGACCATGTGCAGTTAAGTAAAAGCGAAAGAACATAATTAAATGGCCAAAACAAAATAAAATTTTATATCAATTTCTATTTTTTTATAAAAATGTCCAGTTAAAATGAGATCTCAAAAGAAAAAGAAGGGGGATAATTAGAGAGAGAGAGAGAGAGAGCAAATGATCAAAGTACTGATATGTCTTGTAATGGTTTTGGTTTAATAATTTATGTATAGTAATTTTGTGACTAGTAAATTTCATTTGATGGTTTAAACTTCAATGATTGGAATTCAAAGAATTTTCGTAGTATAATTTTGTATCACAACGTTGGTAACTAAGGACGAATGTGTTAAAATAAATTCAGATTTTGTATGATGTTAACCATGCATAGAGAGTAGTTATTACGCCCGTTTAACATAACCTGTCCTGTATGGAAAATCTCGCCTAATCGAACCTGGTAAGTAAGTAAAGTAGATAAGGGGAAAATGTATTAAGGTTTCCATATTTGTCCTTTTGTTTAAAAATATTGGTGGCGACCTATAAGTATTTTGGAATCTTCTGTTTTTGGTAAGTCAGGGCGAGTGCGTAAAAAGATCGCACGAGGTAAGCAAAAGTATGAGGGGGAAAAGTAAAAAAAAGTAACAATGGCGACCCTGCCAGGATGACTCATATGGAATCTTCTGATATGGGTTTAGGCCTGATTGGAAGTACAAGACAGGTTGTGGTAATGGCGTATGTGTGAATAATTATCATATATAATTACGTTGTGTAAATTAGGTTATGTTTTGGTAGCGTAAATGTTGGTTTTATTTCCACGTAATACTAACGATTTTATGTAGTGGGTATTTGTAGTTAATGTGAATAATTATTGTATTATATAAAGGGTATTATAATAAAAAATTAGGTTAAAATGGCTGAGGTAAAAGAAACCGAAGGAAAAGGGCGTTCAATAGCTGATGTGTACCATCTTCTGAAAACAATGTTTGATGATATGAATACTAGATTTGCCGAACTAAGAAATGATATCAAGGGATTAAATAGTGATATGAAAGAACAAAATGAAAATGGGAAATTAGAGACAGATAAATTGAAGGAGAATAAAGAAAGCGAACCAAACCAGGTAAGTGGTTCTGATAGTGGAGGTAATAATGACGATACTTTTACAAATAACAGTGTTAGTTTAAGTGCAGTGAAGATAAAAAATGAGGTAGATGAGGTTAAAACAAGTGATAATCAGAAAGAGGTTAGTTTAAGTACAAACAAGGCTAGAGTTGATAAGGTAAGTGGAAATAATAGTGACAACTATAATTATAATGAGGAAATGATTACGAATAAGCAAGTGATAGACTACAAGGTGAGTAATAATGTGGTTAAATTAAGTGAGGATTCTAATGGGGAAATAATTACGAATCGTAATGGTAATAGTTCAAATGCAAGACAGGTGATGAATTATAAGGTAAGTGGTAGTGTTAAAGTAAGTAATGATGAAATATTATTGAATAAAAATAATGGTGATATACTGAGTAATAGTGGTGGTGATACTGAGAGTGTAAAATTAGTTGAGGTTAATCAGGGATTTCTAGTTAGTGTTTATGACTAAGAAAGGGAGTATAGAGATAGTTTAGTGGTAGAGGGGAGAACAGGGGGCAAATTTTTCTGGGGTTAAATGTGAAGCAGAGATTTCACAAGTTGTTTATGGGGATAAGAGATCCTCAATAGGACATTTGGGCGACAATGGATTGGCAAATGGTCAAAATAGGTTTTTGTGTATATTTGGTACGGCCAGATGGTGTTTAAATAATAAAGTGGTTTTGCCCTCTGTGTGGAGTGAGAATGTGAAATTGGGCTGGGAGAATGATAATAAAGAAAGAAATAGAGTGATAGAGTTGTTCAGGTTAAGTAGAGATTATGAAGGATTAGTTAAGGAGTTAAATAATGAGAGAATTATTACCAATAATAAAGACTTACCTGGTGCAGTAGCTAACGATGAGTAGATTGTAGTTGATAATGATAAACATTTACATTGGGGAGAATTAGTGTCCTTGTAGTAGCTGATAATTGTGATAATGATGTAACTCACTTGGGTGTAACAATAAATACTAACGGAGACTGGACTAAAAATAATAATGTAGACTTGTACTATGATAAAATAATAATGGGGGGTAACCCTAGGGATTATTATTATGGCAAAATGAATAACAAAGATTTAAAGGGGTATTACACAAATGATAGCCATGTGAAATATGTAAATAAAAATGAAAAATGTTATGTGAAATTAAGACTAATTTTCGATGACAAGGGTTAGATAATTAATGAATGAACATTTAATTATTTGAGTTAATGGTAATTACTTGGCTTATTTAGGTAATGAAGTGTGGTAAATAATAATTGGATACGACAAAAATTTATAAATAAATGTGTTGGTGTTAAATGTATTATGTCAGGGTATGTTGGGAGAATGCATATGTAACAGATGTTTGTAGTATGTTATAATAATAATATTTTATTTTACTAAATAATTAACAGGAGGTACTAATGAATTTTATTTTGAATTGTGTACTTGGATTAAAAAGTGTTTTTAATAATGTAACTAAAGTTAAATTGTTTTGATTTGAGTTGAAATGAAATTAATTTAAAATTGTGAATTTTAGTAAGGAATATAAATATACTGTGATTGGAATTGTAACATCAATGGTAACTGATTACAGTATTTATTTAAAGTAAAAATTAAAGGTGATGTTAATATTCTTGTAGTGCAGCAGCTGATATGCTGTTGACATGGACATTGTATTTTGTGTGACTAATGTTTACAGTCACGCTGGAGTTGACAATAACAAGAATGTTTTATTTTGATGAATCATTGCTATGAGTAAATTCTGTTATGAAACAGAAGAAATACAAGATGTGATGAAATGAAGGTAACTTTTTATGAATAACATAAGGAAATAACTTAGTGTTTTGATTGTAATATAGTTTAAAATTTATGTGAGAGGATTTTGTTAATGAAGAATCATTTTGAAAAATGTAATCAAAGTAAATGAAATTGTTTTGAACAAATGAGGTAATTAAATAAAATTAAATTTGAGTAGGAATTAAATTAATTGAAAAGGTGAATTTTAATAATGAATTTAACTTAATTTTGATTTGAATTTTGATTGGCATGGTGAAATAAATGCGAATTGATTAATGATTAAAGTTTTTATTTCATTGTAAATTTGGGATTAATATTGTAATGTTTATAACTTTTATTTAAATCTAAAGAAGAAATGTTGGTGACCTGTAACATGTATTTTACAGTAAGACTGTTATGTAATAAATTTGTAATTTTGGTGGGTAATAGTGTTTTGTGAACAGTAAACAATTTATAGGGGATTTTTATGTATTCCATGTAAATAAATGTAAGTAGACAGTAAGTTTATATTGCTATGTAGACATATGTATATTGTAACGTAGTAATCGAAGGCGTCCTTCTTATTTTAAGCCCCGCGATGGAAGCTAATCTGTAACATGGTAAATGCGGTCGTCCCATCTACTTCCAAACCTCACCTGGTATTCGTCAATCTGTAACGAATTATATAAGATGTACCTGCAAAATGTGTACATAAAAAATAATGTGTTTGGATGATTAGTGCGTTCGCCTCGCACTGGGTCGTTACAGTAATGTTGTGGCTAGCGATGTTCGTAGCGTAGATATGATCACCTGTATACTACGGCAGTAACCTTACCTGTCATTCTTAGGGGGTGTGATAATCCCGGGTGGCGCCAAGTCGTTTTACAAAACAACTAAAAATTATGTTTAAACAAGTTATCAGCGTTGCGGGTTGGTGCATTCAAATAGTTCCCGCTCGCACAGCCGTCCCAATCGTCGCTTCTGCCATATGACTGACAACTTGCTTACTGCTACGATTTATTCTTAAACACAAGTAATTAATATATAGCACTCCCTATGATATGATAACGCTGGTTACTCCCTGTAATAAATATTTTTAATGGGTGATAACTGAAAACATTTACATATACAATAAAACAATTATCAATTCGCTCCGACTGATACATGAGATCTTGCCTTCAGGGTCGGCGAAGTGATTTAGAAACCATTTAACCTAGCGTCATTGTTTACGTTAGGCTTGTTACAATTATTATTGTTTTCCTAAATCGTGGATCCTTTTGGCTATGAGTTAAAGAACTCCAATGGTTACAATAAAAATATAAATTACCTTAATCTAAGTGTACATGAAAGATAAAGTGTGCTGTTACAATCTGTTGTGTTGTGTCGTAAAAGTGTTCTGTAAGTTCGTGTTTAATTCTTAGGTTATATCAATGTTAACAAAGTTTCTATTAAGTTTTAATTTGCTCAAATATTCTATGAAAGAGAAATATTGTTTCTATAGTGCGGTAATTTTACCTTTCAAAATTATTTAAAGTGATTAGGGTTGGTGGAAAATAAATAATTGGATGGTACTTAACACCTCAACGTGTCTAGTTGCCTTCGTAGTTTATTCGAGATAGGATTTGGCTGCATACATTCAGTTTTCATAAATTTTGGGCTTCACTAAATGTGGCGTCTTTTTCGTCATGGGTTTTGACATTCTTTTCATGGATAATTTCTATTTAATTGGTCTTGGGTCTTGAAATATCTGTTACAGTGGTCATCTGCTTCTTTAATGACCAAATTCAGGAACTTTGAATAACTATTTGCATGGTTTACACAGAAAAAACGCTTTTCCAAACTTTTGCATCTGCATTGGCTTAATGACGCTTCGCTTCTGTTAATTTCCAACAGTATTTTCGTCTTCAACCGCCGTTTCCATAGTAACGGTATTATTCTAATTGGCTGATTTTGAGATGATGTATTGTTATCAAAAATTCGAATTCCTCGTATATCTTCTGATTACTGTTATTCCTCCATCTTCCTTCCTGGTTATTAAATATTGTCACTATAGTATTTATTCTCGTTCATAGATTATTTTGATACCCCACAAGCTTGGGTAATTTCAGATTTTAAGTTTTTACAATTATGTTAATGCTTGTTAATTACATTTCTTTTTGTATAATAATGCCTATTACAATATTTTGTGTTATAAATGATTTATTATTTATTCTTGGTGATCCCTTCACCTCAGATTTTCTAAATTCTTATTCAATTTGTTATAATTTTTGGTGGTTTGGTTCTGACAGTTATGTTTTTTCTAGGCCTAAGTAGCCATTATAATAATTTACTTATTTCGTTCAAACCACATTTTGGTTCAGCCTAGTGGGCCTTACTTTGTTATTTTTATTAGTTGTGTTGTGTTTTGAGTCTGTTGGTGTGTTTTTTACTGTTCAATATTGCTTCCTCTATTTCAATCTTTAAAACATAACATTAACATTAACACAATTTTTTATAAGTTATTAGAGTTATTATTTTGATTAAGAAATATCATCACTCCCTTCTAACTTATCCTTATTTGTTAATTTTTTTGTTTATAACACATATTATTTTTGTTGTGATAAACAACATCACTTTCTATTAAATCAATAATAGTCCTTTATAATTTAGGTATCTTTGTTAGTTTTTTGACTTCTTAATCTCTAAACAATTTTTATTTTCCCTCCATGTTAACACCTTCAATTTATTCTATTCTGGAATCCTCCCTTTTTACTTACTACCAGCTATAATTAAACTTAACTCTATTGAACATCTTTTCTTAAGTAAAAAAGTCATCATCACTTCTAGTGTTTACTATACCTTATTCTATAATTCACACTTAATACTATTTTTCATCAGCTATTTATTCACTGTTAATTTCCAACCTTTATCTTACCTTCACTTGTAAATTATTTATTGTTAATTATAACTTCACTAGTGTCACACTTCACTTTGGGGTTTTTACACCTACACTATTGCACTGTATCACTGTTTATATTATTTGTTTTATAGTGGGTGTTCCCTATACTTATTTCTCTTTCATATCCTTAATACTAATGACAATTAATACTTAATAATTAATACTTACTAACTAATAACAATTCTTATTTGTGGTTTAGGTTGCCTTTTTAATGGGTAGTAACCGTTATCTCTCCTTCCTTCGGATAACCATTGTTTTGGTTTCAATATTCTTGTTGAGTGCTTTATTACTTGTTTTGGTGAACCATTATTGGTTTTCACTTCTGCTTGTCTCCCTCCTTCTTCATTTTCATCCGTTTCTTTGGATATTCTGGGGTCGTTTAAACAAATGAACTTGTTTCCTTTTGGGTTGGGTTTATTACTTTCTTATTCTCGTTGTTTATTTGTGTGGTTCCCTTCTTTATTTGTTTCTTGATGTTGGGTCAATCACTTGGGTTAGGTCAAAGTCGTCGTATTGTCGTGTCATATTCCTTATATTTTAATTAAAATCAATCAGTTTATTTGATAAGAAGTATTTTTACAATTATAAATATATTTTTTATCCCTGGTACGGGGTTGGCTATTTGTGTCGTAACAATATTGTAGAAAAGGAACCAGTACTTTGACAATAATGAACCGGTATGACTAAGAGGAAACGAATCAGTTGAGGATATGGAATAATGGAAGGCCATGTATTGATATTTGAATTGAATGTTTCAGAGTCAGGTGATACTGTGGTGGGTGCCTATCTGATTTTATGGTGTTGGGATCTCAAGCAGAGAAGTCCAGTAAGGTTGGATGGGTGCAGCCACAGCCACCGGACTAGGGGGTAAGTACCCATGATTTTAGTAAAGAACAAAGGGGGTTGTGGTGCCATATCATCACTGGTCCTCTTAGGTTTTAGGCAATGAGAGTTTTTATGCTTCGGAATAAAACCTCTCATTGGGGGGGTATTGTAACGGTACAGAATTGTGTGTTAGAGAATAATAATTTAAATCAGGCTGAATTCAAAGCAGTTAGTATTCACCTTTGGGGTACCCCGTCTTAATCAACTATACATGCAACATTATTGCAAAACAGCACGTCTGTGTTTTGCTTTGAGTCAACTAGTCTAGACGTGTTACGCAACCGCTGGCAACTCATGTGGCCGTGAATTACTGAAAACGTCTATTACAACAGGCAGTAAAAGAATATCAGAATTCCCAGCCTGAACGCTTGGACATACCAACCTATCAGAGACGGCGAAATAAAAAATACATACTTTGGCGCGCGCTGCTTGGCCACCACCTAAAGTCAGTTGTTGACTAACAGCAGAGTTGAATAGTAGTCGTCGGCAGCCTACCTTTATACTGGGTAGACGTAATTCAACCGTAGCCTCGGGCATTTGCGATAGGCCGAAAATGCTATAATCGGCCTATCCAGTAAAGTGTTGTAAGAAAAATGAAGCAATACGAAAAAATAAAAAACCGGCTAAAACAAGCATTTAGTGACAGTGGTGATAATATAACAGTTTTAACAAGATTAACTTAGTGATATTATTAAAAAAGCGTCTCAACAGGTAGTGCTATGAATCGGACCATGTGCAGTTAAGTAAAAGCGAAAGAACGTAATTAAATGGCCAAAACAAAATAAAATTTTATATAAATTTCTATTTTTTTATAAAAATGTCCTGTTAAAATAGATCTCAAAAGAAAAAGAAGGGGGATAATTAGAGATAGAGAGAGAGAGAGAGGGAGAGAGAGAGAGAGAGAGATAGAGAGAGAGAGAGAGAGAGAGAGAGGGAGAGAGAGAGAGAGAGTGAGAGAGAGAGAGAGCAAATGATCAAAGTACTGATATGTCTTGTAATGGTTTTGGTTTAATAATTTATGTATAGTAATTTTGTGACTAGTAAATTTCATTTGATGGTTTAAACTTCAATGACTGGAATTCAAAGAATTTTCGTAGTATAATTTTGTATCACAACGTTGATAACTAAGGACGAATGTGTTAAAATAAGTTCAGATTTTGTATGATGATAACCATGCGTAGAGAGTAGTTATTATGCCCGTTTAACATAACCTGTCCTGTATGGAAAATCTCGCCTAATCGAACCTGGTAAGTAAGTAAAGTAAATAAGGGGAAAATGTATTAAGGTTTCCATATTTGTCCTTTTGTTTAAAAATATTGGTGGCGACCTATAAGTATTTTGGAATCTTCTGTTTTTGGTAAGTCAGGGCGAGTGCGTAAAAGATCGCACGAGGTAAGCAAAAGTATGAGGGGGGAAAAGTAAAAAAAACGTAACACTACGTTATGTTCATTACGAAAAATAATTAAATAATTTTCTGATTACATATTAATTACATTGAATTTTATCTCTATCTACATACTTATTATTTATGCTTACAAAAATGTTTTGTCTTTGTTTTCTCTCTTTTTTATTAGTCTTTTAATGTCTTTCTCTTTGAAAATTATGTATTGGTTTTTCGTCACCTTAAATTCCGCAGAGTTGTCCCATGTCCTCCAGTGATTCCTTCGGTTCGATCCTCCTGGATGTCCTCTTGTCCTCACTGCTCGTCCTCCATGGTACATTGGCTGCTCTAGACTATGATGACATGTTGCTCTGGATCTGTAGCTGTTATTATAGAAACGTCTCTAGTCCTCTGCATCTCCTTCCTCTGCTAGTCATGCTCTCGTACTCTGTCAGGAGTTGATGTGCTAAGCTGGCGACTGCTTGTAGACGTCCGACGATTTCTTCGTTACGGGACTTTTTTTATTATTGTTTTTATTACTTTAAATTAAAAACAATACCATAATACTTTATAAGTTCAGCTACAAAAATCGTACTGATGTTAGATTTCTCGTCTAACTTCGTCCCAAATAGTTTAAAAAATTCGCGTCTCGGACCGGCACAGCGTACCGCCGCGACTGTGGTTTGTTAGAGAAAAAAATTCTTCTCTCCTGGGCTTCTATTTATATCCACCCAGAAAACTGCACATGTCGATTCAGGAATCAGCCTGTCGACATTTGAAACATCGCATGTTAGCCCCCACTCTCGTCTCATTTCACATAATTGCACTTTTTTGCCAATCGCACTGTCTAACACGGATTTCACGGCGATAAAATATTGTCTCGTTTAATGACTTATGAGATGTGCAATTATCATGATGCTCACACTACTAGTATAATTATGATGCATTAAAAATCATACTGGCTTCGCACTGATTGTCCGAATTACGTAAAATTCGCACTGCACTCGTGTCCGATTTTTACACATTTTTAGAAGTTTTTACCTTCTCACTAACATTTATGGTTTTCTTAAAAATAATTATTATCTTAATTTAGCATTGACTTGGGGGGTGAGATTGCAACTTTCAGGATCAGACAGGCTTCACGCACACACATTATTTACTTGTATACACACATGCAGTGGTAATCACGTGATGTTTACCTGTTGATTCCTGCTTGAAAGCCAGCTTCCAATCTCACACCTGCTCGTCTATTATATATTATTGAAAGTAACTTAAATATTTATAATATTATAATGTATGCGCATTACAGCCTTTGCTTGTATTGTCACAGTATATCACTACTGACTCGGATCACTAATTTTTTACACCAAGAACTCGACAGAGAGCACTCCTAGCAGCAGCCTTTGATGAAGCTTGTAATAAGCGAAAGCTAGTTCAGGCTATAAGGTAAAAGTTTAACATTTTTACCAATAAAAAATTAGTAATCCGAGTCAGTAGTGATATATTTATAATTACTAGTGGTCGCCCAGTGGTCGAAATTCGACCGTAATTCAGTAAATTTTTAAGTTTGAACGTTATTGAGGTTCTTTTGTCAAAGAGTATACCTCTATAATCATTGCATATACGTTTTTTGAATTTTGTTCTATTACGTCAGCTGCGAGCGTGTACAAATACGTCTTTAGCGTGTGTTGTTTGCCTTAATTCCCTGCAATACCTATGAAATTTAAAATTTAATGTTAGTAACAGTTGAAAAAAAAAACACAATACAGCTTGTATTTGTATTTATTTTTTGATATAATTCATTGTCAGTTTTAATTTTTTCATGTTATTATTGAATCAAATAAACGCTAATAAAAATGAGACTTGACATTCATAGAAGTATAAGATACATTGTTTTAAATTCTAGTGGATTACATTTCATTTTTGGTAAGGCACAAAATTCGAAAACAGTTTGAAGATTATCTGCTACAAAGCTTATATAATTTTTTAATTTTTTTTTTCTATGCATTAATTTTCTAGTTATTTGAAAAATATGAAAGATAGGAAAAATGAGGTTTAGCTTGGCTAAGCCATATTTAAAAGGCAATAACGCGTTTTTTGACATTTCCTTGGGTTTTTCTTATTGCCATACTGACCAGGTTTCGCCAAGGCTACACAGTTATTTTGCCTATCTTTTTCGAATTATATAAAATTTAAATAAAAAATTAATACAAAATAAAAAATGAAATAAAAAATACGTGCCTCGTATTTTTTCATATATTTTTCATTAAATCAAAAAACCGGGCGGTTAAAAAAATAAATGTTGTCCATTGAACTGAAAATAGTTTGAAAGTGAATTTAATGATTCAGAACTTCTGTGTAACCGATGTTTTTTGTAAAAACTCTTTCATCATTTGCTAAATGCCCTTGGCCATTATATTCGGAAATATAAAATCTCAAACCATCGAATGATCGAACTCTACTTGCTGCAACGTACAATTGACCATGTGTAAAAACTGGCTGCCTCAATAAAATTCCAATTTTTTGAATGTTTGTCCTTGAGACTTATTTATTGTCATCGCAAATGCAGGTATAATTGGAAATTGAGTTCTTTGAAAGTTAAATGGTAAAACAGTACCGGAATATGTTAAATTTATACGTGGAATCAAAATTCTCTTATTGCATGCGGTTCCAGTTAAAACTTCGCAATCAATAGCATTACGATGCATACACTTGATGCGCATTCTTGTTCCATTGACTAATGCTTCCTTTGTATTTAAGTTTCTGATCAGTAAAACGATGCAATTTACTAACTTATGTGGTGGCAAACCACTAATAGTTAAAGAATTCAAAAACTCTACTGGATAGTTATTGATTTCATTGTCATCATCACAAATTATTTTATCGTAGCTATGATATGTTTTCTGTTCACCTGGTATTCGATTAAGTATATCAGTATTAATAAAAGTACAATCATCATTTTTAGGTGCTAAAATAACTGACTTCAATATGTTATCTGAGAGTATGTTTTCGGAAATATTTCTATACACCTCATTAATAATATTATTTTCATCTCCTATTAATTGCTGAGGTATTTCAATAATATTTTCACCAAACTGAGGGAATTGTGGGGCTTCATCATTACCAATTTTTTTCAAGAATTCGACAAATTCTATTTCACTTGGTAAGGCTCTCATATTTTGAGTAAACGTTACTTTATGAAAATAAACAAATTTATGCCAACTCGTGACACAATTTTCAATTAAAGTTGCACGTGATCCATGTGGGACAACTGGTAAGATTTGCCGAAAATCACCGCACAGAAGTATCGTTTTCACTCCAAATGGTTTATGTTTATCATTTTCATCGCATAGATCCTGCAATAATCTATGATTTTCAACACTTGCAGTGGGCACATAGAAATTTCATCAATAATTATCAATGATGATGAATTTATGTAACGTCCATAGCTACTATTTGCGGTAATATTCGCTACAGAATTTTCCAAAATGGATATAGGCAATTTAAACACATTGTGTAAAGTTCAACCTCCAAGTAATAGAGTTGAAGCTATGCTACTGAACGATGTTGCAATGCAACTAAGATTAAGCGAATTTAATTTGTGAATGATTGCTGTTTGTGTGAATGTTTTTCCACAACCTGCATGAGCGGTTAAACAAAAAACATTAGATCCAGTATCATGATGCAAAACTTCACGAATCACACGATCAATTAGATTACGCTGTTCAATATTTGCAGTTTCATAATGCTCAGAAAACAGAAACTCTTGTTCTATTGGATCAATAGCATTTGCTTCGTCTGTTCTCTGCGAATATGTGGGAACTGGTTAAACCAAGTTCTTGACATGACAAATTATGAACATTCAAAATATCTTCAATTTCTAATAGAGCTGTGTTAAAGGATACTTCTTCATTGTAATCTCTCAAAAAATCTTCACTAAGATATACTTTAAATTCATTCCATAATGCCGATGCATTGGGTGGCACATTTAATGCACAAATGTAACCAAATAAATTTTGCATTTGTTTTGGTGAATGTAATTCTTTTGCTTCATTTAAACATTCGCGCCATTCATTATCATTTGCAGCAATGCCACGAGCATGGCACACTTCCACAAAAGAAGTGTGTATAATTCCATTGTATGTTCTAACATCCTCAAATGATTTTGGACCACAGACATGTAATAAAAGCAATCGTAAATGGAAAAGTTTGATGTCTTTTGGTGATACTACATATATGCGTGTAATGATTTTATCACCTCCACGCCTTCTCTTCTTCCATTTTTTTCGGGAATCTTCCCACACATAATGCAAAGGAATTTCAATATACTTATATTCATGCGCTGATGGATCTGATCGATTCAATTCAAAAAATGCTAATAATTTTGTTTGTCTTGCATTTTCAATTGCTTGACGTTCTTGCCCTTCTCGAAAGTAAACATTCAGTCTACGCGGTAAATGAATGTCAAGTCTAACGATGACATGTGATTGAAAATGCATTGGTAATTCATAGATGCGCCATACAGCTTCAGTTGATCCGACATAACGGCCATTTAAAAAATTTTTAACTTCATCAATTTGTATTTCTTGACCTGGTTCATTTCTATCTGAACCTAATTCAACAGATGCACTGTCATAGCCTTTATACACATATTTATAAATGTATTTAACACTTTTAACTGTAGTGCATACTTCAACATTTATATGGCAATTAAATTTGGCAAGTAAATACGGATTGTATGGTACAACATAACGATTGTCGAGGCAACTACCACGAACTTCAGCATTAATACCATTATCACGCCTTCTGTATAATGGATATCCATTTAATGATTCACATGTAAATTCATTAAATCGTTTTGGATAATCTTTTGTCCATTTTCCATCTCTCATACATACAGAATTTGGATTAAGTACACCGCATGGACCATGCATCATGTGTTTTACAACATATTCATGTAATGTAGGATGTGTTTGAATGTTAGGAATCTCCGCAGATACAACTTTATCAATATCAGTAGCGTTAACAATTTTATCTTGCTCATTTAAAGAGAGTAAAATGTGAGCATGAGGCAATCCTCTCTTTTGAAACTTAATTGTATAAATGAGTGCTTCAACTTTACCGAAGATTTTTTTAGTGTAAGGCCCTCAATTAATGCTTTCAGTTTGGACTTGAATGCATGCACAACAATATCAGGTCGCAAATTAGCTGACTCACCTACACCAATATTGCTAACTATTTCAGGCCAACTTGGATTGCAAGTCATTGTAATAAACAAAGAAGGCTTTCCGAAATGTTGTACAATTGACATAGCATCTAAATAATTCTGATACATATTTCTTGGAGATCCATTGAATGAAGATGGTAAAATTACTCTACGGCCAACATTATTGGCATTGGGCTTAAATTCTAAATAATCTGTTAAATTGTTGTAAACTTCAGACCTAAGACTTGTTTGAGTTTGTCGAATGAAATGTAACCTTGTGCCCTCTATTCTCACATACATATCAACTATCCACTGCAGAAATAATTTTTGTGAATGGTGCAACATGCTAACATCTTCTCTAATTGCAAGTCGATAGGCTGCATACTGAAGCATGGTTAATTTATTTCTGGGCGCTCTTGAATTAGATGAAGTTGGTACATTATGAGAAATATTGATATGCCACCCAGTATCACCATTTGGAAAAAGTAATGAATACGCTAAAGGGACCAATGATGAATCCAAAACAGATATTTTTTATGGTACCATTAACTTTTGAAAACGAAACCATATTTCGTTCAAAGGGTGGCTCACCATCAACTGTACTAAATATTACTGCTACATCAGTTTGAACTGCATCATTATAACGGCGTAGATCTAAATTACGATTTACTTTAATGAGCATACAAATTTCTTTATTTTGATTTTCAACTCTCTGACAATGATCTTTCATTGCAATGAA
This sequence comes from Magicicada septendecula, assembly GCA_034769895.1. Lineage (NCBI taxonomy): Eukaryota > Metazoa > Arthropoda > Insecta > Hemiptera > Cicadidae > Magicicada > Magicicada septendecula. Next base: position 393,785,080 of record CM068374.1, on the reverse strand, counting down.
TGACCAAACGAAAGGATTAATGCGTTCCAATTAAAGAGAGATTTTGCGCAATATATTGTTATTGCATGTTTGATTATAGTGTTCACGTAATCTATAATTGACAGCAGTGTCAACATCATAAAAATATAATTGCGCATAACATGGTGAGCGACCATATCCAGCAGTCATTGGACCTGATCTGTGATAAAAAACATCATGTATTTTAAAATGATACACTCCACGCGTAACTGTATCCAAAATTTTAGCTTCTGAGCTAACCATAGCAAATGATGAATTGTATTTACGAATGTTTTCAAAATAATTTTTTGACTTTCTTTTTATTGAAGGTTCATTTGAAGTAAGTCCATCATACAATGATTTAAAGTATTCATTTTGACTTAAGGCCGGTAATATTGCTTTACCCTTATGACAATATGAAGTGAATGCAGTCCTTTCACCTAAAGTGACCTCAGATTCGAAATGTTTTGCATTGCAAAACCTGCATTGTAAATGCATTAATCCACAATCAAAAGTATTAAAATTTCTTGGAATGACATTCAGTGCGCATTTAAATGTATCCCTCAAAATAATTTCATCATTTTGTATACTATTTACACTATTTAAATTTGCATTTGTTCTATTATCATTTTGACTTTCACGCGAATATTGTAAGTAAACGTGATCCCCCTCTTTTAAAATAAATGTATGTAATTTAATTTAATCGATTGTAGTTGAATCTCGCGTTACAATTTGAAACGTTAATATGAACTCTCTTTACTTTATATGCAGTAATTCTCTTTAGTGATAAATGGTAAATATTGTTTATGTAGTAAAGTGTGATAATTATAGTGGATAATATATTAATCGCTGGTCAGTGAATGAATGTAACCGTAGCGTCGATCTTGCAGTGGAACACCTCTTCTTGGTTAAGTGTTGTCAGTGTACGTACCGTCAAGTCTCGTCTGGACAAATAATTTATAATAAAAAACACTTTCACGTACCTGATAGTAGTACTGGAAGTTCTGACGTTCACTTACCCAAAAATAAACTGTCAGGATGATCTTATGACCAGCTTACTTTATAAACAAGGTTATACTACTCCTTGTGTGCAATATGGGCGCCACATGGGTTTACTTTAGGAAAACTTCCCATGAAAAAAACAAATTGATAAATTTCAGAATTGTATAGGTTCACTTTATGCTTCGTTTAAATGCTTGATGCATTTACAACAATTCAAATATAATATGGTAAATTCTCTACTCAGAGTTATCTCACTGTACTCAATGTTGAGTATTAATTATCTATATGAAATAAATGTAATCAAAGTTTATACTGAATAAAATCGTGGGTTTATTTTACCCTTTAAAACAACTCAACAAATAAAAATACAATTATTACGTTAACATAATCTTGATGTTAAGTTGCCCGTCTACAATACGGCCTAGCTCAGTTTAGAACAATAAAACTCTTATAACTATTAACAAATTTGACTTTTAATATATAATTTACCTCACGGGTAGGCTCTTTGAAATACAAATAGAATACTATCAAATGCCTTGACAGACGTTAATATAATGATAAATCGTAATTTGGCCTCTATTTTAAAAACTCGTAATTATTTTTTAAGGTTAGCGATCGTTACGCTTACTTATATACTAACAAATATTATGATGCTTAATACTAACACAAATATCTTACGTTGGATTAATTAATCCTCTAAATAAATTGATTCTGTGTGTATTTTTGAAAGTTTTGTTGTCCTTGCGTCAGTACAATGTTGTTGAAAATTATGATCAGTGCAAACAGATAAGTAATATAAATGGTCACTGTGTTACCTTATTTCTTTTAATCGTATAGATTAAAATTTAAAAAACACTCCAGTGATCGGATTATAATGATCACTGGTTAATTACACTTTATACGCACTTGGAACGAGGAATCTGCCCTCTTCTTAATAAAACTGGGCTATTTAAATTACTGATTAGAATACTCTCGCTCGTTCCGAACACACGCACTAATTAAAATATTCACTTATTACTGTCAAAGCACTTTCGTGTGGTTAATCGCTGTACTGTTAACTGTCTTGAAGAATTTTGAAATATTTACTGTTGTTATACTATGTTAAGTCATAAAAAGTATTACGCTGGCGAGCGGCGACTGTATCGCTTGAGTGGGTTGACAAATCTGTAACGAATTTCTCTGCGCTGCTGGTTATATACCCCTTCGCTGCATCGCGCTTAGGGAGAAAAGTCGTTTAGTAAACTCTTTTTTGATTGGCTCTGATAACCGTTCAAATGACGTATCGTTTTTTCTAACAGCCACTGGAGCGAACGTTGTACTCAGCTTTCATTGTTATTGTTATTACTTGGATAATTTCTTAATTTTAATAAACAATGATGCTAACAGGCACTATGCACTTATTATAATTCCAATCTCGAGGTTATTACCATCAAATTAAAGTTTAGTTTCTGGGCTTTAATTTGATGTGGCTTAACACTGGTTTTAACCTCGTTTTCTTTGACAATGCTTATAAATAATGTTTTGAAACATGGTTTCTCACTGTCGTCTGCTAGCAATGCATAATGCGATCAATTCCTATCTTTTTACATTTAGTGATTTACACTGCGTTTTCTTTAGAACGTCATTATTTGAACACTAATACATCTATGATTATAATTAAGAGCTATTTATAACTGTACAATATTAATTCTTAACATAATTATGGTAATACACTATTATACAAAATCCTTATTCTCTAAATACATTTTTCGGGCCTACTCAATTTAAAGTCATACCTTAATTATTGAGTGGTGGTATTTCACATTTCGCTTAATTATATTGATCGTTCAGTAAATTTTATGTTCACTAGGAGTCCTGTTTCCCCATTAATTTACTGACAAACATTTGTTTAGGCATGGGCTAGACACATTCTTAGTACTATGTTTATGCCTTAATAATGGTTACTAATTACATCTTGTCTAATAAGGAAGTTACTCATCCATATAAGATTTCCTTTTATAACTATTTTTACCCACTAATATTACATCTGGGCTGGTAATGCTGTTTTTAATATACATTGTGGCCATAGCTATTCTAGTCATAGGCTTTGTTATTTATTGGTCATGGTTCTTTTACTTTCAGCCAAAATGCTGTTACTGATATTACATTATTTCAGTCATTATTTAGTTAGTTTTACTTTTACATGACTCTACATTAATGTCATGGACTGGCTCGTTTGACAGCTTATTGTGAACTTTGCATGTCCATTAGTTAAAGTCAGTCATAGTGTTTGTTGTAGTGTCATGCAGTGTATTCATCACTGCTTCTTGGGATCCTTCCTCTTCTTTCTTCTTTGCTGGTCCTTCTCTTCTTTGCTACATTCATTATAAATGATTCACTTTTATCACTTTAGTGTAATTATTTACCCTTCTGGTGAGTGTCTAGGTTATGTAACATTTTGTGGTGTTACATATACTCCCCTCTCAAAATTGATAATTTGAGAAAAGTTTTATATTTTGAAGAAATTATCATTTTATTTTGTTTTATCATACTATTACTGCTTCTTTCTGCATTAAGTTCAATAGTTTGTTGGTGTGTTGCACTAGATTGAGTTTTTGGCTAGTATTATTTTTTAGCTTACTAGTATTTTTCAAGTTTCTTATATTCTTAGTCATTCAGTTATAACATGTCTTAGTTCTTAAATTAACAATTTCCTGTTCTACAATAATACATTTTTCTTTACATTAAACACATCTTGATTCTTGTGACAAACTCTTTTGTTCTTTTATTTTTACCTCACAGTGTTTGATCTATAATTCTTGACATATTACAATTTAATTCCCTAACATTTGTAATGGGTTTGGAATCAGAGGGGCTCTATTTGGCTTCCATACTCCGCCGTTCCTCAGTTACACATCCTCAAAATCAGAGGAATCTTCATCTCTGTCTGGGACAATAAAAAGTTGCACATAACAACAGTTGCACTATCACAACACATAAAATATAACATATCATTTATTTTTTCAATAAGACATCATATTCAATATAACATTCAAGGTATTAGAGGTTTCATTGTTATCACTGTTCATGCTTTATCATTTTATCTAACATACTTCTCTTCACAGGTCATTTTTTTATTCATAACTTGGCACATTGGCTATATTATTTATCAGCCTGGTTGCTATTCTTCGATACTAGTTTGTAAGTTGTTTTGGTTATTTCAATGTTTTTAAATTACACACTTAAATTTATCACTATATAATTATGCAGTTGGTCTTTAAATTCTTCTTGAGTTCACCATATTTCACGCTTAACATTGTTTATACATTGGGTTTTTAACACTTTGTTCATTATCATCCTGGATTATCAGGGGGTTTACAATATTCATATGACAAACATTTTTGTTATATTTAACATGATAAACATTTTTCTTTATCATTTAATTAACATTCTCATTCCTTGTTTAATCCATCTCTTTTCAATATTCGACACTTTGTTGTTTTTCTCCTCTGCTCCTTAAGTGATAGCTGTTTATCACTTATTCTGGACGTTTAATTTCATTTATTGAAATTAATTTTGAAGGATTAGGGTAACATAGTAGTATTATTTGGTAAACATTTTTGTTAGATACAATATATGATAATCATTTTTGTTATATTCAACATGATACACATTTTTGGTATATTCAATTAATATTCTCATTCCTTGCTATAATCCATCTCTTTTCAATATTCGACGCTTTGTTGTTTTTCTCCTCTGCTCCTTCAAGTGATAGCTGCTTATCACTTATTCTGGACGTTTAATTTCATTTATTGAAATTAATTTTGAAGGATCAGGGTAACATAGTAGTATTATTTGATAAACACTTTGGTTGTACACAATATATGATAAACATTCTTGGTATATACAATATGATAAAATAGTTCACTCTCATAGTATAATATGTTCATTCAATAGTATATATACGGGGTTTTTTGTGCTTCACCATTCTATTGGGCTCATTATGGGTCAATTACATTTTCCTGGATTCATTTTTGATTGCTGTTTATAGTATTACATATCTTAGTTTGTACACGTTATGATATTCAACATCTTATAATAAATCTCATTATACATAATACTTTTTTAAGGATGCTTGGTTATATGTACCTTTGACCTTCTTAATTATTGGATCAGAAATTTCATAAGTATTGTTCTGATTGTTTTTTATTTTCTTTAACTTTTGGTAGCTTCTCTCGGTTATTTTTGATATCTGTCCTTTTTCTTCAGTGGCCGATGGTTTTTAATGTTTAGCCATAGTCACTCATATTCGGTGTGTTTGTCGTTTGGATCATCTTTATTTTCGTACTTCTTTCTGCCCCTGTCGCGTACCTCACTATCATTCGGCTCTTCCATTTTGCTGCGACCAAATCTTCAACTACCTTATGTCCTTTCGTTTTCTTCTCCTCATTATCTTCGTTACCCAGGTGTCTGGTGTTCTCCTGGTTTTTGTTATAATTAACTTCTGGTGTCTCTTCTAACTCTGGTTTGTTGTCTCCGGTCTTCTGGCTGGAGTTTTCCGTCGACTGGTTCTTTTCCTTCCACAATTTTCTTATTGCTTGGGCGTATCCTTCAATGATCCAGTCCATTTGTTCCTGGTAGTTTTCCTTCTTCCTGCGATGCATCCTTCTTCTAGGAGTATTCACTTTAAATACCTCATTGTTTATAACCTTCTCCGTCATAACATAGTCACTGGTATGTAACATTGTTTTAATCGTTCCGTCATCTGGATTATTAATTAAATATTTTAATGGTCGGTTATTCATTGAGGAATCAACTGACCTTGTCTGATGTATTTCACTTGTTGGCACATTTGATTTAATTATACCTTTATTTAAGTGTTTATTCACTATTTTATGGTGATTTACTTTTAATATTTTTATGAAGTTCCTTTCATCTTTCTTACAATTGATTCCTGCTCTATGATCAATACTCGGGTCATCCATGAAGTTAATTAAGCCTCTCCTAGTCATCTCTAATATTTCCCGTGTAATTCTCACTTTCTTCGGACGTATCATGCTTCTTTCTTCTTTTTTCTTACTAATGTGGTTCTCTATTCCCTTGTCTTCGGTTTTCTGAATCGCCTGGTTATTTACACTTTCAATGATGACTTCTTTATGCTGAATAATCTCTTCACTTCTGTGGTGTTTATTCTCAGATAACAATGTGTAGCGGGTCAATTTTTGGGTGTTTTATTTTAACCGTTTGGGGCATTTATATATTTGTATTCATTTCATTTTCGGTCGGGAGCCTTATAAATATTTGCGAAATAACTGTATTATTGTGCAACATATTTGTCAGTATAACAGACCAGTGTTGAGAAACAGCGTTTGGAACAAAGGCGATACGCACTTTCAGTTGTGTAATGCGGCAAAGGAATTTGCACCTCCACAAAATTCGCAGAAATCTGTACTGGTGTGGCAGTGCACACACGTCACTACTCGCGCATGAGCACCTACCCAAGCGATGTTGAAAAACCAAGATGGCTAGAGAGAATAATATTCATCGCCTTCTCCAAAACTTTGCGGAAGTGCTGTTTTAAGTCCCACCCACTTTTATGACATTAGCCAGTGCCTGGTTGAAATCGCCTGCTATCGTCATTCCAACAACTACATGACTAGCATGAGTCGAAACTGTGACGACTACATACAAGGCATTGATGTCCGTCGTCTTGACTAAAATGCTCCTGGAGTGGGCAACTGAGAGACGCAGTCAGTCTTTGGTCGACTCTCGCCTGTGCAGGCCGCCCGTCAACCGGGCTCAGAAATAAAACTTTTCTAAAATGACATCCAGTGCAATAGTAGAAAAATTTGGTGTGACCGCGGTCCAGTAAAAAGAATAAAGAACGTAACTGTGCAATTTTCGGACAATAATAAGAAGTTTTACCGGAACAATGAGTGCGTGTGAGAAGACCGCGTGGCTGACGGGGGAAATATCATTTAAAAAATGTTTAAGGGGAAATAAATTGTGTGTGTGTGTTTGAGTGGGTGTTTAAATATGCAGGCTGGGCTCTGTCTATATGTGTATATGAATATAAGGTAAGCTAGTAGAATAAGATAGTATATGTAACGAATCACCAGACAAAGAAAAATTATGAAGATATTTTAAATACAAAAACATGGTAAAAATTTGTTGAAATTTGAATGATTTAAAAAATAAAATTAAAAGTTAAATTCTCTTCCAAAATGAGTTGTGTCAGTGCTTTGCATAACCCATAGACCATGTTTGTATCTAGGTACATGTGATCGAATCCTGTGACCCTGTAAGAGTTATCGTAACGGTAAGTAACAACTAATCTGAAATTTGGTAATAATAATAAATGTGATCGATCAGTACGTCACAATTGGCGCCACGGAACAGGCACGAATTGAATTAATTATAATTAATTAATTGAATTCCGCATCAACATGGATACAAACATGTTCTAGGTTAGCTTAGCAACGTAACAGTATATTACAAAATTTAAGTAATTACAGTATTTTATTTAATTAATTATTCTATTTAAGCAATTTAGGTAATTTAATTTACATCAACAATACAAAATGTCAGATAACGAGAATAAAATAAATGAAAGTAGCGTCGAAAATTTCGACGACTCAAACGTTAGTAACTATGAAACACACTCGACTCCAAGTATGAGTCAGAGTGAAGCAGAAATAAGTATAACAGATCAAAGTAAAGTAAATGAAGATTCAGGGATTCAAGTAACCCCGAAATTAGATAGGGAAAGTAGAATTGATAGTAAAGAAGTCGGCTTCACTGACGAAAACATAGCAGCACAATCTACTCCGTCGACAACACGAACTAAAGGGTTGTCGATGGATGATCTGTTTAATTTAATGAAAACCATGGCTGAAAATATAAATAGCAATTATAAAGAGCAACAAATTGATTCCAATGTCAAGTTTCACGAGTTAAAGAACGAGATTCAAGAACTAAATAAATGTTTAGAAAGTACCCATGAGACAATAATGACTAGTTTGAGTAAATTGGAACAGAGTGTGGAGCGAATGGGAGCGAATGTGATGAATCCAGATAAGAATAATACAAATGAAACTTGTAATGACAAATACAAAAATGTGATGCCAGATAAAGAGTTAACAAATAAGGACAATGATGTCGAAAATAATGTACGTAATACCGAGAATATTAATGTGTTTGAAGAGTTAGTATCAGAGACTGATACGGTAAAAATAAATAATGAGAGTATTAATGAAAGTGCAGAATGTAGTGATTATGAGATGTTAATGTGTGTCAGTGAGTTAGAGAGAGAGAGGAAAAATAATGTTGTAGTAGAGTGGGGACAGAGGGGAAATTTTCCTTTTATTATTTACGATGATTTAATGTGGTCACAAGAGTTTTTGAAGGGCAAGGGTCCCGTACTAGTAGAAGATTGGAGTTGTTTATTTTATTTGTATGATATTATACCCTCTGTGTGGAATGATTTTATAAGTATGAGATGGTGTTATGATGAGAGAGAATTAGAAGTATATAATGTAAAGAGAGATTATGGTGAGTTGGAAGAAGTATTAGAAGAGTATTGAAATAAGAATGATTTGATTTTTAATACGAAAGTAACTGACCCGATATTGAAGAAATTTACTAACGGAGACTTAACAGATATACTTAGTGTTGACTGGTTGCAAGATTATTTTGGTAAGACGGATGACTTTGATTTTTGGGTTTATGACACACAAAGTATCAGTATGTGTGTTAACGAAATCGAAAAGTGTTATGTAGAACCAAGGTTAATTTGGAACGATGGAGGCTAAACTATAAACAATCAATGGACAATTTTATATATATTGTTTTATGGTTTTGTGACCTCGCAACCTTTGAACATTGAAGTGTGATATGACTAAATAAATAAGGATGCAGATTTGTAAATAAATGTTTAATAAGTTTATTTGTGTGTATTGTAGAATGTTAAGTAAACAATACGTGTGTAGATGATTGTTGTAATACTAATATTAATATTTGCAATTTAAACAAATAACCGAATTAATTTTGAAAACTAATTGGCTAATTGTAAATGTTTAATTAATTTAATTAAAATAATTTGAAATGTTTTAAATGTTTTGATTAATTCAAAGATTATATAATTGAATTTTCTGATGAATTTAAATGGTTTAACGAGAAGTGAAGTTGGTAATTAATTGATGAATTGTTGATTTGAAATAACTTTTTGTTAAATGTTTCAGAGGTTACTTGGAGTAGTGGTGTATGGTGTATATAGTTGTGTATGTCAGTATATGAATTATGGACTGTAAGTATAAAATTTTTATGATACAAATCAAATATAACAAAATGTACACAAATGTTTAACTTAATGGAACGAATTTGAACTTCAATAATGAAAATAACTTGAGATAATGATTTAAAGGGTAATAATAACTGAGATATGATGAAAAATAAATATTAATAATGAATTTGAAAATTTTAAGTAATCTAATTGTAGAAAGTTATGAAGGATGATTAATGATTGATAATGGATGAAGATGTCACATTATAATGTTGTATACAAAAAATTCTAGTAATTAGTAAGTTATTAAGTGGCTATTAAGGGGGTGGCCTGTGCTCTCTTAGATAGCGAAATGGGTTGGGGGTAGCAGTGAGTGTTACCTCCATCGGAGGCCAAACTGGCGATAAATGTGCGGCACACCTTATCCGTGTAAAGTAAAAATTTTACACACAATACTAAATAACGTGTCGCACATAATAATATTGATGTGAAACAGGCAGTGAAATGAAAGTTCAGATTTCCTCGACTTTTCGGGCGGTTACTGTCTTACCAACACTAACCGTGGTTTTGGCTAGCGGCCAGCTATGGTCATATCAAGTCCCTTGACCATAGCTGACTTGAAATTGGTATATATTTGAAATTCAATGGGGGGACATTAGAGGAAATTTCCGGTACTATGGAACAGCGGCTGCCACTCTGCCCGCTTGGGGGTGGCATAGACAGGTGGCAGATCCGTTTTAAGGGTGCATGATTATAGAACAAGAACATGTTGATGTTCACTTCTTTAAAACTTAACAGCAGAAGCAGAGACACGGAGAGGTAAAACCCTGCTCCAAAATATACCGTCTCTGTGGAAGCGAATGGGCGCCACAGTCCATCATAATCTGAAATAGTGTGTGTGGCTGGGAGGTGACGCAAAGGAGTCACGAATGTAAATTTTATAACATAACATTTTTTTATTCAAAGTTTGATCAAATAAAACTGCTTGTGCTCTGTTCAGGTAACTAGCTGCTTAGATATTTAAAAATAAGGTGTTCATTATGCGTTTTTAAATGTAGTGTTTACTTGTTGTATGTTAGATATAGGTATTGTAAAAATAGTTAATTTCATGATGCGTGTATGTTTTTTCCTAAGCCAATAATTAAATCGTCTGGCAGGTTAACATAAGCATCAGAATCAGAAAAAAGGGGAAACAATGAGGTGAGAAGTGAGAATAAATAAAAATAAATATGTATATTCCATGTAATTTGTTCAATTTTGAGATGTGTTTTTATTATGTTAGGATATCAGCTGATCAGCAATAACGTCACTGGTATATTGGTTTGTAAATGTTACAAGTAATTAATGTTTAATGTACTACAGATATTTTGAAGTAAAGATAAAAAGAATATGAGAAATAAAATAACAATAATTTATGCAAATTAATAAAAGATAATTCATGGGTGATAAATGTTTTATGGGACACGTAGACCTGTCCAATTTGAATTAAAAGTTGAATGTGAAATGATAGAGATGAATATGATGTAATGTTGTTTTTGAGTTGATGTGACGTAACAGAGTTGGTGAAGTATTAATGTTGACACAGTGGTAATGGAGACTTTATGTAGATTTTGAGTGACATATTGTTGTTTTTATAGTTAATGAGGTTATTTTGTGTATGTGTAGTAATGTAATGAGATTGAGATTTTTGGGGATGGCAATTTTGTATTAGAGGGTAGTGTAATGTATGAGTCCGCAACAAGGGTTGGGACGGGATAGGGATAGATGTTAGTGGGGAAGGGGCCGCCTTAGGTAAAATCCAGGGGCCAAATAAGGGAATTGAGTTTTTTGGGGGCGGGGAAACACGTATCCTATATACAAAGGGTTAGAGAGTATTTTATAATGGGAGAAGGCTTCGATTTGTGTTAAATGGTAAGTTGTGGCTTAGAGTGTTTTGATTAGTAGAAATTTTGGTAGAGATGGGTGTCATGTTAATTGAAGTTGATTAATATTAGAGCTATAGGGAGAAAGTTTATATATGTATACCGATGTAATACAGTAAATGAGAATAAATGAGTTACAACACCCACAGTAATGTAGAATTAAACTGTTAACGGAAGAGAGGAATTTATAATAAAAAATATACAATTGTTTATTTTTTTCAACCAGTGACAGAATTTTGATAGAATGTGAAAATAATGTAAAGTCAAGAATTGTTTATTTTAAATAATGTAAAGGCCAATTTGATTATTGTAATAATATTTTGTTCATTTTAAAGATATTTTGTTAGTATGTTTGTATGTCAAAGTTAGGATATTACAGATGTTCAATGTGTTTTCAGAACTTATACGTAACATATGTAGGTCAAGGGTTTTGGACTTGACCTAGTTTCGATCAGCTGATGAGGTCATACACCTACTAAGCTTGTATAGTAGGAATCCAATTTTAAATTGTTTGTTTGATTAATTCAAACCAATATTTGAATAATTTTAATAAATATGTTATTTAATAAATAAATTTAATAAAATTTTTTAATAAATAAATTTAAATTTTTTTTGAATTTTAAAATTTTTGAAAATTTTAATTTTTTGAAAAAAAAAAAAAACTTGATTTTTCGCCTGCCAGCGAGTGAATATTTTTGAGTAATGATTATTTTATTATGTGTGCATTAACCATGTTTATTTTATTGTATTGCATTGTATTGGTAGACTATAAGTGGTTCTCATGTTAGAGTAAGGATGTGTTTAGATTAGTAGAAATGTCTAGGTTAAGTCATGTGAAACAAAAATTTATAAAACAAGGAAGAGAATTTTTTGATAAAATATTTTTTTTTGAATTTTGAATTTTTTAAATTTATAATAAATTTTAAAAGGAAGTTTTTATTTTTAATGTGTTATGGTAATATGTAATGTTAGTGTGTGTGAGCCCAGTATCTGCTAAAGGCAGCCCAGCTTGCAAAAAGGGGAACCATATCGGCGGAGGAGCTGGAATAATTTTAGCCGGGTATTGAGGATTTTTGGGGGTAGCATGTTAAAAGGCGAGGTGCGCTGTGGTGCGAGTCTGTTCGATTTCTCGGTGTTGGGATCTCTTACGGAGAAGTCCAGTGATCTCGTTCAGATGAGTCCATGGTCGCTGAGCCAGGGGGGTCGTGTACCCGTGAGATTAAGAACAAGGGGGTTGTTGGCGCCAGTTCCTCTCCGGTCCTCTTTGGGGTTATCGATGAGATTTCTTCTGTTATGAACAGCAGAATTCTCATCGAGGGGGTATTGTAGCGGGTCAATTTTTGGGTGTTTTATTTTAACCGTTTGGGGCATTTATATATTTGTATTTATTTCATTTTCGGTCGGGAGCCTTATAAATATTTGCGAAATAACTGTATTATTGTGCAACATATTTGTCAGTATAACAGACCAGTGTTGAGAAACAGCGTTTGGAACAAAGGCGATACGCACTTTCAGTTGTGTAATGCGGCAAAGGAATTTGCACCTCCACAAAATTCGCAGAAATCTGTACTGGTGTGGCAGTGCACACACGTCACTACTCGCGCATGAGCGCCTACCCAAGCGATGTTGAAAAACCAAGATGGCTAGAGAGAATAATATTCATCGCCTTCTCCAAAACTTTGCGGAAGTGCTGTTTTAAGTCCCACCCACTTTTATGACATTAGCCAGTGCCTGGTTGAAATCGCCTGCTATCGTCATTCCAACAACTACATGACTAGCATGAGTCGAAACTGTGACGACTACATACAAGGCATTGATGTCCGTCGTCTTGACTAAAATGCTCCTGGAGTGGGCAACTGAGAGACGCAGTCAGTCTTTGGTCGACTCTCGCCTGCGCAGGCCGCCCGTCAACCGGGCTCAGAAATAAAACTTTTCTAAAATGACATCCAGTGCAATAGTAGAAAAATTTGGTGTGACCGCGGTCCAGTAAAAAGAATAAAGAACGTAACTGTGCAATTTTCGGACAATAATAAGAAGTTTTACCGGAACAATGAGTGCGTGTGAGAAGACCGCGTGGCTGACGGGGGGAAATATCATTTAAAAAATGTTTAAGGGGAAATAAATTGTGTGTGTGTGTTTGAGTGGGTGTTTAAATATGCAGGCTGGGCTCTGTCTATATGTGTATATGAATATAAGGTAAGCTAGTAGAATAAGATAGTATATGTAACGAATCACCAGACAAAGAAAAATTATGAAGATATTTTAAATACAAAAACATGGTAAAAATTTGTTGAAATTTGAATGATTTAAAAAATAAAATTAAAAGTTAAATTCTCTTCCAAAATGAGTTGTGTCAGTGCTTTGCATAACCCATAGACCATGTTTGTATCTAGGTACATGTGATCGAATCCTGTGACCCTGTAAGAGTTATCGTAACGGTAAGTAACAACTAATCTGAAATTTGGTAATAATAATAAATGTGATCGATTAGTACGTCACAAATGTTTTTGAGTCTCCTTTATTCTCGGTTTGTTTACCATCGTCTTCGGATTGTAGACTTAATTCTTCCATGGTTTCATCATTGGGTACTTCTTCTATCGCCGGTTTGTCCTCGTCTTTCATTTCTTCCGTTTTATTAATTATTTGGATCTCCTTTACACCTTCGGCGTCGATCTCCATGTATTGAATATTTTCTTTGTTTCTGTCGAGCTTATTTTCAGATGATAATGTCTTTGCGTCTTGTTCCTTTTCTGCTTGTTTCCCATTATTTTTAGTTTGCAAAGTTGATTGTTCCACCATTTCATCACTTGGTGTTTCTGCTATTGTTGGTTCGCCATCGTTTTTCATTTCTTCCCTCCATAGTTGGATGATTTCTTCTCTCCATAGTCTAATATCGTTTATCATTTCTTCTCTTGCCTTCTCAAAGCTATTCTCTACGGGTTGGGGAAACTGTTCCCTCATACATTTCACCATCATCTCCTGGAAACCTAGCAGCTCTGTTGGTTCAGGTCCCTCGGGTTGGTCTTCTACTGTGTCACTTGCGGTAGTCTCCCCTTCAGGCGTTTTCGTGTCCTTACTCATGGTTTCACTGTGTTCATTTAGAGATTCAGGTATTTCATTATGGTCATACTCCATTATTGTTTCGATTACTGGGTCGGTACTTATTATTTCCTCCTCCTTTTTATTTTTATTGCCATCTTGGTCTTGGGTATTCTTATCTATATTTTCTGGTAGTGGTTCCATGGAATCTTTCTTGCTATGGTCGTTCTCAGATTTTTCGTTAAGGTGATTCTCATTTCCATCAGTATTTTCTTTATTTTCCATTAAATCTTCATTTATCGGTTTCTTCTCGTTTTTTAATTTCTTAGCCCTTTTCAATTCTTCTTCGAAAGCTTCCCTTTGCTTACGCTCGTCTTCTCATCTCTGGTTACGATAGCTCATTTCGTCTTCCTCCCGCTGTGCTGCTTGGCTGTAGAATAGTTCTTCATTTTGTCTTATTTTGTTGTATCTCAGTTCCTCTTCGAATGCTTCTTTTCTTTTACGCTCGTCTTCCCATCTCTGGTAACGGTAGTCCATCTCCTCTTCGTCTCGCCATACTGTTTGGCTATTAAACCATCTTGTATTCCGGTTCCTCCTTCCTTGTTGGGTTTCCCCTCCGTGGAGTCTTGCAAAACCTTCTTCTATCTTACGTCTTAATTGGTCTGACTCCTCTCTCATCTGTCTCTTTTCCTCTTCCATTTGTCGGTTCATCTTCTCACCGTCTAAGTTCAATACTCTGTATATTTGCTCCCAGTCCACTCTCTCCCTTCTCGTTCTATTTCTCCGGTACATCTTTGCTTCGGTGTTCGCTTGTGCACCTTCTCCTTGGCTGGCCTTGTGTCTATTATCGTGTCTGTGTGTGTGAGGCGTGATTGTTCTATTGTATTTGCCGGGCTAATTTAATATTAAAAATTTATTAGTTTAATATTTTTAAAGCCAAACTCTGTTGGTCGCCAATTTGTAAGTAAACGTGATCCCCCCTCTTTTAAAATAAATGTATATAATTTAATTTAATCGATTGTAGTTGAATCTCGCGTTACAATTTGAAACGTTAATATTGTAATACAACGATTCTGTTATATGTTGATATTGGTTATTGTAGTGTAATGGTGTTGCTTGCAGATACGCACCGGTATCTACGATAATGTTGTTTGATAAAATGTTCAAATTATAATTATTATTATTATTAGTTTGATTGTAATTGACAAATGTGTGGGTATCGCTGGTCCACTTCTTTAATTTAAAATATTTCTCGCACTCCGTTAGTAACCTCCCCCACTTACCGCACATGGATATTGTAGTTCTGTTCGGTGACGGTTCAGCTGTAATACACACACTACATATACAAGTAGATATTCTGGTTGAATATCCAATGTGACTAGCATGCACAATAAAATGATATAATAGCTAAATAAAGTTCTGAGTTATTAGAAATATTTGAATTCTTCCGCCACCTTTTGGTAGAACTGACTATGAATAAATGAATTAATTTAAGTTTGAAATAATACTCTTTTTCCACTGGTAATAAAATGTAGAGGTTTATTAACGGTTAATGATGTTATAAAATCTTTTTTTTTCAAAAATTGACAATCAGTTACTAATAATTTTACTGATAATAATTACAATGAACAAAATTTAAAATAAGACTCTCCTTAGCCTCAAGGCTGGTAACCCTGTTGGTTATACAATAGTTTTCATTTTGAGAGGTTATGTCCTCTTATATCAGTTAATTACCATGTTCGTGTGGTTCTTTTAAGTAGCATGATGCCAGGTACAAGATGTGGCATTTATAATGATATTAAATGAACAATAATTAAAAAACAAACAAACAAATATAAAAATAGAAAATTAGTACCATATAACAGATAGTTATGGTATTATCGTACGCGGGAATTCGCACGCCGTTCACAGTATTTACTTGACAATCAACAAGTGCATTGGCTTGAACTACTGAAATGTATTACTATATTTTAATAATTCACTGTGGGAATTATTTACTTACAAGAGAAAAAGTTATTAAAACTAAAAAAAAAAAACTCTTGTTATTGTTTTCATCTGGTTTTGGATTACATGAGAACAGACTTGTGACAAAGAAGGTGGCAAGTTACGGTTATGATTTTAAGGTTATCTCATAACGTGAATCATTAGAGTTAATTAGATAATTAGAGTTAATTATCTTGAATATTTATTTCTTCTTAATCTAAGTATATACATATTATTTATAATAGTTCTGATGTGTCATTATCAGTATCATATAATACTCTTTCGCATAAAAGTTAAAATATTTATCTTCAAATATAGAAAATCAAAAAAAAAAAAACAACGTTAGTTAATCGAGCGACTATTTATATTGCTCGTATTTTGTAACAAGTACTTTAATCGTGATTCTTTTAATTATGAAAAATAATTAAAATATTTATTTAACACGTTAACAAGTGCGAATTAATACTTTCATTAATTCTGATAAATTCCATCATCATTTATGATACTTCGCTATTACTGACTTGCGTAGTATATCAACATTACGTATTTACAGAAATATTATTTCTGTTTCATTGTTAATTAATAAAAAAAGAATTGTACTCCCTGTTTTTATCTTTTGCACAACACTCGCAAATACAATCGATATTGTACACTGATCGTATTTAAATATTATTCACTCCGCACAGTGCACTCGTTAATGCTTGTGTAGTATTTAGGTTAGTGTATGTCAGTTACTGATGTTTACATGTCGCGCACAATTCAAAAATAAACTTGTTCATATCTCGTCCGGAGAGTGACATGACCTGTCTGTTTGATGGTTGATAGATGACTCTTTCTTTCCGCCGGAACGTCTGCCGCTTGTCTGCCGATTTCCATTCATACGATTGGCTGAAATGTTTGAACTCTCTAACCCAAAGCACTTTATTTTCTTAAAATTTTTAATTTTTTACCAATTTTGGCGTTTGCGTTGGAGATTATATGACGTCAGCACTGGTACAAAAAATAATTAGAAAGTTTAAAATCGTAATAACTTTCTTAATATTTGTCTTATCGTTAAACGGTTAGTGTTAATAAATTGCGGACATCCTGGGCTTTAATTAAAGTCCAAACAAGATTATAATCCGTCCATTACTTAAATCACTATAACGATTTTATGGATTTTTATGGTGCATCTTATATTTAATAAGTTTATTACACCAAACTTAATTATTTACACTAAAACACTTTTAATTAAACGATCTGAGTCTATATCTCAACTTGTTTAATACAAAATTTGGGAATAATTGTTACCCAAACAATATCTAGTTATGGCGTCTTTGGGCGTCCATATTTGATTATTCACAATTGTACTTAAAACTAATTTTTCTTATCTAATAACACTGATATTGTAACCTAATAATAATAGAAGCGTCTATTTACATAACTTTGTACTTGAGTATATGTACAGGACTGTATTTCATATACTATTAACATTGTTTCAGTACCCTCCTATCTCCTTTCTTACAATTGTCATTTTACTTATGGTTTTTTCTACACAAGGTATATTATGTAATAAATGCAATTAGTGTACACTTATAGTACCTAATTCCCTTCATATATTTGTTAGCTTTTAGCTATCTGAGAACCCTTCAATTTCTAGTAATGGGTTTGTTTACATTATGTCATAGCATGGTATTCAGTTATTTTTGTTAAAACAATAATTAAATTGTTATTGCTACACTTGATTTAGATTTCCAAAGTAGTATCAGACATTCTTCTGATCCTTGATAACATTTTTATCTACTTTTAAACAAGTTTGTATGTTGCATTTTGCATAAATAACTTGCTCCTTATTGTTTGTTTACATTTGGATTCCACCATCATGGTCATTTGGTTTTTAATAATTTATATATAAAATGACTATTCTCATGGTCATGGTCTGTTCTCAAAGTAGCATTAGGTGTCCCTCTTACTACTGGTAACACTCTTATCAATCTTTGTTCAAGCTTTAATAAAGTATCTTGCTTAACTAGTTGGTTACATTGTTTCTGCTTACTTCTGGCTATGTATTCTTAGTTAGCTAGTTTACAATATTTTGGTTACAAAACTATTGTCCTTATATTTATAATCTGTTCTCACAGTAGTACCAGATGTTCATCTAACTACTGGTAATACTTTCATTAACATTGGTACTTGTTTTAATACTGTATTTTGTTCAACTAATTTGGCATACTAGGTTCCATTTTTCCTATCTTTGTGCCATCATATTTGATCTGTTTTATATGTATCGTATTTCAATATAATACACTGTCTACTAGGGTGTATCATTATTTATAACAAATCCTTGATTGATATTATAGTTGATGGTTATTTGGTTAAATTAACATGTATGATTTTTTGTTTCATAGGTGTCTTTCCTATGGGGTTATATAACAATGTACAACATGTTCTAATGCAGCATTTTGCTACTACTAACATGACTTCAGTATGGTATTTTATTACAATATTTTAATTGTTTTAATACACATGTTTACACTACTTCTTCTTAAACAATAATACAAATCTTTTTGTACTAATGACAATATCTTTCTTGTCATTGGTTGTATCTAATTCCTGTCACATTTGTTTGATATTTAACAAAGGTTTTTATTGTCAGTTCTCTATGAACAATAATATAATGGTTCGATTTTATATTATTCTGGTGGTCTTATGATTATCTATATGGATCACAATCTTTATTAAATTAGTCACACTAATTGTCTGTGTATATTTGACTATTTAATTCTTGATGGTTTCACTATGAAAGTAACACATTTTCTTCCACTATAAACCTTATCACTGGAATTGTTTGTGTGGTTTATTAGGTTAAAATTAGTTAACTGGTCACAGGTTTTCACATCTATATTAAGTACTCACTGTAATTGTTTGTGGTTCCTTAAATGTTAAACACTGTTTCTACATAGTCGATAATCACTATTCCTCTAGTTACTATTATTGTCTCTAGTATACTTGATGAATGATGAGTCCTTGCATGGTCTATCCATTTTCTTCTCTTTTCATGGTACGTTTCCTTGTCCTTCTTCTTTCCCTCTTCTTTAGGTTTGAACGTCTTCTTCAATGTTTTCATTGTAGTCATTATCTTCATTTGTTTCCTTCACTGTTGGAGTTTATTTGTAGTTCTTTTGTTGATTCCCCTCACTGTTGGAATCCATTGGTATTGTCGTTATGTTGTTGGTAATGATATTATTCTTGTGATTTCCCCTCACTGTTGGATTTTATTGGTCCTTATTTTGTTGGTTCCCCTCACTGTTGGATCCTATTGGGACTGGTCACTAACATTTTATTTTGGCTCATGGTCATTTCCTTTCTTCATTTCGTATTTGATGCTGCTATGTTAACACTTTCTTCCTCATCGTTGGATTTTTATACTAATATATCTGTAGATACACACTTCTATTCACATAGGTTTATTTATCTAGAAATACTTTCATGCTTTTCTGTTACTTGACGTTATATTAGTTTATTTTATGTAACTACCATATTTGGTAACGTTACATATGCCTTCCTATAAGAATTGATTAATTCTGAATCAGTGTCTTTATTTTTCATTGAAGAATTCATCAATTGTTGTACGTTTCCATGTCGATTCACATGTTTTTTACATATATCCCTTCACTTCCTTCTATTTGAATCATAATTATTTCTTCTCTATGTAATTATCTCCCTTGTTAATTTAGTTCCCTAATTCCCTAACATAAGCTTAGCTATGGCAGTTCAGAGCGGCTCACTTTGGCTATTCAACTCCACTGGCCATACTAACTTCAATAAATATGGAGGCAAATCATCTCCTTCAATAATAATAAATGATTGCTGGCATTATTCATCAGTCAATTCATCTCAAATAATCAGAAAAATAATAATAGTGGTCGTTCTTCCGACAAATAATAAATATCCTTGGGATTAACTCACGCATCTGCGGTTTATACATTGTTATACTCTCTTTTCCTTGATTCACCTCGACTAAATTCTTCACATATTATAGGGATAGTTTGTTTTACATTTCATCACTGGTATACTCTCATGATTATCTTCGTTAGTGTATTACTTTTCATTCTTCTTCATCATTGATTAATCTTTTCATTTTGTATCACATTAAACGTCATCTCGTCATATTCTTCATTTCAGGGTTTATTCTTCTAGATATAATACATAAATACATTTATTTTTTCTCCTTTCTCATGGTTTTAGTTGGTATATAGTCCATGTGGTATTGGCTTTTCTCTAGTAAAATACACTAGAAAACAATGTGGTTGTGTGTGGTTGCTTGTCTACATCAATGATATTTATTTAGTTTTGCTCCTCCAACTTCTTATTTGCTCCTTCTTTCTTCATTTGTAGTACGGGTATGATGTTAAAATTTACTGGTTGACGTGGCTCTTGGAATTAATTGTGCCTAAGATGGAATGCGTCAGTCTCGTATAGTACTCCTCTTTTATTAGTACGGGTGAGATGTTAATCTTTTACTTGTTGACTTGGCTCTTGGAATTACATATTTATATATAGTTATGCCATAGATCTTGGGTGTCCGTCTCGTATAGTACTTCTCTTTTATAGTACGGGTGAGATGTTAATCTTTTACTTGTTGACTTGGCTCTTGGAAATTATGATTTTATCTCATATATGCCAGGGGTGGTGTGTGTCGGTCTCGTATGGTACTCCTCTTTTATTAGTACGGGTGAGATGTTAAAATTTTACTTGTTGACTTGGCTCTTGGAAATTGTTTGTGCCTAGGATGGAATGCGTCAGTCTCGTATCGTGCTTCTCTTTTATAGTACTCTATTATTTATAAATACAATGTTCTGAATCCTCTACATAAATTCTTTGGGAGCATATTTTTTCACATTATAAAATTACAATATATTCAATGTTCATTACATAGTTATACAGGTACTTCTCATTTAATATAAACACATAATAATCTTCATAGCAATATTACATCCTTTCTTCTTTAGTCAACATTTATTTTCATAATTATACTTTCATTTTTCACTTTTTTAATAAACAATAATCTTCATGGCCACATTTCATTTTTCATTTTTTATATAGTCAACAGTTATATTCACAAGTATATTTTCATCTTTCATTTCATCTCCATAACAAATATTTTCATCTTTTACATAATATTCACAACAAAATAATTTTCATCGCTATTTTTTCACTTTTGATCTTATATTTTAATCGCCGATATATCGTTTCATTGAAGCTTGGTTGTAAGTGCCCTTTATCTTTTTGGTTATAGGGTCTTGCAATTCATAAGTATTATTGAGGTTGTTCTTGGTTACAGTATATGGGCCTGTGAATAGCAGTAGCAGTTTTTTCGCAATACCCTCAACTGTACTTGGGAGTTCTCTATTTTTTATAAGTACTCTGTCTCCCACTTCATATTTGATAACTTTGGGTTGTGATTTTTTGTATTTGAGCCTAAGTTTGTCAGCTCGTTCAACTGCGTTATTATAAAATTTTGTTCTATTAAATTTGACCTCTTTTTCTATTGGAAAATTAATGATTTCTGTAATTTCCCGGGGTGGTCTTCGCTCATACATAGCCATATAAGGTGTCTCATCGGTCGATTGATGATAGGCTAGGTTTAGGAAATCTTCAGCCGGGGATAGATACTCCTCCCATTTCCTCTGCTGGCTGTGACAGTAGGTTCTTAAGATCCTTCCTACTTCTCTCAACACTCTCTCAGCAGGGTTGCTGTTGGGGTGATACACCGATGTTTTGTAGGTCTTTATACCCTGATGGATTAATGTTTCCCGCCACTTTCGTCCTCGGAACTGTGTCCCATGGTCTGTATTTATTGATAATGGTTTACCCACTTCGGGTATATACTTGGTTATCACTATGTCCAGTTGTGATGTTCTACTTTATCAATCACATCAATTTACCCCAATCTAAATTTAACTTGTACTTACCAGCACGATTACTTCTTCAAGGTCACAGGGTTCGATCACATGTAGCTGGATACAAACATGGTCTATGGGTTACGCAAAGCACTGACACAACTCATTTATGAAGAGAATTAATATTTATTATTATTTACTCTTGAATGATTGTAAACTCAGGAAGATTCATTTGGATACATATTTTCAAAGTTGTGCAACACTAGCATAATCACACTTATTAACTACAGCTTACCTTGTATAACACATAAAACACCATTACTAACATAGATACACACAGAAAGCAGCCCAGCTTTGCCACACTCACATTCACACAGAATTTATACCACCCTTAACATTTTCCCATTAAATTCCCAAACCCCAAAACGTAGGCCACGCGGTCGCCGCGCACACTCATTGTCCGTTTCCTTTTTATTTATGTTCCGAAATAACTATAAAGCATTTAAATACGACTCCCTAATTGTATTGAACGCGGTCACATCACAATTCTTCAGTGACTACAGTTTCTTTTGATAAATAAAAATTTTTGTGGCGAGCCTACTCGAGACCAGTCCGGTACCGTGAACTGTTACTTGTAGACTGACTGCGGTAAGGTAACAGGTACCGCTATTGTGATCTCATCGTTGTATGGAAGTCACGGCCTTCCCCTTCGTTGCCGAAGTTTCGCTCCATGCCATGCCTGTAGTTTTTTAGGTTAACCTGGTCAATGATTTCAATTAGGCACAGGCTGACGTCATGGTAGGAACTGGACATAAACAGCACTTCCTGCCGCTCAAAAGCGCATTGCTGAATTTTGCTCGTCCCGGGACATCCTGTTTTGTGGCTGGATGCGTCACTCAAGCTTGTGGTGGTACAGTTGCGTCTGTGTGCTGCTACACAAGTACAGATTTCTGAGAAGTTTGAAGGGGGTAAATGCTTCGCTCGCCGCGTGACACAATAACACCTGCGTATCGCCTTTGTCTCAAACTGCTGTTTCTCAACACTGGTCTGTTACACGGAAAATAACGTCGCATAATACAATTATTTCACAATATTTTATAAGGCTCCCGACCGAAAACGAAATGAATAAAATTTAATACCCCATAAGGTAGAAAATAAAAACACCCAAAAATTGACCCGCTACAATACCCCCTCGAGGAGAATTCTGCTGTTCACGACAGAAGAAATCTCATCGATAAAACCCCGAAGAGGACCGGTGAGGAACTGGTGCCAACAACCCCCTGGTTCTTACTACTTATGGGTACACTACCCCCCTGGCTTAGCGACTATGGACTCATCTGAACGAGATCACTGGACTTCTCCGTAAGAGATCCCAACACCGAGAAATCGAGCAGACTCGTACCACAGCCCACCGCCTTTTACCATGCTATTCCCAAAAATCCTCAATCCCTGGCTCCGATTATGCCAGATCCTCAACCGATATGGATCCCCGTTTATGAAAGCTGGGCTGCCTTTAGCAAATACTGGGCTCACACACACTCACATTACCTGTTGCCATAACACATTGAAAAATAAAAAAATTTATCTTTTAAGATTTATAAAAAATTTAAAAAATTCAAAATAATATTTTATCAAAAAAAAATTCTCTTCATTGTTTTTTTTTTGTTTCTTTTAAAATGACTTAAATTAAGCATTTCTTCTATTTGAACAAATCCTTAACCTAACATGTAATCACTTATAGGCTAACAATACAATGCACTACAATAAAATAAACATGGTTAATGCACACATAATAAAATAATCATTATCTAAAATATTCATTCGCTGGCAGGCAAAAAATCAAGTTTTTTTTTCTTCTCAAAAAAATTAAAATTTTCAAAAATTTTAAAATTAAAAAAAAAATTAAATTTATTTAAATGTTTCCCTCATATGCAAAATTATTTAAATATTGGTTCGAATTAATTAAACAAACAAATTAAAATTGGCTTCCTACTACACAAGCTTAGTAGGTGTATGACCTCATCAGGTGATCGAAACTAGGTCAAGTCCAAAACCCTTGACCTACATATGTTATGTATATGTTCTGAAAATACATTGAACATCTGTAATATCCTACCTTGAAATACAAAACATAATAAAATAAAACATTTAAAACAAACAAAAGATTAATATAATAATCAAGTTGACATTTAAATTATTTAAAATAAACAATTCTTACTTGTATCTTGTTTTCCAAATTTTATCAAAATTCTGTCACTGGTTGAAAAAAATAAACAATTGTATATTCTTTATTATAAATTCCTCTCTTTAGTTAACAGTTTAATTCTACATTACTGTGGGTGATGTAAATTATTTATTCTCATTTACTGCATTAGATCTGTATGCATATATAAACTTTATCTCTTTGACTCTAACACCTACAACTTTTAGTAATCATGACACCCATCTCTACCAAAATATCTATCCCAAAACACTCTAAACCCCAACTTATCATTAAACTCAAATCGCCACCTTCTCTGCATATATAAAAAAAATACTCTCTAACCCTTTGTACATAGGATACGTGTTTCCCCTACCCAAAGCTCATTCCCTTATGTTGGTTCCTGGACCCTCCCTAGGTAACCCTTTCCCCACTAAAATCTATCCCTATCCCGTCCCAACCCTTGTTGCGGACTCCTACATTACACTACCCTCTAATACAAAATTGCCATCCACAAAAATCTCAATCTCATAACCTTACTACAAATACAACAAAATAGCCTCATTAATTATAAACATAAATATATCATTCAAAACTCTACGATTCTTCTCCATTACTCCTGTGTCAACATCTATATTTCACAAAATTCTGTTACATTACATTAACTCAAAAACAACATTACATCATATTCATCTCTACTATTTCAAATTCAACTTTGATTTTAACTTGGACAGATATATGTGTCCCATAAAATTATGCATCACCCAAAAAACTATCTCTTATTAGATTTCACAAATCGTTACTTTATTTCTCATTGTAGCAAATTATTTTTATCATTACTCTAAAACGTCTGTGATACATTAAACATGACATTAAACATCAATTACTTAAAACATTTCTAAATAATATACCAGTGACATGTTATTGCTGATCAGCTGATATCCTAACATAATGAAAACACATATCAAAGTTGAACAAATTACATGGAATATACATATTTATCATTACTCCTCACCTCATTGTTTCCCATTTCTCTGATTCTGGTCATTTATGTTAACCTGCCAAACGATTTAATTATTGACTTAGAAAAAAGATACACACACATAATGAAAATACATATTCTTATCAACGCCTATATCTAACATACAACTATAAAATAATACATTTAAAATTATAGCATGTAATGAACACCTCATATTGAGTGTCTGAGCAACTAGTTGTTTAACAGAGCACAAGCAGTTTTATTGGATCAAAATTCGAATTAGCAAAAACTTTTATGTCATAAAATTTAAATTCGTGACTCCTTTGCGTCACCTCCCAGCCACACACACTATTTCAAATTATGGAGGACTGTCTCGTCCTTGCGCTTCGACAGAGACTGTATATTTTGGAGCAGGGTTTTACCTCTCCGTGTCTCTGCTTCCGCTATTAAGTTTCAAACGTTACAAACATCATCATGTTCTTGTTATATAATGATACACCCTTAAGACGGATCTACCACCTGTCTTGCTACCCCAAAGCGGGCAGAGTGGCAGCCGCTGTTCCGTAGTACCGGAAAGATTTCCCCTAAGTTCTCCCCCCATTAAATTTCAAGTATGTACCAATTTCAAGTCAGCTATGGTCAAGGGACTTGATATGACCATAGCTGGCCGCTAGCCAAAACCACGGTTAGTGCTGGTAAGACAGTAACCGCCCGAAAAGTCGGGGAAATCTAAACTTCAATTTAACTGCCTGTTACACATCACTACTATGTGCGACATGGTCGTTTGGCAGTGTGTAAATTTTAATTTACACGGAAAAAGGTGTGCCGCACATTTTTGCCATTTTGGCCTCCGATGGAGGTAACACTCGCTGTTACCCCCAACCCATTTCGCTATTTGCGAGAGCACAGGCCACCCCCACAATAGCCACTTAAGAGCTAATTAACTAATTAACAATTGAAACTAAACTTGCTACATACGCAGTTCAACACTCCATTGTTCTATCACTTCATTGTGCACCAAACTACCCCCCAAAATCACCCCCACTTCTTGTATTGATATCAAGTTTATATTTTGTTACACATCGTTTCAAAGCGTTCCCATACTCACTAATACTAAACTTGACAATTGTTTTTGGTCACTTAATTCTAAAATTTATTTAATTTTTTAAAATTATATGCATCCCATTTTTTTTTTTCAAAAAAATTTAAAATTCAAAAAATTTAAGTTCATTGTTAAAAATCATTGTTTCTATTAATTTGAATACCAAATTAATTTAATGGTTTTTTAATGTCTCGAACTCTACGTTACAATAATTACCTCATGATTCTTTTAGCAAAAAAATTTACTTTAATTCTTTTGTGTCACAATAGGATTTTGCTCAAGGTACTGATTCAGCAGACTACAACATTCCTGTTATTGGCACCAAGCATGACCACAGGCTTGAGTCATAACATCCTACACCTGTTTACTGTTTACCTAAACACAGTTGTGTGCCAGACTTGTTTTCATAAACAACAGTTATAAACATTCTCAGTTTCAGCATTCATAGTCTAAACATTCTGGTTGCATCATATACTGACATATCTGCTTGCTACACTTTTCAAGTTTTATAAATCTTTTAGATAACATATTTATCTCTTAGATTTTTTATTCCAATTCAGATCAGATATATTTTTGATTCATTAATAACAGTGGCCCTTTTAAATTATTTGTTTAACTTGAAAATTCTCTAACAGTCTCCACCCAAAACAGTTTGATTTTAATTACAGCTGTATGAAGTTAATGTATAAAATATGTAAAATTACAATTTCCATTTGAATCAAAATGAATTTACACAGCACTAGCATCTACAATATTAAGTTACTCCAGGGGCGTCTATACTTCAATTTCATCTCTTAGTACATTCAAAACAATTTCCATGCCTTTGATTACAATTTTCAAAATGATTCTACGTGATTAAATGTTTCAGTTTTTCTTATTATTTCAATAAATTTTACAAACATTACATCATTGGTTCTAATCTCTCTTTAAATTCCTCCACAATCACATTCTTAATACCAATATCCCCTACTCATAACCTAACATAGCAGGTACCACACAAAATAATTATTGAACCTTTTGGTTACATAAGTTTACTTCAAAATATTTTCCAAAATTATTTTTTCTTAATTACCTGTAAATAGGTTGTGCTTTATGTGTACAGAATCATTGTCTACAGGGATGCGATTGAAGACGAACAGAACCCCTACATCAATCACTGCCCTCTTTTTTTTTTTTTTTTTTTTTCTCAAATAAAACCAACCCCAACCACCAATCTACCACCCCATCCCTATAGGCAATAATTCTATTAGCCTGTACAGAAATTTATTATCTAGTTTGTCTACTCAGCCACAAAACTTCTCCACTACCTACCTAATTAAGGGATGAGTTTACAAGTCATAAATAACGCCAGTTTATTTAATTTTGAGGATTACCCTAATGTAGTATTTAGAATTAAGGCAATCAAATGGTTCAAAAAAGTGTGCCAATTTGTGTAACTATTGTTTATGTGTTTACTCTAAGGGGAGGGTTAGGGAAATCGGGAATATAAAAGGGATAAGGATTATTACAAGGTCAAGAACTAGGACTAAAGGTAGGGACAAAGCTTCCTCCGAAAATAAGGGTAAATGGAGAAACCCAAGGCTCGCGTGGGCAGGGGCGCGTCCCTGAAATAGACGAACCCCACTGGGACAAGTGGGGAACATCTATCCGCTACCACTTACTGTTTTATATTATTCATAGTTATTTATAATTATTTAACTATAGGTTTATTATAGTTATTTAGTTGTATTTAATTACAATATTTAATATATTGTTTTGTTTTAAGATGCAAAATATTAATATTATTTTTGTCATCACAATTTCGGCTACATACATACCTTATTTATCTAACATTTTATAATACGTACAGATAATTTCACTAAACATGTATTTACAATTCTTCATCAATAATTATTCAGTTATATCACACTTCAATATCTAAAATCAGCTAGGTCATTCCCATATATTATCATATTTGAAATTGTCCAATTGTGAATTTAAGGCTCAATCTCCATCGTCAAAAATTAGACGGGGTTTCACATAACATCGTTCAATTTTATTACCACACAAATGACTGTTTTGTGTGTTGTAACCATACAAACTAAACTTATTTATTTTATCCACATAATCATTAAACAAGTCAACATCAAGTACATTGGTTAAGTCTCCATCAGTAATATTCATTATCAACTCAGTTATTTTTTCTTCATAAAGTAAATTATTATTATTTAGACATGTATTATCAAAATAATCTTCACTCTGTATTTTAACAGGTAAGTTTAACATCTCTTTCAACTTGTTATAATCTCTCATTAGTTTATATAATTCTATTTCTTTGTCAATGCACAACTCTCTCTCAAAACATCTTTCATCATCATAACAACATATCACACTTTTATCATTCCACGCAGAGGGTACAAAATTATTCAGCAAAATTAAACAACTCAAATCTTTCACTAATAAGGGTCTCTTGCCCAAAAATAACACTTTTGAACACTCTGGTTCATCACAAATAAGGGGAAAATTTACCCCCTGCCCTACACATTCATCTACTCTTTCTTTCCATTCTTTTTCCAGTTCAACAACACTGATTACAACTTCGTTATTACATATAACTTTCTCTCTCTCACTCACTGTTTCACTATCTATTTTCAACGTATCACTTTCTGATACCACCTTTTCAATTACATTACCATTTTCAATAATATTGTTAACATTTGTTACCTTACTCTCTACTACCACATTTTTAATTATATTCTCATTTTCAACATTATTGTTCTCACTAGTTACTTGCTTATTATCATTATTATTTTTACTTTTACTCTGTTCTACTGACTCCACTATTTTCTCAATGTCTCGTTTCAATTCATGACAACTATTTTCGCATTTCATTTTTACCTCATCAATATCAAATTTGAGTGCATCAAATTTGCAATTGAATTTATCTAATTTTATGTCATTATTGTCAAAACGACTATTTAATTCGTCAAATTTGTTATTCCGTACTTTGCTTTGTTCTAAGATTAATTGTAACATACTCATTACATCACTATTAAATTGGACGTTACATTTCGTTGAAGTCGGGGTCAATTGCACACCCGAATCTTCAGTTACATTACTCTGGTCACTTAAATTTAACTCTCCTTTCTCTTGACTCGCACTTGGAGTCGAGTGTGCTTCAAAGTTACTAATGTTTGAGTCGTCGAAAACTTCGACACTCTCCGTCTCATTTGCGTTATTTTCTTTATCTGACATTTTGTATTATTGGTGAAATTAAATTACATAAATTGATTAGATAGATTAATTAAATGAATACTGTAATTACTTAAATTTTGTAATATACTGTTAGGTTGCTATGCTAACCTAGAACATGTTTGTATCTCTGTAGATGCGGAATTTAATTAACTAATTCTAATTAACCATAATTAGTCCCTGTTCGGGCGCCAAATGTGATGTTCTACTTTATCAATCACATCAATTTACCCCAATCTAAATTTAACTTGTACTTACCAGCACGATTACTTCTTCAAGGTCACAGGGTTCGATCACATGTAGCTGGATACAAACATGGTCTATGGGTTACGCAAAGCACTGACACAACTCATTTATGAAGAGAATTAATATTTATTATTATTTACTCTTGAATGATTGTAAACTCAGGAAGATTCATTTGGATACATATTTTCAAAGTTGTGCAACACTAGCATAATCACACTTATTAACTACAGCTTACCTTGTATAACACATAAAACACCATTACTAACATAGATACACACAGAAAGCAGCCCAGCTTTGCCACACTCACATTCACACAGAATTTATACCACCCTTAACATTTTCCCATTAAATTCCCAAACCCCAAAACGTAGGCCACGCGATCGCCGCGCACACTCATTGTCCGTTTCCTTTTTATTTATGTTCCGAAATAACTATAAAGCATTTAAATACGACTCCCTAATTGTATTGACCGCGGTCACATCACAATTCTTCGGTGACTACAGTTTCTTTTGATAAATAAAAATTTTTGTGGCGAGCCTACTCGAGACCAGTCCGGTACCGTGAACTGTTACTTGTAGACTGACTGCGGTAAGGTAACAGGTACCGCTATTGTGATCTCATCGTTGTATGGAAGTCACGGCCTTCCCCTTCGTTGCCGAAGTTTCGCTCCATGCCATGCCTGTAGTTTTTTAGGTTAACCTGGTCAATGATTTCAATTAGGCACAGGCTGACGTCATGGTAGGAACTGGACGTAAACAGCACTTCCTGCCGCTCAAAAGCGCATTGCTGAATTTTGCTCGTCCCGGGACATCCTGTTTTGTGGCTGGATGCGTCACTCAAGCTTGTGGTGGTACAGTTGCGTCTGTGTGCTGCTACACAAGTACAGATTTCTGAGAAGTTTGAAGGGGGTAAATGCTTCGCTCGCCGCGTGACACAATAACACCTGCGTATCGCCTTTGTCTCAAACTGCTGTTTCTCAACACTGGTCTGTTACACGGAAAATAACGTTGTCGCATAATACAATTATTTCACAATATTTTATAAGGCTCCCGACCGAAAACGAAATGAATAAAATTTAATACCCCATAAGGTAGAAAATAAAAACACCCAAAAATTGACCCGCTACACAGCTACAATGGGATTAGTGTACGGGGAATTGCTTACTTCAATTATATCGTTTTCTATCAATCTTTGGATTTCCTCTCGAACGGCTTCTTTAAGTGAAAAAGCGATTGGGCAGGACTTTCTCTTGAATTCGGTCTGGTCCTTAAATTTTAATTCACACTGAAAATTCTTTATCTTACCAGATGTATCGGAGAATACGTGACGGTATCGATAGTATATTTGAATTAGCCTGTCACGCTGTTCACAAGTCAACTCATGGCTATTGTTGTTGGTCTGGAATTCTCTGATTTCATTAATTTTTTCCAACCATAAAGCTTCCTCTGGATTGCTGCGAAGTTCTTGGGTGATGGCGCTTTTCTGATGTTCATGGCCTTACCTTATGTAGTATATCACATGTTCTGAGGGTGCCTTCCTATATTCTCTTAAATTTGCGGTCCATTCAACTTCCTCTGCCTTCAGTACTACATTATTTTCATCCATATTAATTATGGCTGTATACCTCCGTAATATGTCGCAGCCGATGAGTAGTGTGAATGGTAGTCCACTGGCTACAAGGAATACCATTGGGATTGTTTTTTCATTACTTGATATGTCCAGTTGCACTTGTTGGCAAATAGTTTTATTTTGACGCCCAGTGGCTCCAATAAGTATTATGTTGTTAATTGGTAAGGTTGGTATAGTAGTCTTATTTTCTGACTGTATTCTGTTCAATTCCAATCTGTCAATTAACGATACATTAGCCCTGGTATCTACCATTGCTGTGGCATTTGTTCTGTTGACTCTTACAGATATATATGCGATTTTGCTGTTGTTCGTGTCTCCGATACTATCTTCTTTCTCCTCCATTAAATCCTTTCTAATGTTCTTGAGGTAATTGTTATGGTATGTTTTAAGATAAGCCAAATGTTTTGCCAAAATATCAGACCCAATAGTCCGGTTCAGTGAGGGTGTGGTGATCTTTTCACTGCCGGTTGGCATTTAAAGGCAGGTCACCGTTTGCGTGCCTGTCTTGTGAAGTAGATGCGATGGGTTCCTGGGCTCCAGGCCCGTGTCCGTTGTGATAAGCTTCCGTAGTCTGTGTGACTGTTCTGTGGCCTCCACTGCTGTCGCTTCCATTGGATCTATAGCCTGACTCTCGGTCTTCTCGATCACTGTGACTGGAGTTACTGTGGTGGTTTGGAAAACTCCTCCGCCCTTGGTAATAATTCCTGCGATTCCCACCTCGGCTGGCGTGGGTGTAGTTTACCCTATGGAACTGATTGTTGTTTTGACTCCCGTTGCCATGTCGTTGTTGATTGTTGGGAGATTGGTTGTAGTATGGTCTATAGTAATTGTTACCCCTCTGGTAATGTGTGTCCCGTTGGTATCCACCTGGTCGGGGGTTGTTATAATTTCCTCTGTCCACGTTATTGCCACCTCCATTTTGGCGTGGTACTGGTTGGTTTTGGAATCGTGGTGGATTGTTGAAATTTCTTCCTGGACTAGTTCTGTCATTGTGATTGGTGGGGTTATTATTTCCGGGCCCTCCCCGATCATACACTTGACTAGGTCCTTGGCGGTTTCGCTGATAATACCTTTCTCGTTCGTGACTCTCTAGTAGATCACACATCCCTTGAATAGTTTTTATTTGCGAGTTCAGCCTCCCTTGCGAAATACCTTGGTTAAAATGATACGCTAGTTTAGTAACCAAGCATTCTTCTGGAATAGCTGGCTCCAAATTTCTAGCCAGACAGATCTTTCCTAAGAAATATGTAGTCATTGACTGCCTGCCATTTACATCAAATTTCCCATTTGTTATGTCGTCTCTGATTATGTTTTGGGTTGTTTCGGACCAGTACTTCTGTTTAAAGGCTGTTTTAAAAGTGTCGTAGCTCCCTACTTCATGACGGGTTGCCGTCCACCAATTATCAAATGTATTCTTGAAGGATTCGTCCAGCATCCCCTTAATGATGGACCACCTGCTTTCTCGATTCCGGTTTATTACCTCTTCTATCCTTTCTAAGAATTCTAATGGGTTTTTAGCATATGTTCGGAATTCAATTTGGTCCCTGCCTTCCAGGTGACTTAGTCCGGATAGGATGTTTGGGATGGTTCGCAGACGATGCATCTCGTCTCTGATATCATCCAACTCTCTCTGCTGGCGCTCTGTTAACTGGGTTTTGTCGTTATTCACTTGTTGTTTAATAGCGTCCACCTTCACAGAAACTTCCTCGCATTTTTCATTCAGTGTCGATTGCGCTACCTTCATCTCAGTTTGTTCCTGCGCTATCATTCCTATTTGGGCACTGTGTGTCTTCTCAACATCGCTAATACGACGGTTGATGTCTACTTCTGTCTGTATTCATTTTAGACTAGTGCTTTCTCCCTCCTTTCGTATTTCAGAAATTTCGACATTAATTTCTGTTGTCAATATGGCCATTCGTTCTTCAGTTTCTTTAAAATTTTCTCCTAATTTTCTTTCGATCCTTTCTATCGTATCCTTAGCAGTTTCTTCCACCTTGTCACTGTTAATGTTTATTCGTTGCCATATTCTTTCGTTGTCATTTTGCATGGTTTCGACGTCTCGACTAAATTTAGCATTAATTTCATCGATCTTCTGGTTGGTTTGATCAATTTTTATTCCGAACTCTGCAGATAAGTCTTCCTTCATTATGGCCATTTTCTTCTCTAATAGTTCTTCAGTTTTCTTTTGTCCGTCTTCCATCCTCCTGTTAGTTTCATTTATCTTGTTATTTAATTCTTCCTTCAATAATTCCATATTTTTCTGGCTCTCCCTCTGGCCTTCTTCTATTTTCTGGTCCGTAGATTTCTGGCCTTCCTCTATCTTCTTGCTCAACTCCTCCTTAGTGGACCGGCTGGTTTCATCCATTTTGGTATTTAAGTCTTTTTTCAGTGACTCTATGTTCTTCCTATTTTCTTCCTTCATACCCATCAGTATTTCTATTATGTTCATGTCTCCGGATCGCGTTGGTTCCATGGGTTGACTTATTTCCGGTAGAACTACTTGTGGTATTATTTCCGGTTCCTCCTCGTCTGGTTGTTGAACCTCCTCCGCCGGTTCAAGTGGTTTGTCCTCTATTTCCAAGAGAATTTCTTCAACGTCTTCCGTTGATGTTGCCTCCTTTTCTTCCATCCTGGCCTCCCTCTCTGCCTCTGTCGCCCTCTTTCTCGATGTTGATCTCCTTGTGTTGTACATCTTGTCGCTGGCAATGTACTTGCAGTCTCTTGACGGATTGGGGTTATTAGATTATTGGTTATAGTATGTTTTTCCCTAATTCGAGCTCAGACGTTGGGCGCCACGTTGTAATACAACGATTCTGTTATATGTTGATATTGGTTATTGTAGTGTAATGGTGTTGCTTGCAGATACGCACCGGTATCTACGATAATGTTGTTTGATAAAATGTTCAAATTATAATTATTATTATTATTAGTTTGATTGTAATTGACAAATATGTGGGTATCGCTGGTCCACTTCTTTAATTTAAAATATTTCTCGCACTCCGTTAGTAACCTCCCCCACTTACCGCACGTGGATATTGTAGTTCTGTTCGGTGACGGTTCAGCTGTAATACACACACTACATATACAAGTAGATATTCTGGTTGAATATCCAATGTGACTAGCATGCACAATAAAATGATATAATAGCTAAATAAAGTTCTGAGTTATTAGAAATATTTGAATTCTTCCGCCACCTTTTGGTAGAACTGACTATGAATAAATGAATTAATTTAAGTTTGAAATAATACTCTTTTTCCACTGGTAATAAAATGTAGAGGTTTATTAACGGTTAATGATGTTATAAAATCTTTTTTTTTTCAAAAATTGACAATCAGTTACTAATAATTTTATTGATAATAATTACAATGAACAAAATTTAAAATAAGACTCTCCTTAGCCTCAAGGCTGGTAACCCTGTTGGTTATACAATAGTTTTCATTTTGAGAGGTTATGTCCTCTTATATCAGTTAATTACCATGTTCGTGTGGTTCTTTTAAGTAGCATGATGCCAGGTACAAGATGTGGCATTTATAATGATATTAAATGAACAATAATTAAAAAACAAACAAACAAATATAAAAATAGAAAATTAGTACCATATAACAGATAGTTATGGTATTATCGTACGTGGGAATTCGCACGCCGTTCACAGTATTTACTTGACAATCAACAAGTGCATTGGCTTGCACTACTGAAATGTATTACTATATTTTAATAATTCACTGTGGGAATTATTTACTTACAAGAGAAAAAGTTATTAAAACTAAAAAAAAAAACTCTTGTTATTGTTTTCATCTGGTTTTGGATTACATGAGAACAGACTTGTGACAAAGAAGGTGGCAAGTTACGGTTATGATTTTAAGGTTATCTCATAACGTGAATTGTTATTAGAGTTAATTATCTTGAATATTTATTTCTTCTTAATCTAAGTATATACATATTATTTATAATAGTTCTGATGTGTCATTATCAGTATCATATAATACTCTTTCGCATAAAAGTTAAAATATTTATCTTCAAATATAGAAAAAAAAAAAAAGTTAGTTAATCGAGCGACTATTTATATTGCTCGTATTTTGTAACAAGTACTTTAATCGTGATTCTTTTAATTATGAAAAATAATTAAAATATTTATTTAACACGTTAACAAGTGCGAATTAATACTTTCATTAATTCTGATAAATTCCATCATCATTTATGATACTTCGCTATTACTGACTTGCGTAGTATATCAACATTACGTATTTACAGAAATATTATTTCTGTTTCATTGTTAATTAATAAAAAAAGAATTGTACTCCCTGTTTTTATCTTTTGCACAACACTCGCAAATACGATCGATATTGTACACTGATCGTATTTAAATATTATTCACTCCGCACAGTGCACTCGTTATTGCTTGTGTAGTATTTAGGTTAGTGTATGTCAGTTACTGATGTTTACATGTCGCGCACAATTCAAAAATAAACTTGTTCATATCTCGTCCGGAGAGTGACATGACCTGTCTGTTTGATGGTTGATAGATGACTCTTTCGTTCCGTCGGAACGTCTGCCGCTTGTCTGCCGATTTCCATTCATACGATTGGCTGAAATGTTTGAACTCTCTAACCCAAAGCACTTTATTTTCTTAAAATTTTTAATTTTTTACCAATTTTGGCGTTTGCGTTGGAGATTATATGACGTCAGCACTGGTACAAAAAATAATTAGAAAGTTTAAAATCGTAATAACTTTCTTAATATTTGTCTTATCATTAAACAGTTAGTGTTAGTAAATTGCGGACATCCTGGGCTTTAATTAAAGTCGAAACAAGATTATAATCCGTCCATTACTTAAATCACTATAACGATTTTATGGATTTTTATGGTGCATCTTATATTTAATAAGTTTATTACACCAAACTTAATTATTTACACTAAAACACTTTTAATTAAACGATCTGAGTCTATATCTCAACTTGTTTAATACAAAATTTGGGAATAATTGTTACCCAAACAATATCTAGTTATGGCGTCGTTGGGCGTCCATATTTGATTATTCACAATTGTACTTAAAACTAATTTTTCTTATCTAATAACACTGATATTGTAACCTAATAATAATAGAAGCGTCTATTTACATAACTTTGTACTTGAGTATATGTACAGGACTGTATTTCATATACTATTAACATTGTTTCAGTACCCTCCTATCTCCTTTCTTACAATTGTCATTTTACTTATGGTTTTTTCTACACAAGGTATATTATGTAATAAATGCAATTAGTGTACACTTATAGTACCTAATTCCCTTCATATATTTGTTAGCTTTTAGCTATCTGAGAACCCTTCAATTTCTAGTAATGGGTTTGTTTACATTATGTCATAGCATGGTATTCAGTTATTTTTGTTAAAACAATAATTAAATTGTTATTGCTACACTTGATTTAGATTTCCAAAGTAGTAGACATTCTTCTGATCCTTGATAACATTTTTATCTACTTTTAAACAAGTTTGTATGTTGCATTTTGCATAAATAACTTGCTCCTTATTGTTTGTTTACATTTGGATTCCACCATCATGGTCATTTGGTTTTTAATAATTTATATATAAAATGACTATTCTCATGGTCATGGTCTGTTCTCAAAGTAGCATTAGTTGTCCCTCTTACTACTGGTAACACTCTTATCAATCTTTGTTCAAGCTTTAATAAAGTATCTTGCTTAACTAGTTGGTTACATTGTTTCTGCTTACTTCTGGCTATGTATTCTTAGTTAGCTAGTTTACAATATTTTGGTTACAAAACTATTGTCATTATATTTATAATCTGTTCTCACAGTAGTACCAGATGTTCATCTAACTACTGGTAATACTTTCATTAACATTGGTACTTGTTTTAATACTGTATTTTGTTTAACTAATTTGGCATACTAGGTTCCATCTTTGTGCCATCATATTTGATCTGTTTTATTTGTATTGTATTTCAATATAATACACTGTCTACTAGGGTGTATCATTATTTATAACAAATCCTTGATTGATATTATAGTTGATGGTTATTTGGTTAAATTAACATGTATGATTTTTTTGTTTCATAGGTGTCTTTCCTATGGGGTTATGTAACAATGTACAACATGTTCTAATGCAGCATTTTGCTACTACTAACATGACTTCAGTATGGTATTTTATTACAATATTTTAATTGTTTTAATACACATGTTTTCACTACTTCTTCTTAAACAAAAATACAAATCTTTTTGTACTAATGACAATATCTTTCTTGTCATTGGTTGTATCTAATTCCTGTCACATTTGTTTGATATTTAACAAAGGTTTTTATTGTCAGTTCTCTATGAACAATAATATAATGGTTCGATTTTATATTATTCTGGTGGTCTTATGATTATCTATATGGATCACAATCTTTATTAAATTAGTCACACTAATTGTCTGTGTATATTTGACTATTTAATTCTTGATGGTTTCACTATGAAAGTAACACATTTTCTTCCACTATAAACCTTATCACTGGAATTGTTTGTGTGGTTTATTAGGTTAAAATTAGTTAACTGGTCACAGGTTTTCACATCTATATTAAGTACTCACTGTAATTGTTTGTGGTTCCTTAAATGTTAAACACTGTTTCTACATAGTCGATAATCACTATTCCTCTAGTTACTATTATTGTCTCTAGTATACTTGATGAATGATGAGTCCTTGCATGGTCTATCCATTTTCTTCTCTCTTCATGGTACGTTTCCTTGTCCTTCTTCTTTCCCTCTTCTTTAGGTTTGAACGTCTTCTTCAATATTTTCATTGTAGTCATTATCTTCATTTGTTTCCTTCACTGTTGGAGTTTATTTGTAGTTCTTTTGTTGATTCCCCTCACTGTTGGAATCCATTGGTATTGTCGTTATGTTGTTGGTAATGATATTATTCTTGTGATTTCCCCTCACTGTTGGATTTTATTGGTCCTTATTTTGTTGGTTCCCCTCACTGTTGGATCCTATTGGGCCTGGTCACTAACATTTTATTTTGGCTCATGGTCATTTCCTTTCTTCATTTCGTATTTGATGCTGCTATGTTAACACTTTCTTCCTCATCGTTGGATTTTTATACTAATATATCTGTAGATACACACTTCTATTCACATAGGTTTATTTATCTAGAAATACTTTCATGCTTTTCTGTTACTTGACGTTATATTAGTTTATTTTATGTAACTACCATATTTGGTAACGTTACAATATGAACTCTCTTTACTTTATATGCAGTAATTCTCTTTAGTGATAAATGGTAAATATTGTTTATATAGTAAAGTGTGATAATTATAGTGGATAATATATTAATCGCTGGTCGGTGAATGAATGTAACCGTAGCGTCGATCTTGCAGTGGAACTCCTCTTCTTGGTTAAGTGTTGTCAGTGTACGTACCGTCAAGTCTCGTCTGACAAATAATTTGTAATAAAAAACACTTTCACGTACCTGATAGTAGTACTGGAAGTTCTGACGTTGACTTACCCAAAAATAAACTGTCAAGATGACTTATGACCAGCTTACTTTATAAACAAGGTTATACTACTCCTTGTGTGCAATATGTGCGCCACATGGGTTTACTTTAGGAAAAGTTCCCATGAAAAAACAAATTGATAAATTTCAGAATTGTATAGGTTCACTTTATGCTTCGTTTAAATGCTTGATGCATTTACAACAATTCAAATATAATATGGTAAATTCTCTACTCAGAGTTATCTCACTGTACTCAATGTTGAGTATTAATTATCTATATGAAATAAATGTAATCAAAGCTTATACTGAATAAAATCGTGGGTTTATTTTACCCTTTAAAACAACTCAACAAATAAAAATACAATTATTACGTTAACATAATCTTGATGTTAAGTTGCCCGTCTACAATATGGCCTAGCTCAGTTTAGAACAATAAAACTCTTATAACTATTAACAAATTTGACTTTTAATATATAATTTACCTCACGGGTAGGCTCTTTGAAATACAAATAGAATACTATCAAATGCCTTGACAGATGTTAATATAATGATAAATCGTAATTTGGCCTCTATTTTAAAAACTCGTAATTATTTTTTAAGGTTAGCGATCGTTACGCTTACTTCTATACTAACAAATATTATGCTGCTTAATACTAACACAAATATCTTACGTTGGATTAATTAATCCTCTAAATAAATTGATTCTGTGTGTATTAGTGAAAATTTTGTTGTCCTTGCGTCAGTACAATGTTGTTGAAAATTATGATCAGTGCAAACAGATAAGTAATATAAATGGTCACTGTGTTACCTTATTTCTTTTAATCGTATAGATTAAAATTTAAAAAACACTCCAGTGATCGGATTATAATGATCACTGGTTAATTACACTTTATACGCACTTGGAACGAGGAATCTGCCCTCTTCTTAATAAAACTGGGCTATTTAAATTACTGATTAGAATACTCTCGCTCGTTCCGAACACACGCACTAATTAAAATATTCACTTATTACTGTCAAAGCACTTTCGTGTGGTTAATCGCTGTACTGTTAACTGTCTTGAAGAATTTTGAAATATTTACTGTTGTTATACTATGTTAAGTCATAAAAAGTATTACGCTGGCGAGCAGCGACTGTATCGCTTGAGTGGGTTGACAAATCTGTAACGAATTTCTCTGCGCTGCTGGTTATATACCCCTTCGCTGCATCGCGCTTAGGGAGAAAAGTCGTTTAGTAAACTCTTTTTTGATTGGCTCTGATAACCGTTCAAATGACGTATCATTTTTTCTAACGGCCACCGGAGCAAACGTTGTACTCAGCTTTCGTTGTTATTGTTATTACTTGGATAATTTCTTAATTTTAATAAACAATGATGCTAACACGCACTATGCACTTATTATAATTCCAATCTCGAGGTTATTACCATCAAATTAAAGTTTAGTTTCTGGGCTTTAATTTGATGTGGCTTAACACTGGTTTTAACCTCGTTTTCTTTGACAATGCTTATAAATAATGTTTTGAAACATGGTTTCTCACTGTCGTCTGCTAGCAATGCATAATGCGATCATTTCCTATCTTTTTACATTTAGTGATTTACACTGCGTTTTCTTTAGAACATCATTATTTGAACACTAATACATCTATGATTATAATTAAGAGCTATTTATAACTGTACAATATTAATTCTTAACATAATTATGGTAATACACTATTATACAAAATCCTTATTCTCTAAATACATTTTTCGGGCCTACTCAATTTAAAGTTATACCTTAATTATTGAGTGGTGGTATTTCACATTTCGCTTAATTATATTGATCGTTCAGTAAATTTTATGTTCAATAGGAGTCCTGTTTCCCCATTAATTTACTGACAAACATTTGTTTAGGCATGGGCTAGACACATTCTTAGTACTATGTTTATGCCTTAATAATGGTTACTAATTACATCTTGTCTAATAAGGAAGTTACTCATCCATATAAGATTTCCTTTTATAACTATTTTTACCCACTAATATTACATCTGGGCTGGTAATGCTAGTTTTAATATACATTGTGGCCATAGCTATTCTAGTCATAGGCTTTGTTATTTATTGGTCATGGTTCTTTTACTTTCAGCCAAAATGCTGTTACTGATATTACATTATTTCAGTCATTATTTAGTTAGTTTTACTTTTACATGACTCTACATTAATGTCATGGACTGGCTCGTTTGACAGCTTATTGTGAACTTTGCATGTCCATTAGTTAAAGTCAGTCATAGTGTTTGCTGTAGTGTCATGCAGTGTATTCATCACTGCTTCTTGGGATCCTTCCTCTTCTTTCTTCTTTGCTGGTCCTTCTCTTCTTTGCTACATTCATTATAAATGATTCACTTTTATCACTTTAGTGTAATTATTTACCCTTCTGGTGAGTGTCTAGTTTATGTAACATTTTGTGGTGTTACAATATATATTCCTTCTTCTTTGTCTCTCACTCCGACCCGTCAATGTTATACTATTTACACTATTTAAATTTGCATTTGGTCTATTATCATTTTGACTTTCACGCGAATATATATTCCTTCTTCTTTGTCTCTCACTCCGACCCGTCAATGTTCTATGTCGAGGCATAATGGAAGTAGGTGCGAATATCTGAATGTAAAAAAAAAACATGTAATGAAATTACTGAAACTACGATTAGACAGTGTTTAATTTAAAAATAATAAAATGTACTCACTTTTTTGAAACCACCAATAATAATTAGGCGAGAGTAAGTCAATTCAAATTGCTGCTACAAAATTTTCGTTTTGCAACAGGTGTATATTAAGCAAGCTGTATTTCACTTTCAACCGCACATTAATATATAAAACACAGATATCTAATATACAAAATATAAAATAAACGCTTTTTTGCCTTGACATACGCTCCACAGACTATTGAAAAAGGAACATTTAAAATCACACACAATTCACAGCTCATTCAGTCAATCTGTCAGTAATTATTTGTTGGCAACATTTTAAAATTCTTTGGCGACAATCTCTACTCTGTGCGACTGTTTGACCACAGACTATTATGTGTTTGACATTGGCAGTATGAACGTACACTAAAATGAAAAAATTATAATTTTATTGCCTGGCAACAAAATTATTTTATTTTTAACAATTACCATTGTTTGAAAAAGTTTAAATGAATTTTCAAGTGCAAATGAATGTTTAATTTAATTTAATTTAATGTATTTGTAACACATATTATATATAAATTTTAGCTTTCTGCACTCCTTCTCCATATAAACTTTAACTATGCCAAATCTCACACTCCTCCGTGCGCGCAATATGCTTAAAAATGGGTACAAAGTTTTCTCTTCACATATTAATATATAGATATATTTAAATAAATCAATCAATCAATTTAATAAAGAAAATGTATTTGATTACTCTTCATCTTTCAAAGCATATTGTATTTTAAAGAATGCCATAATTGGCCATGGCAATGTTATTAAAATATTTTATACATGTAACAAACAAGTTTTTACATGTGTCTTTCGATATCTGTAATAAATAATCAGATGTATTATTATATTTACAGCTGCGGATTACTTTTATGTGGTGGCATCCCTGTCAGCACCTATCCACAAGTCATCGGAAGCTAGCAACCATGACATACATTTTATGCAGAAATATAATACAAAACGTAAAGGTATTATAATTGGATATAAAACACATTTCAAGGTGGAATTATTCAGTCATCTTGTTAATAATGTTCCTGTGTTTGAAAGGACATTTGAATATCTTATGCTGTACAAATCTTATGCTCATTGTACACCTGTGATCACCGTAAGTGGCTGGTAAGATTATTAACATACAGCTTTAAATGAAAAATAAGAATAGTGTATTATTACACGA
This sequence comes from Magicicada septendecula, assembly GCA_034769895.1. Classification (NCBI taxonomy): domain Eukaryota; kingdom Metazoa; phylum Arthropoda; class Insecta; order Hemiptera; family Cicadidae; genus Magicicada; species Magicicada septendecula. Next base: position 393,742,241 of record CM068374.1, on the reverse strand, counting down.
ACAGAACACATCAATTTGATTACAGTTTTCAAAATACACAAAACTTTTGTAAATTGCTTTCCTTATATACAAAACGTTTAACTACCTACATTTATTGTTTAAATTGTTAAACTGTTAATTTTTGTTAAATTGTTAATCTTTCAAAACGACATAACTAAAATTAATTTTATTTTCACTTATTAGGACAGTAATAGTTATCAAACATATATAGGTTGTGGACTGTTTGTGCATTACAAATATTTAAGAAGAAACAGATTTCCAAGTTTACTCTCTTTTTGTTAAGAAATGGTGTAAAACTATACTCCTCACACTTCTTTTGTAGCTAGTGTTTCAACTGGCCACAATTTTTTTTTTTTTAATTTGTTAGTAATAAGGTAAAATAAAAATCCAAATAGATAAGGTTTGCTATGTTTGTGACCATGGATATTTTTACACTAACTGTTATCGGTACTGTTATTACTCAGACAACAGCTTCTGATCAGTATGTAGTATAGATAATAATTTCTGGTCATGGCTCATGTTACTAAAGATGATATTGTCATTGAGAAATTTTAAAGACATAAATACTAAATTATGAACACTAAATTTTAAAGGTATGAATACTAAAAACAGATGTTAATGTATTATTTAATTTCCGTACACATGGCAGACTTATTTGTCTAATGATTACAGTTTTGTTACAGTGATTTTGAACATTCTGGACAGAATCCTTTTGTAAAATATAGACAGGTGTTTGCGAGAAAAACACCAGTATCATTTAAGTGTGTGCAAACACATAATGATGGCTGTACCATTGTGAATACAGTATACGATTGGCAACTATGGAAGTGTAAGTACCGTACTATACTACCGTAATCTTGATTTATATTATTTGATACTGAAACTTGTTTAATGGCATTTACACAAGCAACAACCACACAGTGTTTTGTAATAATGCTGAAACTGATCATTATTAAGGCTAACCTCTTTACAAGTATCTCTTAGAATTAAGTAATGCTGAGATAGTTCCTGGATTTTGTTGTCCATGATGTGACCGTTACTTAACTAAATATAATTAATTCACTACCAACTCGGAACACAAAATTTGACCTCTCCATCACAAAATTTGAACACAGACACAAATTCAGTATATACAGAAAACCGACTACAACTGACACACTAATACACAGCTCCTCCAATCACCCAATACAACACAAACTAGCTGCCTTCAGAACTAGTATACATAGACTTAACAACATCCCACTAGATGAAAAAGACTACAAAGATGAACTAAACACGATAAAATATTTAGCAGAATCCAACGGATACGACAGAACAATAATCAATCAACTCCTACACAGAACACAAAACAAACAACAGACAAAGACAGAAAACAACAAATTCATAACACTAACATACATCAACACATCAACAACCAAACTGAAAAAATACCCACAAATTCAAAAAAGCAGGATACAGAATCGCATATAAAACTACTAACAAAACAGAAAACACATTATCAAAACAAACACATAAAGCACAAAACAAATTCAATCTACCTGGTGTTTACAAACTAAATTGCTCAGATTGCAACAAATTCTACATAGGCCAGACAGGATGTAGCTCAAACAAAGATACATTGAACACACAAAGGCAAAGGCACTACACTCACTACAGAATCCACCTTTGCAAACCACCTCATTGAAGCAAACCACACATGCAAAAACATCGACAATAACATGGACATTCTACACATACACACAAAAGGCCGAAAACTAGACACTCTTGAACAGTTGGAAATATACAAACACATAAAAACGACATCCTAAACGAACAGACACAATTCAAATCACACACATTATTCGAACATATCACACCCCACACACATAATATCAATCTTTCAAAAGTCGATACCATCGCCAACAACAAGACGGATAGTGCTCCCAATGGCAGCCTCTGAAGAAGCTTTTTAAAAGCAAAAACCGGTTCAGGCTATAAGGTAAAACTTTTACATTTTTACCCATAAAAAACTTTGTGTTCTGAGTCGGTAGTGAATTAATTATATTTAGCTGTGATAGTATTCTCATGTATGCGATTCTTATTCGCAGGGATGTGAATGAGCATGCTAATGATAAACAGTATCAAGTAGCTGTGCCTGTGGCAATAGTAATTTCCATTAAAACCTATTCGTTTATATTATCACACTTGAAACATTCCATGACACAGAAATTTGGAACACCATTTTTTTAATTATAATATTAATTGGTATTTTCAGAAGATTATTGTTAAAATATAATAAAATTATTAAATTGATTAGTTTTAAATAAGTTTGTCAAGTATATGATTAGTATTAAAACTTTTTAAACATGTTTTAATATATTGTGCTTAAAAAGTTGACTCATTTAAAAGTAAAATTAAATTATTGGGTTTTGTTTTCCGTGACATGTCCGAGTACCACTATCATTTGCAAACACTACCATGATGCAGAACACTAATACTATAGATAACAATTTTAAAAAATTGTATCTTTTTATGTGAGCCAGATTTTGCTTGTTTTGAGCTTCGTCAGACGTTGCACTAACTCTAGAAACGGAACTGACAGTGCTGGTAGTGGCTACTTCTAATGAAGTTTACAACAAGTGAAAGCTGGTTTAGGCAAAAAGGTACAATTTTTTAAAAATTATTACCTATAACACTTAGTGCCCCACATCGGAATAGCAAACAAAATTAGTTGACTTAAGCTGTACATAAATAATCATGTACTAAAATGTCCTGAAGGAATAGAAAAATGAATCTCCTACTTATTTCAGCCCTTACTAATTAATACAAATTACTGTATTAACCACTGAAATGTGTAACACCAATTAAACATTTTTTCCCACACCAATTGAAACGCTGCCCCAAAATTTTTACAAAATTTTTTTTATTCAAATTTTTAATCCAATTTTGGGGGGGGGGGGCGTTACTTAATATTTAAAACTAGACGCATGGCCTAGATGGAAATAAGATGTGCTGAGCCCATCGTGACAAGTCTTGCAAAGAAACACTTGTTTAACAACAACAACATTTTTATTAGTGCATTACTTGATTTTAGACATATTCGTTTTACAAACTGCAATTCTTTTCGTCTTAGTTTTTAAAGTTAAACTTCAATCAATTTCTTTTTATAAGCACCATGGTGGTTGGCTTGCACTAATAACATCCCAGAATATCTCTCACAAATAAATTACATTATATAACAACCAGATACAGATTATTTCATGTTTCAATCCACAGAAGATTTTTCATTTACGTTAACAATGGCTGAGAATTTACCCAGCAATGAAATTACTAGAAGTACATAATAGTGAGTGCAAGTTATCCATAGATAATGGTTAAAATTTTGAATATAATTTCCTAAATGTTTTCAAACTACTTCCATCTATCTGTCCCCAGCACTTGGAATTAATAATACGAATACCAAGTAACGATAAGATCACTCGCTATGATCACTGCTATGCAGACATTAAGAAAAAAAATTTTCGTTTTTGTATTTAAAGTTATTAATAAAAAGTAGTACCAAATTAATTTCAAATTATAAATAAAAGAAGTTTCGATTTAGACTAATTCGATCTGGTAAAATGGTTAACCCATGAAATCACAAGTCATATGACAGGTAGATGCAAGTTGTTCATTGTCTGGATATTGCAATTTTTAAAGTTTAATTTTTTTTTAAGTAAATTTCAAATTGGCTTTCTTTTGCAGAAATTAAAAACAATATTTACATTGTAATAATCGTAACCTTCAACACCATGAATAAATAATATACTAATTACATTATAACATTTTCATAATAACAGTCATCACTATAAGCACAATTTACAGCATGTCTGCACAGAACATGTCCCAGGCAATCTTAACTCTTAGATATGAGTATATTTTGTTTAACCGAGTTTTTGTGTTGGTTACGTTATAACTGGCAGAGTACCGTGTGTGTGATGAATAAAAGGAAACTTCCCACCTGATCTCTGAGAACACATAGAATAGAGATTCCTGCCATGCAAGTCTGGGTGCGGGTGATGGTGATGATTACCAGGATAAACCTCTCCGAATAGCAAAATACTGTGTTTGGGAGCGGTTCAGCTGTAGATTGATGGTCTAGCGTGGCGTGACGGCGTTGGGGATCCTTTCGCACTGCTCTGCGGATGGGGAAGGATGTAATGTCCCCATCTCGGCGACCCCTTTCACCTCAAGACTATGCGGGGAACCCTGAAGCTCTTTATAAAATTATAGACTCATAGTAAGATGTTAACTACAGCACGCCGCCATGATCTGCTCTGCACCAGTGTTGGAAGAGAAAGTGAAGAGAATTAATGCAGCCACGGGCCGAGAAATAATAAAACAGCTGATGCACGGCTGAACAGATTTCATTGTAATAGAAGCTTGCAGCGCGGCCAACCGAATAACGTCACTGATCAAGGTCACGGCGACTGACTAGATCTCGCTATCACTAGCGGGCAGCCTAACTTGTAACGATAATGCACTAAACGTATAGAATTACGTTTAAAACTTCCCGTGGAATTTACATTTAATATTGCCATGGCACACAATAAGAATATAGAGACCTATTGTAAACAATCCATCGGTTTTCTGCCTGATGGCATTTGGCAGCGGAAGACTGGCACAAAGAAGAAAAAGGTGAAATTAGTAGGTAACTTGTGAAATGAAGTCAGTCAATAGTAGTATATTACAACGTATAAAATTGCAAATTCCATATATAACTTAAATTTGTGAGCCCCACGATCTTGGAGCACCATTTATACAACGTAACAAGTTGCAATTTAATATAACGTGTACGTGTAACGTGTTCAGGTGTAATTATAATAAGAGTATTGTATTTATGAGTATTTAAAATTCATATTTATTGTTTACTCAATCTTATAAATAATCATAAAAATCCTTAATAATCGTCGGTCACGATATTGCTCATTATTAAATGTTTATATCTTATACTACGGAGTGTTACACATATTTTAAAAACCTCTTACATCTAGACATGTTAATAATCTTAATCTAGACATGTTAATAATTTGATTTACTAATAAAATATAAAATTAAAATGTAATTTGAATTGAATTCTCTTAATTCAGATCTGACCTCAACTCGCTCAGTCTATACCAATGTTTAAAATTAAATTTAAATTTATATTAATTACTTTTAGACTGGCATTTGTTTTAATATTCAAATTTAAATTATTCTTTTCTATAATTCAAATATCAAATCAATTTAACTATTTATTTTTATAACAAACTCTACTCTCTCAACTTTAAATTCTCTTTTTATTTATTATTTCTTTATATGCGATCGCTCATTCTTACAACTAAACATGGACAGTAATGTGGGAATTTCATAATCAAAGGTTGGCTAATCTGTACGTTCAGGCCTCTCGCTCGCTAGCGATCAGGCTCAAACACAGTGCTACGTACGTCCGTGGGCAGCAGACGTAATTGCGTTGCTGCTTCGGCCTGTCATGCATTCATTTTTATTTGTTGTCTCGACAAATTTATGTAGGCAGGCCCTACAGCATTCTCATGTAGATTTGAGTGTTGCGTACTTGCGCCTCAATTTACGATGTAACATTTTTTACCTAACGTGGTTTTCAAAATTTAAAATGCGTACCAGACTTAGCTGATCTTACAATGCAAACTTAAATTGTATCAGTAAATATCAATAAATGTATTAAATTACAGTCCACTCGCGCATCATTATTTTTAGCATCCTGGCAAAATCTATTTACAACATTAATTCCTAACATTTTTTTGGTCGCTCCGCGCCTGGAATCATCATTTTTTACCTTCTTTCAACTTATACCAGAGCGGCTTTCATCATTTTTTCCACTTCAATTTCTGGCCATCACGGGCGACTCAGTATGTTCGCTGATCCGACCGTGTCGGGAGTTATTCAGCATTTCTTTCGTCGCCATTGAGCCTCGTGACAACACCACTACAAGACCATCACATGGTTACAACACATGGTTAACGCCTACACACCAGATTGAGCAATTCTAAGTTGAGAGCAGTCATCCATCCAGTCCGTGCGTGTCTGCCATCTATTCCACGGCCTCAACGCTCCAGGACATCTCACAGAAGGTACGACATCAACCACATCAGTAAAAGGTGCGTAAAATGGCGGAAGAAGGCCTAAGAGTTTTGGTCAGAAAGAGAGGCGGCTTAAAGTCTGCCATAGTGCGAATCAATTCCGCAATAATTAATTTTGACAAAAACAGTAACACTAAACATTTTTTAACTGTTAGATTGGAAAGTCTAAAGAGTTTAGCAACAAAATATGATGAGGTACAGTCTGAAATTGAATTAATTTCTAAGGACATAAACGCTGCCCAAGAGGACAGAATCGAGGTTGAAGAACTTTTATATTCGACTGAAGCTAACATCCTGCAATTAATAGAAACTTTCAACATTCAGACTGAATCTCAAGTATTAACCAGTAATATGCAATTAAAACCTATAAGTTTGCCCTGCTTCACAGGCAACATTCTAGAATGGCAGCACTTTTATTCAATATTTCTGGACTTGGTACATGCCAGATCTGATTTAACTTCAGTGCAAAAACTACATTATTTATATTCATCTCTCAAAAATGAGCCATTAGATCTAATTAAGGCCTTACCTATTTGTAATGAGAATTATTCAATAGCGTTAAGTTTGCTGTCCGCTAGATATGATAACAAATTCATATTAGCGAAATATTACATTCAAAATTTACTAGAAGTGAAGTGTACAATCAAAGACTCTGTGCAGAGCTTAGCAGAATTTATAAATACAATAACGTCTTCTGTCAATTCGCTGGCAGCTATGCAATTGTCAGTGGATTCATTTGAACTCATTACTGTACAACTATTGTCAGCAAAACTTGACCATTCCACATTTAAATTATGGAAGGAGTCTATAGATCCCGAAAATCTTCCTAACTTTCAGAGCTTTACACAGTTTTTAAACGCCCATAGACAATTATTAGAAAATACATTACCGATAGACGCTGGACAGCAGCTTAACAAGCCAACTTTAAAATTTAATAATAAGCCTGAAAAACATAAATTACGAAACTCTGCTGGCAGCACTGCATTTAAAAGTTATCATTCAACTTCAAATAATTATTTATTATTGCATGGCCTTGCCCATGCTGCAAGGCCAGTCACCCAATTTATATGTGTGACAAATTTCGTGAATTAAGCATATCGTAACGAGGGCAATTTATATTAAAGCATAAATGCTGCACTAGTTGTTTAAGACCAGATCATTTTTCACCTAATTGTAAGGTCAAACAATCATGTAAGATCTGTTCTAGACAACACCATACATTGCTGCACATAAATAATGTGTCAAAACAAGGTTCTGCCAGCAGCAGTAATTATTGTTCATTTAAGCTTCAATCAGCAAACAATGTTATTTTGTCTACAGCAGTTGTGTTCGTCATCGACCGTGCTGGTAACAGACAACTTGCACGAATTTTGTTAGACGGAGGGTCACAAGTAAACTTTTGTACTGAATCATTTGCTAAAAAATTGCAACTTAACTTGACTGAATCTAATATACCAATTTCAGGTATTAATAATGCGACATGTTGCGCCACTAATTTGGCATCTATTAGTATTGTTTTTCGCTATCAAAGGTTCAGCTTTAACGCTCCATGTGCGGTCTTATCTGCCTTGACTCATAAACTTCCAACACAATCTTTCGACATAAATCATTTTAATATCCCAGATAACATTTTCCTTGCTGACCCACATTTCAACGTATCAGCTGACATAAACATACTTTTAGGAGCGCAGTTTTAGTTTTATTTAGATTTGATTCTAGCTAACAAATATGTACGTGGTCCTAACTTTCCTATTATACAAGAAACAAAGTTAGGCTACATTCTAGCAGCCAATCTGCCCAAACATTGTCATTCTAAGGGTCCTGCTGTTTCGTTCTTGGCAAGAAAGAACGATAGTCAAATTTTAGCGTCTCTTGAGAAATTTTGGGAGACCGAAACCATCCTTGATAATGCACACCTTAGTAATGATTCAGTTTGTGAGGAACATTTTGTTAAGTCCACTCATCGCAATGATGAGGGTAGGTTCGTTGTCTCATTACCATTCGGGTCTGATAGTCCCCAGTTGGGTGAGTCCTATGCTACCGCTGAAGCGAGATTTTTAAGTTTAGAACGCAGGTTCAAGCGTGATTCTGAGCTTGCGCGTGAATACGCAAACTTTATTAAAGAAAATAGGGATCTTGGCCACATGGCGCTAGTCGACGATTGTTCTGTTAATTCCAGGGTTTCAAATACCTATTATTTGCCTCACCATGCCGTTTTCAAACATTCTAGTTCCACGACAAAACTTCGCGTCGTTTTTGATGGCTCGGCCAAAACTACCAATGGTCTTTCTCTCAATGATATTTTGTTAGTAGGCCCAAATGTCCAACAAGATCTTTTCTCTATTCTTTTGCGATTTCGCATACACAACTATGTTCTGATCGCCAACATCGAGAAGATGTATCGACAAATTCTAGTGTCTGATAACGATTGTCATTACCAACGTATTCTGTGGCATAATTCTCCGCTTGAACAGTTTAAACATTTTGTACTGCGAACTGTAACATACGGTACTGCTAGTGCCTCGTTTTTGGCTACTCGCTGCCTTATTCAGATTGGTAAGGATCATGAAGCTTCTTTTCCTGACGCTGCTTCAGCTATAATTAATGATTTTTATGTCGATGATTTGTTAACCGGTGCAGACACCATTTCTAATCTGACCAAGTTGAAATCTGACTTAGGTACGTTGTTGAGTCAATATGGCTTTACTCTACATAAATGGTCATCAAATGAACCAAATGTGGTCACAGAGCATAATAATTTATCACTTCCATTAAACAAACAAGGCAATATGCGTACGGTGGGCATTCTTTGGAACAACTCTACAGATTCATTCTTGTTTGACATCAAGTCATTTCCAGTTGAGTCAAGCATCTCTAAGAGGAAAATCCTGTCAATTATAGCGGGTATCTACGACCCATTGGGACTCGTCGGTCCAATTGTTTTTCTTTATAAACAGTTTATGCAGCAACTGTGGCTGTGCAATCTTGGTTGGGATGAGCCAATTTCTGAGCAATTATATTTGTATTGGCGTTCATTATGCGATAAGTTGTATTTAATTGGTAAAATTATTGTCCCATGCTCTATTCGCAGCAAGTCCTAGGCAAAGATAGTTGAATTACATGGTTTTGCGGATGCCTCTGGAAAGGGCTATGGATGTTGTGTTTACGTAAGAGTCATTTATCAGGATTTAACGGCCTCTTGTCACCTTTTGTGTTCCAAATCTCATGTGGCACCACTTCGACAGGTGTCATTACCCCGCATTGAACTCTGTGCTTGCTTGTTGTTATCGCGACTTCTATTCAAAGTCACCCCTGCTCTTCATTCCTTTGTCAATAGCGTTCACCTGTACTCCGACTCCATGGTATCTCTCTATTGGATTCATGCTCAGTCTTCTAGGTGGAAGACCTACGTCGCTAATCGTGTTGCTGAGATTCAGCGTCTCACTGAAACCTACACATGGCATCATATCAATTTGCAACATAATCCTGCTGACATTATTTCTAGGGAATGTCACCTCGACATTTTGCGCGATTGTTCGCTTTGGTGGCATGGTCCCGCTTGTCTGTCTCAATCTTCTGAGCCCAATCCTTTTTCACCTTTCTCACCTTCTAATGTGTCGTTTCCTGAATGTTCTGTTGAGGAGAAACAAACCCCCAAACTTTCTCTAATTTCTATCCTACCTATTGATCTCTCAAAGGACTTTTCCTCATTGCACCGACTGACTCGCGTGTACGCTTATTGCTTTCGATTCATCAAAAATACTAGACCCTCTAGGGCTGAGAAAATCTCGGATGTTCTTACCCCCACCGAAATTCATTCCACTCTTAATTTCTTCATAAAGCAATCCCAGTCCATCCACTTCGCTGCTGAGCTTAATTGCCTTCGTAATGGGGCTTCTGTCTCTATTAGGAGTAAGCTGTCTTCTCTGGACCCGTTTCTTGAAGAGTTTGGCGTCATACGTGTCGGCGGACGCTTACAGCAGTCGCAACTACCCTATGACAATAAGCATCCTACTGTCTTGCATTCATCGGCTCACATCACTCGCCTTATAATCGAGTGCGAGCATATTCGTCTCCTCTACGCTGGTGTTCAACTTGTCCATCATTCACTTCGTCAACGCTGGTGGATCATTAACACCAAGATAGTCATTCGTTCCATCATTCGTAGATGCGTCAAATGTCTCAGGTTTAACACCAAATATCAGGTTCAAAGGCTTGGTATTTTGCCATCTCCTAGGGTTACTCCTTCGCAGCTGTTTCTATTCTGTGCAGTTGATTATGGTGGTCCCTTCATGATTCGTCATGGCGGGCAGAGATCTAGGACTCTGTCAAAATCATACGTGTCTTTATTCATTTGCTTAGCCAACAGGGCCATTCATTTGGAATTGGTTTCCGACCTTACGGCCAATGCGTTTATAGCTGCCTTACGTCGCTTCATGGCCCGTAGGGGCATACCTAGCCAGTTATATTTTGACAATGGCACAAACTTTAGGAAGGCCCGTAACGTTTTGCATGACCTTTACAATCTTTGGCATAAAAAGGATGCCACCTCATCAATCCAATCCTTTACGACTTCTCATGGTATTAAGTGGTCATTTATTCCTCCCTCTTCACCTCATTTTGGTGGTCTTTGAGAGAGCGGTATAAAAAGTTTAAAGTATCATTTGCGCAGCGTTGTCGGCAAGTCCATACTCACTTTCGAGGAGTTTACTACGGTTTTGTCACAGGTAGAGGCCTGTCTAAACTCACGTCCATTATTTGCCGTTTCATCGGATGTAAACGATCCAGTGCCACTTAGGATGTAAACGATCCAGTGCCACTTACCCCTGGCCATTTTTTAATTTGTGCACCATTAACGGCAATACCCGATCCTGACTTATCTCACGTGCCCATCTCTCGTCTTGGACGTTGGCAACGTCTCCAGAAGTTTGTCCAAGCTATTTGGAAATCATGATCTCGCGACTACTTACACCAACTGCAACAACGCCACAAATGGAAATTCGCAAAGGAAAACGTTTCCATTGGTGACCTGGTTTTGCTGATCGAGAATAACTTGCCTCCATTAGCATGGAAATTTGGTGTAATTACAGCCACATTTCCCGGACCAGACAATTTAATCAGAGTAGTTGACGTTCGTACGCCTATTGGCACCTTTCGCAGACCAATTCATAAGTTATGTTTGGTGCCAGCGAGGGACGAACAGTATAAAAGAGGATATTTTCTTTATAAACCATAAAGATGTCGTTTATTTTCCTTTTAAAATTAAATGTATGTATTTGTCAAACATGTGTTAAATCAAATGTTCTAAGAAGATTGTGTTAGTTATAAGCACTTTTATTTTTAGCATAAGCTTTAATTTGTATCTTTTCAACTCAGAAACTGTTTGTTTTACTTAAACAAGAGTCAACTTATTAACATGCAAGGTTTCAATTATTTTTTGTATTCTCTTGTATACATTTGATTTATGTATTATGTCTATGGTTAGTATTTGTTCTTATGTCATAAATTTTATTATATAATATTCACATGGATTTGGAGCTATACAAACCTTGTATGCATCTTTCCTGCACATTTTTTGTTAATATGTGTGCACTGCTATTTTATTACTCTATGAATTTTCAACACATGCATTACATTTTGCATAAACACGTTTGCTGTACTTGTCACTTATGCTATCATGCCTTGCATTCATGTATTTGTAATTAGCCAAACATATTTCTATTGTATTTTATTATGTATAACCTTGTATCTATGTAAAACACATTATTCTACCCGCATTTACTGTCTATGATCATGCGCCATGCACATATTTTTATATTTTGTATTTGTATTTTGCCATCACGTATTGCACATATATTATTATTATTCATGCTTTTAATTATGACATACATGTCATTACACTTATGTACATGCAACTATTCAACAATGTGTAATCTGTTTTCACATGTCAATTTATTGTGCATTCCTGCAACTGCCAGGTATAGCATGCACCATTTAATTATTATATTACTGCGTTATGCTGAATCTATGTTTTTACATGCATAATTTTGTAATAATTTTTGTCTATTCATTTTATACTCAATACTATTATGTATAAGTCAACTGGCCTTGACTGGTTTAGGCTGTCAATCATGACTTGCATAAAATATTTGCAATTTGTATCGGGCCCATCATGTGATGAGTCACCATTATTCATCATCAAGCATTGTCAAACTATTCATTATTCATGTTTTATATTGTCTTATATTGCATACACTTTGCTAATTCATGCATTTATACTCATGTATAAATCAGTTTGTAAGCCAACTGTGGCCTTTTCAACTGTTATCATCATTATTGAGGTTTTATCTCTGAGCAGTTTAATGTTATAACTGTTATCTAACATTTCAATCTCAATGTTCAATACAACTTACTGAGGTTGATATCTATTATTAAGAACCTACATTGTGTTTTCTTATAATAAATTATTAAAATGTATTAAAAAATCGTTTGATTTTTTGTGGGCAGGTATGGACAGTAATGTGGGAATTTCATAATCAAAGGTTGTCTAATCTGTACGCTCAGGCCTCGCGCTCGCTAGCGATCAGGCTCAAACACAGTGCTACGTACGTCCGTGGGCAGCAGACATAATTGCGTTGCTGCTTCGGCCTGTCATTCATTCATTTTTATTTGTTGTCTCGACAAATTTATGTAGGCTTTAGGTCCTACAGCATTCTCATGTAGATTTGAGTGTTGCGTACTTGCGCCTCAATTTACGATGTAACATTTTTACCTAACGTGGTTTTCCAAATTTAAAATGCGTACCAGACTTAGCTGATCTTACAATGCAAACTTAAATTGTATCAGTAAATATCAATAAATGTATTAAATTACAGTCCACTCGCACATCATTATTTTCAGCATCCTGGCAAAATCTATTTACAACATTAACTCCTAACAAAACATTTATCTACATTTCTAAAATATTATTACTAATTACAAATTTTTCTTTGTTTTAATTTATTGTCTTTTGATATAGTCTTTAGGAGCTCTTTTTTAAAATCATTTAAAATGCATTACGCATGTCACCTTGAGTTCTGATGATCTTACGACTTGTTGTCGGGGGTCCAGCGTTGTCCAGAGTTAGTTTTCCATTCCTCCTGTCCTGGCTTGTCCTGGATACGTCTAGAGTCCAGCGTCGCTCTCCAGCAGTGTGGTCCTCATCAGAGAGTTGTTATCTGCTACAAGGTAGATCTTAAACATCGTCTAACGTCCAGCATACCTCGTCGCTCTGGTAGCTTCACCGTAGATACTCTTGCTAGACTTACAATTCCGGTATTTACGTTTTCCGGAATATTGTCACAAAATTAACGAACATTTTCTTCTTTCGTTACTGCGACTTGTAATAAAAATAAAAATAAAACTGTTCTGCCGACGGACAGCATGTCCGACTGCAACTGTGTCTTGAAATGAAGAGAAGGGTTTTCGGTCGAACCCTCAATTTATACCCTCTCGAGATTCCATGCCAGTTGGCTCCAAAATCGTCCTGTCGATACCTGCTAATCGCATGATAGCCCCCACTCCCAAACCTTTTCATCTATATGCAATTATTAGCAAATAGCAATGTTTTGCACGGAATCGAGATAGCACAAATCATAGCTAATTCGATTAAGCACTCACTATATTAATTTGAGCGTCTTAGGGTAATTTGCGTATTTTTTGGCACGTTTATTTCACACTGTCTTCGCATAGCGTGTCCTATTAACGTCATCTTTTCACTGGGAATAACTATAAATTTTACACACACTTTGGTGCCTTTGGTTTGTTTATACACTAATTGGTTTTCACACAGTGAATTAAAATAATTATTTTATTAATTACTTGGGGCGGGTTGCTGAGATTCCTGTCTTTACATGCATCACTAACACACACAAGATACACGTGTAACACACATACAATTGAGCAGGTGTTCACTGCCTGTCGACCAGGTTAATTTCTCCCCTAATATAACAATGAAATATTTTTACAATATCAGACCTGTCCATTTACCCATAACTTATAAAAATTCTACAAATTTTATATTTATTCAAATTAATGCCTAATACAGCGTATGGCTGTTGTATCGTTGCATTATTCCTCTGCCTGAGAAAAAAATTTAATAAATAATTATTTATTAAATTTTTGTCTATTTGTTCTAGACAAATATAATCATATTATATTCGCTTAACTTACGTTTACACCAGTTAAACAACACATAATAATGAGTAGTCCGTACAACGCTCGCTGTTGGTAGAATGCAAGATTCACCCCCATTATAACAGTTGATCGGTGCGTTGACCTTGTACCGGTTCAGTGGCATTGTCCCACTCTCACTCTCTTCTCATTATTCATATGTAGAATTTCTTGAATGACGTCGCATGATATTTGCCAATGTCCTTATCCTTTCTCTCATCGTATACGATGAACGTGTGTCTTCCCATGCGTTGTTTCAACGTATAAGGTCTGTTGTACAGCCAGAAGAATTTCTTCGCTGTGTTGTCACTGCGTTTTCCTACAGGATTAGCTTTCAACAGAATTTGTTCTCCTACATCAAATCGTTGTAATTTATGTGTTCTATTGTACTTTTCTATCCTCTTGTTACCTTGTTCTCTGATGCATTGTTTAGCATACTCCACCTTTACACTTAATGGAATAGGTACGTTTTGATTCTCTGGCTTGCTTACATATTTGGTCCAGAATCTAACAAGTTTTTTGTCTTCATCTAGCTCGATTGGCGTATAACTTGTTGCTTCACTATAATTTTCATTTATTGCTTTCTCAAAGAAAGGTAAGTACTCTGCCCATATGTTGTGTTGATTGTGACAGTAGATTCGTAGATATTTACCTAACTCTTTATTTACTCATTCCGCAAGATTTCCCTGTGGGTGTCGTACTGATGTAAGTACAGGTTGGATTCCATTTTCATGAAGAGTTCTCTCCCATACCTCGGTTTGGAACTGTACTCCTTGATCGCTAAGTACCTTCTTCATTTTACCATATGCAGGAATGTATTTCTGCAAGAGTATTTTCAAAACAACTTTAGTTGTGGGTCGCATAATTGGATACAGATGGACGGCTTTGGAAAATACATCTATACAAACAAGTATGTTTTTCACTCCCCGACTTGATCTCGGAAGTTGTCCAAGAAAATCTACTGCAATTAACTCTCCTTTCTGGTCCTTTTGGATACTCTGCATTTCCACATAGGTATGTAGATTCGGTCTGTACTTTTACATTATCTTACTCATGCATTCTTACCTTTGCTTCTTAACTCTTTTCTTAACATGAACATTCTTTATCTTCCTTAACTTTTCTTATATTACTTATACAATACATTAACATTCATTACCTTCTATTACACTTCTTTAACATTACCTCTCTGATCGCTAATAATTTTCTTCATCCTTACCATTACTTTCTGAAATACATCTTTTTCGTTAGCTTCGTAGTGAGTCATTATCGGCTACAGATGACTACCTTAGAAACACGTCTATATCCAGACTTTATGTGCTTAACTCTACTTGATGTTTTATTCATAGTATTTGGAGCTCTAAATAATCTCTGTCCTTGACTTTCACTATCGCTGTCTTCTGTGTCATTGCCTTTCCACTAAGGTATGAAGATTTCGCTTGATCAGCCATTCTGACAATTATACATTGATTTCTCCTCTCTAATCCTTTCTTCATATTAATAACAACATCGATAATAACATTCCTTTACAATCATTTCTTAAATATTTCTTTACACATATGATTTCGTGTCATTCTTTACTTTGAATACTAACATTCCTTACCATTTCTTACAAACATAACATTCTTTCTATTATTAATTCTTTAATCTTTTTACACATATTATTTCTTATTAATTAACTCTTTTTCTTATTAATAATTAACAGTAACATTTTTCTTTTAAAAATAATTATTTATTTTCGGGTATTCAATTCGGTTCGGTGTGTTGTTCGATCTTACACCCCTCACTATTATAACAATTGCATTGGGTCCATCAACAGGAAATTCATTGTATTCACCCTCGCGACAACATTCCATTGTGTTACTGCGACGTTTGTTTTTATCATAAGAGTCACCTGTTCATAGGGCAACGTTTTCGTTTTGCCTATCGGCCACACAAAATTTCCTCTCTTTCATCTCTCTTTACAAACGTTTCTTTCTCTCTCTCTCATTAGTTTGGCTTAGTGCACCTACCTGAACAGCTGTGCGTGACGGTTTTTTCATTCGTCATTTATAATAACCTTTATAGTTTTTATAATTATTGTGATTATCATTATGATTATTGTTCACTCGATAATTACTGTGCGTACCCTTGTCGCGTGTGATTTGTTTCAATCGTGTTACCTTTTTGAATTGTTTTATTAATGTGTGCGTGTAACCACTACTTTGGATTTTTTCGCTAACATGGTACATTTGTTTAATTAAATGTATTTTACATTCTTCCTTAGAGTTAATTATTGTATTTGAATTATCATCAGTAATTATGAACGTCTGTTCTCTCTTACTTTCAATTACACTTGTTTGTTCAGACACCATCATTTCACATATTTGTTCCGTTTGTTTACCAACTATTTTACATACATTTTCTGTGATAGTGTCAATATGCGAGTTGATGTCAACAATTTTTTCTGTTAATTCTTCTACTCTTCATGATTTTTATGGTATCCTGTTTAAAATTTTCAGTCTGTTGTTCTAATTTATTTTCTAAACTTTCTGTTTGGTTCCTATTAAATTCTTTTAATTCGTCTATTCTAGCATTTAAATTTTCTGTCTGTTTTGTGCTTAATTCATCGACCCAGGCACGCATCATGGTCTGGAAGGCCTCCATATCTAAGTTTCCTGGAGTCGTCATGTCGAATTATTAAAAAATATTTATTTATAATGTATTATTATTAGTGAACCGTATGCAAGCTTTTATTTATTTATTGTTGAACTGTTATTTATTTATTTTTATTTACTCCTGTTACAATTACACCTGTTTATTTGGGTGGGCGCCAGTTGCATTATTACAATACAATACACACAACAATTTTAAAATACTAACATACAAAATTAATTAAAATATAATTAAATATCACTATAGTATTGACGACTCGGAACACTAAGTTTTTTATAAGTAAAAACGTAAAGTTTTACCTTACAGCCTAAACCGGCTTTCACCTTTAGAAGGCTCCATCAGAGGCTGCCATAGGTAGCGTTGTCCGTCTTGTTGTTGGCGACGGGATAGTTATTCGAAAGATTGAAGCTGTGTGTGTGTGTGTGGTGAGATGTGTTCGAATAATGCGTGCGATTTGAATTGTGTCTGTTCGTTTAGGATGTCATTTTTATTTGTTTTTGTGTGTTTGTATATTTCTAATTGTTCTAGAGTGTCTAGTTTTTGGCCTTTTGTGTGTATGTGTAGAATGTTCATGTTATTGTCGACGTTTTTATATGTGTGGTTTGCTTCAATGAGGTGGTTTGCAAAGGTAGATTCTGTAGTGGTGTGGCGTGCTTTTGTATGTTCAATGTATCTCTGTTTGAAGCTACGTCCTGTCTGGCCTATGTAGAATTTATTGCAATTTGAGCAATTTAGCTTGTATACACCAGGTAGATCGAATTTGTTTTGTACTAAAATATAATATTAGTTACATCATATAACTCATCAAACATTGGTAATCATAGAGCATACATTAATTATTAAATGTAGGCGTGTCAGGTCCCACGTTCATGGGCGACATTTATACAACGTATAAAATTGCAAATTCCATATATAATTTAAATTTGTGAGCCCCACGTTCTTGGAGCGCCATTTATACAACGTAACAAGTTGCAATTTAATATAACGTGTACGTGTATTTGGGGTTCAGGTGTAATTATAATAAGAGTATTGTATTTATGAGTATTTAAAATTCATATTTATTGTTTACTCAAATAATCATAAACATACTTAATAATCGTCGGTCACGATATTGCTCATTATTAAATGTTTATATCTTATACTATGCAGTGTTACACATATTTTAAAAACCTCTTACATCTAGACATGTTAATAATCTTAATCTAGACATGTTAATAATTTGATTTACTAATAAAATATAAAATTAAAATGTAAGTTGAATTGAATTCTCTTAAATCAGATTTGACCTCAACTCGCTCAGTCTATACCAATGTTTAAAATTAAATTTAAATTTATATTAATTACTTTTAGACTGGCATTTGTTTTAATATTCAAATTTAAATTATTCTTTTCTATAATTCAAATATCAAATCAATTTAACTATTTATTTTTATAACAAACTCTACTCTCTCAACTTTAAATTCTCTTTTTATTTATTATTTCTTTATATGCGATCGCTCATTCTTACGACTAAACATTTATCTACATTTCTAAAATATTATTACTAATTATAAATTTTTCTTTGTTTTAATTTATTGTCTTTTGATATAGTCTTTAGGAGCTCTTTTTTAAAATCATTTAAAAAGCATTACGCATGTCACCTCGAGTACTGATGATCTTACGACTTGTTGTCGGGGGTCCAGCGTTGTCCAGAGTTAGTTTTCCATTCCTCCTGTTCTGGCTTGTCCTGGATGCGTCTAGAGTCCAGCGTCGCTCTCCAGCAGTGTGGTCCTCATCAGAGAGTTGTTATCTGCTGCACGGTAGATCTTAAACATCGTCTAACGTCCACCATCCCTCGTCGCTCTGGTAGCTTCACCGTAGATACTCTTGCTAGACTTACAATTCCGGTATTTACGTTTTCCGGAATAGTGTCACAAAATTAACGAACGTTTTCTTCTTTCGTTACTGCGACTTATAATAAAAATAAAAATAAAACTGTTCTGCCGACTGACAGCATGTCTGACTGCAACTGTGTCTTGAAATGAAGAGAAGGTTTTTCGGTCGAACCCTCAATTTATACCCTCTCGAGATTCCGCGCCAGTTGGCTCCAAAATCGTCCTGTCGATACCTGCATATCGTGTGATAGCCCCCACTCCCGAACCTTTTCATCTATATGCAATTATTAGCAAATAGCAATGTTTTACACGGAATCGAGATAGCACAAATCATAGCTAATTCGATTAAACACTTACTATATTAATTTGAGCGTCTTAGGGTAATTTGTGTATTTTTTGCCACGTTTATTTCGCACTGTCTTCGCATAGCGTGTCCTATTAACGTCATCTCTTCACTGGGGATAACTATAAATTTTACACACACTTTGGTGCCTTTGGTTTGTTTATACACTAATTAGTTTTCGCACAGTGAATTAAAATAATTATTTTATTAATTACTTGGGGCGGGTTGCTGAGATTCCTGTCTTTACATGCATCACTAACACACACAAGATACATGTGTAACACACATACAATTGAGCAGGTGTTCACTGCCTGTCGGAACAGGTTAATTTCTCCCCTAATATAACAATGAAATATTTTTACAATATCAGACCTCTCCATTTACCCGTAACTTATAAAAATTCTACAAATTTTATATTTATTCAAATTAATGCCTAATACAGCGTATGGCTGTATCATTGCAATATAGCATTTGGGAAAGCAAAACATGCATTTGGCAAATCTTAAGTTGTGTAGTGAAGTAAGCCTATAGCAGTCATAAATATACTTCCATACTCCCTATGTTATTAAATGAGCAGTAAAAAAAGGATAACCCATCTACTTATTATTAGAAAAATAAAAGAGAAGTAATACTGAGAGAAAGAAAAGTTAAAATTAGGATGCATAGTTGACACAAGTGACCTATAAAATGATGTCTGAGGAGTTTTATAAATTCTGGAATGAATGGAATAATTTGTGTACTGCTATCTTCAATGTTTTGTATGTCAGAAGTGTGGTTTGAAATTGTCTATACTTTAATGGAAAACACATTGTGAAAACAAACACAAATTGAAGGAGACCAACTGTTACTCATGCGACATTTCACTGCATACTGACAGTCAAGTTGAGGACAGACATAATGTTACACTGCCATCAGTAAACATACAGTAACATATGTTTGATATACAGTAAAGTGCTGATTAACCAGAATAACAAATGCCACCAGTTTTCTGAATAAAGATACTGTATAATTGAACAACTATATGTTTCTATGAAATTGTCAGAAATATTCAAATGTAACACACACACACAAAAAAAGGAAAAATGGTACTATAAATGAATGTGTACTATATTACATATATTGATTTAAAAATTGAACTTGTCACTGAGGAAATAAAAAAGCAGGCAGTGAAGCATGGGCAACGCGTCTTGCAGCATGTACACCCTGGGATACTGCAACTGCTGTATACAACTAATGCAGCTAGAAGGCTGAGACGAACTAAACCACTTGATCTGATGGATATTAGTTAAATGGGGGGATTATAGCCAATGGGTTATATCTCTTGATTAGTGTCTTTAATTATGAAATGTAAATTAGTAGATGGGTAGTACTCAGTTGTAATAAAAAAAAATACATATATTAATTTTTGAATTTGTAAATACCTTATGTTGCACTTTTTGGTCCAGATTCTCCCCTGTGTTGTTTTTCAATGAAAGTAAATTTCTTCAGCAAAAAAAATGCACATTAAAATGTTTGTAATATTTTATCACTTACAAAAAACGTCTGTACTGAAAAAACGTAAAACAAGAAAGATTGTCTCTCTTTGCACTGAACCTAAGGCTGAATTTAGAAGTATAATCATGCAATAGAGAGAAGTAGAGTTGTTCTACATATGCATATTTTAACAGAAACTTGAATGAGAACTTGTTAGACATCATAGAATATTTAAACCCAACATAATTAGTTGTGTTGTTCTGATTGGTTTTCTTTTTCCATTCTCCGTGCTCATAGATATCCAAATCATGCAACATTTTTTTATGCTCTAACAATTTTCTTCTGATACCATTCTTTACCTCTTTGCATCTACCCAGCCCACCCGAGTCATTTGATTTGTGAACTACATAGTATATACTGTGTGCTGCTTGTATTCTCTTGTTTGGATTATCATTTATATTCCCTGTATTCATAATCATTACAGGATCATTAACTTTTTTTTAAATGTTTTTATTGGATGGTAAAATTGTTGCTTATTTTTGTCAATTACTTATGACCATGGTTTTTTATTGTTTTCTAATCCCTGAATACGTTTTGTACCTCTAACATTTTTGCCAGCATTTTTATATGCATTTCCAGATTCTTTTCCGACTCAGAAAATAGCATAAAGTGATCTATAAGTGGCATACCTCTAGATAGATTTGATGGACTGACTCATATGTTATTCAGAGTTTTTAATGGCATTGTCCATTGTGTATAGAAAGGGCAGAGGGCCTAATACGCTTCACTTATTTTTATTCCTCATGAAGTTGTACATTTCTCTAAGTGGTTGTTGCTACAAGGCAGGTTTACAGTTTATACTGAAACAAACAGTGTGATTAACTGTAATGGTAATATGTATACACTCTGTAATAAATTGTATTTGTTAATAATTTCAGTGGAGGACAACCATGATGATGTGCGTACTAAACCTCTGTCAGTTCTTAAGAACAAAGATACCTTCCTTGTAAAATCATTTTCATTAACTGCCGGAAGATACAAACTCAGGGTTGTCTTGACAGCTGATCTCAACAGAACACACCAGGCTCTCGTGCACAATGTTGGATATGTAAGTAAATATTTGTTAATAAAACAATATACACTGTAATGATTATTATTATTTAATTATCTATATTGTAACTAAACCTGTATGTTACAATTATATTTTGTGTTTAGATTTTAAAAAATGTTGTGTTTAAAAAAAAATTTTGTTTATAAAATATTTTTTTTTATATAATTAATTAAAAACAATTAATTGATTATGTTCTGTGGTGTTCTGAATCGTTTATTTATTGTTTTAATTGTTTTATTGACTTTTCGGTATTTTTAAATGCTCTCGCCACTTGATAGATTCGTCTCCAAGAACAATCGATTTGTTTACTTTTCTTATTTGGAGGTTATCTTCCTTCTTCGTGGTGAGATCCTGGTTATTACTTCTATTAAATTTAATTATTATATTATTTATATTCTAGGAATGAAAAACTGTGTAAGTATGAAATAAATAAGAAATTTTATTAACAATTCAATATCTTTTGACTCTTTATCGATTTGTCAATCGATTCTCAGGGTGTTGTTTTATCGTACAATTATTTATATCAGGATTCTTTTAGCAGTTATTTTATGGTAAGTCAGAGAAATAAGGGTTAAGTTTATCAAGTATAACAGTACAAATATATCACCTTAAAGATTAAAATACAGATTTAATATTTAATATAAAATGGTAAGTAAGCAGTTTTCAGACCAATCCGTTGCGAAGGCTGTGTTGAGTTGTATTGTGGGTAATCTATGATGGCTGCCTCTCGTATATAGTTGGAAGCCGGTCTCACCTCGCTGATTCAAAGTTTAAATAAAGATGCTTTTCCTCTGAATTTTCGTCCTGGTGGCTGCAATTCTTCCTTCTTGTGTTGGTGGAGTGTCTCTGGTTCAGTTTTGGTGTTGTACTCGGAAAAATAGTGTAGAATTAAGTCAAGTTCACTTTTGTTGGTTAGGCGGATTTTAGCACTTTTATGGTTAAGTGTTATTACTGTTTTAATGGTTTTAAAGGTGTAATCACTGGTGTTCTGTTCTGTATAGTGTTAGTTGAATGTCTGTAGGTGTTTATTTCACTCGGTCTCCGTTTAAAATATGTTTTTTGTTGAAACTCTTGTTCGTCACTTTTAGGCTTCGAAAACATTCGCCATTATGGTAGTAGCAACTAGGTTAAAGTTTTTAAGCACACGTATCATTCAACGTTCAATAATCAACTAATTTACTTCCTCCTTCCTTGGCCAAAGTCTTAGCCAAGACAATATTTTTCAATGCATTGTTCCAAATTTCTTTGCATCCTGTGGATGTAATAAAGTTACATTATATAACTGATTATATTTTTGTTATTCTTCAAATTTATTAGCTAGTAACTACTTAATCTTCTTCTTCAGTTCATTCTGCATAATTTGATACCAAATAATGTAGTTTTATTAAGTTTTTAATCTAAAATGGTATTTTGTTTCTTCATTTTGTTATGTAATTTTTAAAATCTAACTTCCTGTCCTTGTCTTTCAAATGAAGCCATATTATAAGTTATATTATTGATTATATTAAATTTCAGATGGTAATAAAAGGTTTATCTTCCCTTAATTTCTTGCAATTAGCTTAATTGGTTATGTTTTAAAATATTATTCAGTAATATATGACTCCCCTCTCTGAATTTTTAGTTCTTACATTTCCATTTTTAACAATAATTCTGGATATAATTTTACAAAATCTTCCATACTTATATTTCTAATTACATGACTTTATTACTGATTTACCTTATGTAAATTCCTTCAGTTTAAATGTATTTCTATACTTATTTGATCAACTTTGATGCTGTTTTTAGTTTTTAACATTTGGCCTAGATTTCTAATAGTTTTTATATACAAAGGTTTTTAAATAATACATATTGATTTATACCCTCTCTGACTTTCATTGCTATTGTGACATAGATTGACATTTTCTTATTTTAACAAGTTAACAATTAGTATATGGTTCATACCATTAATACATAACATATAAATCAAATTACCATTTGTCTTTTCAACTCAGACATGGTATACTTATTGATTGATAAAATACATAAGAAATATTATAAATAAGGAATGTTAGATTCTGACATTTAAACTTAACTATTGCTAACACCTTATTCTATACAAACAAACTTAATTATTATAATCTTATACTATATTTCTTAAACTAGGTTTGAATATCAGTTTTTATCTGTTTTTGGTTTTTTGGGGTAATGATACCTTGTCACTTCACTTTTATTATGGCCTGCTCTGTTTTATTTTATTCATTCTAATGAATGTTATTTTAAAAAGAGTGGCAGTTATCTACAAAAAACACATGTATTATAGGTCATGATAATACTCTATTTACATTATTCATTAACACAAATTAAATCACTTTAAAGTTGTAGTATTTCATCATCTACTCAGTTTGTGAACACCAATATTGAAATATAAGGTTTATTTTCTATAACACTAAAACTTGCACTGATTCTCTATTTATTCCTTGATTTTGATTCTAAATAGTTATATAGTTTTACTAGAATCAAGAAATCTATTTATAGATTATAATGAAGATTTGATTTTTGGTGTTACATTATTATCTCACATTCAATTCTTACTCTATACACTTTTTGGCTTACATCTATGGTACATGTGGTTTTTACCTTTGATATTTTGTTATACTTTAATTTATTATTATTATATTTATTTTGGGGTTTGGTTTTTTTTTTTATAAGAGCATTCCTTCTTCTTGTGGGTGCTGTCTTGCTCTTGTTTCTTCATTGATTCCTCCTCTTCTTCTGGTTTCTTATAAAATTATTTTCTTCATCTTCTTGTGGATGTCATCAGGTTTTGTGTTTCTTCCTCACCTACTCTTCTTGTTTCTTACAACATATTTACTCTTCTTGTTGTGGGTTTAGTCATTTTCTGGGTTTCTTCCTTACCTACTCCTATCCTACCTGGGTATTACCTTTTTTCTCATATTTAGTTTTTAAACTGGTTTTGATGATTCATCACTCCTTGTAACATTTATTTTACATGAACTTTTATTTTAATCAATGATTGTATTCCATGGTGGTTCTTGATTAATTCTTTATATTATTTTGCTTTCTTCGATTTAACAATGTTATTATTTTATTTCTATGATCATTTTACCATTCATTTTTATGGGCTTATCTGTCATGCTACAGATTGCTCTCCTCCAGAAGTGATTATTTCAGACTTGATTATGGATGAAATAATTGCTTATGACAATTTTATTATTTTTTATTCTTCATTTTCCTCTCCATTTATATATCGACTTTTTCATATTTGAGCTTAATAAATTTTATATAGTCACTTATCTGACTTTTGATCCTTCTTGGATAGTTAGTGTCTTCTGAGATATATTATTATTATTATTATTATTATTATTATTATTATATATTTTCTTCTTTTATAAACTTCGTGTTTTATCCCTGGGATATTAATTCCCTAACGTTCTCTAACGTGTGAGCTGGGGCAGTTCAGAGGGGCACTGTAGGCTTCACTACTCTGCTGGCCATACATCACTTCAAATTGAGTCCAGAGGCAAATTCATCTCTGCTCAAAAACATAATGCTGCTGGAATTATCTACAGTCAGTCATCGAATAAAAATTATCTAAGAATAGTCCACTTTATGACTATTTTTTAAAAATATCTTTGGATTCTTCACGTCGTTGTTTCTCAGATTATCTCACATTTTCTATCTCAATTATTCTGCTTACTATTTATTATTCTCATTATATATATATTCTTCTAACTTTTAGCTCGTTCTGATATATTCATTTTAATTATGGTTGGAAACTTTTGTTAATACTTCTTGTTACTAGTTATAGTGTAACTTTTTCCTTCTTCATCTGAATTCTCCTTACATTTTCTTCTGGTTATTTACATTATAGCATATTTTTTTATATTATATTTTCTCTTTGGTTCTTATGAATTATTTGAATGGTCTTATTTTATGTTAGTTAATTTTTTCAATTTGTATCTTTATAATTGATATTCAGGTTGTTATTGTGATCATATTATTTAAATATATTTTTCTTTCTTTTCTCTCAGAAAGTTATTAATCCGTTTTTGCATTCATTAAAATTAATTCATTTATATTATATTTCATGTGGTACTTTTTCTCTTTGCGTTTCATATATGTCTTATTATTATTATTTTTTCAAAATCATCTACTTCATATGTTTGGTATGAGTTGTTCTTCTTTGTTTCTTCAGAACTGAGTAATATCATAATCGTTTCCCTTGATTATTTGTTTCCATAATTGTTTCATAAGTAGTTAGTCATAGGTCGTTCTTATTTTTAATATTGTTTTTCTTTTTTAGATTTTTATAATTTTATTATAATAACAGATTCTTCTCTTTGTTTCCAAATTATTGCCTTCTCTTGTATATCACACTCTTTTTTGTTTTTCTTCTCTACTCCTTCAAATGTTAGATATTCACATTTATTCTGGATTATTTTTAATTCTTTTTTCTCAATTAATTATATTTTTCCTTCTAAATTTATCTATAAGTGGATCTTATCTATTTTTAGAACTTTGTTAGTTTTATACAAAATTCAAATTCTTCTTTTTATTTAATTCCATAACATTTTTTATAAATCATTTGTAATAAGTTGATATTATGTTTTAAAATTTTGATGTTTTTATCAAAATTCAAATTCTTCTCTTTTTAATTCCAAATGTTTACTTTCAAATTAGTAGTAGTAAGCTGTTCTTACCTATATTTTTGAATTTTTTTTTTCAAAATTCTTTTTCTTTTTCTTTAGTTCAAAAATCGTTTCATAAATATTTGGTAGTAAGATGTGCTTACTTAGTTTTTAGAATTTTTATTATTTTTCAAAATTCTTTTTCTTGTTCTTTAGTTCAAAAGTCGTTTCATAAATATTTGGTAGTAAGATGTGCTTACTTGGTTTTTAAAATTTTCATTATTTTTCACAAAATTCATTCTTCATAATACTTTTTTATGGAGGCTTGGTTGTACACTCCTTTAACTCTTCCGGAAACTATTTCTTTCAGTTCGTATGTATTATTATTATTATTCTTTACAACGACATATGGTCCAGTATATAGTAACAATAGCTTTTTTGTTATCCCTTCTAGGGTGCTGGGTAGTTCTCGATTTTTTAACAGAACCTTTTTATAGGTTAGGTTTATAGTTTTTCACCCTCTTTATAGGTTATAATTCGTCCTATTGCCTTTTGATATTTGGCTTGCCGTTTCTCTTGGTCTTCGGCCACCTTGTTATAGAACTTCACCTGGTCAAACTTAACGACCATCGTTCGTTGGGAACTCTATTATTTCTTCAATCTCTCGGGGGGTTGGTTTCTCATACATGGCGGAGTAAGGGGTAATTCCTATAGCTGGATGGTGGGCAAAATTTAGGAATTTCTCTGTTGCTGCTAAGTATTCTTGCCACTTTTTCTGTTGGTTGTGACAGTACCTTCGCAAGATTCTACCTACTTCTCTCAGTACCCTTTCAGCTGGATTACTACTTGGGTGGTAGACTGACGTCTTATATGTTTTGATCCCAAGTGATAATAATGTGTCCCGCCATCTTCTCCCTTTAAACTGAGTACCATGGTCGGTAATGATTGAAGATGGTTTACCTATCTCTGGCACATACAATTCTGTTATGACTGCGAGAAGTTTTACTGTGGTTGCCCGATTAACCGGATATAGCTTTACGTATTTTGTATAATGGTCCATTATTATGATTAGGTATTTGTACCTGTGTTGACCACCACTATGGGGAAATGGCCCGCATATGTCTAAAAATACTTTTTCTAGTTTTGCTTTCGATGTTATCGGTATCATTATACCTTCTTTCTTTTCGTTGTTAATTTTAATGCACTGGCAAATACTACATGACTTCAGGTAATTTCTTACCTTTCGGTTGATGTTCTTTATCTTACAATTCTCATCTAAAGCCTGTATCACTTTAAGCGCTCCCATATGGCCATACCTGATATGGTAATCGATTATAATCTCCTTCTCGATTTGGTTCGGAATAATCACCTTCCATGTTTCTTCATTCAAGGCTGTTTTGATGAATAATATACCTTTATTGAGGTGGTAGTATTTAGAAACGGTGTCATCGCCTACTTCCAATCGATTGATAATGGTTTTTAGTTTAGGGTCAGACTGTTGGTGGATACGGATGTAAACTCAATACAGCTTCTAAGTCGGATCTTGTTTTCATTAAGTTGTAAATTTTTACTAAGCTCTCCTTCTCTCCCTCGAAGGTCTGGTCTTCCAAATTGATCCGTGACAATACATCGGCTACCACATTCTTTTTCCCCGGAATATACTCCCATTGTAAGTTGTATTCTTGTAGGGCGAGTACCCATCTAGCCAATCGGCCGTGACTCAATTTGCACCTACGTAGAAATGAGATGGATTTATGATCAGTGCGGACGGTGACTGGATACCCGAGAATATATGTCCGGAATTTGCTACATGCGAATACCACGCTAAGCAATTCTTTCTCGGTCACATAATAATTCTTTTCGCATTGATTCAGGGTACGACTAGCAAAGCTTATCACCAGATGGTGACCCTCCTCATCTTCCTGATATAACGTGGTTCCTAAGCTGTTGTCGCTAGCATCACAGTTCAAAAAGAAAGGTTTCTTAAAATCCGGGTGACGAAGTATAACACTCTCTAAGAACTTTTCTTTGATCAGTTGGAAGGTAATATCCTGTTCTTCACTCCAGGTCCATTTGTTTTTTGCAGACAATTGTGGTTGAAACTTGCCTGTCAGCTCGGAATATTTGTGCTGAAACTTTCTGTAATAGTTACAGAGTCCGAGGAAAGATTGTAACTGTTTCCTGTTCTTTGGTTTAGGGAACTTCTGAATTGCCTCCACTTTTTCTGCTGATGGGGTAATACCTCTATCGTCCAGGTTGAAACCTAAGAATTGTACTTCTCGCGCAATGAACTTGGATTTCTCCAATTTCAGTGTTATATTGTTCTGTGCTAACTTCTCGAGTACATGTTCTACTCGGTAACAGTGTTCCTCCCAGGTCTCCGAAGTAATGAGCAAATCGTCCACATAGACTGTAGTAAATTGGAGTGCTTCTTGTCTAAGTATTTGGTCCATACAGGCTACAAAGATGACTACAGAATTTACAAGTCCGAAGGGCAATCTCTTGAACTGGTAATTGCGCCCTTCGAAAATGAACGCCACGTACTGACGACTTTGTGGATGCAACTCCACTTGCCAGTAACCACCTACAGTGTACCATGTACTGATAAACTTGGTGCTGTGAAATCGTTTTAGGATCTCCTCTATTTCACCGGGTGATGTTCGGTCATTAACAATAGTTTTATTTAGTTCACGCGCATCCAAACAGAGCCGGACTCGTCCGTCTTTCTTGGGAACAGCAATGATTAGACTAGTGTATGGAGATTGACTAATCTCAATTATGTCACTGCTGATCATCTTATTAATTTCCGTTCTCATGGCCTCCTTCAGTGAATGTGCGATTGGGTATGACCTCCGGTTAAATTCCACGTTTTCCTTAAACTCAAGTTTACACTGGTAGTTCTTGACTTTACCTGGTTCATCTGAAAATACGGACTTGTATCTTTCGTATACCCTTATTAAACGATTTGCTTGGTGTATGGGTATTTTTTCGTGGTTGGTTCCGCACTGGAAGTCTCGTATTTCTTGTATCTTCACTGACCATAAATCCTCTACTCCATTATTATATATTATTGGTTTATGAATGGATCTGTTCTCTACAAAATTTATTTTGCGAACTTGTTGGTGTATTGTATTGGGAAGTATATTCGCGCCTCCTACCAAATCTGCTGTCCATGTTATTCTGTCTGGAAATAGTGATACCTTTCCTTGGTTAAGGTCGATAATGGCGGAGTGCCTTCTTAAAATATCGCAACCTACCAATATATTGAGTGGTAATCCGGTGGCGATTAAAAATTCCATATCTAAAGCTATACCACGGCTAACGACATTTACGGAAACTTGTTTTCGAATAGTTTTGTTCTGGCGGCCAGTTGCACCTATTAAGACAATATGTGAAGTTTCTCAAATATTTTAATATAAATATAAATGTATCTGTAAGAAGAAATAACAAGTAACCTATATTTGGGTTTGTTTACAGTACTTGTATTAAACACGTATGTCACGCGCACCATAATTATGGTACTTACCATAGTTCGAGAATCTGGTTGTTTCAATCTTGTTGTTTTTATTATTACCTAGGGTCCAAGGATTCGACTCTGCATGATTGCTGACAGAGACAGGCATAGAAATGAGAATACGTTCATTTGAAACATTGACCATTAATATTAATTTATTCAGCAATTTTGTTAATTGTGTACACCGGATAAAATTTCAACATGGCGGCCATTACTTATATTGACTCTCTTTCATCATAAAACTCTCTTATGTTTTATTAAACTTTAGTTTATCAAATTCTATATACTGACTATGAAGCAGCTTCATGATTAATTGCTTTTAATTATATTTCCTTATCACTAACGCAAACCAACACCCCGTTTGGATGTCGACATTTACCATGCACGCACTGCTCTCTCTCTCACATTCATACATACAATTTCAATTTACTTTTTGTTGTGTACACATAACGGCAATTTTGATTAAAAGAGCTCTTTAAATAAAATTTTGGTTTGCACTTTCCTTGTTAGGTAGACTGGAAGTTCTAGCAGTGGATCACATGTTGTTTCCCAAATGGCGTGGTTAACATTTTACTGAATTCACTGACTCTAAGTATAATTTTGAAACACTATTATTTCACACTGTCTGAGTTCTCCTGTAGTTAATACTTTTACATTTTTTATTACATTTTTGAATTAATCAAGACACTTTGGCTGACTATTTGGGGCCAGCACAATTTTTAACGTGTTATCGCCATGATGAATTTCTGAAGACTGGGGCGAATACTACGCAATTTTTACGCTTGTGTGCGTGAGTACAGTCATTGTTCTTTGTCTTTTGTTACATAATCGCCTTGCTGGTTACGTATTTTAATCACGTCATTGTTGTATTAATGACGTTTGGCGTTGTCGGCCAATGAAACAGAAGCAAGTAGCGCCGGTACTGGTTGCTGTAACCATTATGAGTGTTTTTATCTGCACGTACACTGCTGTCCTTGAAATTATTTCGTTGTCTCGGAACTGGTTGTTGTATGCAAAACCAAGGGAAATTGTATTACCCATAGAAATGAAGTTAAAAAAAACATCGAAATACAATAATTTACTACCTTGCATACCATACTTTTTATATCAGGCTTTTTGTACTGTCACAAAACCCCCTCAATGAAAGGTTTTGTGTCGAGACACAAAAACTTTCATTGACTCATTCACACTTCTCTAAAAGGATCAGCTCAGATATGGAGCCACAACCCCCTGTAGTGTTACTATAAAAGAAATTCAATTACTTACCCTTGGTCCAATGATGAGGTTCGCACCTTCTGACCTTACTGGACTTCTCCAGAGGGATCCCTACACCATAAGGCCATTAGGCGCTTTACGCTCCTGTTCTGACGCACCGGCCAGCTCAGGACCGCGGTCACCACACCATAAAACTCTGAAACATTCGATACAAAATTTTTAGAATAGTGGCCTTCTCTATATCCATATCCACAACTGATATGTTTCCTCTTAGTACGTTGGTTTGCGTTTTGGGGCATTGGTTTGCTGAATTATACAAGTTTCAAACAATGTATATCAAGAATTAAGACAGAAAATTCCTTCTCTTTTAACCATCCGGTATCTAGTACACCTTTCTGACTTCTGTCAATTATATTCACTCTCTTTATCACATGAAAACAATTGTTCTTAACCTAAACAGAAAATACATTTTACTGTTTTAGCAACAACCATTAACTCTAATATTTTACTTCATATAATCTTACAATATCTAGATATCATGGCAAACAACTTCAAAGCTTTATAATTTCTTTACGATCATTTCTTATGTTTAACTTTCTTTATAACAGAACCATTACTACAGAATTGACAACCTTCACAAAATTTTAATATTATAATCGTTACTATCCTGGTAGTAACCTCCTGTCCACACACACTACTGTTGTTATTAGGGATGGACTGTGTCGCCCATTTGCCTTCACAAGAACGGTATTATTTTAGAGGAATTTATCGCCTCTGTGTTCTTGCTTTGGCTTTACATTGAAAAAAATTTAGGTATCAACATACCTCTGTTTATAGTTACATGCCCTTAATGCGGGTCTACCACCTGGCTTTGCTGTCCCTACTCGGACAGAGTGGCAGCCGCTGTTCCATAGTTCCGGGGATTTCCCCTAGTTTCACCCCCCATTAATTTCTACTGTTAACCAATTTCAATTCAGCTATGGTCAAGGGACTCGATTATGGCCATAGCTGACCGCTCGCCAAAGCCACGATTAGTGCTGGTAAGTCAGTAATCGCCCAAAAGGTCGGGGAAATCTACTTTACCTTCAAACATGTTTTATATCATTTTAGTCATACACTGCACGGTCAATAATCACATATAACACAAAATTATATAAAATTTGTGCAGTGTACTTACGCCTTATTTAGGCCTCCGATGATGGCAACGGTCGGTGCGTCACTCATCAACCCAATTCGCCAGCTACAATAGCACATGCCACTACTGCACTAGCCTACTTACTTCTAACTTAATTCCACCTACACATACTGTTCAGACAGTCCAATTTGACTTACTTTTTCTAACACCAAACAACTATAAAACACCCTTTTACCTTGCTCAAAAACAAGTTCGTTAATTATTTAAGATTTTTTCACATAGACACTTTACAAGTTCTAGCTTTCACTTTCACTAACAACTTCTTTTACTGCAATTTAGGAACTACAACAATGGATCACTCAATAAGATTACATAAAACAAACATATTCTCTTACTCTCCTTTCTCTCTTTTTTTTCTTCCCTCTCTCTTTTTTTTTTTTTTTTCACTCTCATTAGTATGCAATTCATAATTAAACTCTAAGAAGACCAATATAATTTTAAGTTCGTGGCATTGTGCGTTCCTACTACTTTCCCTGTATCCCTGTCCTGCAATACATATGAATTTTTCATCTTTATCCCTACTATTTCATAAGGTCCTTCATAAAGCAGGAAGAATTTCTTTATCTCCTTTTCCTGAGCACTCGACAGATCGTGCCTCCTCACTAATACCAACTGTCCGATTTCATACTTTACCAACTTACCTTTTGTGTCATGTCTATGTTTCCTGCGTTCACCCTTGCTTAACAAATTCTCGTTGGCCAACCGGATCTTAATGCTCACATCCGTCCGCTCGCTTTCCTCGGGATAATCAAACAACTGCTCCAAAATTCTTGGGGGGCGTGTTCCCTTTATTAACTCGTGAGGTATATAGCCGGTGGACTCGTGGGTGGTACTGTTCAGCCAATTTTCTACCTTCCTTACGTATAACGGCCACTCGCTGTGTTTAGCGTGACAATAGGCTCTAAAGATCCTGCCTATCTCTCTCATTACACGCTCAGCCTGGTTTGACTGGGGATGATACACAGCCGTATGCTTCGTGAGGATTCCTTCCCATCCTAAGGTCTAGCGCCATTTCCCACTGATGAACTGTGGCCCGTGGTCCGACAAAATCACCTTCGGCTTACCCACATGAATCATGTAGTCCTTAGTCACCTTCTCACTCAATACCTTACTGGTAGCTCTCTTTACGCTATACAATTTCACATACTTCGAAAAAGTGTCAAGTAATACAAAAATATACACAACTCCGCCTCTACCCTTCGGCAATGGTCCAAACAAATCTACCGCAACTAAATCAAATGGTCTCTCTACCCTTATAAAATTCAACTCACCTTCAACCCTATAATTTACCACTTTTGATTTCTGACATAAATCACAACTCCTCAGTAATCTCCTCACTCGTCTCTCCATATTCCTGAAAACACATGACTCCTTCAACACACTGACACACTTCTTCGCCCCAAAATGACCGTATCTAATATGACAATCCCAAATGATCTTCTCTTCCAGCCCCTCTGGTATCACTAACTTCCAATCACGCTCACCCCCTACTACGCTTTTAAACAACAATCCTTTGTAAATTTGGAAAAACTGGTTATACTCTGACGCTCCTAATTCCGCTTCTAAACTGTTGATTATCCTTCCCGACTTACCATCTGCTCTTTGCATGGTGCTGATATTCTTTAACTCTTCTCCAAATATTTTATCCTCCCTAGTTATCTTGAAAATCTCAATCTCCTTTAGATCCCTACCTGTCCTGTTATTTTCACTGTCTACTCTGGAGATAGTGTCGGGTACCTTGTTCTCTTTTCCTCGGATGTATTCCCACTCGAAGTTGTATTCCTGTAGTATGAGCACCCATCTTGTAAGACAGCTGTGAGCAAGCTTGCAAGTGTTCAAAAAGGATAACGCCTTGTGGTCCGTTCGTATGATGGTTCTGTTTCCTAGAATATACGTTCGAAATTTCCCAACGGCGAATACAATACTCAGTAACTCCTTTTCCGTCGTCGTATAATTCTTCTCCGCTGGCAGCAAGGATCTACTCGCAAAAGCTATAGTGAGGTGCTCATTTTCCTCATCTTCCTGGTACAGCTCCGCCCCGACGGCTACATTACTGGCGTCTGTCTGTAGATAGAACACTTTCTCAAAATCCGGGTGGTTCATCATGATCATTTCACTGAATTTCCTTTTAATCTCCTCGAAAGCCCCCCGCTCTACTTCGCTCCATTTCCACTGACGGCTTTTTTGTAGTACGGCGCTTAACCTTGCTGTCACGTGGGCGTAGTTTCTTTGAAATTTTCGGTAGAAGTTGCACAGCCCTAGAAAACTTTGAAGTTGCTTTATGTTCCTCGGTTCAGGGAAGCGCATGATCGATTCGACCTTTTCTGGATTTGCGGATATCCCTTGCGGTGTAATAATAAAACCTAAAAACTTAACCTCCGTTCGTAAGAATTCTGATTTGTCCCAATTTACTGTAAGTCCTCCTGTTTCCAATTTCGTTAATACATACTTTATATGTTCCAAATGGTCCTTGAAAGTCCTGGATGTTATTAAGATGTCGTCCACATAAACGGTCAAGAAATCCAAATCCTTAGGCCTCAAGATTTTGTCTAAACATTTTATGAAACTTGCCACACTGGTATTCAATCTGAAAGGTAGTCTCCTGAACTGGTAATTTTTTCCATTGAACAAAAATGCGGTGTATTTTCTGCTTTCTTCCGCTAACGGTACCTGCCAATATCGTGCAGTAAGGTCCAGCGATGTCATAAACTTCACGCTGCTAAATTTCTGGAATATTTCATTTATCGCTTCTGGCGACTCTCGGTCGGGTATAATTATTTGGTTTATTCTCCTTGCGTCCAAGCATAACCTGACTCTGCCGTCCTTCTTGATCACTACCACCAAAGGATTCGAGTAGGGCGATACTGATCTCTCTATAATTTTACCTTCCAGCATTTTGTCTAACTCTTGCACCGCTCATCTCTTGGAATAAGGCACAGGATAACTCCGTTGCATGAATGGTGTATGTTCTCTAATCTGTAATACACACTCGTAATTTTTTGCCCTTCCCGGTACATCGGCAAACACTCCTCTATACCTCTCTATCACCTGCCACAACGCTGCACGCTGGCCACTCCCAACACCGGACCCTTCACTCCGGAACTTATCGGCCCTTATCCCCCATACTGCATCATTAATATTGCTCGTTCCGTTATCATCATCGTAAATATGCTCTGCCTTTCTACACCAATTGATCCTCGTATCGCTATTGTCCTCCTCTACTCGTTTCTTTAATAACTTTACACCCTTTGTTTTAATTTTATCTATCACCCGTTCGAAACTAACTCTTACCGACCTGTCACCCCCATCTAACTCTATCACCTTTTCTTTAAAATTTATCACCGCTCTATTCCTTTGTAAAAAATCGTTACCCAGAATAATGTCCAAACTCAAACCCTTAACTACCAAGAATGTACTATCGAAATCTATACCATTTATCAAGAAGTTCAAATGTATCTGTTTCGTCACCCGCTTACTCCTTACCCCTGTAACTCCTATCACCGTAACCCCTGCTACTGGCAAAACTGGAATATTTTTATTAAATTCTCTCAATTCCGTTAAAATATTTTCTGCTATCACTGAAATCTCGCTCCCTGTATCTACCAGTGTTCTGTAATGCTTACCTTCTATATTTACCTGGACTTCCGTTAATCCTGCTCTCCCTTCCGTTAAATTGTGGCTCTCCTCTTCTAATAAATCATCTACTATGTCCGCTTGGATTACATTGCTGTGTATGTCTTCTGTGGGTTGGACCTCATGCGCTTCTCTGAACAGTGGTTGGGTCCTGGCTACCACTGTCACTTCTAGTTTTCCTGCTGTCGTTTACCGTTACTCATCTCCTGTTGTTGTTGACCATTTGGTCGTCCTTGCCGGTGGTTGGATGTCCCACTTGTACCTGGTCCTCCTCTGTCATTCGGTATATGTTGTTTCATCTGTTCTCTCCTCCTCTGTTCTTCTTTAGGTTGTCTGCATCGGAAACATTGTTGTCTGTTAGCGTAGTTCTCTTTTCCGCATCTGGAACAGTTCCACTCACCTGTCTGCTGAAAATGATTTCTGTGTCGGTAACTATTATTATACTCACCATTTCCCTGATAGCTACTCCGATGTCGACTAAATTCTATGTTATTGTTCTGTTGATTCGTCTGTATAGGCCGCCTAATTATTTCACGGTCCCTAATGCTTTGTAAAATGTCCAAAATCCGTTCTAACTCACTTAAGTTCTCTATCTCCTTTGTCATTAAAGTCACTTGTGCTTCTCTGGGTAGATGTTTGCTCACATATCTGACAAACGATTGAAATGGTATTGGCGGTTCGAGGTATTTCGCCTCATTATACAACTTCGTCACGTACATGGTTATGTTGTTTTGCCCTATAAAATTACCTACCCCCATAATACAACTTCTTAAACTCTCTTGTTCCTCTTCCGGCCAAAATTTATTTTTAAATGCCCTCTCAAATGTTTCAAAACTGTCCCATTCTACCCTGTGTGCTTCTACCCATATAATGGAATTACCCTTAAAACATCTGACAATTTTCATCAACTGTATTTCCCAATTCTGATTACTAAAACGGTTATACTCACACGCTTGATTTAAAAATCTCATAGGGTGTATTACTCTATTTTCGTAGTTAAAATTTTCTAACTCGATTTCCCCGTACGCGTCCCTGGTTACGATTATTCTTTCCGTCGTACCAGTACAATTTCTCTGAATCTCCCCCCGTAATTCATTTTTCACTTTCATCAAATCATTTTCAATTACCTTACATTTAACATGCACATTATTATCATTTTGTATAACTAGGTTGTCTATCTCTTTAATTTTATTTTGTAACATATTCATTCTATCACTATTATTATTCTCATTTTCTGATACTATTTGGTCTATTATTTCAAAATGCTTGGTTATGTCTATTACGTCTGATTCATATTTCTCTATCTTGTTCTGTAAAATACTAGTTTTCATATCTATTTGTCTACTTGTTTCACAATTGGTTCTACTTTCTATTTGTTCACTAATTGTGGTTAAACATTTGTTTTCTAATTGTTCATACTGTGTTTCTATTTGGTTTCGTACTTTGCTAATTACTGTTTCGTTAATTGTACTGATTCTATCATTTAAATTATTTATTTTATCATCATATTTCTC
The DNA here is from genome assembly GCA_034769895.1 of Magicicada septendecula. NCBI lineage: Eukaryota > Metazoa > Arthropoda > Insecta > Hemiptera > Cicadidae > Magicicada > Magicicada septendecula. The sequence goes on along the minus strand of CM068374.1, from coordinate 393,704,762 downwards.
GCTAATTATTTCTACCACTTGTTCTTGCATATTTGTGCAACGTACGTCTATTTCAGTTATTCGACTGTCAAAATTAACATTTTGCTTTTTGATTTCGTTTTTTATTTCGTTAAATTTTTCGTCAAGTTTACTAAATTTCTCATCGAACTTATTGTTCTGTGTATTGAAAAGCATTTGCATCATTTTCATAATTTCGTTATTTTCAGCCCTGTTATTTGGGACTGGTGTTGAGTGAACAACTCCTTCACTCATGACTAGTGATTCTGTCATACTTATTTGACTGTTATTCGTACTGTCAGTTATGCTGACGTTTTCTTTATTTTCTGCCATCATAAAAAATGTTAATTGTTTGTTGCTTTATATTAGCGTTACCACCTAACCTACAACCGTACTCTCAGTTTCAATGCCCACTCTGTCATCATTCAGGCTTATTATATAAAATACATTAATATATTTTTATATAGTCACCAGTTCGGGCGGTCAATTGTGAAGTTACCCATGTATTTAAATAAATAGAAATGTATTTGTAAGAAGGAATAACAAGTAACCTATATTTGGGTTTGTGTACAGTACTTGCATTAAACACGTATGTCACGCGCACCATAATTATGGTACTTACCATAGTTCGAGAATCTGGTTGTTTCAATCGTGTTGTTTTTATTATTACCTAGGGTCCAAGGATTCGACTCAGCGTGATTGCTGACAGAGACAGGCATAGAAATGAGAATACGTTCATTTGAAACATTGACCATTAATATTAATTTATTCAGCAATTTTGTTAATTGTGTACACCGGATAAAATTTCAACATGGCGGCCATTACTTATATTGACTCTCTTTCATCATAAAACTCTCTTATGTTTTATTAAACTTTAGTTTATCAAATTCTATATACTGACTATGAAGCAGCTTCATGATTAATTGCTTTTAATTATATTTCCTTATCACTAACGCAAACCAACACCCCGTTTGGATGTCGACATTTACCATGCACGCACTGCTCTCTCTCTCACATTCATACATACAATTTCAATTTACTTTTTGTTGTGTACACATAACGGCAATTTTGATTAAAAGAGCTCTTTAAATAAAATTTTGGTTTGCACTTTCCTTGTTAGGTAGACTGGAAGTTCTAGCAGTGGATCACATGTTGTTTCCCAAATGGCGTGGTTAACATTTTACTGAATTCACTGACTCTAAGTATAATTTCGAAACACTATTATTTCACACTGTCTGAGTTCTCCTGTAGTTAATACTTTTACATTTTTTATTACATTTTTGAATTAATCAAGACACTTTAGCTGACTATTTGGGGCCAGCACAATTTTTAACGTGTTATCGCCATGATGAATTTCTGAAGACTGGGGCGAATACTACGCAATTTTTACGCATGTGTGCGTGAGTACACGTCGTTGTTCTTTGTCTTTTGTTACATAATCGCCTTGCTGGTTACGTATTTTAATCACGTCATTGTTGTATTAATGACGTTTGGCGTTGTCGGCCAATGAAACAGAAGCAAGTAGCGCCGGTACTGGTTGCTGTAACCATTATGAGTGTTTTTATCTGCACGTACACTGCTGTCCATGAAATTATTTTGTTGTCTCGGAACTGCGTCGTTGTATGCAAAACCAAGGGAAATTGTATTACCCATAGAAATGAAGTTAAAAACATCGAAATACAATAATTTACTACCTTGCATACCATACTTTTTATATCAGGCTTTTTGTACTGTCACAAATATTGTTTACTGGTAACATAGGCAAAGTTTTACCACACTCTTTCTGGATTCTTTCCAGTTCGTACACATTTATTATAGAAATATTCGCACCGGTATCAATCATGATTTTCGCGGGGATTCCTTCCACTTCCGCTTTTATATACAATATCTCATTGTTTTGACTATCGAGGCTAGTTTCGTTTTCCTCCAATAGTTCCGTTCTAATGTTCTTTAAGTAGTTGTTACTTATGATGGTGATGCTTTTTAACTCGGTTGCCTCTTGCAACTCGTTTATATACCCAGGAGGTAGGAGCAGTAACGGGTCGTGATGGTTTATCACTGCCTCCTCCCGTTTATATTATTGTTGTCATCGTTGGCACTCGGATTAACCGAGGCGTCGTTTTGGAAACCCTGAGTTGTTTCCTGCCACTCTGTATCCTGTTCGAATGTTATTTCTCTGTTTTCCTGTCGGCCAGGATCCTCCAGGCTGGTACTTCTTCTTCTTTGTTCATACCTCGGACCGTCCCGTTCTTTGCTTCTTCGTCGGCGATCTCCATCATGGAAACTATTCCTCCGTTGACGGTTGAATCTTCTCGGCCCTCGATCTTCGGCTCTTATAATATTAACTCTAGGACGGGAAACTCTATTATTATTATTATTATTATTATTATAGTTATTATTATAATTTCTATTATTCTGGTATTACCGTTCATTATTACCGGGGCAGGGGTTTCTCTGATGGGTTGATAAAAATTATTACGGTTATTAGGGTATTGGTTATTTTTTCTATTACCGTTTTGGTTGCCGTTAAAGTTATTGTTATTGTGCGGCGGGTTATTGTTGCCGTTGTAATTATTTTGCTGGTTGCGGTTTCCTGGATAGTTATTACCGTTACTGGGATACTGGTTAGTTCTCACCTACGGTCTATCATTCCTCCTCCTACTTTGACGGTAGTATTCTTCGTTTTCGTAGCTCTCTAACAACTCAGTCATGGCCTGCACCGTTTTAATCTGGCTACCTCTCCTCGCTCTGATAATATCCTCGTCATAGTGATAAGATAGTTTGTTCACTAGACATTCTTCGGGTATTGCCGGCTCTAGATGTTTTGCCAGGCACACCTTCCCTAGGAAATAGGCTGTCATGGTGCTTCCTAATTGGGCCCTGTACCGTCCATGGCAAATATTATCTCTGATCAGGTTCTGTGTTGTTTCTGACCAGTATTTAGCCTTAAACAGTTTCCTGAACTGTTGGTAGTCCTTAATTTCGCTACGGTTCGCCATCCACCAGTTATCTGTCATCTCCCTGAATGACTCGTCCAAAATTTCCTGGTTATTGTTCCATCGACTCCCTCTATGCTTGGCAAAGTATTCTTCTATCCTGGCCAGGAACTCTATGGGTTTCCTCTTGTATTGCTGGAAGTTCAGCCATTCTCGGTTCTCATTGATGGGTATCCCGGTAAAATTAGTGGGTCGATTTCTCAAGGCTTCCATTTCCTCTTGGCTCTGCCGTACCTGACCCGTGATATTGGCCATTGCCTCTTCCATCCCGTCACACCTTTCCGCGACTTGGCTCCGTACTCTCCCGAATTCTTCCTGAGTTTCCTTCCGCTGTTCTTCCACTTTCCTGCGACTATGCTCTTCAATATTCGTAAACTTGATGTTTACCACTTCCTTGAACTCCTGTACTTCCCTTTCGGTTTGGTTACATTTTTCGCCAATTTCCCTGATCTGTTGATTCATTATTATGGTTTCTTCTTCCAATTTTTTATTTAGAGATTTCTTATTATTGTTGAGTTCCTTGTTAATTTCTTCTCTTAACAACTCCAGCCTTTCATCTAACTTGTCCAGAATTTCCTGGTTAACCTCCCTTAATTCTTCTCTTAGTAGTTGGTTATCCTCTCTTAATTCTTCCAACTTCTCCCCCATCTTCTTACTATTTTCTTCAATTCTCTTATTGGTGCTTTCAATTTTATTACTCAATTCTTCTTTGGTTATTATGAATTCTTCCTTCAAAGACTGGTTGTCTTCCTTCAATTCTTCTAACTTCTTCCCCATTTCTTCTTCCATCTTCTGATTAGTTTCGTCTATTTTCTGACTCAAGGATTGGTTGTCCTCTTTCAATTCTTCTTTTGTTGACTCTGTTCTCTTATTAGTGTTTTCAATTTTATTGCCCAGTTCTTCCTTTAAAGACTGGTTGTCCTCCTTCAAATCTTCCAACCTCTTCCCCATTTCTTCCTTCAATTCCTTACTCATTGATTTGTTATCCTTCTTCAATTCTTCCAATTTCTCCCCCATCTTGGATTCTATGTTCTTATTCATTCCTTCCATCTTTTTACTTAAGGATTGGTTGTCTTCCTTTGTGGAATCCATTTTCTTGCTCATCTCCATCATCACTCTAAACATCTCTTGTATTGTCGTGTTTTCTGCTTGTGAGGGTTTTTCTAACTGTTCCTCCTGGACATTGACTTCCCCTGTTTGTGTGGGCATCTCAGGTTGTTCCTCTGGTTGTTCAGGTTGTTTAGATAATACTGGTGGTAATAACCTTTCTACATCTTCCACCGGCGTCGTCTCTTTATTTTCCATATCTATTTCGATCTCCTTTTCTGCCTCCGCCGCCCGTTTCTTTGATGTAATATATTTATATTATTCATTAACACAAATTAAATCACTTTAAAGTTGTAGTATTTCATCGTCTACTCAGTTTGTGAACACCAATATTGAAATATAAGGTTTATTTTCTATAACACTAAAACTTGCACTGATTCTCTATTTATTCCTTGATTTTGATTCTAAATAGTTATATAGTTTTACTAGAATCAAGAAATCTATTTATAGATTATAATGAAGATTTGTTTTTTGGTGTTACATTATTATCTCACATTCAATTCTTACTCTATATACTTTTTGGCTTACATCTCTGGTACATGTGGTTTTTACCTTTGATATTTTGTTATACTCTGATTTATTATTATTATATTTATTTTGGGGTTTGGTTTTTTTTTATAAGAGCATTCCTTCTTCTTGTGGGTGCTGTCTTGCTCTTGTTTCTTCATTGATTCCTCCTCTTCTTCTGGTTTCTTATAAAATTATTTTCTTCATCTTCTTGTGGATGTCATCAGGTTTTGTGTTTCTTCCTCACCTACTCTTCTTGTTTCTTACAACATATTTACTCTTCTTGTTGTGGGTTTAATCATTTTCTGGGTTTCTTCCTTACCTACTCCTATCCTACCTGGGTATTACCTTTTTTCTCATATTTAGTTTTTAAACTGGTTTTGATGATTCATCACTCCTTGTAACATTTATTTTACATGAACTTTTATTTTAATCAATGATTGTATTCCACGGTGGTTCTTAATTAATTCTTTATATTATTTTGCTTTATTCGATTTAACAATGTTATTATTTTATTTATATGATCATTTTACCATTCATTTTTGTGGGCTTATCTGTCATGCTACAATATCTGTAATAGTGTTACATTATAGTAACTCTTGAAGTTTTCATGTTTCTTGCAATGATAATATTATATTATTCACATTTTCATAAATTTTTTTCTGCAAGTAAGTTATGTTTTGTGGTTATTTACATACATTTCCTGGAAAACAAATTATTTTTGGTACAATCACGTTACTTTACAGTGGCCGCGTCATAGCTGCGCAAAAAGTGAGGGTAGTGGGGAGACTCAGTGTGCTCAGTTGTAACACTACAACAGCTGGATTTATGGGTGCCCATAACTATTCAATTATTACAGTTGTTTTACATGTTGTTGAGATTTCCGGACTTCATTCAACTAACTACTACTTGTAATTTTACTCAATATTACCTGGAATTGTATCAAATATGTATTTGTAATACCAGAACAATGCTATTTGTTACATAATGTAAATAATAAATAATTACTAGTATTGGCCGCTTTTCTGTACTGAATTGTTTTATTTTCCTGAGATATTCAATTCTTTTTTTTTGCCTTATTTCTAGACGTTCATTTAACACACTTCCTTATTTCTAATCTTCTTCCATTTAAACATTAAGTTTATAATAACTTTTCTTAAACATGATAAGCTACATTGAAAGTTTACACTAGACTTAAATGTTGATGAAGTTTTCATAGCGTGGGATATGTTTTTTGTGTTGAAAATAATAATTAAATGAAATACAGGCCTACACGGTAAATGCTTCGTGGTAAATGTTTTTGAAAACGCATCAACACTTACGCACTCAGTGAGATGTGTCGTTACACTGACAAAAAACAGGGTTCTGCGCATTTCACTTTCACCAAGGTTGCTGGCCACCATAAAATACACAAGTAGTAAATTGAAAAGAAGAAGGGTTGATCAATGAGTAGCAACAGACCAAACGCAAACTGTCTAATACCTGTGTGTAGAAGAAATATCAGTGGTGGTCCTTTTTACCTCTAACACAACAGCATGTTGCAAGCCTGTGAGCTTGCTGCTCTGTCACCAGCTGTAATTCTGACTTTTCTGCCTGGATGTGTTACATCTGGTTAGCCTCACAATGGTGAATGAACACTATTACATACCTCCTGAGAGATTCAAACCAAATCTTTCACACAGTGTTGTATAGTAGAGAACCCCAACAAAATAATCTTATGAGGATTGTATAATATATTAAGTGGTACTGTGATTGATATTCTTAAAACTATTTGTCATAGTTTTAAAACCATTTCTCATTAGACTAGTATGTAGGTTATGTTACTCACATGTGTTTACTCTATCCATTATTGATGTACAATGTATGTATATTGATGGGCATTATTTATAGAATACACTAGAATGTTCTGTATTAATGTACAATACATATATAGATTAGTGTACTATGTTCTGAAAATTCTAGTTATGCCTGAAGCGACCTCGATTATACTAATAAGTGGCCGATACTCAAAGGACACATCCTTGGAAATGATGTCATTATCAACTATATATAAAACAATAAGAGATAGTAAAAAGTTCGTCTTCATACAGAGTCAGAGAGTTGAATTACAGAGTCAGTGCATGTGTTTGATACCACATTTGTGGATAAAAATTATATTTGTATGTTATCTTTTTGCTTGTATAAATTAAGGTTGTAATATTCGATATCACAGTTATCCATCGAAATTGTACTTTGTATGTTATATTTTTATTTGTAAAAATTATTTGTGATATTGATAAATAAACAAGGTGTGGGCAGTGATACGAGAGGTTTATTTCAATAGCTGACCTAGAAGATGACAACAGGAGATGAACACGTTGCCCGTGGAGGAGGTTGTTCTGTAACAATTGAGAGTGTCTAACTATGTTATATTGATACATGATATTTTTTTATGAAATTCCTATTAAATGCTTAAATTAATTATTTCTTATCTGTTTTAGTGTTATTTTGGTATAAAAAAGGAACCATTGAGAGCGCATATTAGTGGTGGAGACCTGAGAAATCAAAACACTAAACACAATCTGGTTCTGGATGCTTCACAATCATTTGATCCAAATGAACCTCAGAATAGGCAGTCGCATCTGTTGTTTTCTTGGAGCTGTGATGGCAAGGAGAGCTTCTGTGAACCTCACGTAACTAAGAGTATTGTCAATATATGTGGTTTCTACGTATATTTCTCAACATTATTATAGTTTAGAGAAAATTGTGTAGTTTTAACAACAACAGCAACAACAACAACTACTACTACTACTACTACTACTACTACTACTACCACCACCACTACCACCACCACCACCACCACCACCACTACCACCACCACCACCACCACCACCACCACCACCACTACTACTACTACTACTACTACTACCACTATACACACACACTCACACACATTCTCTTTATAATATTATTATTTTGATGATTCAGGTTACTTTTTATTTAATGTAATTTTACACATTATCATTATGTAAAGAACATATATCCCAGTAGAACAAGTATGGGAACAGTGATTTTTATCTTCAGCTGCTGGAAAGTAATGAAGTGATGCCAGAAAGAGTACAGAATTAAGACATTTTAAGTGCCTCTCTCCCCAATAAAGAAGTGTTTGTAGATGATGTCATTCCATGACTAATGAAGCTGGAAGTCACAATAAAATATTTCAAACATCTGTTGTTTTCTTCATGTGTATGTATCAATGGTAAATGGAATCTTTTAAAGACACTTAAGGACTTTCTCATGTCAGAGCATAGATCTTCCCATAAAAAGCATATTCCTGTCTCTTTAATCACCCTGTTCTACTGTTAGTCATCACACAATGTAATCATCAATTGCCTGGACAGTACTAGTTGTTCTGAAGTTTTCTGCTTTACCTGAACAATATTAGATAATAAAAAATATAAGTTATTGTTTTTTAAATACATTGTCTACAATAAATGATAATTATGATGATGATAATAATAATACATAATCAAAAACTGTAGTGCTCTTGCAGAACTCAGGCAGGCATACAGATTAAAAGGTAACCTGAAATAAAATGTTGAAAATGAACAGTTAGCAATAGACAGAACTCTATCCTATAAGTAGCAAGATAGCAAGCTATATCCTAGCTATAAGTAGCAAGATTACTGTACTCTAGGCTCTGAAAATGTCATTTTGTGTCTCACTGTTTCCAAGAGTTTCCACTTTTGTTGACTCAACTAAAATGTAGGTGAGATAAAAACATCCTGTCAAACAATCCTCCTGGTAGATGTTGTTCGGGTAAAGGGCTTAGTTGCTGAAGCCTAAAACTTAAAATAATAATACTAATGCTTTTTTAAAGGACGTAAAACGGAGAAAATCTTGGTACACCATCAGAAGTTTCCATGCAGCTTTCACTCTGGAAAACTCTCCCTGAGCGCTGGATTCCTACCAATTATACTGTCTTCTCCCAATGAAGTCTCCAAGTAAAAGGATATGAAGAATCTCAATTGAAGAGTGCATAATATCCTCTGTCTACATGGTATAAATCCATCTGAGGATTCGAATTTTGTAGTACTTCAGTGTGTTGTTCTTCCTTTACCAATGAGGTGATACCTCTGTTCCATCATCTTGTAAGTTATCTCAGAACTCTTATAAAGCGTGTGGACTTTCATGAAATGTTATCTTCTTTGCTCTCTTTTTTTTCTTTGCAAAAATGTCTCTATGAAGACTGACATGACTTTATAATTTTCAGTGTTTTGTAGCTTCAGTACAATAATATTATAATGATTCATAGTACCTATAATATTCTCCAGTCCCATTTATTCACCTCCCCATCTGACTTGCCCTGTTCGCCTCAACACCAAAATGCAAAATGAAGGCAAGTTGAACTTTCCACCATACCAGTGCTTGGCAAGTAAGACTGAAACAACCCATGCAGAGTTAAGAACTGAGTATGATAGTATTTTATTTACAAATTCTGTTGATTGGTTTTCTGGCTGTGGTTATCAATAATCTAAACAGTCCATTTTCCTCAGCTGTCATTTCACCCTCTCTTCTGCCACTGTTCTATAATTAAAGCCTCTCTGTGGACTTGCCAGCCTCATATTTCTGCTCTCCAATTAGCTTCTCCCTCTTTGCAAACAGATCACTGGACATTGTTTCTGCTGTCACACGAATGGCCACTTCTGACATTTTGCAAAAGGAACATGCATTCTCAAGTGGTAACTTGGAAGAGGCACCGTTTGTTTCCTATACTTTTTTATCTTAAGCGCGTCTGTTCATTTCCCCACATTGTGACCTCTAGCAGTCTACATCTGCAGGGTTTTGGTCCACCAGTGTTTGTCATTAACATACAGATTCATGGCAGTGTCTAGCTTGTTATTCACTGCTTTAATCATAATATTTTTTATCATAACGCCCACATAGTTACAAGCTCCTTAACCCAAGTTGGATTGTCTCTCACCGTGATTTGCATGTTGAGAGGAAGAAACTGGTAAAGTAAAAGTTTTAGTGAATGGTTAATACAAAAAATATAAATAGATATTCTTTATCAGACCTCTCAGTTTGTTAATTAAAAGTGAGTTTAGTTATATTTTATGTGCTTGTTAATTACTTACATTCATCGAGATGAAAGACAATTACATAAATCTCTTGAAAATTCAAGAATGTCGTTCTACACATTTCTTGACTAGCCTTGTGCATGTAACCAATGTGTCAAAGTCGTTGACTGAAATTAGTCTGGAACCTCCGAAGGATACATATAAGCGTCAGCAGCTGACTTAGCAAGCAGTTACAGTTGGCGATTTATTCACTGCAGATCAAGTGATTGTTGCAGATTAGTGGAAAATTATTATTGTGCTAATTAGTGCAGAATTGTAATAAGGTGACATTTATTATTGAGTATGGATAAATTTAACTTGAATTATTGTATGAGAGTGCCTTTGTTGACTTCAAATTATCGTTTGTGACTAATTAAAGTTGGTAATTAGTGACTGTTATTTTGTTTCCACTGTACAAGATGACAAGCCGACAAGCCATAGGACCTTCATAACAATATAATACCACTGTTTGCACACACACACACACACACACACACACACACACACACACACACACATGTACGTGTGTATGCATGTGTGCTCATAGGTGTATAAGCAAAATAATAACATACACTTGCAGATAATATCTGTTGTTCCTGTGATAATACAATATAATATTTTGTGACTACCAGTAACATTAAGAGTTTCTGTAAAGAACACACACACACACACACACACACACATATACAATATGTTATACTGTATGAAAGTATTAAGTTGTATTTTTCAAAATGTTCTTTACTGACAGGCAAACAGTATGTTATAAACGGACCTTTCGTTAGTGGCAAGATTTACAACTTTACGCTGACTGTAGCAGCCGCTTTTTCTAACCCATCATATGATAAACAGACTGTTGTAATAACCAGTTCTGCGTCTGCTGATATAATTATTGGGTAAGACATATGTTGACACTATTTTTAAAATGTTTCCTCAGTACTGTAAACATCAGTTAATTTTTCTAGATAGGTATACATTTCTTCACTGTCTGTAGCAAACATCTTCACTAAACTTAAAGAAATACTTTCATATGCAGTATAGTGTCACTGAAAGTACTCATTAAAGTAGATATTTTTTACAAGACTTATTAAAAAAAGTTTTATTTTTACTGTACAAGACTGTTTTATTGTTCTGAAAGTTCTGCCAATGTATCAAAGTAGATCTCAGCTGACAGAGTGTAACAGGAAAATTGTTTAATTTTTTGTAAATGATTAGAGGTACAGGTTTAGTTATATTAGATTTGTTTTGTTAGTATAGCAATCAGTATATGCAAGAATAGTAATGTGAGCTTCACATTATAACTGCAGTCAAAGGGCTTTTTGTTCTGAATTGTTTGATATTCTGTACCAATTATTGTTTACAACGTTTTTGAGCCAGTGGCTCCTCTAACCACTGCTATTCACCAACTGCTCCCCTGTAGAATTCCTGGTTGAAACTGAAGTGGTATTTGGATGTTTTGGCTTAATATTTTTTACGAACAAAAGTTATTGAAGACATCTTAAGTCCATATACATTTTAATAATGTTAAAGCGTATTTAAATATTATATTTATATTATATTATATTTAATCTTTTGAAATATGGCTCTACCGCAGAATACTGAGCATTTCATGGACAGCACATAAAACTAATGTTGAAGTTCTTAGAAAGATGAAGAAAGATAGGGAAGTTATTAACACAGTGAAGATAAGAAAGCTTCAGTATCTGCCAAGAATGTCATGGCTGAGAAATTTAAGGACCTGGTTTGGTATTAATACAACTGACTTATTCCGTACAGCGGTGCAGAAAATTAAAATAGCCTGTAGGATATCCAACATCTAAAACGGATAGGAACTATCAGAAAAAGAAGAAGAAAGCGTATTTATTTAATATATAATATTTATTTAATATATTGTTTACTTCCCCTTGAGTTATTTAATTTTTTGTAGTCTCTACTACTACAAAATATAATCTACTACTACTATTTTTTGTAGTCGTTTTTATTTGCTATTACTGCCTTCTTTCTTAAATTTATGCTTGTACATGGTGAACAGTTTATCCAAAACTTGGTTATACCTGTACAGTAGCGCGGTAATTTTTACTTTATAGGTTGGCTAATCTGCACTTTAATTTTTACTGTAATCTGATCATTCATGTCGGTGCTCCACACAGTTCGTCACAGACGCTCGTCAGCAGCGTTCGGCTCGCTCTCGCAGCCTTACTGTCACATTCAAATACTTGCACTCAAGTATTCGAGTGCCGCGTATTCGCGCCTCTGTCGTATTCTTTACGACAATTAATGTAGGCCTTAGGCCAACACTTCATATATGGCCCGTTAGGCCCTTTCATCAGATCAATTTTTAATATAATACACATTCTATTCAACATATGCTTATTAGCCAATCTATCACTCAAAATGGTACCTAACAATTTCTAGTGTAATTGTGAACATCAAATAAATGAATTAATTACAGTCCACTTGCTTCATCATTTCTGCATCCTGGCGAATCAACTTTAAGTATAGAACACTTCACACTCAACATTCTTCTACAAAACATTTTTCGGTCCACGCGGACCGGATACTAACCATTTTTTGGTCGCTCCGGACCTGGATTTCCGGATGTATTATTCACAATTATTATTTTTCTGCCCCTATTTCTGGCCATCACGGGCGAATCAGCATATCCGCTGATACGACCGTGGCATTTCGATCAGCATTTCGCTCGTCGCCTTTGAGACTCCTGACAACATCATCACAAGACCCTGCTAGCTTCAGTACGTCAAACAAGGCTGTCATCTCTCCGAGCTGTGTTTGCCATCTTCTCCACGGCGTCGACGCTTCAGGACATCGTCTACAAGGTATCACCTCAATAACATCATATCAAGGTGTGTACAATGGCTGAAGAAGGCCTCAAAGTGTTAGTCAGAAAAAGAGGCGGCTTAAAGTCCGCAATAGTGTGCATACAATCAGCTGTCAGTAACTTTGATACAAATTCCAATACAAAACACTTTTTAACCGTAAGACTTGAAAGTTTGAAAAGCTTGCATCATCGAAGTACGACGAGGTACAATCTGAAATCGAACTTATTTGTAAAGACATAAACGCTGCTCAAGAAGACCGAGTTGAGGTCGAAGAAATGCTATATTCGACGGACCGCAAATATTTTGCAATTGATTGATACATTTAATGTTCAGACTGTACCTCCCGTATTATCGACCCACATGCAATTAAAACCAATAAGTTTGCCCTGCTTCACAGGCAATATCTTGGAATGGCAGCATTTTCATTCAATTTTTACGGACTTGGTGCATACAAGATCCGATCTAACGCCAGTGCAGAAGTTACATTATTTACATTCTTTTTTAAAAAATAAACCGTTAGACTTAATTAAATCACTACCTATTTGTAAGGAAAATTACTCAATAGCGTTGAGTTTGCTGTCCGCAAGGTATGACAACAAGTTCATACTAGCAAAATACTACATTCAAAATTTACTTCAAGTTAAGTCGACAATTAAAGACTCTGTCCAAAGTTTGGCAGAATTCACAAATACGATAACGTCTTCCGTTAATTCACTGGCGGCAATGCAACTGTCAGTGAATTCATTTGAACTTATTACTATACAATTATTATCAACTAAACTCGACCCTACTACTTTTAAATTATGGAAGGAGTCTATAGACCCTGATAATCTTCCTAACTTTCAAGATTTCACTCATTTTTTAAACGCACGTAGACAGCTGTTAGAAAATACACTGCCTATCGATGCCGGACAGCAACTCAACAAGCCAAGTTTAAGACTCAACAATAAAGCTGATAAATATAAATCAAGAAACGCTGCTGGCAGTACTATATTTAAAAGTTATCACTCAGCGTCAAGCAATTATTCATGTTTGTGTTGTAAATCTAATCATCTGCTTTACGCATGTGATAAATTTCGTGCATTAAGCACCGCTGAGCGGGGACAATTTGTATCAAATCACAAATGTTGTACCAATTGTCTTAGATCAGATCATTTTGTATCTAATTGTAAGAATAAGCAGGCATGTAAGATCTGTTCAAAACGACACCACACATTGTTGCACACGAACAATGTGCCGCACTCAATCTCTGCCAGTAGTAGTAACTATTGTTCATTTAAATTACAATCCACGAATAATATTCTTTTATCAACAGCAATTGTATTTGTCATTGACCAGGCTGGCAACAGACAAAAGGCAAGAGTTCTTTTGGACGCCGGTTCACAAATAAACTTTTGTACCAAATCATTTGCAAAGAAATTACGGCTTAATTTGACTAAATCCAACATACCAATTACGGGTATAAATAATACAGCGTATTATGCCACTAATCTGGCGTCTATACGCATTATTTCTCGTTATCAGAGAAAATGTTTCTTCGAGGCAAAATGTGCTATCTTATCTACATTAACCCACAATCTGCCAGCACAATCATTTGATATAAATCAATTCAACATTCCAGACAACATTTTTCTTGCTGACCCAAATTTCAACATATCATCCGAAATCGACATACTCTTAGGGGCGCAATTTTACCTGGATTTAATTTTAGCCAACAAATTCGTACGCAGCCCTCATTTTCCCATCATTCAGGAAACAAAGTTAGGCTACATTTTGGCTGGCAATCTGCCCAACCACTGCCGCTACAAGGGTCCTGCTGTTTCGTTCCTAGCTAGGAACAACGACAGTCAAATTTTACAGTCTCTCGAAAAATTCTGGGAAGCAGAAACTATCCCTGACAACACACCTGATAACCAGTCAGCTTGTTTCGTGCGTTCTACTCATCGCAACCATGAGGGTAGGTTCGTGGTTTCACTGCCATTTAAGTCCGATCATCTCCAGTTGGGGGAATCTTACACCAATGCTGAAGCAAGATTTTTGAATTTAGAGCGTTGATTCAGGCGTGATGCTAAGCTCGCGCACGATTACGCCGACTTTATTAATGAATATAAGGATCTTGGCCACATGACGCTTATCGATAATTGCGCTATCAATTCAGGAGTGTCAAATACTTACTGTCTGCCTCACCATGCCGTGTTTAAGCAGTCTAGCTTGACCACAAAACTGCGCGTCGTTTTTGATGGTTCGTCCAAAAGTACCAATGGCCTTTCTCTCAATGACATATTGTTGGTAGGCCCGAATGTTCAACAAGACCTTTTTTCTATTCTTTTACGTTTCCGCATGCATAAATATGTTGTCATCGCCGACATCGAGAAGATGTATCGACAAATTCGTGTAGCTGAAAAGGATTGTCACTATCAACGTATTTTGTGGCGTGACTCTCCTCTCGAACAATTTAAACACTTTGCATTGCGAACGGTAACCTACGGCACGGCTAGTGCTTCGTTTTTGGCCACTCGCTGTCTTATTCAAATTGGTAGGGACCATCAAGCTTTCTTTCCTGATGCGGCGTTAGCTATAACGAATGATTTCTATGTCGACGATTTGCTTACCGGTGCTGACACCACCTCTGATCTGACCAAGTTGAAATCTGACTTAGATGCGTTATTGAGTCAATATGGTCTCACGTTGCATAAATGGGCATCTAATGAACCCAGAGTGGTCGCAAGTCATGACAATTATCACTCCTTAAACAAACAGGACAATGTGCGTACCCTAGGCATTCTCTGGAATAACACTGCCGATTCATTTCTGTTTGACACTAAATCATTCCCCGTTGAATCAAGCATCTCCAAGAGGAGAATTCTTTCGATTATTGCAGGCATATACGATCCTCTTGGACTGATCGGTCCCGTTGTTTTCTTGTACAAACAATTTATGCAGCAACTCTGGCTTTGCAAGCTTGGTTGGGATGAACCGATCTCCGGCCAATCACGTTTGGATTGGCATTCATTGTGCGACAATTTGGGTCTGATTAGCAAAATTGTGGTCCCACGTTCTATTCGTTGCAAGTTTGAGGCAAGTACAGTTGAATTACATGGTTTTACGGATGCCTCTGAAAAGGGGTTTGGGTGCTGTATTTATATCAGAGTCATTTATCAAGATTCATCGGCCTCTTGTCATCTCCTGTGTTCTAAATCTCGCGTGGCTCCCTTACGACAGGTGTCATTACCTCACATCAAACTCTGCGCTTGCTTGTTGTTATCGCGACTCGTATTTAAGGTCGTTCCTGCACTTTATTCGTTCATTAATAGTGTTCATTTATATTCTGACTCTATGGTGTCTCTTTACTGGATTCATGCCCAGTCAACGAGGTGGAAAACATACGTCGCTAATCGTGTTGCTGAAATTCAGCGTCTTATGCAAGCCTATACTTGGCATCACATCAATTCTAGACACAATCCTGCTGATATTATCTCCAGGGGGTGTCTCCCTGACGTTTTGCACGATTGTTCGCTTTGGGGGCACGGTCCCTCTTGTTTGTCGCAATCTTCCGAGTCCAATCCTTTTCCACCCTTTTTACCTTCTAATCCGTCGTCTTCTGAAATCACTGCGGAAGAGAAACAAACCCATAACCTTTCTCTAATGTCTACCCTGGCTATCGACCTTTCTAAGGAGTTTGCCTCGTTGCATCGTCTGACACGCGTATACGCTTACTGTTTTCAGTTCATCAAAAATATTAGACTCTCCAGTGCTGACAAAATTACGGGCGATCTTACCCCTGTCGAAATTCATCATGCTCTTAATTTCTTCATAAAACAATCTCAGTCGATCCACTTTGCAGCCGAAATTAATTGTCTTCATAATGGATCTTCTGTCTCTATTAGGAGTAAGTTGGCTTCTCTTGACCCGTTTCTTGATGATTCTGGAGTGATACGCGTAGGCGGGCGATTACAGCAGTTGCAATTACCTTACGACACTAAACATCCTATTGTCTTACATCCATCGGGTCATATTACTCGCCTCATCATTGAATGCGAACACATTCGTCTACTTCACGCTGGTGCTCAACTCGTGCATCATTCACTTCGTCAACGTTGGTGGATTGTTAATGCCAGGTTAGTCATTCGCTCCATCATTCATAAATGTGTCAAGTGTCTCAGGTTTAGTGCCAAACAGCAGGTTCAGAGGCAGTTATAAGCACTTTTGTTTAGCATAAGCTTTAATTTGTATATTTTTTGATTCAGCAACTGTTTGTTTTACTCAAGCAAGTGTTAGTTTAGTTAATATGCAAGGCTTAATTATTATTTTGTATTTTCGTATATGCAACATTTGATTTATGCCTCATGTCTTACTTACTATTATGTAAAAATTTTGTTATTCTCTGAATTTATTTTTCACGATTGTTCAATATATGTATACATATTTGTAATTAACTAAATTGGTGTTTATTATATTTATTATATAACTTGTATTTATGTAAAAAAATTGTTTTTGCGTCTACTGTATGTAACCATGCCACGCCTAGATTTATTTTATATTGTATTTGTATTTTGTGATTATGCATTGTACAATTTTTATTTTGCTTAAATTATGACATACATTGTGAAGTTACCCAATATTTAAATAAATATAAATGTAATTGTGATAAGAAATAACAAGTAACCTATATTTGGGTTTGTTTACAGTACTTGTATTAAACACGTATGTCACGCGCACCATAATTATGGTACTTACCATAGTTCGAGAATCTGGTTGTTTCAATCTTGTTGTTTTTATTATTACCTAGGGTCCAAGGATTCGACTCAGCGTGATTGCTGACAGAGACAGGCATAGAAATGAGAATACGTTCATTTGAAACATTGACCATTAATATTAATTTATTCAGCAATTTTGTTAATTGTGTACACCGGATAAAATTTCAACATGGCGGCCATTACTTATATTGACTCTCTTTCATCATAAAACTCTCTTATGTTTTATTAAACTTTAGTTTATCAAATTCTATATACTGACTATGAAGCAGCTTCATGATTAATTGCTTTTAATTATATTTCCTTATCACTAACGCAAACCAACACCCCGTTTGGATGTCGACATTTACCATGCACGCACTGCTCTCTCTCTCACATTCATACATACAATTTCAATTTACTTTTTGTTGTGTACACATAACGGCAATTTTGATTAAAAGAGCTCTTTAAAATAAAATTTTGGTTTTGCACTTCCCTTGTTAGGTAGACTGGAAGTTCTTGCAGTGGATCACATGTTGTTTTCTCAAATAAGGCGTGGTTACATTTTACTGAATTCACTGACTCTAAGTATAATTTCGAAACACTATTATTTCACACTGTCTGAGTTCTCCTGTAGTTAATACTTTTACATTTTTTATTACATTTTTGAATTATTTAAGACACTTTGGCTGACTATTTTGGGCCAGCACAATTTTTAACGTATTATCACCATGTAGCGGGGCATTTTTGGGCATACCTGGGGTAATAACAGGATTTGTATTTTTTAATAATAAATAACTTGTCGAGTGATAGAAAAATGTTATGACCGAACGGTAAATTTATTATTTGGAGCGATCCCAATAACGGCAACACTGCTTGAGGCGTTGGAAACCAAGTTATTAGACAATATTCATATAAACAGTTTTAATAACCGGCAACTGTACCAAACTCAGTTCAAGGACAATGACGAACACGAAAAACGTTGTGTAACAGTAAACACGTTACACAACCAGACATCAGGCGATGTGTTGCGTCAGCAAATTATATAACGATGTGTGTCACCAGTTTTGTCAACAAGCCAAAAAACAGTCCACTGGCGAACGAATACAATATGTAAACCAATCAGAATTGAACGAACAACAGTTGCTTCACAAAATAGCGCCTATTTCTCACCCCAGTCCAACTTCATCACCACTCGCGAGTGGTCTGTATAAAAGTTTCGGCAGTAAGTGCGGGCCCGTACCTAAAATGTGAAGACCGAAAAAACAACCAAATGTAACTTAAAGCATATCTAAATCAAGTAAAAGGAACAGTTTTCTTGGAATGATGACAGTGGTGGAAATATAAAACTGAGTGTTAATTAAAACAAACGCGTGTGCGTGGACTTAAAAAATCATGACTTCTTCTGGACTTAAAAATCAGCTAAGTAACCTACAATAATATAAAGAAAACACAAATCTTCAACTATGGTTTAATATTCAAAATTTTAACACTTTCTAATTATGAGCTCTTAAAATCGGGGAATGGTTATGTGTGTGTGTGTGTAAGCGCTGGTTTTCGTTATGTCTTAGTTGTAGAGAATTGTCTGTATTTATGTTATATCTTAGTTTGAAAACTGCTTAAGCAAAATGATCATTTTTACGAATACTTAAACATACTTAAATTACGAAAGTTAATAGGTATAAGGGAGAAAAGAAATTTTGTATTTTGACCGAAAAATTTATAACTTAATGGTGTTTCTTTTTGAGAATCTAATAAAATAATATTGATCTGGATAGTTAAATGTGAATTAAATTAGTTATTGCAAATAAACCATTCTGATCTCCTGTTCGCCAAAAAGAACCCGAGGACCCAAGAAAAACGGTAAGTACGTATATTTTTTCATACGTAGTTGGTAACAAGATGGCGCTCGAAGAATTCAGTTAATAAATAGTGAACAGTAACCTATTATCAAGAAATATAAATATCAATAAAACGATATATCACATTTGGCTTCCGAACGTAGGGACGATTTATATAAAGGAATTTTATATAAAATACGGCCTACTTGGGAGAACAGAATGGTTGTTTGGAATTCATATTTGCGTATGTACGTAAATGAGACGTAAGAGGTTATGTTTAATATGGGTGAGTAGAATATTTTTCAATAAATATATGTTACATATAATAGGATTTTAATAAAGAAATATATATAAAGAGTTTTAAGAAAAATGGCAGATAATAGTACTGTCAGCTTATCTGACAGTCAGTTTAGTACCGATTCGGGAGTTCAAACGAATGATAATGTAGAGAGTCAGTTGACCGAATCAAAAATAATGAAAGATGTCGAATATCAATCGACACCTATCCAAAATAAAAAAAATGACGATACGTATGAAATGTTTAAAGCAATACAAACAATGATAGAGAACCAGAGTGTAAAGTTAAATAGTAGTATAAATGAGAAGTTTGATATTCAAAAGAATAGTTTGGAGGAGTTATTAAAAAATCAGAATAGAGAGTTGAAACATGAAATACAAGAAATGAATAAACATTTAGAAAGCACTCACGAAATAATAAGAAACAGTTTAAATAAGTTAGAACAGAAGTTCGAGAAATTAGGTGACAATGTTTTAAGTAAGACAAAATGTAAAAATGACGAAATAGTAGACAATTTTGAGAGTATAGTGGGGGTGAAGAATAATGATGAAAATATAATAACAAATAGTACTGATGAAGTTTTAGAATGCGATAATGAAATGTTCATGAGTGTTTATGAAGTAGAGAGAGAGTGGAAGAATAATGTAGTAATTAAATGGGGACAGAGGGCAAATTTTCCCCTTATTGTTTATAATGATGATGATGATTTAATGTTGTTTTTTCAGGGCAAGAGACCCTTATTGTTAAATGAAGTAATGTTGTATAATGTTGTACCCTCTGTCCGTGATAATGGTGAGCATGTGATGTGGTGCTATGAAGAAAGAGAGTTATATGTTGAGAATGAAATAGAAATATATAAGTTAGAAAGAAAGTATGATGAATTGAGAAAAATACTAGAAAGAGAGACAGAGAATAATTTTGATAATATCTTACCTGACTATAATGACTTACCTGACGTAGTAGTTGAGGAATACAAAGAGGAGAAAATTTACCTGACATTAACAAATAACCCTGATATAGACGGGACAATCCTAACCTATGGTGACAAGATTTATAGTGGTACAATGGATGAAATAGAGTTGATGGATTATTGTGATAGTATGTATCATAATTTGTGTGTTGATAAAAATGATGAATGTTACAAATACACTAGATATATATATGACGATGGTGGGTGAGCTAAAAGCTCAGTGTTGGGACATTTTTAAATATTGTAAATTTTGGTAATGACCTTGCTGATTTGGACATCTGAAGTGAGATACACTTGAACAGTTTTGACGCATATTTTGTAAATAATATTGAATTCATTTGTGTGTATTGTGAAATGTTAGATAAGTAATGTGTATGTTTTGGAAAATGTTGTGTTAATAATAATAATATTATTAATATTTTAGCACTCTAATTAAATAACAAAATAATTATGAAGACAATAGTTAATGATTTGTAGAATGTTGATAATAATTGAAATATGTTATTTTAATAATCAAATGAATTAAATAAGTTGAGATGTTTAGATAGTGTGATTGAATGTTATGTGTTTGAATTTTATAAGGTAATTAAATTGTGTGGTGAGATTTTGATTTAATAATAATTAAATAGTAAATAAATGAATGGTTTATTTTGTGGAATTTGGTGGAACATAATGATTAAAAATATATGTTAATAATAAATTTTAAGCAATTTTGAAAAGCTGATTGCAACACAGGATAAGTCAATAATGATGATAAATAAAAACAGTTAATGAAAAATTTTAAATAATAATGTTTATAAAATTTTATATAAATTATTGAGAAGAGACTTGTTTGTTTAATATTTTTTGCTAATAATCCAGGGTGATTGCCATTTGTGTATTGTGTTATGTGATGTATTATAACAGTGTAGTGTGGAACTGCTATGGGGGAAGGTTGTAGATTTTGTATTTAATATTTTATGTTAATAATGGTTAAGCTTCCATATAAAGTGGGTTAAAACCCCATCTAAATTAGTATTGTCATTTAAATATAAATTCATAAATTTAATTTTACTTGTGATTCCCCAACTTTTCGGGCGGTCACGGCCTCACCGAACCCTGACCGTGGAATTGGTTTAGCTTTAACAGCTATGGTTGGGGCACATTACGATTGCGCGCTGCCATAACTGGCCATAGCTGTTATCGTTGTAAAGGTGCATTTTGAAATTGATGGGGGGTAATAAAAGGGGAATCACCAAACTATGGAACAGCGGCTGCCACTCTGTTCGAGAAGGAACAGCAGAGCCAGGTGGTAGATCCGTTTAAGGGTGTATAATTATTAACGAGAACATGTTGATGTTCAACAATTTTAAACTTAACAGCGGAAACAGAGACACGGAGAGGTAAAACCCTGCTCCAAAATATACAGTCTCTGTGGAAGCGAAAAGGCGCCACAGTCTTCCATAATTCTGAAATAGTGTGTGTGGCTGGGAGGTTATCCAAGGGGATAACGTATTAAAAATTTGATATATTTTAATTAATAATGATGATTTGCTACTCAATAATTTTGTTTGAATTTAAAAATTAGATGCACTAAATACTTCTTATATTGTGTTATTGTGTCTTATTGTGTTGATTGCATTAGTATGTTAGGAATAAGTATTATAAAAATATAATAATATGTTTTCAATGTGTTTATAGATTTAAAAATAAAATGAAAAATAGTTGTGATAGGTAAAATTTTCAATGGGTTGTAAAAGATAGAAATGGGTGATAATAATTAGTTGAATAAAATGTTTGAGTCAATTCAAGTTGAATTTTGTGGGACATATAGATCTGTTCAAATCGAAGTAAAAGTTAAAGTAATAGTGGAAATGAAAATAATGCAATGTTGTTTTGAGTTAATGTATGTTATAGAATTTTGAGAAGTATGAGTGGAGACACAGTAGTTATGGAGATTTTATGTAGAGTTTGGAGCGATATATTGTTTATTTGTTGATGTTAATTTGTTGTAATTGTAGTGAGGTTATGAGATTGAGATTTTTTGGGGATGGTAATTTTGTAGTAGTGGTAGTGTATTTGGGGAGTCCGCAACAAGGGTTGGGACGGGATAGGGACCGATTGGCGCCGGAAAGGGTTACCTAGGGTGAGTCCAGGGACCAACATAAGGGAATGAGTTTTGGGAAGGAAACACGTATCCTATGTACAAAGGGTTAGAGAGTATTTTTTTTTATATAAGAGTAGAAGGTGGCGATTGGAGTTAAAATAGTAAGTAGTTAGAGGTAGAGAAGGGTTAGTAAAATTTTGATAGAGGGGTGTCATACTAGTTAAAGATTTTGTAAGGGAGCATTAGAGTAATAAAAGGGGTAAGATTATGAATAAATGCCAAATGGATGAAGTAAATTATAATGAAATAATGAATAACATAGAATCACCCAAAGTAATGAAATGGAATAATGATGGCCATAATTTAAAAAAAAAAAAAATAAAATAAAATAAATAATTTTTGTAATTTTGAGAAACGAATTAATAAGAGTAAATCAAGTTTAAAAGTAATTTTTTGATTTTATATGTCAATTTAATGGTGTAAGGTGTGTAACATTTTAATTGTAAGTTGTTTATTTTAAAATGAATTATTAATGTACTGTGTTTTCTTATGTTAAGTTATGTTAGGTATTCTGATATATACATGTTAGTAATAAGTGAGTAAAAACAAAACCAGTGCTTCTTAGCGCAAACCAGCACCGCTAGGGGGGAACAGATCAGTTGGGGATATGGTGTTGTATAAGGCCACTATTTAATATTTTGATTTGTTGTTTCAGTGTTTGGTGATGCTGTGGCGGCGGACCTGAGCTGGCCTGCGCGTCAGGGCAGGGGCGTTGAGTATCTGTCTGACTCTACGGTGTTGGGATCTCGAGAGAGAAGTCCAGTATTGTCATGCAGATGCAGTCACAGTCACCGGACCAAGGGTGAGTTGATTATTCTTGTTTGTAAACCGTACAGGGGGTTGTGGCGACATATCCTGGCTGATCCCTTTAGCAAGTATGAATGTGTCAATGAGATTTTTTATGCTTCGGCATAAAATATCTCATTGAGGGGGTATTGTAGCGGGGCATTTTTGGGCATACCTGGGGTAATAACAGGATTTGTATTTTTTAATAATAAATAACTTGTCGAGTGATAGAAAAATGTTATGACCGAACGGTAAATTTATTATTTGGAGCGATCCCAATAACGGCAACACTGCTTGAGGCGTTGGAAACCAAGTTATTAGACAATATTCATATAAACAGTTTTAATAACCGGCAACTGTACCAAACTCAGTTCAAGGACAATGACGAACACGAAAAACGTTGTGTAACAGTAAACACGTTACACAACCAGACATCAGGCGATGTGTTGCGTCAGCAAATTATATAACGATGTGTGTCACCAGTTTTGTCAACAAGCCAAAAAACAGTCCACTGGCGAACGAATACAATATGTAAACCAATCAGAATTGAACGAACAACAGTTGCTTCACAAAATAGCGCCTATTTCTCACCCCAGTCCAACTTCATCACCACTCGCGAGTGGTCTGTATAAAAGTTTCGGCAGTAAGTGCGGGCCCGTACCTAAAATGTGAAGACCGAAAAAACAACCAAATGTAACTTAAAGCATATCTAAATCAAGTAAAAGGAACAGTTTTCTTGGAATGATGACAGTGGTGGAAATATAAAACTGAGTGTTAATTAAAACAAACGCGTGTGCGTGGACTTAAAAAATCATGACTTCTTCTGGACTTAAAAATCAGCTAAGTAACCTACAATAATATAAAGAAAACACAAATCTTCAACTATGGTTTAATATTCAAAATTTTAACACTTTCTAATTATGAGCTCTTAAAATCGGGGAATGGTTATGTGTGTGTGTGTGTAAGCGCTGGTTTTCGTTATGTCTTAGTTGTAGAGAATTGTCTGTATTTATGTTATATCTTAGTTTGAAAACTGCTTAAGCAAAATGATCATTTTTACGAATACTTAAACATACTTAAATTACGAAAGTTAATAGGTATAAGGGAGAAAAGAAATTTTGTATTTTGACCGAAAAATTTATAACTTAATGGTGTTTCTTTTTGAGAATCTAATAAAATAATATTGATCTGGATAGTTAAATGTGAATTAAATTAGTTATTGCAAATAAACCATTCTGATCTCCTGTTCGCCAAAAAGAACCCGAGGACCCAAGAAAAACGGTAAGTATGTATATTTTTTCATACGTAGTTGGTAACAAGATGGCGCTCGAAGAATTCAGTTAATAAATAGTGAACAGTAACCTATTATCAAGAAATATAAATATCAATAAAACGATATATCACAACCATGATGAATTTCTGAAGACTGGGGCGAATACTACGCAATTTTTACGCATGTGTGCGTGAGTACACGTCATTGTTCTTTGTCTTTTGTTACATAATCACCTTGCTGGTTACGTATTTTAATCACGTCATTGTTGTATTAATGACGTTTGGCGTTGCCGGCCAATGAAACAGAAGTATGTAGCGCCGGTATTGGTGGCTGTAACCATTATGAGTGTTTTTATCTGCACGTACACTGCTGTCCTTGAAATTATTTCGTTGTCTCGGAACTGCATCGTTGTATGCAAAACCAAGGGAAATTGTATTACCCATAGAAATGAAGTTAAAAACATCGAAATACAATAATTTACTACCTTGCATACCATACTTTTTATATCAGGCTTTTTGTACTGTCACAAAACCCTCTCAATGAAAGGTTTTGTGTCGAGACACAAAAACTTTCATTGACTCATTCACACTTCTCTAAAAGGATCAGCTCAGATATGGAACCACAACCCCCTGTAGTGTTACTATAAAAGAAATTCAATCACTTACCCTTGGTCAAATGATGAGGTTCGCACCTTCTGACCTTACTGGACTTTTCCAGAGAGATCCCTACACCATAAGGCCATGAGGCACTTTACGCTCCTGTTCTGACGCACCGGCCAGCTCAGGACCGCGGTCACCACACCATAAAACTCTGAAACATTCGATACAAAATTTTTAGAATAGTGGCCTTCTCTATATCCATATCCACAACTGATATGTTTCCTCTTAGTACGTTGGTTTGCGTTTTGGGGCATTGGTTTGCTTAATTATACAAGTTTCAAACAATGTATATCAAGAATTAAGACAGAAAATTCCTTCTCTTTTAACCATCCGGTATCTAGTACACCTTTCTGACTTCTGTCAATTATATTCACTCTCTTTATCACATGAAAACAATTGTTCTTAACCTAAACAGAAAATACATTTTACTGTTTTAGCACAACCATTAAATCTAATATTTTACTTCATATAATCTTACAATATCTAGATTTCATGGCAAACAACTTCAAAGCTTTATAATTTCTTTACGATCGTTTCTTATGTTTAACTTTCTTTATAACAGAACCATTACTACAGAATTGACAACCTTCACAAAATTTTAATATTATAATCGTTACTATCCTGGTAGTAACCTCCTGTCCACACACACTATTGTTGTTATTAGGGATGGACTGTGTCGCCCATTTGCCTTCACAAGAACGGTATTATTTTAGAGGAATTTATCGCCTCTGTGTTCTTGCTTTCGCTTTACATTGAAAAATTTAGGTATCAACATACCTCTGTTTATAGTTACATGCCCTTAATGAGGGTCTACCACCTGGCTATGCTGTCCCTACTCGGACAGAGTGGCAGCCGCTGTTCCATAGTTCCGGGAATTTCCCCTAGTTTCACCCCCCATTAATTTCTACTGTTAACCAATTTCAATTCAGCTATGGTCAAGGGACTTGATTATGGCCATAGCTGACCGCTCGCCAAAGCCACGATTAGTGCTGGTAAGGCAGTAATCGCCCAAAAGGTCGGGGAAATCTACTTTACCTTCAAACATGTTTTATATCATTTTAGTCATACACTGCACGGTCAATAATCACATATAACACAAAATTATATAAAATTTGTGCAGTGTACTTACGCCTTATTTAGGCCTCCGATGATGGCAACGGTCTGTGCATCACTCATCAACCCAATTCGCCAGCTACAATAGCACATGCCACTACTGCACTAGCCTACTTACTTCTAAATTAATTCCACCTACACATACTGTTCAGAGAGTCCAATTTGACTTACTTTTTCTAACACCAAACAACTATAAAATACCCTTTTACCTTGCTCAAAAACAAGTTCGTTAATTATTTAAAATTTTTTCACATAGACACTTTACAAGTTCTAGCTTTCACTTTCACTAACAACTTCTTTTACTGCAATTTAGGAACTACAACAATGGATCACTCAATAAGATTACATAAAACAAACATATTCTCTTACTCTCCTTTCTCTCTCTTTTTTTCTTCCCTCTCTCTCTTTTTTTTTTTTTTTAACATCAAGCTATATTCATTCACTCTCATTAGTATGCAATTCTTAATTAAACTCTAAGAAGACCAATATAATTTTAAGTTCGTGGCATTGTGCATTCCTACTACTTTCCCTGTATCCCTGTCCTGCAATACATATGAATTTTTCATCTTTATCCCTACTATTTCGTAAGGTCCTTCATAAAGCAGGAAGAATTTCTTTATCTCCTTTTCGTGAGCACTCGACAGATCGTGCCTCCTCACTAATACCAACTGTCCGATTTCATACTTTACCCACTTACCTTTTGTGTCATGTCTATGTTTCCTGCGTTCACCCTTGCTTAACAAATTCTCGTTGGCCAACCGGATCTTAATGCTCACATCCGTCCGCTCGCTTTCCTCGGGATAATCAAACAACTGCTCTAAAATTCTTGGGGGGCGTGTTCCCTTTATTAACTCGTGAGGTGTATAGCCGGTGGACTCGTGGGTGGTACTGTTCAGCCAATTTTCTACCTTCCTTACGTATAACGGCCACTCGCTGTGTTTAGCGTGACAATAGGCTCTAAAGATCCTGCCTATCTCTCTCATTACACGCTCAGCCTGGTTTGACTGGGGATGATACACAGCCGTATGCTTCGTGAGGATTCCTTCCCATCCTAAGGTCTGGCGCCATTTCCCACTGATGAACTGTGGCCCGTGGTCCGACAAAATCACCTTCGGCTTACCCACGTGAATCATGTAGTCCTTAGTCACCTTCTCACTCAATACCTTACTGGTAGCTCTCTTTACGCTATACAATTTCACATACTTCGAAAAAGTGTCAAGTAATACAAAGATATACACAACTCCGCCTCTACCCTTCGCCAATGGTCCAAACAAATCTACCGCAACTAAATCAAATGGTCTCTCTACCCTTATAAAATTCAACTCACCTTCAACCCTATAATTTACCACTTTTGATTTCTGACATAAATCACAACTCCTCAGTAATCTCCTCACTCGTCTCTCCATATTCCTGAAAACACATGACTCCTTCAACACACTGACACACTTCTTCGCCCCAAAATGACCGTATCTAATATGACAATCCCAAATGATCTTCTCTTCCAGCCCCTCTGGTATCACTAACTTCCAATCACGCTCACCCCCTACTACGCTTTTAAACAACAATCCTTTGTAAATTTGGAAAAACTGGTTATACTCTGACGCTCCTAATTCCACTTCTAAACTGTTGATTATCCTTCCCGACTTACCATCTGCTCTTTGCATGGTGCTGATATTCTTTAACTCTTCTCCAAATATTTTATCCTCCCTAGTTATCTTGAAAATCTCAATCTCCTTTAGATCCCTACCTGTCCTGTTATTTTCACTGTCTACTCTGGAGATAGTGTCGGGTACCTTGTTCTCTTTTCCTCGGATGTATTCCCACTCGAAGTTGTATTCCTGTAGTATGAGCACCCATCTTGTAAGACGGCTGTGAGCAAGCTTGCAAGTGTTCAAAAAGGATAACGCCTTATGGTCCGTTCGTATGATGGTTCTGTTTCCTAGAATATACGTTCGAAATTTCCCAACGGCGAATACAATACTCAGTAACTCCTTTTCCGTCGTCGTATAATTCTTCTCCGCTGGCAGCAAGGATCTACTCGCAAAAGCTACAGTGAGGTGCTCCTTTTCCTCATCCTCCTGGTACAGCTCCGCCCCGACGGCTACATTACTGGCGTCTGTCTGTAGATAGAACACTTTCTCAAAATCCGGGTGGTTCATCATGATCATTTCACTGAATTTCCTTTTAATCTCCTCGAAAGCCCCCCGCTCTACTTCGCTCCATTTCCACTGATGGCTTTTTTGTAGTACGGCGCTTAACCTTGCTGTCACGTGGGCGTAGTTTCTTTGAAATTTTCGGTAGAAGTTGCACAGCCCTAGAAAACTTTGAAGTTGCTTTATGTTCCTCGGTTCAGGGAAGCGCATGATCGATTCGACCTTTTCTGGATTTGCGGATATCCCTTGCGGTGTAATAATAAAACCTAAAAACTTAATTTCCGTTCGTAAGAATTCTGATTTGTCCCAATTTATCGTAAGTCCTCCTGTTTCCAATTTCGTTAATACATACTTTATATGTTCCAAATGGTCCTCGAAAGTCCTGGATGCTATTAAGATGTCGTCCACATAAACGGTCAAGAAATCCAAATCCTTAGGCCTCAAGATTTTGTCTAAACATTTTATGAAACTTGCCACACTGGTATTCAATCCGAAAGGTAGTCTCCTGAACTGGTAATTTTTTCCATTGAACAAAAATGCGGTGTATTTTCTGCTTTCTTCTGCTAACGGTACCTGCCAATATCCTGCAGTAAGGTCCAGCGATGTCATAAACTTCACGCCGCTAAATTTCTGGAATATTTCATTTATCACTTCTGGCGACTCTCGGTCGGGTATAATTATTTGGTTTATTCTCCTTGCGTCCAAGCATAACCTGACTCTGCCGTCCTTCTTGATCACTACCACCAAAGGATTTGAGTAGGGCGATACTGATCTCTCTATAATTTTACCTTCCAGCATTTTGTCTAACTCCTCTTGCACCGCTCGTCTCTTGGAATAAGGCACAGGATAACTCCGTTGCATGAATGGAGTATGTTCTCTAATCTGTAATACACACTCGTAATTTTTTGCCCTTCCCGGTACATCGGCAAACACTCCTCTATACCTCTCTATCACCTGCCACAACGCTGCACGCTGGCCACTCCCAACACCGGACCCTTCACTCCGGAACTTATCGGCCCTTATCCCCCATACTGCATCATTAATATTGCTCGTTTCGTTATCATCATCGTAAATATGCTCTGCCTCTCTACACCAATTGATCCTCGTATCGCTATTGTCCTCCTTTACTCGTTTCTTTAATAACTTTTCACCCTTTGTTTTAATTTTATCTATCACCCGTTCGAAACTAACTCTTACTGACCGGTCACCCCGTCTAACTCTATCACCTGTTCCTTGAAATTTATCACCGCTCTATTCCTTTGTAAAAAATCGTTACCCAGAATAATGTCCAAACTCAAACCCTTAACTACCAAGAATGTACTATCGAAATCTATACCATTTATCAAAAAGTTCAAATGTATCTGTTTCGTCACCCGCTTACTCCTTACCCCTGTAACTCCTATCACCGTAACCCCTGCTACTGGCAAAACTGGAATATTTTTATTAAATTCTCTCAATTCCGTTAAAATATTTTCTGCTATCACTGAAATCTCGCTCCCTGTATCTACCAGTGTTCTGTAATGCTTACCTTCTATATTTACCTGGACTTCCGTTAATCCTGCTCTCCCTTCCGTTAAATTGTGGTTCTCCTCTTCTAATAAATCATCTACTATATCCGCTTGGATTACATTGCTGTGTATGTCTTCTGTGGGTTGGACCTCATGCGCTTCTCTGAACAGTGGTTGGGTCCTGGCTACCACTGTTGCTTCTAGTTTTCCTGCTGTCGTTTACCGTTACTCATCTCCTGTTGTTGTTGACCATTTGGTCGTCCTTGCCGGTGGTTGGATGTCCCACTTGTACCTGGTCCTCCTCTGTCATTCGGTATATGTTGTTTCATCTGTTCTCTCCTCCTCTGTTCTTCTTTAGGTTGTCTGCATCGGAAACATTGTTGTCTGTTAGCGTAGTTCTCTTTTCCGCATCTGGAACAGTTCCACTCACCTGTCTGCTGAAAATGATTTCTGTGTCGGTAACTATTATTATACTCACCATTTCCCTGATAGCTACTCCGATGTCGACTAAATTCTATGTTATTGTTCTGTTGATTCGTCTGTATAGGCCGCCTAATTATTTCACGGTCCCTAATGCTTTGTAAAATGTCCAAAATCCGTTCTAACTCACTTAAGTTCTCTATCTCCTTTGTCATTAAAGTCACTTGTGCTTCTCTGGGTAGATGTTTGCTCACATATCTGACAAACGATTGAAATGGTATTGGCGGTTCGAGGTATTTCGCCTCATTATACAACTTCGTCACGTACATGGTTATGTTGTTTTGCCCTATAAAATTACCTACCCCCATAATACAACTTCTTAAACTCTCTTGTTCCTCTTCCGGCCAAAATTTATTTTTAAATGCCCTCTCAAATGTTTCAAAACTGTCCCATTCTACCCTGTGTGCTTCTACCCATATAATGGAATTACCCTTAAAACATCTGACAATTTTCATCAACTGTATTTCCCAATTCTGATTACTAAAACGGTTATACTCACGCACTTGATTTAAAAATCTCATAGGGTGTATTACTCTATTTTCGTAGTTAAAATTTTCTAACTCGATTTCCCCGTACGCATCCCTGGTTACGATTATTCTTTCCGTCGTACCGGTACAATTTCTCTGAATCTCCCCCCGTAATTCATTTTTCACTTTCATCAAATCATTTTCAATTACCTTACATTTAACATGCACATTATTATCATTTTGTATAACTAGGTTGTCTATCTCTTTAATTTTATTTTGTAACATGTTCATTCTATCACTATTATTATTCTCATTTTCTGATACTATTTGGTCTATTATTTCAAAATGCTTGGTTATGTCTATTACGTCTGATTCATATTTCTCTATCTTGTTCTGTAAAATACTAGTTTTCATATCTATTTGTCTACTTGTTTCACAATTGGTTCTACTTTCTATTTGTTCACTAATTGTGGTTAAACATTTGTTTTCTAATTGTTCATACTGTGTTTCTATTTGGTTTCGTACTTTGCTAATTACTGTTTCGTTAATTGTACTGATTCTATCATTTAAATTATTTATTTTATCATCATATTTCTCGCTAATTATTTCTACCACTTGTTCTTGCATATTTGTGCAACGTACGTCTATTTCAGTTATTCGACTGTCAAAATTAACATTTTGCTTTTTGATTTCGTTTTTTATTTCGTTAAATTTTTCGTCAAGTTTACTAAATTTCTCATCGAACTTATTGTTCTGTGTATTGAAAAGCATTTGCATCATTTTCATAATTTCGTTATTTTCAGCCCTGTTATTTGGGACTGGTGTTGAGTGAACAACTCCTTCACTCATGACTAGTGATTCTGTCATACTTATTTGACTGTTATTCGTACCGTCAGTTATGCTGACGTTTTCTTTATTTTCTGCCATCATAAAAAAATGTTAATGGTTTGTTGCTTTATATTAGCGTTACCACCTAACCTACAACCGTACTCTCAGTTTCAATGCCCACTCTGCCATCATTCAGGCTTATTATATAAAATACATTAATATATTTTTATATAGTCACCAGTTCGGGCGGCCAATTGTGAAGTTACCCAATATTTAAATAAATATAAATGTAATTGTGATAAGAAATAACAAGTAACCTATATTTGGGTTTGTGTACAGTACTTGTATTAAACACGTATGTCACGCGCACCATAATTATGGTACTTACCATAGTTCGAGAATCTGGTTGTTTCAATCTTGTTGTTTTTATTATTACCTAGGGTCCAAGGATTCGACTCAGCGTGGTTGCTGACAGAGACAGGCATAGAAATGAGAATACGTTCATTTGAAACATTGACCATTAATATTAATTTATTCAGCAATTTTGTTAATTGTGTACACCGGATAAAATTTCAACATGGCGGCCATTACTTATATTGACTCTCTTTCATCATAAAACTCTCTTATGTTTTATTAAACTTTAGTTTATCAAATTCTATATACTGACTATGAAGCAGCTTCATGATTAATTGCTTTTAATTATATTTCCTTATCACTGACGCAAACCAACACCCCGTTTGGATGTCGACATTTACCATGCATGCACTGCTCTCTCTCTCACATTCATACATACAATTTCAATTTACTTTTTGTTGTGTACACATAACGGCAATTTTGATTAAAAGAGCTCTTTAAAAAAAAATTTGATTTTGCACTTCCCTTGTTAGGTAGACTGGAAGTTCTTGCAGTGGATCACGTGTTGTTGTCTCAAATAAGGCGTGGTTACAATTTACTGAATTCACTGACTCTAAGTATAATTTCGAAACACTATTATTTCACACTGTCTGAGTTCTCCTGTAGTTAATACTTTTACATTTTTGATTACATTTTTGAATTATTTAAGACACTTTGGCTGACTATTTTGGGCCAGCACAATTTTTAATGTGTTATCACCATGATGAATTTCTGAAGACTGGGGCGAATACTACAGAATTTTTATGCATGTGTGCGTGAGTACACGTCATTGTTCTTTGTCTTTTGTTACATAATCGCCTTGCTGGTTACGTATTTTAATCACGTCATTGTTGTATTAATGACGTTTGGCGTTGCTGGCCAATGAAACAGAAGTATGTAGCGCCAGTATTGGTGGCTGTAACCATTATGAGTGTTTTTATCTGCACGTACACTGCTGTCCTTGAAATTATTTCGTTGTCTCGGAACTGCGTCGTTGTATGCAAAACCAAGGGAAATTGTATTACCCATAGAAATGAAGTTAAAAACATCGAAATACAAGAATTTACTACTTTGCATACCATACTTTTAATATCAGGCTTTTTGTACTGTCACAACATGTCATCACATATGTGCTTGCAATCAGTCAGCTATGTATAGCTTGTTCTCACACAACAACATATTGTAAGTTCCTGAAACTTCAGGTATAGCATGACTCGTTCAATATATGACCCCATGCTAGATTTACGTTTAAACATGTATAATTTATGACAATCTTGTTCATGTAAGCAATACTCTGTACAGGTCTACTGGCCTCAACTATTTCACGGTAACCATCTATGACTTGCATAGGGTTACAATTTATCGGGCCATCATGTGATGAGCTTCCGATCATACATTATTAAACATTGTCAAATTATGTATTTTTCATGTTTCATAATGTTCAATATTGTACACTTATACACATACAACATATGTCGGCAATACATTGCCGACGCTACATTCTTATTCATGCATGAAATTACTTTGCTCGCCAACCTTGGCCCACCAAATGCTTATCTTTAAAGCTTATCTTTATTCATGCTTATCGCTAAACCATTAACGTACAGCTGTTATCTAATATTACAACTCAAGGTTCAATGCAGCCTTGAAATTAACTTTCATTATTAAGAACACTGTATGTTATATACTAAGTTACCAAAATGTATAATAATTTACTAAAATGTAGTAAAGAATCTACTGATTTTTGACGGGCAGCTTATGTACAGTAGCACGGTAATTTTTACTTTATAGGTTAGCTAATCTGCGCTTTAATTTTTACTGTAATCTGATCATTCATGTCGGTGCTCCGCACAGTTCGTCACAGACGCTCTCGCAGCCTTACTGTCACATTCAAATACTTGCACTCAAGTATTCGAGTGCCGCGTATTCGCGCCTCTGTCGTATTCTTTACAACAATTAATGTAGGCCTTAGGCCAACACTTCACATATGGCCCGTTAGGCCCTTTCATCAGATCAATTTTTAATATAATACAAATTCTATTCAACATATGCTTATTAGCCAATCTATCACTCAAAATGGTACCTAACAATTTCTAGTGTAATTGTGAACGTCAAATAAATGAATTAATTACAGTCCACTCGCTTCATCATTTCTGCATCCTGGCGAATCAACTTTAAGTATAGAACACTTCACACTCAACATTCTTCTACAAAACATTTTCCGGTCCACGTGGACCGGACACTTAACAATACCTATGTGGATGAATTGTTGAAGTAAGCACAATGTATACAATTTGTGGTAGTGGCAAGCTAATAGGGTCACATGCTCATGTATACCCCCTCCAAATAAATATTGAGTGTATGTATGTTTAAAATTTGCATATATTGTATAAAAGAACAATGGTGGAGCACAATCCCTAACCATGGTTGGGAGCAAAATGTATCACCTTTCACTAGCTTGATCTTTATGAAAACAGGGCATTTACATAAGAATTTAGATATGTGCATTATTGTCGATTGATTGCATGGTATATTATGTTACTTGTCTGTTCCTTTTTTACTTCTATGTTCCGTAAGGAAATGGAAGTATGGTGACCGTGAAAAGAATTGTGTTCTAGATAAGGGGCGATTCTGATTGTACTACCCTCAAAACAAGAAGACAAGTCATTTTCTGAAAAGTGTCTGTGTGTAGAATTTTGTGTGGCAAATGATAACTGCCGTAAATTCAAACAAAATCAAATAATTTGTTTGCATATGTATCTGAGTTGTAGAGGACTCACGGCCTATTGATTTCGGTGAAGATTGATTAAGGGGGAGGGGTAGTTTACTTGCAACGTTTTAACAAGAGTAAAGTACTTCAAAATTCATTTAAACTTTTTCAAACAATGGTAATTGTTAAAAATAAAATAATCTTGTTGCCAGGCAACAAAATTAAAATTTTTTCATTTTAATTTAAATCATCTGTGCATGAAGATGTATTGTTCCTGGCAAACAAGAATATCTCCATTATGTAATGTTTACGTTTCCAAAGTTTATTATTGTGATTACTTCAAATAAATACACTGCAGGTAGTTTTATTTTCACCTGACATACATTTCACAGAATTGAAACAAACATCTGAAAATACAGAATAACTTCTGTGAAACATGCGTCAGGTGAAAATAAACCTACTTGCAGTGTATTTATTTGAAGATATTACATGGGAGACCTGCAGGAAACTCAACAAATTACAAAGGAATTATTTTGATTACCGCAATAAACAGGCAAGCACACACACACACACACACACACACACACACACACACACACACACACACACACACACACACACAAATCATGTTATTTCTGGCCTCTCTCATGTTTATTTTCTTATGTTTACACACTTTTTAAATGGAAAGTGCTGAAACCCACACCAACAATGCGTGCAAGCCAAAAAGGTGTCCAGCGTGAAGACATATTTGCTTCCTGTGCCAGTGTAACTGCATGTGTTTACAGAGGAACATTTCATAGACAGACTTTTCGTCTTTAGGGAATGAGCCCTATGCAAGTTGCTCAGGGTTCATTAGAGACTCCAGAGCACTCCTTCTTTTCCACACGTTTGTTCTGTGAAATATACACTGTAGATTCGCAGCTTTACTCTGAGCAATGCTCCATAGGAAATGTTGAAAATGTTTGTCCATGGTGGACCCTCATACACACTAAAACTTGCTCTGATGTTTTGATTATGGCGATCATAATATTAAAACTTTCGGAACTTGAGCACTACTTAGTGGAGATCAAGCATTAACTTTTACAAACTATTAATTTTATGCATATTTTGAAGAAGTAAATGTTTTAATAAATTAATACAATCTGTTTGCTTATTTCTATTATGATATAAGAATTACAAACTAATATGTGCATGTATGTATGTATGAAAAATATATAAATATTTTTCTTCTCTGGAAAATTGTTTGCCCGTCCTGGAAAATATTTTGACCTCCCTGATATCTAGTTTTTTACCAGCCTGTATGGAATGTAGCATTATGACATGGATCAGAATGGTGCATGTTAAACAAACAGAAGACACAAACATATTAAGGAACAAATGGTTTTCTGAGAAATTTATAATTATATGGATGAACAGAATCGTCGCTCATCACAACCGTCAGAATCAGAAATCAGAAGACAAATGGAAAGAAAGAAAGACTCAATTTTAAAAAAGAAAAATGACTAGTATGGTATTGACAGGAAATACTTTGATAACACTGCAGACTTCATTCACCCTCGACCAATAACGGGCAGCGAGAGTCCAAATCCATTACAGGAATCAGATTACACTCCCTTTGGTCAGATCTTCATTCAACCTACAAACAAACATTTTATCCAGAAGTACTGTCCTTCTTCATGAAGGTTGGGGATAGTCTTCACCCACTGGACATGGGGGCAGGGCCGGACTGGCCCTCAGGAAAAGGCGCAAACCTTAGGTTTTTGAAGGCGCACCTCTCAAGTGGAATTTAATGTAATACCGACCTGGAAACTCGTCATACAACACCGTTTTGCCAAGAATACAATTTTGTTGATTTTGTATTGTTTACTATTGATTGCCGTTAACGTTTTACTATTGATAGTGAGTGTTAATATTTACTAGCAATAAATACCAGCTCCTGAGGCAGCTCCTATAAAGCTGAGAACAAAATACTAAGAACAGACACACAAGAGTTGCATATCTAAAATATCGGTATGGAGAACCATACATGACTTCCATATTCTAAGATTTATATTTAAAATCATTTTTGAAATGAAATATTACCATAGAAACTACTTCTTTCTACTTACTGCTTCAGCCTTAACCACAGTACTGTGGTCACCTCACGTTATCGCACTCGATTTTCACTGATGATGGAAGTCGATGGCATTGCCGAAACGTCTGGTTTTGTAGAAAACATTGGACTACGGCCAAATATCCCGGGAAGGTTTTTAACAAAAACTACTTCTTTGTTGCCGATAACGTTGTACACATATATATATAAAATATATGCATAAAATTAATGGCTTGTATAAGTTAATGATTGATCTCCACTAAGTAGTGCTCAAGTTTCCAAAGTTTTAATATTATGATGTCCATAATTAAAACATCAGAGCAGGTTTAGTGTGAATGAGGGTACACTGTGGACAAAACTTTTCAACATTTCCTATTGAGCGTTGCTTAGAATAAAGCTGCGAATCTACAGTGTATGTTTCACAGAACAAACACGCGAAAAAGAAGGAGCGCTCCGAAGTCACTCATGGACCCTCAGCATCTTGCAGAGGGTTCATTCCCTAAAGACGAAAAGTCTGTCTATGAATCGTTCCTCTGTAAACATGTGCAGTTACATTGCCCAGCGATCCACAGGAAGCAAATTGATGTCCATTTCTTCGGCTTGCACGCGTTATGTTGGTGTGGGTTTCGGCACTTTCCATTTAAAAAGTGTGTAAACATAAGAAAATAAACATGAGTGAGGTCAGAAATAACGTGAATTGTGTGTGTGTGTGTGTGTGTGTGTGTGTGTGTGTGTGTGTGTGTGTGTGTGTGTGTGTGTGTGTGTGTGTGTGTGTGTGTGTGTGTGTGTGTGTGTGTGTGTGTGTGTGTATCTTACCTGCCTTTTTATTGCTGTAGGCATAATAATAAAATGGAAACATAAACATTACATAACTGAGATATGCTTACCGGCCACGAACGATATATTATTTTATACATGGAGGAGTTCAGTGACATACACACGTACAGAAGAATTATATATATAAAGATATTAACTCATACATAATTTACATTAAATGAAAAAATTATAATTTTATTGCCTGGCAACAAAATTATTTTATTTTTAACAATTACCATTGTTTCAAAAAGTTTAAATGAATTTTCAAGTACTTTACTGTTGTTAAAACGTAAAAGGTTGCAGGTAAACTACCCCTTCCCCTTAACCGATCTTCACCAAAATCGAAAGTCCTTGAGACCTCTACAATTCAGGGACGTATGAAAAAAATTATTTGATTGTTTGAATTTGCGGCTGTTATCGTTTGCCATAGAAAATACACTTGATAAAAAACCGTTGCAGGTAAACTACCCCTTCCCCTTAACCGATCTTCACCAAACACAACAGATCTTGAGTACTCTACAAATCAGGGCTGTATGCAAAAAATTATTTTATTCTGTTTGAATTTGTGGCTGTTATCGTTTGCCATAGAAAATACCCTTGTTAAAAAAATGTTGCTGGTAAACTACCCCTTTCCCTTAACCGATCTTCACCAAAAACAATAGGTCTTGAGAACTCTACAATTTAGGCCTGTATGCAAATAATCTTTTGATTCTGTTTGAATTTGCGGCTGTTATCGTTTGCCATAGGAAATACCCTTGTTAAAACATAAAACGTTTTAGGTAA
The DNA here is from genome assembly GCA_034769895.1 of Magicicada septendecula. Classification (NCBI taxonomy): domain Eukaryota; kingdom Metazoa; phylum Arthropoda; class Insecta; order Hemiptera; family Cicadidae; genus Magicicada; species Magicicada septendecula. The sequence continues at coordinate 393,666,170 of CM068374.1, read as the reverse complement.
ACTACCCCTTTCCCTTAACCGATCTTCACCAAAAACAATAGGTCTTGAGAACTCTACAATTCAGGGCAGTATACGAAACATTATTTAATTCTGTTTGAATTTGCGGCTGTTATCGTTTGCCAAAAAAAAAAATTTCCCTTGATAAAAAAACCGTTGCAGGTAAACTACCCCTTTCCCTCAACCGATCTTCACCAAAAACAATACGTCGTGAGTACTCTACAAATCAGTGCTGTATGCAAAAAATTATTTGATTCTGTTTGAATTTGCGGCAGTTATCGTTTGACATAGAAAAAAATCTACACAAAGACACACAGACAGCCAGATAGACACACAGACAGACAAACACACACACACAGACACTTTTCGGAAAACGACTTTTTTTCATGTTTTGAGTGTAGTACAATCAGAATCTGCAATAATCTCGAACACGATTTTTTTTGCCATCACCATACTTCCATTTCCTTAAGGAATATGGCAGTAAAAAAATGAGATAAAGTACGGTATTTGAAATAATTTACAATTTACGATTTTACTTCCATATTCCTTAAGGAATGGAAGTATGGTGATGGCAAAAAAAATCGTGTTCGAGATTATTGCAGATTCTGATTCTACTACACTCAAAACATGAAAAAAAGTCGTTTTCCGAAAAGTGTCTGTGTGTGTGTCTGTCTGTCTTTCTGTCTGTCTGTCTGTCTATCTGTCTATCTGTAGATTTTTTTTCTATGGCAAACGATAACTGCCGCAAATTCAAACAGAATCAAATAATTTTTTGCATGCAGCACTGATTTGCAGAGTACTCGCGACCTATTGTTTTTGGTGAAGATCGGTTGAGGGAAAGGGGTAGTTTACCTGCAACGGTTTTTTTTTAGCAAGGGTAATTTTGTTTGTTTGGCAAACGATAACAGCCGCAAATTCAAACAGAATCAAATAATGTTTCGCATACAGCCCTGAATTGTAGAGTTCTCAAGATCTGTTGATTTTGGTGAAGATCGGTTAAGGGAAAGGGGTAGTTTACCTGTAACGTTTTATCTTTTAACAAGGGTATTTCCTATGGCAAACGATAACAGCCGCAAATTCAAACAGAATCAAAAGATTATTTGCATACAGCCCTAAATTGTAGAGTTCTCAAGACCTATTGTTTTTGGTGAAGATCGGTTGAGGGAAAGGGGTAGTTTACCTGCAACGTTTTTTTAATAAGGGTATTTTCTATGGCAAACGATAACAGCCGCAAATTCAAACAGAATCAAATAATGTTTTGCATACAGCTCTGATTTGTAGAGTTCTCAAGACATATTGTTTTTGGTGAAGTTCGGTTGAGGGAAAGGGGTAGTTTACCTGCAACGTTTTTTTAACAAGGGTATTTTCTATGGCAAACGATAACAGCCGCAAATTCAAACAGAATCAAATAATGTTTTGCATACAGCCCTGATTTGTAGAGTACTCAAGACCTATTGTTTTTGGTGAAGATCGGTTAAGGTAAAGGGGTAGTTTACCGGTAACGTTTTATGTTTTAACAAGGGTATTTCCTATGGCAAACGATAACAGCCGCAAATTCAAACAGAATCAAAAGATTATTTGCATACAGCCCTAAATTGTAGAGTTCTCAAGACCTATTGTTTTTGGTGAAGATCGGTTGAGGGAAAGGGGTAGTTTACCTGCAACGTTTTTTAACAAGGGTATTTTCTATGGCAAACGATAACAGCCGCAAATTCAAACAGAATCAAATAATGTTTTGCATACAGCCCTGATTTGTAGAGTGCTCAAGACCTATTGTTTTTGGTGAAGATCGGTTAAGGGGAAGGGGTAGTTTACCTGCAACGTTTTTTTATCAAGCGTATTTTCTATGGCAAACGATAACAGCCGCAAATTCAAACAGAATCAAACAATCTTTTGCATACGTCCCTCAATTGTAGAGGTCTCAAAGACTTTCGATTTTGGTGAAGATCGGTTAAGGGGAAGGGGTAGTTTACCTGCAACCTTTTACGTTTTAACAAGAGTAAAGTACTTGAAAATTTATTTAAACTTTTTGAAACAATGGTAATTGTTAAAAATAAAATAATTTTGTTGCCAGGCAATAAAATTATAATTTTTTCATTTTAATGTAATATAATATTTTTCATTTAATACAGCAATAAAAAGGCAAGTAAGACACAGCCTGGCTGTTCGGCTGAAAATGATTTTAAATATAAATCTTAGAATATGGAAGTCATGTATGGTTCTCCATACCGATAGATTTTGTAGATACCGATAGATGGTTCTCCAGCCCTAAATTGTAGAGTTCTCAAGACCTATTGTTTTTGGTGAAGTTCGGTTGAGGGAAAGGGGTAGTTTACCTGCAACGTTTTTTTAACAAGGGTATTTTCTATGGCAAACGATAACAGCCGCAAATTAAAACAGAATCAAATAATGTTTTGCATACAGCCCTGATTTGTAGAGTACTCAAGACCTATTGTTTTTGGTGAAGATCGGTTAAGGGAAAGGGGTAGTATACCTGCAACGTTTTTTTATCAAGCGTATTTTTTTCTATGGCAAACGATAACTGCCGCAAATTCAAACAGAATCAAATAATTTTCTGCATACAGCCCTGATTTGTAGAGTACTCACGACCTATTGTTTTTGGTGAAGATCGGTTGAGGGAAAGGGGTAGTTTACCTGCAACGGTTTTTTTTATCAAGGGAAATTTTTTTTTTTTTGGCAAACGATAACAGCCGCAAATTCAAACAGAATCAAATAATGTTTCGTATGCAGCCCTGAATTGTAGAGTTCTCAAGACCTATGGTTTTTGGTGAAGATCGGTTAAGGGAAAGGGGTAGTTTACCTGTAACGTTTTATGTTTTAACAAGGGTATTTCCTATGGCAAACGATAACAGTTGCAAATTCAAACAGAATCAAAAGATTATTTGTATACAGTCCTAAATTGCAGAGTTCTCAAGACCTATTGTTTTTGGTGAAGATCGGTTAAGGGAAAGGGGTAGTTTACCTGCAGCGTTTTTTTATCAAGGGTATTTTCTATGGCAAACGATAACAGCGCAAATTCAAACAGAAACAAATAATGTTTTGCATGCAGCCCTGATTTGTAGAGTGCTCAGGACCTATTGTTTTTGTTGAAGATCGGTTAAGGGGAAGGGGTAGTTTACCTGCAACGTTTTTTTATCAAGCGTATTTTCTATGACGAACGGTAACAGCCGCAAATTCAAACAGAATCAAATAATTTTTTGCATACGTCCCTGAATTGTAGAGGTCTCAATGACTTTCGATTTTGGTGAAGATCGGTTAAGGGGAAGGCGTAGTTTACCAGCAACCTTTTACGTTTTAACAAGAGTAAAGTACTTGAAAATTTATTTAAACTTTTTGAAACAATGGTAATTGTTAAAAATAAAATAATTTTGTTGCCAGGCAATAAAATTATAATTTTTTCATTTTAATGTAATATAATATTATTCATTTAATACAGCAATAAAAATGCAGGTAAGACACAGCCTGGCTGTTTGGCTGAAAATGATTTTAAATATAAATCTTAGAATATGGAAGTCATGTATGGTTCTCCATACCGATATTTTACTTCCATATTTCCTTAAGGAATGGAAGTATGGTGATGGCAAAAAAAATCGTGTTCGAGATTATTGCAGATTCTGATTCTACTACACTCAAAACATGAAAAAAAATCGTTTTCCGAAAAGTGTCTGTGTGTGTGTCTGTGTGTCTGTCTGTGTGTGTCTGTAGATTTTTTTTCTATGGCAAACGATAACTGCCGCAAATTCAAACAGAATCAAATATTTTTTTGCATACAGCCCTGATTTGTAGAGTACTCGCGACCTATTGTTTTTGGTGAAGATCGGTTGAGGGGAAGGGGTAGTTTACCTGCAACGGTTTTTTTTATCAAGGGAAATTTTTTTTTTTGGCAAACGATAACAGCCGCAAATTCAAACAGACTTAAATAATGTTTCGTATACAGCCCTGAATTGTAGTTTTCAAGACCTATTGTTTTTGGTGAAGATCGGTTGAGGGAAAGGGGTAGTTTACTTGCAACGTTTTTTTAACAAGTGTATTTTCAATGGCAAATGATAACAGCCGCAAATTCAAACAGAATCAAATAATGTTTTGCATACAGCCCTGATTTGTGGAGTACTCAAGACCTATTGTTTTTGGTGAAGATCGGTTAAGGGGAAGGGGTAGTTTACCTGCACCGTTTTTTTATCAAGCGTATTTTCTATGGCAAACGATAACAGCCGCAAATTCAAACAGAATCAAATAATTTTTTGCATACATCCCTGAATTGTAGAGGTCTCAATGACTATCGATTTTGGTGAAGATCGGTTAAGGGGAAGGGGTAGTTTACCTGCAACCTTTTACGTTTTAACAAGAGTAAAGTACTTGAAAATTTATTTAAACTTTTTGAAACAATGGTAATTGTTAAAAATAAAATAATTTTGTTGCCAGGCAATAAAATTATAATTTTTTCATTTTAATGTAATATAATATTATTCATTTAATACAGCAATAAAAATGCAGGTAAGACACAGCCTGGCTGTTTGGCTGAAAATGATTTTAAATATAAATCTTAGAATATGGAAGTCATGTATGGTTCTCCATACCGATATTTTACTTCCATATTTCCTTAAGGAATGGAAGTATGGTGATGGCAAAAAAAATCGTGTTCGAGATTATTGCAGATTCTGATTCTACTACACTCAAAACATGAAAAAAAATCGTTTTCCGAAAAGTGTCTGTGTGTCTGTCTGTGTGTGTGTCTGTAGATTTTTTTCTATGGCAAACGATAACTGCCGCAAATTCAAACAGAATCAAATAATTTTTTGCATACAGCCCTGATTTGTAGAGGACTCGCGACCTATTGTTTTTGGTGAAGATCGGTTGAAGGAAAGGGGTAGTTTACCTGCAACGGTTTTTTTTTATCAAGGGAAATTTTTTTTTTTTGGCAAACGATAACAGCCGCAAATTCAAACAGAATCAAATAATGTTTCGTATACAGCCCTGAATTATAGATTTCTCAAACTTTTTGTTTTTGGTGAAGATCGGTTAAGGGAAAGGGGTAGTTTACTTGTAACGTTTTATGTTTTAACAAGGGTATTTCCTATGGCAAACGATAACAGCCGCAAATTCAAACAGAATCAAAAGATTATTTGCATACAGCCCTAAATTGCAGAGTTCTCAAGACCTATTGTTTTTGGTGAAGATCGGTTAAGGGAAAGGGGTAGTTTACCAACAACGTTTTTTTAAAAGGGTATTTTATATGGCAAACGATAACAGCCGCAAATTCAAACAGAATCAAATAATTTTCTGCATACAGCCGTGATTTGTAGAGTACTCAAGACCTATTGTTTTTGGTGAAGATCGGTTGAGGGGAAGGGGTAGTTTACCGGCAACGTTTTTTATCAAGCGTATTTTCTATGGCAAACGATAACTGCCGCAAATTCAAACAGATCAAATATTTTTTTGCATACAGCCCTGATTTGTAGAGTACTCGCGACCTATTGTTTTTGGTGAAGATCGGTTGAGGGGAAGGGGTAGTTTACCTGCAACGGTTTTTTTTATCAAGGGAAATTTTTTTTTGGCAAACGATAACAGCCGCAAATTCAAACAGACTTAAATAATGTTTCGTATACAGCCCTGAACTGTAGAGTTTTCAAGACTTCTTGTTTTTGGTGAAGATCGGTTAAGGGAAAGGGGTAGTTTACCTGTAACGTTTTATGTTTTAACAAGGGTATTTCCTATGGCAAACGATAACAGCCGCAAATTCAAACAGAATCAAAAGATTATTTGCATACAGCCCTAAATTGTAGAGTTCTCAAGACCTATTGTTTTTGGTGAAGATCGGTTAAGGGAAAGGGGTAGTTTACCAACAACGTTTTTTTAACAATGGTATTTTCTATTGCAAACGATAACAGCCGCAAATTCAAACAGAATCAAATAATTTTCTGCATACAGCCCTGATTTGTAGAGTACTCAAGACCGATTGTTTTTGGTGAAGATCGGTTGAGGGGAAGGGGTAGTTTACCGGCAACGTTTTTTATCAAGCGTATTTTCTATGGCAAACGATAACTGCCGCAAATTGAAACAGAATCAAGTAATTTTTTGCATACAGGCCTGATTTGTAGAGTACTCGCGACCTATTGTTTTTGGTGAAGATCGGTTGAGGGGAAGGGGTAGTTTACCTGCAACGGTTTTTTTTATCAAGGGAAATTTTTTTTTTTGGCAAACGATAACAGCCGCATATTCAAACAGACTTAAATAATGTTTCGTATACAGCCCTGAATTGTAGAGTTTTGAAGACCTATTGTTTTTGGTGAAGATCGGTTGAGGGAAAGGGGTAGTTTACTTGCAACGTTTTTTTAACAAGTGTATTTTCTATGGCAAACGATAACAGCCGCAATTTCAAACAGAATCAAATAATGTTTTGCATACAGCCCTGATTTGTAGAGTACTCAAGACGTATTGTTTTTGGTGAAGATCGGTTAAGGGGAAGGGGTAGTTTACCTGCACCGTTTTTTTATCAAGCGTATTTTCTATGGCAAACGATAACAGCCGCAAATTCAAACAGAATCAAATAATTTTTTGCATACATCCCTGAATTGTAGAGGTCTCAAGGACTTTCGTTTTTGGTGAAGATCGGTTAAGGGGAAGGGGTAGTTTACCTGCAACCTTTTACGTTTTAACAAGAGTAAAGTACTTGCAAATTTATTTAAACTTTTTGAAACAATGGTAATTGTTAAAAATAAAATAATTTTGTTGCCAGGCAATAAAATTAAAATTTTTTAATTTTAATGTAATATAATATTTTTCATTTAATACGGCAATAAAAAGGCAGGTAAGACACAAACACACAATTCACGTTATTTCTGGCCTCACTCATGTTTATTTTCTTACGTTTGCACGCTTTTTAAATGGAAAGTGCCGAAACCCACACCAACATAACGCGTGCAAGCCGAAAAAATGGACATCAATTTGCTTACTGGCGAAGCTGGTAGTTAATGAATGGGTAGGCAAAAATCTTATCTTAAATTTTTTTTAAGGAATCACTAAAAGGACGGTGGGTCAAATCGGACGCTGAGGTAGAGTTTGCTGTAACCGAATGGTTCCACAAACAGCCGTAAGAATTTTACTAGCAGGGAATCTACAGGTTAGCGCAACAGTGGAACTCATGTCTTAATGCTATTGGAGACTTCTTTTAAAATCGTTGAATAAAAAATGCTTTACAGCTCTATACGTGTGTCTATTGAACAATCCTTGTATTAATCATACACAATAATACAACTGATTGAACTTCAAATTTTTAAACTTGGTTAGTTTCTACATATATGTTTAATGTTACAAATAATTCAAATAACAATCTTGATCATCTGTTAGTTCAGCGGAATAACAGTGACACTTTTAATAACCGCATAAAATAAACACTTAGAAACAACACAGGCGCTTTAACTTAACTGTTTGGACCACAGAAGTGAGGCATGCCTCAACGCTCTATGTGTACAGCGCGGGACAATCCCCCCTCCCTACACTTCCCTATCACACCACTACATTGCTTACATACGATGTATACAAAAAACGCTGAGGCAAGTTCAGGTTGCCTCATTCGCTTTAAACGAACTATGCCGAATCTCACCTGTCACCATCTAGCGGTCGCTCAATAAAGCACGTTTCGGTTTAATAAATTTGACAGTCACAGTAACAATGTATAATCTTTACGTTATGTAGTTCATACGTATTTATAATTTTTATTCTACAGAATTTGTTAGGGTAGGCATTGCCTCAATTGCCTCCATGTAACTTCGCCACTGATATATATATGTATACAACGTTATCGGCAACAAAGAAGTAGTTTTTGTTAAAATTCCTTCCTGGGATATTTGGCCGTAGTCCAATGTTTTCTACAAAACCAGACATTTCGGCAATGCCATCGACTTCCATCATCAGTGAAAATCGAGTGCGATAACATGAGGTGGTATACGTTAGTGACCACAGTACTGTGGTTAAGGCTGAAGCAGTAAGTAGAAAGAAGTAGTTTCTATGGTAATATTTCATTTCGAAAATGATTTTAAATATAAATCTTAGAATATGGAAGTCATGTATGGTTCTCCATACCGATATTTACTTCCATATTCCTTAAGGAATGGAAGTATGGTGATGGCAAAAAAAAATCGTGTTCGAGATTATTGCAGATTCTGATTCTACTACACTCAAAACATGAAAAAAAGTCGTTTTCCGAAAAGTGTCTGTGTGTGTGTCTGTCTGTGTGTCTGTGTGTCTTAGATTTTTTTTCTATGGCAAACGATAACAGCCGCAAATTCAAACAGAATCAAATAATGTTTTGCATACAGCCCTGATTTGTAGAGTACTCAAGACCTATTGTTTTTGGTGAAGATCGGTTAAGGTAAAGGGGTAGTTTACCGGTAACGTTTTATGTTTTAACAAGGGTATTTCCTATGGCAAACGATAACAGCCGCAAATTCAAACAGAATCAAAAGATTATTTGCATACAGCCCTAAATTGTAGAGTTCTCAAGACCTATTGTTTTTGGTGAAGATCGGTTGAGGGAAAGGGGTAGTTTACCTGCAACGTTTTTTAACAAGGGTATTTTCTATGGCAAACGATAACAGCCGCAAATTCAAACAGAATCAAATAATGTTTTGCATACAGCCCTGATTTGTAGAGTGCTCAAGACCTATTGTTTTTGGTGAAGATCGGTTAAGGGGAAGGGGTAGTTTACCTGCAACGTTTTTTTATCAAGCGTATTTTCTATGGCAAACGATAACAGCCGCAAATTCAAACAGAATCAAACAATCTTTTGCATACGTCCCTCAATTGTAGAGGTCTCAAAGACTTTCGATTTTGGTGAAGATCGGTTAAGGGGAAGGGGTAGTTTACCTGCAACCTTTTACGTTTTAACAAGAGTAAAGTACTTGAAAATTTATTTAAACTTTTTGAAACAATGGTAATTGTTAAAAATAAAATAATTTTGTTGCCAGGCAATAAAATTATAATTTTTTCATTTTAATGTAATATAATATTTTTCATTTAATACAGCAATAAAAAGGCAAGTAAGACACAGCCTGGCTGTTCGGCTGAAAATGATTTTAAATATAAATCTTAGAATATGGAAGTCATGTATGGTTCTCCATACCGATAGATTTTGTAGATACCGATAGATGGTTCTCCAGCCCTAAATTGTAGAGTTCTCAAGACCTATTGTTTTTGGTGAAGTTCGGTTGAGGGAAAGGGGTAGTTTACCTGCAACGTTTTTTTAACAAGGGTATTTTCTATGGCAAACGATAACAGCCGCAAATTAAAACAGAATCAAATAATGTTTTGCATACAGCCCTGATTTGTAGAGTACTCAAGACCTATTGTTTTTGGTGAAGATCGGTTAAGGGAAAGGGGTAGTATACCTGCAACGTTTTTTTATCAAGCGTATTTTTTTCTATGGCAAACGATAACTGCCGCAAATTCAAACAGAATCAAATAATTTTCTGCATACAGCCCTGATTTGTAGAGTACTCACGACCTATTGTTTTTGGTGAAGATCGGTTGAGGGAAAGGGGTAGTTTACCTGCAACGGTTTTTTTTATCAAGGGAAATTTTTTTTTTTTTGGCAAACGATAACAGCCGCAAATTCAAACAGAATCAAATAATGTTTCGTATGCAGCCCTGAATTGTAGAGTTCTCAAGACCTATGGTTTTTGGTGAAGATCGGTTAAGGGAAAGGGGTAGTTTACCTGTAACGTTTTATGTTTTAACAAGGGTATTTCCTATGGCAAACGATAACAGTTGCAAATTCAAACAGAATCAAAAGATTATTTGTATACAGTCCTAAATTGCAGAGTTCTCAAGACCTATTGTTTTTGGTGAAGATCGGTTAAGGGAAAGGGGTAGTTTACCTGCAGCGTTTTTTTATCAAGGGTATTTTCTATGGCAAACGATAACAGCGCAAATTCAAACAGAAACAAATAATGTTTTGCATGCAGCCCTGATTTGTAGAGTGCTCAGGACCTATTGTTTTTGTTGAAGATCGGTTAAGGGGAAGGGGTAGTTTACCTGCAACGTTTTTTTATCAAGCGTATTTTCTATGACGAACGGTAACAGCCGCAAATTCAAACAGAATCAAATAATTTTTTGCATACGTCCCTGAATTGTAGAGGTCTCAATGACTTTCGATTTTGGTGAAGATCGGTTAAGGGGAAGGCGTAGTTTACCAGCAACCTTTTACGTTTTAACAAGAGTAAAGTACTTGAAAATTTATTTAAACTTTTTGAAACAATGGTAATTGTTAAAAATAAAATAATTTTGTTGCCAGGCAATAAAATTATAATTTTTTCATTTTAATGTAATATAATATTATTCATTTAATACAGCAATAAAAATGCAGGTAAGACACAGCCTGGCTGTTTGGCTGAAAATGATTTTAAATATAAATCTTAGAATATGGAAGTCATGTATGGTTCTCCATACCGATATTTTACTTCCATATTTCCTTAAGGAATGGAAGTATGGTGATGGCAAAAAAAATCGTGTTCGAGATTATTGCAGATTCTGATTCTACTACACTCAAAACATGAAAAAAAATCGTTTTCCGAAAAGTGTCTGTGTGTGTGTCTGTGTGTCTGTCTGTGTGTGTGTCTGTAGATTTTTTTTCTATGGCAAACGATAACTGCCGCAAATTCAAACAGAATCAAATATTTTTTTGCATACAGCCCTGATTTGTAGAGTACTCGCGACCTATTGTTTTTGGTGAAGATCGGTTGAGGGGAAGGGGTAGTTTACCTGCAACGGTTTTTTTTATCAAGGGAAATTTTTTTTTTGGCAAACGATAACAGCCGCAAATTCAAACAGACTTAAATAATGTTTCGTATACAGCCCTGAATTGTAGTTTTCAAGACCTATTGTTTTTGGTGAAGATCGGTTGAGGGAAAGGGGTAGTTTACTTGCAACGTTTTTTTAACAAGTGTATTTTCAATGGCAAATGATAACAGCCGCAAATTCAAACAGAATCAAATAATGTTTTGCATACAGCCCTGATTTGTGGAGTACTCAAGACCTATTGTTTTTGGTGAAGATCGGTTAAGGGGAAGGGGTAGTTTACCTGCACCGTTTTTTTATCAAGCGTATTTTCTATGGCAAACGATAACAGCCGCAAATTCAAACAGAATCAAATAATTTTTTGCATACATCCCTGAATTGTAGAGGTCTCAATGACTATCGATTTTGGTGAAGATCGGTTAAGGGGAAGGGGTAGTTTACCTGCAACCTTTTACGTTTTAACAAGAGTAAAGTACTTGAAAATTTATTTAAACTTTTTGAAACAATGGTAATTGTTAAAAATAAAATAATTTTGTTGCCAGGCAATAAAATTATAATTTTTTCATTTTAATGTAATATAATATTATTCATTTAATACAGCAATAAAAATGCAGGTAAGACACAGCCTGGCTGTTTGGCTGAAAATGATTTTAAATATAAATCTTAGAATATGGAAGTCATGTATGGTTCTCCATACCGATATTTTACTTCCATATTTCCTTAAGGAATGGAAGTATGGTGATGGCAAAAAAAATCGTGTTCGAGATTATTGCAGATTCTGATTCTACTACACTCAAAACATGAAAAAAAATCGTTTTCCGAAAAGTGTCTGTGTGTCTGTCTGTGTGTGTGTCTGTAGATTTTTTTCTATGGCAAACGATAACTGCCGCAAATTCAAACAGAATCAAATAATTTTTTGCATACAGCCCTGATTTGTAGAGGACTCGCGACCTATTGTTTTTGGTGAAGATCGGTTGAAGGAAAGGGGTAGTTTACCTGCAACGGTTTTTTTTTATCAAGGGAAATTTTTTTTTTTTGGCAAACGATAACAGCCGCAAATTCAAACAGAATCAAATAATGTTTCGTATACAGCCCTGAATTATAGATTTCTCAAACTTTTTGTTTTTGGTGAAGATCGGTTAAGGGAAAGGGGTAGTTTACTTGTAACGTTTTATGTTTTAACAAGGGTATTTCCTATGGCAAACGATAACAGCCGCAAATTCAAACAGAATCAAAAGATTATTTGCATACAGCCCTAAATTGCAGAGTTCTCAAGACCTATTGTTTTTGGTGAAGATCGGTTAAGGGAAAGGGGTAGTTTACCAACAACGTTTTTTTAAAAGGGTATTTTATATGGCAAACGATAACAGCCGCAAATTCAAACAGAATCAAATAATTTTCTGCATACAGCCGTGATTTGTAGAGTACTCAAGACCTATTGTTTTTGGTGAAGATCGGTTGAGGGGAAGGGGTAGTTTACCGGCAACGTTTTTTATCAAGCGTATTTTCTATGGCAAACGATAACTGCCGCAAATTCAAACAGATCAAATATTTTTTTGCATACAGCCCTGATTTGTAGAGTACTCGCGACCTATTGTTTTTGGTGAAGATCGGTTGAGGGGAAGGGGTAGTTTACCTGCAACGGTTTTTTTTATCAAGGGAAATTTTTTTTTGGCAAACGATAACAGCCGCAAATTCAAACAGACTTAAATAATGTTTCGTATACAGCCCTGAACTGTAGAGTTTTCAAGACTTCTTGTTTTTGGTGAAGATCGGTTAAGGGAAAGGGGTAGTTTACCTGTAACGTTTTATGTTTTAACAAGGGTATTTCCTATGGCAAACGATAACAGCCGCAAATTCAAACAGAATCAAAAGATTATTTGCATACAGCCCTAAATTGTAGAGTTCTCAAGACCTATTGTTTTTGGTGAAGATCGGTTAAGGGAAAGGGGTAGTTTACCAACAACGTTTTTTTAACAATGGTATTTTCTATTGCAAACGATAACAGCCGCAAATTCAAACAGAATCAAATAATTTTCTGCATACAGCCCTGATTTGTAGAGTACTCAAGACCGATTGTTTTTGGTGAAGATCGGTTGAGGGGAAGGGGTAGTTTACCGGCAACGTTTTTTATCAAGCGTATTTTCTATGGCAAACGATAACTGCCGCAAATTGAAACAGAATCAAGTAATTTTTTGCATACAGGCCTGATTTGTAGAGTACTCGCGACCTATTGTTTTTGGTGAAGATCGGTTGAGGGGAAGGGGTAGTTTACCTGCAACGGTTTTTTTTATCAAGGGAAATTTTTTTTTTTGGCAAACGATAACAGCCGCATATTCAAACAGACTTAAATAATGTTTCGTATACAGCCCTGAATTGTAGAGTTTTGAAGACCTATTGTTTTTGGTGAAGATCGGTTGAGGGAAAGGGGTAGTTTACTTGCAACGTTTTTTTAACAAGTGTATTTTCTATGGCAAACGATAACAGCCGCAATTTCAAACAGAATCAAATAATGTTTTGCATACAGCCCTGATTTGTAGAGTACTCAAGACGTATTGTTTTTGGTGAAGATCGGTTAAGGGGAAGGGGTAGTTTACCTGCACCGTTTTTTTATCAAGCGTATTTTCTATGGCAAACGATAACAGCCGCAAATTCAAACAGAATCAAATAATTTTTTGCATACATCCCTGAATTGTAGAGGTCTCAAGGACTTTCGTTTTTGGTGAAGATCGGTTAAGGGGAAGGGGTAGTTTACCTGCAACCTTTTACGTTTTAACAAGAGTAAAGTACTTGCAAATTTATTTAAACTTTTTGAAACAATGGTAATTGTTAAAAATAAAATAATTTTGTTGCCAGGCAATAAAATTAAAATTTTTTAATTTTAATGTAATATAATATTTTTCATTTAATACGGCAATAAAAAGGCAGGTAAGACACAAACACACAATTCACGTTATTTCTGGCCTCACTCATGTTTATTTTCTTACGTTTGCACGCTTTTTAAATGGAAAGTGCCGAAACCCACACCAACATAACGCGTGCAAGCCGAAAAAATGGACATCAATTTGCTTACTGGCGAAGCTGGTAGTTAATGAATGGGTAGGCAAAAATCTTATCTTAAATTTTTTTTAAGGAATCACTAAAAGGACGGTGGGTCAAATCGGACGCTGAGGTAGAGTTTGCTGTAACCGAATGGTTCCACAAACAGCCGTAAGAATTTTACTAGCAGGGAATCTACAGGTTAGCGCAACAGTGGAACTCATGTCTTAATGCTATTGGAGACTTCTTTTAAAATCGTTGAATAAAAAATGCTTTACAGCTCTATACGTGTGTCTATTGAACAATCCTTGTATTAATCATACACAATAATACAACTGATTGAACTTCAAATTTTTAAACTTGGTTAGTTTCTACATATATGTTTAATGTTACAAATAATTCAAATAACAATCTTGATCATCTGTTAGTTCAGCGGAATAACAGTGACACTTTTAATAACCGCATAAAATAAACACTTAGAAACAACACAGGCGCTTTAACTTAACTGTTTGGACCACAGAAGTGAGGCATGCCTCAACGCTCTATGTGTACAGCGCGGGACAATCCCCCCTCCCTACACTTCCCTATCACACCACTACATTGCTTACATACGATGTATACAAAAAACGCTGAGGCAAGTTCAGGTTGCCTCATTCGCTTTAAACGAACTATGCCGAATCTCACCTGTCACCATCTAGCGGTCGCTCAATAAAGCACGTTTCGGTTTAATAAATTTGACAGTCACAGTAACAATGTATAATCTTTACGTTATGTAGTTCATACGTATTTATAATTTTTATTCTACAGAATTTGTTAGGGTAGGCATTGCCTCAATTGCCTCCATGTAACTTCGCCACTGATATATATATGTATACAACGTTATCGGCAACAAAGAAGTAGTTTTTGTTAAAATTCCTTCCTGGGATATTTGGCCGTAGTCCAATGTTTTCTACAAAACCAGACATTTCGGCAATGCCATCGACTTCCATCATCAGTGAAAATCGAGTGCGATAACATGAGGTGGTATACGTTAGTGACCACAGTACTGTGGTTAAGGCTGAAGCAGTAAGTAGAAAGAAGTAGTTTCTATGGTAATATTTCATTTCGAAAATGATTTTAAATATAAATCTTAGAATATGGAAGTCATGTATGGTTCTCCATACCGATATTTACTTCCATATTCCTTAAGGAATGGAAGTATGGTGATGGCAAAAAAAAATCGTGTTCGAGATTATTGCAGATTCTGATTCTACTACACTCAAAACATGAAAAAAAGTCGTTTTCCGAAAAGTGTCTGTGTGTGTGTCTGTCTGTGTGTCTGTGTGTCTTAGATTTTTTTTCTATGGCAAACGATAACAGCCGCAAATTCAAACAGAATCAAATAATGTTTTGCATACAGCCCTGATTTGTAGAGTACTCAAGACCTATTGTTTTTGGTGAAGATCGGTTAAGGTAAAGGGGTAGTTTACCGGTAACGTTTTATGTTTTAACAAGGGTATTTCCTATGGCAAACGATAACAGCCGCAAATTCAAACAGAATCAAAAGATTATTTGCATACAGCCCTAAATTGTAGAGTTCTCAAGACCTATTGTTTTTGGTGAAGATCGGTTGAGGGAAAGGGGTAGTTTACCTGCAACGTTTTTTAACAAGGGTATTTTCTATGGCAAACGATAACAGCCGCAAATTCAAACAGAATCAAATAATGTTTTGCATACAGCCCTGATTTGTAGAGTGCTCAAGACCTATTGTTTTTGGTGAAGATCGGTTAAGGGGAAGGGGTAGTTTACCTGCAACGTTTTTTTATCAAGCGTATTTTCTATGGCAAACGATAACAGCCGCAAATTCAAACAGAATCAAACAATCTTTTGCATACGTCCCTCAATTGTAGAGGTCTCAAAGACTTTCGATTTTGGTGAAGATCGGTTAAGGGGAAGGGGTAGTTTACCTGCAACCTTTTACGTTTTAACAAGAGTAAAGTACTTGAAAATTTATTTAAACTTTTTGAAACAATGGTAATTGTTAAAAATAAAATAATTTTGTTGCCAGGCAATAAAATTATAATTTTTTCATTTTAATGTAATATAATATTTTTCATTTAATACAGCAATAAAAAGGCAAGTAAGACACAGCCTGGCTGTTCGGCTGAAAATGATTTTAAATATAAATCTTAGAATATGGAAGTCATGTATGGTTCTCCATACCGATAGATTTTGTAGATACCGATAGATGGTTCTCCAGCCCTAAATTGTAGAGTTCTCAAGACCTATTGTTTTTGGTGAAGTTCGGTTGAGGGAAAGGGGTAGTTTACCTGCAACGTTTTTTTAACAAGGGTATTTTCTATGGCAAACGATAACAGCCGCAAATTAAAACAGAATCAAATAATGTTTTGCATACAGCCCTGATTTGTAGAGTACTCAAGACCTATTGTTTTTGGTGAAGATCGGTTAAGGGAAAGGGGTAGTATACCTGCAACGTTTTTTTATCAAGCGTATTTTTTTCTATGGCAAACGATAACTGCCGCAAATTCAAACAGAATCAAATAATTTTCTGCATACAGCCCTGATTTGTAGAGTACTCACGACCTATTGTTTTTGGTGAAGATCGGTTGAGGGAAAGGGGTAGTTTACCTGCAACGGTTTTTTTTATCAAGGGAAATTTTTTTTTTTTTGGCAAACGATAACAGCCGCAAATTCAAACAGAATCAAATAATGTTTCGTATGCAGCCCTGAATTGTAGAGTTCTCAAGACCTATGGTTTTTGGTGAAGATCGGTTAAGGGAAAGGGGTAGTTTACCTGTAACGTTTTATGTTTTAACAAGGGTATTTCCTATGGCAAACGATAACAGTTGCAAATTCAAACAGAATCAAAAGATTATTTGTATACAGTCCTAAATTGCAGAGTTCTCAAGACCTATTGTTTTTGGTGAAGATCGGTTAAGGGAAAGGGGTAGTTTACCTGCAGCGTTTTTTTATCAAGGGTATTTTCTATGGCAAACGATAACAGCGCAAATTCAAACAGAAACAAATAATGTTTTGCATGCAGCCCTGATTTGTAGAGTGCTCAGGACCTATTGTTTTTGTTGAAGATCGGTTAAGGGGAAGGGGTAGTTTACCTGCAACGTTTTTTTATCAAGCGTATTTTCTATGACGAACGGTAACAGCCGCAAATTCAAACAGAATCAAATAATTTTTTGCATACGTCCCTGAATTGTAGAGGTCTCAATGACTTTCGATTTTGGTGAAGATCGGTTAAGGGGAAGGCGTAGTTTACCAGCAACCTTTTACGTTTTAACAAGAGTAAAGTACTTGAAAATTTATTTAAACTTTTTGAAACAATGGTAATTGTTAAAAATAAAATAATTTTGTTGCCAGGCAATAAAATTATAATTTTTTCATTTTAATGTAATATAATATTATTCATTTAATACAGCAATAAAAATGCAGGTAAGACACAGCCTGGCTGTTTGGCTGAAAATGATTTTAAATATAAATCTTAGAATATGGAAGTCATGTATGGTTCTCCATACCGATATTTTACTTCCATATTTCCTTAAGGAATGGAAGTATGGTGATGGCAAAAAAAATCGTGTTCGAGATTATTGCAGATTCTGATTCTACTACACTCAAAACATGAAAAAAAATCGTTTTCCGAAAAGTGTCTGTGTGTGTGTCTGTGTGTCTGTCTGTGTGTGTGTCTGTAGATTTTTTTTCTATGGCAAACGATAACTGCCGCAAATTCAAACAGAATCAAATATTTTTTTGCATACAGCCCTGATTTGTAGAGTACTCGCGACCTATTGTTTTTGGTGAAGATCGGTTGAGGGGAAGGGGTAGTTTACCTGCAACGGTTTTTTTTATCAAGGGAAATTTTTTTTTTTGGCAAACGATAACAGCCGCAAATTCAAACAGACTTAAATAATGTTTCGTATACAGCCCTGAATTGTAGTTTTCAAGACCTATTGTTTTTGGTGAAGATCGGTTGAGGGAAAGGGGTAGTTTACTTGCAACGTTTTTTTAACAAGTGTATTTTCAATGGCAAATGATAACAGCCGCAAATTCAAACAGAATCAAATAATGTTTTGCATACAGCCCTGATTTGTGGAGTACTCAAGACCTATTGTTTTTGGTGAAGATCGGTTAAGGGGAAGGGGTAGTTTACCTGCACCGTTTTTTTATCAAGCGTATTTTCTATGGCAAACGATAACAGCCGCAAATTCAAACAGAATCAAATAATTTTTTGCATACATCCCTGAATTGTAGAGGTCTCAATGACTATCGATTTTGGTGAAGATCGGTTAAGGGGAAGGGGTAGTTTACCTGCAACCTTTTACGTTTTAACAAGAGTAAAGTACTTGAAAATTTATTTAAACTTTTTGAAACAATGGTAATTGTTAAAAATAAAATAATTTTGTTGCCAGGCAATAAAATTATAATTTTTTCATTTTAATGTAATATAATATTTTTCATTTAATACAGCAATAAAAAGGCAAGTAAGACACAGCCTGGCTGTTTGGCTGAAAATGATTTTAAATATAAATCTTAGAATATGGAAGTCATGTATGGTTCTCCATACCGATAGATTTTGTAGATACCGATAGATGGTTCTCCAGCCCTAAATTGTAGAGTTCTCAAGACCTATTGTTTTTGGTGAAGTTCGGCTGAGGGAAAGGGGTAGTTTACCTGCAACGTTTTTTTAACAAGGGTTTTTTGTATGGCAAACGATAAGAGCCGCAAATTCAAACAGAATCAAATAATGTTTTGCATACAGCCCTGATTTGTAGAGTACTCAAGACCTATTGTTTTTGGTGAAGATCGGTTAAGGGAAAGGGGTAGTATACCTGCAACGTTTTTTTATCAAGCGTATTTTTTTCTATGGCAAACGATAACTGCCGCAAATTCAAACAGAATCAAATAATTTTCTGCATACAGCCCTGATTTGTAGAGTACTCACGACCTATTGTTTTTGGTGAAGATCGGTTGAGGGAAAGGGGTAGTTTACCTGCAACGGTTTTTTTTTATCAAGGGAAATTTTTTTTTTTTGGCAAACGATAACAGCCGCAAATTCAAACAGAATCAAATAATGTTTCGTATGCAGCCCTGAATTGTAGAGTTCTCAAGACCTATGGTTTTTGGTGAAGATCGGTTAAGGGAAAGGGGTAGTTTACCTGTAACGTTTTATGTTTTAACAAGGGTATTTCCTATGGCAAACGATAACAGCTGCAAATTCAAACAGAATCAAAAGATTATTTGTATACAGCCCTAAATTGCAGAGTTCTCAAGACCTATTGTTTTTGGTGAAGATCGGTTAAGGGAAAGGGGTAGTTTACCTGCAGCGTTTTTTTATCAAGGGTATTTTCTATGGCAAACGATAACAGCGCAAATTCAAACAGAAACAAATAATGTTTTGCATGCAGCCCTGATTTGTAGAGTGCTCAGGACCTATTGTTTTTGTTGAAGATCGGTTAAGGGGAAGGGGTAGTTTACCTGCAACGTTTTTTTATCAAGCGTATTTTCTATGACGAACGGTAACAGCCCCAAATTCAAACAGAATCAAATAATTTTTTGCATACGTCCCTGAATTGGAGAGGTCTCAATGACTTTCGATTTTGGTGAAGATCGGTTAAGGGGAAGGCGTAGTTTACCAGCAACCTTTTACGTTTTAACAAGAGTAAAGTACTTGAAAATTTATTTAAACTTTTTGAAACAATGGTAATTGTTAAAAATAAAATAATTTTGTTGCCAGGCAATAAAATTATAATTTTTTCATTTTAATGTAATATAATATTATTCATTTAATACAGCAATAAAAATGCAGGTAAGACACAGCCTGGCTGTTTGGCTGAAAATGATTTTAAATATAAATCTTAGAATATGGA
This sequence comes from Magicicada septendecula, assembly GCA_034769895.1. Classification (NCBI taxonomy): domain Eukaryota; kingdom Metazoa; phylum Arthropoda; class Insecta; order Hemiptera; family Cicadidae; genus Magicicada; species Magicicada septendecula. Next base: position 393,646,443 of record CM068374.1, on the reverse strand, counting down.
AGTCATGTATGGTTCTCCATACCGATATTTTACTTCCATATTTCCTTAAGGAATGGAAGTATGGTGATGGCAAAAAAAATCGTGTTCGAGATTATTGCAGATTCTGATTCTACTACACTCAAAACATGAAAAAAAATCGTTTTCCGAAAAGTGTCTGTGTGTGTGTCTGTGTGTCTGTCTGTGTGTGTGTCTGTAGATTTTTTTCTATGGCAAACGATAACTGCCGCAAATTCAAACAGAATCAAATAATTTTTTGCATACAGCCCTGATTTGTAGAGGACTCGCGACCTATTGTTTTTGGTGAAGATCGGTTGAAGGAAAGGGGTAGTTTACCTGCAACGGTTTTTTTTTATCAAGGGAAATTTTTTTTTTTTGGCAAACGATAACAGCCGCAAATTCAAACAGAATCAAATAATGTTTCGTATACAGCCCTGAATTATAGATTTCTCAAACTTTTTGTTTTTGGTGAAGATCGGTTAAGGGAAAGGGGTAGTTTACTTGTAACGTTTTATGTTTTAACAAGGGTATTTCCTATGGCAAACGATAACAGCCGCAAATTCAAACAGAATCAAAAGATTATTTGCATACAGCCCTAAATTGCAGAGTTCTCAAGACCTATTGTTTTTGGTGAAGATCGGTTAAGGGAAAGGGGTAGTTTACCAACAACGTTTTTTTAAAAGGGTATTTTATATGGCAAACGATAACAGCCGCAAATTCAAACAGAATCAAATAATTTTCTGCATACAGCCGTGATTTGTAGAGTACTCAAGACCTATTGTTTTTGGTGAAGATCGGTTGAGGGGAAGGGGTAGTTTACCGGCAACGTTTTTTATCAAGCGTATTTTCTATGGCAAACGATAACTGCCGCAAATTCAAACAGATCAAATATTTTTTTGCATACAGCCCTGATTTGTAGAGTACTCGCGACCTATTGTTTTTGGTGAAGATCGGTTGAGGGGAAGGGGTAGTTTACCTGCAACGGTTTTTTTTATCAAGGGAAATTTTTTTTTGGCAAACGATAACAGCCGCAAATTCAAACAGACTTAAATAATGTTTCGTATACAGCCCTGAACTGTAGAGTTTTCAAGACTTCTTGTTTTTGGTGAAGATCGGTTAAGGGAAAGGGGTAGTTTACCTGTAACGTTTTATGTTTTAACAAGGGTATTTCCTATGGCAAACGATAACAGCCGCAAATTCAAACAGAATCAAAAGATTATTTGCATACAGCCCTAAATTGTAGAGTTCTCAAGACCTATTGTTTTTGGTGAAGATCGGTTAAGGGAAAGGGGTAGTTTACCAACAACGTTTTTTTAACAATGGTATTTTCTATTGCAAACGATAACAGCCGCAAATTCAAACAGAATCAAATAATTTTCTGCATACAGCCCTGATTTGTAGAGTACTCAAGACCGATTGTTTTTGGTGAAGATCGGTTGAGGGGAAGGGGTAGTTTACCGGCAACGTTTTTTATCAAGCGTATTTTCTATGGCAAACGATAACTGCCGCAAATTGAAACAGAATCAAGTAATTTTTTGCATACAGGCCTGATTTGTAGAGTACTCGCGACCTATTGTTTTTGGTGAAGATCGGTTGAGGGGAAGGGGTAGTTTACCTGCAACGGTTTTTTTTATCAAGGGAAATTTTTTTTTTTGGCAAACGATAACAGCCGCATATTCAAACAGACTTAAATAATGTTTCGTATACAGCCCTGAATTGTAGAGTTTTGAAGACCTATTGTTTTTGGTGAAGATCGGTTGAGGGAAAGGGGTAGTTTACTTGCAACGTTTTTTTAACAAGTGTATTTTCTATGGCAAACGATAACAGCCGCAATTTCAAACAGAATCAAATAATGTTTTGCATACAGCCCTGATTTGTAGAGTACTCAAGACGTATTGTTTTTGGTGAAGATCGGTTAAGGGGAAGGGGTAGTTTACCTGCACCGTTTTTTTATCAAGCGTATTTTCTATGGCAAACGATAACAGCCGCAAATTCAAACAGAATCAAATAATTTTTTGCATACATCCCTGAATTGTAGAGGTCTCAAGGACTTTCGTTTTTGGTGAAGATCGGTTAAGGGGAAGGGGTAGTTTACCTGCAACCTTTTACGTTTTAACAAGAGTAAAGTACTTGCAAATTTATTTAAACTTTTTGAAACAATGGTAATTGTTAAAAATAAAATAATTTTGTTGCCAGGCAATAAAATTAAAATTTTTTAATTTTAATGTAATATAATATTTTTCATTTAATACGGCAATAAAAAGGCAGGTAAGACACAAACACACAATTCACGTTATTTCTGGCCTCACTCATGTTTATTTTCTTACGTTTGCACGCTTTTTAAATGGAAAGTGCCGAAACCCACACCAACATAACGCGTGCAAGCCGAAAAAATGGACATCAATTTGCTTACTGGCGAAGCTGGTAGTTAATGAATGGGTAGGCAAAAATCTTATCTTAAATTTTTTTTAAGGAATCACTAAAAGGACGGTGGGTCAAATCGGACGCTGAGGTAGAGTTTGCTGTAACCGAATGGTTCCACAAACAGCCGTAAGAATTTTACTAGCAGGGAATCTACAGGTTAGCGCAACAGTGGAACTCATGTCTTAATGCTATTGGAGACTTCTTTTAAAATCGTTGAATAAAAAATGCTTTACAGCTCTATACGTGTGTCTATTGAACAATCCTTGTATTAATCATACACAATAATACAACTGATTGAACTTCAAATTTTTAAACTTGGTTAGTTTCTACATATATGTTTAATGTTACAAATAATTCAAATAACAATCTTGATCATCTGTTAGTTCAGCGGAATAACAGTGACACTTTTAATAACCGCATAAAATAAACACTTAGAAACAACACAGGCGCTTTAACTTAACTGTTTGGACCACAGAAGTGAGGCATGCCTCAACGCTCTATGTGTACAGCGCGGGACAATCCCCCCTCCCTACACTTCCCTATCACACCACTACATTGCTTACATACGATGTATACAAAAAACGCTGAGGCAAGTTCAGGTTGCCTCATTCGCTTTAAACGAACTATGCCGAATCTCACCTGTCACCATCTAGCGGTCGCTCAATAAAGCACGTTTCGGTTTAATAAATTTGACAGTCACAGTAACAATGTATAATCTTTACGTTATGTAGTTCATACGTATTTATAATTTTTATTCTACAGAATTTGTTAGGGTAGGCATTGCCTCAATTGCCTCCATGTAACTTCGCCACTGATATATATATGTATACAACGTTATCGGCAACAAAGAAGTAGTTTTTGTTAAAATTCCTTCCTGGGATATTTGGCCGTAGTCCAATGTTTTCTACAAAACCAGACATTTCGGCAATGCCATCGACTTCCATCATCAGTGAAAATCGAGTGCGATAACATGAGGTGGTATACGTTAGTGACCACAGTACTGTGGTTAAGGCTGAAGCAGTAAGTAGAAAGAAGTAGTTTCTATGGTAATATTTCATTTCGAAAATGATTTTAAATATAAATCTTAGAATATGGAAGTCATGTATGGTTCTCCATACCGATATTTACTTCCATATTCCTTAAGGAATGGAAGTATGGTGATGGCAAAAAAAAATCGTGTTCGAGATTATTGCAGATTCTGATTCTACTACACTCAAAACATGAAAAAAAGTCGTTTTCCGAAAAGTGTCTGTGTGTGTGTCTGTCTGTGTGTCTGTGTGTCTTAGATTTTTTTTCTATGGCAAACGATAACAGCCGCAAATTCAAACAGAATCAAATAATGTTTTGCATACAGCCCTGATTTGTAGAGTACTCAAGACCTATTGTTTTTGGTGAAGATCGGTTAAGGTAAAGGGGTAGTTTACCGGTAACGTTTTATGTTTTAACAAGGGTATTTCCTATGGCAAACGATAACAGCCGCAAATTCAAACAGAATCAAAAGATTATTTGCATACAGCCCTAAATTGTAGAGTTCTCAAGACCTATTGTTTTTGGTGAAGATCGGTTGAGGGAAAGGGGTAGTTTACCTGCAACGTTTTTTAACAAGGGTATTTTCTATGGCAAACGATAACAGCCGCAAATTCAAACAGAATCAAATAATGTTTTGCATACAGCCCTGATTTGTAGAGTGCTCAAGACCTATTGTTTTTGGTGAAGATCGGTTAAGGGGAAGGGGTAGTTTACCTGCAACGTTTTTTTATCAAGCGTATTTTCTATGGCAAACGATAACAGCCGCAAATTCAAACAGAATCAAACAATCTTTTGCATACGTCCCTCAATTGTAGAGGTCTCAAAGACTTTCGATTTTGGTGAAGATCGGTTAAGGGGAAGGGGTAGTTTACCTGCAACCTTTTACGTTTTAACAAGAGTAAAGTACTTGAAAATTTATTTAAACTTTTTGAAACAATGGTAATTGTTAAAAATAAAATAATTTTGTTGCCAGGCAATAAAATTATAATTTTTTCATTTTAATGTAATATAATATTTTTCATTTAATACAGCAATAAAAAGGCAAGTAAGACACAGCCTGGCTGTTCGGCTGAAAATGATTTTAAATATAAATCTTAGAATATGGAAGTCATGTATGGTTCTCCATACCGATAGATTTTGTAGATACCGATAGATGGTTCTCCAGCCCTAAATTGTAGAGTTCTCAAGACCTATTGTTTTTGGTGAAGTTCGGTTGAGGGAAAGGGGTAGTTTACCTGCAACGTTTTTTTAACAAGGGTATTTTCTATGGCAAACGATAACAGCCGCAAATTAAAACAGAATCAAATAATGTTTTGCATACAGCCCTGATTTGTAGAGTACTCAAGACCTATTGTTTTTGGTGAAGATCGGTTAAGGGAAAGGGGTAGTATACCTGCAACGTTTTTTTATCAAGCGTATTTTTTTCTATGGCAAACGATAACTGCCGCAAATTCAAACAGAATCAAATAATTTTCTGCATACAGCCCTGATTTGTAGAGTACTCACGACCTATTGTTTTTGGTGAAGATCGGTTGAGGGAAAGGGGTAGTTTACCTGCAACGGTTTTTTTTATCAAGGGAAATTTTTTTTTTTTGTCAAACGATAACAGCCGCAAATTCAAACAGAATCAAATAATGTTTCGTATGCAGCCCTGAATTGTAGAGTTCTCAAGACCTATGGTTTTTGGTGAAGATCGGTTAAGGGAAAGGGGTAGTTTACCTGTAACGTTTTATGTTTTAACAAGGGTATTTCCTATGGCAAACGATAACAGTTGCAAATTCAAACAGAATCAAAAGATTATTTGTATACAGTCCTAAATTGCAGAGTTCTCAAGACCTATTGTTTTTGGTGAAGATCGGTTAAGGGAAAGGGGTAGTTTACCTGCAGCGTTTTTTTATCAAGGGTATTTTCTATGGCAAACGATAACAGCGCAAATTCAAACAGAAACAAATAATGTTTTGCATGCAGCCCTGATTTGTAGAGTGCTCAGGACCTATTGTTTTTGTTGAAGATCGGTTAAGGGGAAGGGGTAGTTTACCTGCAACGTTTTTTTATCAAGCGTATTTTCTATGACGAACGGTAACAGCCGCAAATTCAAACAGAATCAAATAATTTTTTGCATACGTCCCTGAATTGTAGAGTTCTCAAGACCTATTGTTTTTGGTGAAGATCGGTTAAGGGAAAGGGGTAGTTTACCAACAACGTTTTTTTAACAATGGTATTTTCTATTGCAAACGATAACAGCCGCAAATTCAAACAGAATCAAATAATTTTCTGCATACAGCCCTGATTTGTAGAGTACTCAAGACCGTTTGTTTTTGGTGAAGATCGGTTGAGGGGAAGGGGTAGTTTACCGGCAACGTTTTTTATCAAGCGTATTTTCTATGGCAAACGATAACTGCCGCAAATTGAAACAGAATCAAGTAATTTTTTGCATACAGGCCTGATTTGTAGAGTACTCGCGACCTATTGTTTTTGGTGAAGATCGGTTGAGGGGAAGGGGTAGTTTACCGGCAACGGTTTTTTTTATCAAGGGAAATTTTTTTTTTGGCAAACGATAACAGCCGCAAATTCAAACAGAATCAAATAATGTTTCGTATACAGCCCTGAATTATAGATTTCTCAAACTTTTTGTTTTTGGTGAAGATCGGTTAAGGGAAAGGGGTAGTTTACTTGTAACGTTTTATGTTTTAACAAGGGTATTTCCTATGGCAAACGATAACAGCCGCAAATTCAAACAGAATCAAAAGATTATTTGCATACAGCCCTAAATTGCAGAGTTCTCAAGACCTATTGTTTTTGGTGAAGATCGGTTAAGGGAAAGGGGTAGTTTACCAACAACGTTTTTTTAAAAGGGTATTTTATATGGCAAACGATAACAGCCGCAAATTCAAACAGAATCAAATAATTTTCTGCATACAGCCGTGATTTGTAGAGTACTCAAGACCTATTGTTTTTGGTGAAGATCGGTTGAGGGGAAGGGGTAGTTTACCGGCAACGTTTTTTATCAAGCGTATTTTCTATGGCAAACGATAACTGCCGCAAATTCAAACAGATCAAATATTTTTTTGCATACAGCCCTGATTTGTAGAGTACTCGCGACCTATTGTTTTTGGTGAAGATCGGTTGAGGGGAAGGGGTAGTTTACCTGCAACGGTTTTTTTTATCAAGGGAAATTTTTTTTTGGCAAACGATAACAGCCGCAAATTCAAACAGACTTAAATAATGTTTCGTATACAGCCCTGAACTGTAGAGTTTTCAAGACTTCTTGTTTTTGGTGAAGATCGGTTAAGGGAAAGGGGTAGTTTACCTGTAACGTTTTATGTTTTAACAAGGGTATTTCCTATGGCAAACGATAACAGCCGCAAATTCAAACAGAATCAAAAGATTATTTGCATACAGCCCTAAATTGTAGAGTTCTCAAGACCTATTGTTTTTGGTGAAGATCGGTTAAGGGAAAGGGGTAGTTTACCAACAACGTTTTTTTAACAATGGTATTTTCTATTGCAAACGATAACAGCCGCAAATTCAAACAGAATCAAATAATTTTCTGCATACAGCCCTGATTTGTAGAGTACTCAAGACCGATTGTTTTTGGTGAAGATCGGTTGAGGGGAAGGGGTAGTTTACCGGCAACGTTTTTTATCAAGCGTATTTTCTATGGCAAACGATAACTGCCGCAAATTGAAACAGAATCAAGTAATTTTTTGCATACAGGCCTGATTTGTAGAGTACTCGCGACCTATTGTTTTTGGTGAAGATCGGTTAAGGGAAAGGGGTAGTTTACCTGCAGCGTTTTTTTATCAAGGGTATTTTCTATGGCAAACGATAACAGCGCAAATTCAAACAGAAACAAATAATGTTTCGTATACAGCCCTGAATTGTAGTTTTCAAGACCTATTGTTTTTGGTGAAGATCGGTTGAGGGAAAGGGGTAGTTTACTTGCAACGTTTTTTTAACAAGTGTATTTTCAATGGCAAATGATAACAGCCGCAAATTCAAACAGAATCAAATAATGTTTTGCATACAGCCCTGATTTGTGGAGTACTCAAGACCTATTGTTTTTGGTGAAGATCGGTTAAGGGGAAGGGGTAGTTTACCTGCACCGTTTTTTTATCAAGCGTATTTTCTATGGCAAACGATAACAGCCGCAAATTCAAACAGAATCAAATAATTTTTTGCATACATCCCTGAATTGTAGAGGTCTCAATGACTATCGATTTTGGTGAAGATCGGTTAAGGGGAAGGGGTAGTTTACCTGCAACCTTTTACGTTTTAACAAGAGTAAAGTACTTGAAAATTTATTTAAACTTTTTGAAACAATGGTAATTGTTAAAAATAAAATAATTTTGTTGCCAGGCAATAAAATTATAATTTTTTCATTTTAATGTAATATAATATTTTTCATTTAATACAGCAATAAAAAGGCAAGTAAGACACAGCCTGGCTGTTTGGCTGAAAATGATTTTAAATATAAATCTTAGAATATGGAAGTCATGTATGGTTCTCCATACCGATAGATTTTGTAGATACCGATAGATGGTTCTCCAGCCCTAAATTGTAGAGTTCTCAAGACCTATTGTTTTTGGTGAAGTTCGGCTGAGGGAAAGGGGTAGTTTACCTGCAACGTTTTTTTAACAAGGGTTTTTTGTATGGCAAACGATAAGAGCCGCAAATTCAAACAGAATCAAATAATGTTTTGCATACAGCCCTGATTTGTAGAGTACTCAAGACCTATTGTTTTTGGTGAAGATCGGTTAAGGGAAAGGGGTAGTATACCTGCAACGTTTTTTTATCAAGCGTATTTTTTTCTATGGCAAACGATAACTGCAGCAAATTCAAACAGAATCAAATAATTTTCTGCATACAGCCCTGATTTGTAGAGTACTCACGACCTATTGTTTTTGGTGAAGATCGGTTGAGGGAAAGGGGTAGTTTACCTGCAACGGTTTTTTTTTATCAAGGGAAATTTTTTTTTTTTGGCAAACGATAACAGCCGCAAATTCAAACAGAATCAAAAGATTATTTGTATACAGCCCTAAATTGCAGAGTTCTCAAGACCTATTGTTTTTGGTGAAGATCGGTTAAGGGAAAGGGGTAGTTTACCTGCAGCGTTTTTTTATCAAGGGTATTTTCTATGGCAAACGATAACAGCGCAAATTCAAACAGAAACAAATAATGTTTTGCATGCAGCCCTGATTTGTAGAGTGCTCAGGACCTATTGTTTTTGTTGAAGATCGGTTAAGGGGAAGGGGTAGTTTACCTGCAACGTTTTTTTATCAAGCGTATTTTCTATGACGAACGGTAACAGCCCCAAATTCAAACAGAATCAAATAATTTTTTGCATACGTCCCTGAATTGGAGAGGTCTCAATGACTTTCGATTTTGGTGAAGATCGGTTAAGGGGAAGGCGTAGTTTACCAGCAACCTTTTACGTTTTAACAAGAGTAAAGTACTTGAAAATTTATTTAAACTTTTTGAAACAATGGTAATTGTTAAAAATAAAATAATTTTGTTGCCAGGCAATAAAATTATAATTTTTTCATTTTAATGTAATATAATATTATTCATTTAATACAGCAATAAAAATGCAGGTAAGACACAGCCTGGCTGTTTGGCTGAAAATGATTTTAAATATTAATCTTAGAATATGGAAGTCATGTATGGTTCTCCATACCGATATTTTACTTCCATATTTCCTTAAGGAATGGAAGTATGGTGATGGCAAAAAAAATCGTGTTCGAGATTATTGCAGATTCTGATTCTACTACACTCAAAACATGAAAAAAAATCGTTTTCCGAAAAGTGTCTGTGTGTGTGTCTGTGTGTCTGTCTGTGTGTGTGTCTGTAGATTTTTTTCTATGGCAAACGATAACTGCCGCAAATTCAAACAGAATCAAATAATTTTTTGCATACAGCCCTGATTTGTAGAGGACTCGCGACCTATTGTTTTTGGTGAAGATCGGTTGAAGGAAAGGGGTAGTTTACCTGCAACGGTTTTTTTTTATCAAGGGAAATTTTTTTTTTTTGGCAAACGATAACAGCCGCAAATTCAAACAGAATCAAATAATGTTTCGTATACAGCCCTGAATTATAGATTTCTCAAACTTTTTGTTTTTGGTGAAGATCGGTTAAGGGAAAGGGGTAGTTTACTTGTAACGTTTTATGTTTTAACAAGGGTATTTCCTATGGCAAACGATAACAGCCGCAAATTCAAACAGAATCAAAAGATTATTTGCATACAGCCCTAAATTGCAGAGTTCTCAAGACCTATTGTTTTTGGTGAAGATCGGTTAAGGGAAAGGGGTAGTTTACCAACAACGTTTTTTTAAAAGGGTATTTTATATGGCAAACGATAACAGCCGCAAATTCAAACAGAATCAAATAATTTTCTGCATACAGCCGTGATTTGTAGAGTACTCAAGACCTATTGTTTTTGGTGAAGATCGGTTGAGGGGAAGGGGTAGTTTACCGGCAACGTTTTTTATCAAGCGTATTTTCTATGGCAAACGATAACTGCCGCAAATTCAAACAGATCAAATATTTTTTTGCATACAGCCCTGATTTGTAGAGTACTCGCGACCTATTGTTTTTGGTGAAGATCGGTTGAGGGGAAGGGGTAGTTTACCTGCAACGGTTTTTTTTATCAAGGGAAATTTTTTTTTGGCAAACGATAACAGCCGCAAATTCAAACAGACTTAAATAATGTTTCGTATACAGCCCTGAACTGTAGAGTTTTCAAGACTTCTTGTTTTTGGTGAAGATCGGTTAAGGGAAAGGGGTAGTTTACCTGTAACGTTTTATGTTTTAACAAGGGTATTTCCTATGGCAAACGATAACAGCCGCAAATTCAAACAGAATCAAAAGATTATTTGCATACAGCCCTAAATTGTAGAGTTCTCAAGACCTATTGTTTTTGGTGAAGATCGGTTAAGGGAAAGGGGTAGTTTACCAACAACGTTTTTTTAACAATGGTATTTTCTATTGCAAACGATAACAGCCGCAAATTCAAACAGAATCAAATAATTTTCTGCATACAGCCCTGATTTGTAGAGTACTCAAGACCGATTGTTTTTGGTGAAGATCGGTTGAGGGGAAGGGGTAGTTTACCGGCAACGTTTTTTATCAAGCGTATTTTCTATGGCAAACGATAACTGCCGCAAATTGAAACAGAATCAAGTAATTTTTTGCATACAGGCCTGATTTGTAGAGTACTCGCGACCTATTGTTTTTGGTGAAGATCGGTTGAGGGGAAGGGGTAGTTTACCTGCAACGGTTTTTTTTATCAAGGGAAATTTTTTTTTTTGGCAAACGATAACAGCCGCATATTCAAACAGACTTAAATAATGTTTCGTATACAGCCCTGAATTGTAGAGTTTTGAAGACCTATTGTTTTTGGTGAAGATCGGTTGAGGGAAAGGGGTAGTTTACTTGCAACGTTTTTTTAACAAGTGTATTTTCTATGGCAAACGATAACAGCCGCAATTTCAAACAGAATCAAATAATGTTTTGCATACAGCCCTGATTTGTAGAGTACTCAAGACGTATTGTTTTTGGTGAAGATCGGTTAAGGGGAAGGGGTAGTTTACCTGCACCGTTTTTTTATCAAGCGTATTTTCTATGGCAAACGATAACAGCCGCAAATTCAAACAGAATCAAATAATTTTTTGCATACATCCCTGAATTGTAGAGGTCTCAAGGACTTTCGTTTTTGGTGAAGATCGGTTAAGGGGAAGGGGTAGTTTACCTGCAACCTTTTACGTTTTAACAAGAGTAAAGTACTTGCAAATTTATTTAAACTTTTTGAAACAATGGTAATTGTTAAAAATAAAATAATTTTGTTGCCAGGCAATAAAATTAAAATTTTTTAATTTTAATGTAATATAATATTTTTCATTTAATACGGCAATAAAAAGGCAGGTAAGACACAAACACACAATTCACGTTATTTCTGGCCTCACTCATGTTTATTTTCTTACGTTTGCACGCTTTTTAAATGGAAAGTGCCGAAACCCACACCAACATAACGCGTGCAAGCCGAAAAAATGGACATCAATTTGCTTACTGGCGAAGCTGGTAGTTAATGAATGGGTAGGCAAAAATCTTATCTTAAATTTTTTTTAAGGAATCACTAAAAGGACGGTGGGTCAAATCGGACGCTGAGGTAGAGTTTGCTGTAACCGAATGGTTCCACAAACAGCCGTAAGAATTTTACTAGCAGGGAATCTACAGGTTAGCGCAACAGTGGAACTCATGTCTTAATGCTATTGGAGACTTCTTTTAAAATCGTTGAATAAAAAATGCTTTACAGCTCTATACGTGTGTCTATTGAACAATCCTTGTATTAATCATACACAATAATACAACTGATTGAACTTCAAATTTTTAAACTTGGTTAGTTTCTACATATATGTTTAATGTTACAAATAATTCAAATAACAATCTTGATCATCTGTTAGTTCAGCGGAATAACAGTGACACTTTTAATAACCGCATAAAATAAACACTTAGAAACAACACAGGCGCTTTAACTTAACTGTTTGGACCACAGAAGTGAGGCATGCCTCAACGCTCTATGTGTACAGCGCGGGACAATCCCCCCTCCCTACACTTCCCTATCACACCACTACATTGCTTACATACGATGTATACAAAAAACGCTGAGGCAAGTTCAGGTTGCCTCATTCGCTTTAAACGAACTATGCCGAATCTCACCTGTCACCATCTAGCGGTCGCTCAATAAAGCACGTTTCGGTTTAATAAATTTGACAGTCACAGTAACAATGTATAATCTTTACGTTATGTAGTTCATACGTATTTATAATTTTTATTCTACAGAATTTGTTAGGGTAGGCATTGCCTCAATTGCCTCCATGTAACTTCGCCACTGATATATATATGTATACAACGTTATCGGCAACAAAGAAGTAGTTTTTGTTAAAATTCCTTCCTGGGATATTTGGCCGTAGTCCAATGTTTTCTACAAAACCAGACATTTCGGCAATGCCATCGACTTCCATCATCAGTGAAAATCGAGTGCGATAACATGAGGTGGTATACGTTAGTGACCACAGTACTGTGGTTAAGGCTGAAGCAGTAAGTAGAAAGAAGTAGTTTCTATGGTAATATTTCATTTCGAAAATGATTTTAAATATAAATCTTAGAATATGGAAGTCATGTATGGTTCTCCATACCGATATTTACTTCCATATTCCTTAAGGAATGGAAGTATGGTGATGGCAAAAAAAAATCGTGTTCGAGATTATTGCAGATTCTGATTCTACTACACTCAAAACATGAAAAAAAGTCGTTTTCCGAAAAGTGTCTGTGTGTGTGTCTGTCTGTGTGTCTGTGTGTCTTAGATTTTTTTTCTATGGCAAACGATAACTGCCGCAAATTCAAACAGAATCAAATAATTTTCTGCATACAGCCCTGATGTGTAGAGTACACAAGACCTGTTGTTTTTGGTGAAGATCGGTTGGGGGGAAGGGGTAGTTTACCTGCAACGTTTTTTATCAAGCGTATTTTCTATGGCAAACGATAACTGCCGCAAATTCAAACAGAATCAAATAATTTTTTGCATACAGCCGTGATTTGTCGAGTACTCAAGACCTATTGTTATTGGTGAAGATCGGTTAAGGGGAAGGGGTAGTTTACCTGCAACATTTTTTTATCAAGCGTATTTTATATGGCAAACGATAACAGCCGCAAATTCAAACAGAATCAAATAATTTTTTGCATACGTCCCTCAATTGTAGAGATCTCAAGGTCTTTCGATTTTGGTGAAGATCGGTTAAGGGGAAGTGGTAGTTTATCTGCAACCTTTTACGTTTTAACAAGAGTAAAGTACTTGAAAATTTATTTAAACTTTTTCAAACAATGGTTGGTTTTTTGCCAAGCAATAAAATTAAAATTTTTTCATTTTAATGTAAATCATGTATAAGAAAAAATATATCGCGCTTGGCAGGCGATATTAAGATTTAAATATAAATCTTAGAATATGGAAGTCATGTATGGTTCTCCATACCGATATTTACTTCCATATTCCTTAAGGAATGGAAGTATGGTGATGGCAAAAAAAATCGTGTTCGAGATTATTGCAGATTCTGATTCTACTACACTCAAAACATGAAAAAAAGTCGTTTTCCGAAAAGTCTCTGTGTGTGTGTCTGTCTGTCTGTGTGTCTGTAGATTTTTTTTCTATGGCAAACGATAACTGCCGCAAATTCAAACAGAATCAAATAATTTTTTGCATACAGCCCTGATTTGCAGAGTACTCGCGACCTATTGTTTTTGGTGAAGATCGGTTGAGGGAAAGGGGTAGTTTACCAGCAACGGTTTTTTTTTAGCAAGGGTAATTTTGTTTGTTTGGCAAACGATAACAGCCGCAAATTCAAACAGAATCAAATAATGTTTCGCATGCAGTCCTGAATTGTAGAGTTCTCAAGATCTGTTGATTTTGGTGAAGATCGGTTAAGGGAAAGGGGTAGTTTACCTGTAACGTTTTATGTTTTAACAAGGGTATTTCCTATGGCAAACGATAACAGCCGCAAATTCAAACAGAATCAAAAGATTATTTGCATACAGCCCTAAATTGTAGAGTTCTCAAGACCTATTGTGTTTGGTGAAGATCGGTTGAGGGAAAGGGGTAGTTTACCTGCAACGTTTTTTTAACAAGGGTATTTTCTATGGCAAACGATAACAGCCGCAAATTCAAACAGAATTAAATAATGTTTCGCATAACGCCCTGATTTGTAGAGTACTCAAGACCTGTCGTTTTTGGTGAAGATCGGTTAAGGGGAAGGGGTAGTTTACATGCAACGTTTTTTTATCAAGCGTATTTTCTATGGCAAACGATAACAGCCGCAAATTCAAACAGAATCAAATAATTTTTTGCATACGTCCCTGAATTGTAGAGGTCTCAATGACTTTCGATTTTGGTGAAGATCGGTTAAGGGGAAGGGGTAGTTTATTACTTCTATATTCCTTAAGGAATGGAAGTATGGTGATGGCAAAAAAATCGTGTTCGAGATTATTGCAGATTCTGATTGTACTACACTCAAAACATGAAAAAAAGTCGTTTTCCGAAAAGTGTCTGTGTGTGTGTCTATCTGTCTGTGTCTGTGTGTAGATTTTTTTTTATGGCAAACGATAACTGCCGCAAATTCAAACAGAATCAAATAATTTTTTGCATACAGCCCTGATTTGTAGAGTACTCACGACCTATTGTTTTTGGTGAAGATCGGTTGAGGGAAAGGGGTAGTTTACCTGCAACGGTTTTTTTTTATCAAGGGAAATTTTTTTTTTTTGGCAAACGATAACAGCTGCAAATTCAAACAGAATCAAATAATGTTTCGCATACAGCCCTGAATTGTAGAGTTCTCAAGACCTCAAGACCTATTGTTTTTGGTGAAGATCGGTTAAGGGAAAGGGGTAGTTTACCTGTAACGTTTTATGTTTTAATAAGGGTATTTCCTATGGCAAACGATAACAGCCGCAAATTCAAACAGAATCAAAAGATTATTTGCATACAGCCCTAAATTGTAGAGTTCTCAAGACCTATTGTTTTTGGTGAAGATCGGTTAAGGGAAAGGGGTAGTTTACCTACAACGTTTTTTTAACAAGGTTATTTTCTATGGCAAACGATAACAGCCGCAAATTCAAACAGAATAAAATAATTTTCTGCATACAACCCTGATTTGTAGAGTACTCAAGACGTATTGTTTTTGGTGAAGATCGGTTAAGGGGAAGGGGTAGTTTACCTGCAACGTTTTTTATCAAGCGTATTTTCTATGGCAAACGATAACAGCCGCAAATTCAAACAGAATCAAATAATTTTTTGCATGCAGCCCTGATTTGTAGAGTGCTCAGGACCTATTGTTAAAAATAAAATAATTTTGTTGCCAGGCAATAAAATTATAATTTTTTCATTTTAATGTAATATAATATTTTTCATTTAATAAGGGCAATAAACAGGCAGGTAAGACGGACACACACACACACACACACACACACACACAATTCACGTTATTTCTGGCCTCACTCATGTTTATTTTCTTACGTTTGCACGCTTTTTAAATGGAAAGTGCCGAAACCCACACCAACATAACGCGTGCAAGCCGAAAAAATGGACATCAATTTGCTTACTGGCGAAGCTAGTAGTTAATGAATGGGTAGGCAAAAATCTTATCTTAAATTTTTTTTAAGGAATCACTAAAAGGACGGTGGTTCAAATCGGACGCTGAGGTAGAGTTTGCTGTAACCGAATGGTTCCACAAACAGCCGTAAGAATTTTACTAGCAGGGAATCTACAGGTTAGCACAACAGTGGAACTCATGTCTTAATGTTATTGGACACTTCTTTTAAAATCGTTGAATAAAAAATGCTTTACAGCTCTATACGTGTTTCTATTGAACAATCCTTGTATTAGTCATACACAATAATACAACTGATTGAACTTCAAATTTTTAAACTTGATTAGTTTCTATATATATGTTTAATGTTACAAATAATTCAAATAACAATCTTGATCATCTGTTAGTTCAGCGGAATAACAGTGACACTTTTAATAACCGCATAAAATAAACACTTAGAAACAACACAGGCGCTTTAACTTAACTGTTTGTACCACAGAAGTGAGGCATGCCTCAACGCTCTATGTGTACAGCGCGGGACAATCCCCCCTCCCCACACTTCCCTATCACACCACTACATTGCTTACATACGATGTATACAAAAAATGCTGAGGCAAGTTCAGGTTGCCTCATTCGCTTTAAACGAACTATGCCGAATCTCACCTGTCACCATCTAGCGGTCGCTCAATAAAGCACGTTTCGGTTTAATAAATTTGACAGTCGCAGTAACAATGTATAATCTTTACGTTATGTAGTTCATACGTATTTATAATTTTTATTCTACAGAATTTGTTAGGGTAGGCATTGCCTCAATTGCCTCCATGTAACTTCGCCACTGATATATATGTGTATAACGTTATCGGCAACAAAAAAGTAGTTTTTGTTAAAATTCTTTCCCAGGATATTTGGCCGTAGTCCAATGTTTTCTACAAAACCAGACGTTTCGGCAATGCCATCGACTTCCATCGTCAGTGAAAATCGAGTGCGATAACATGAGGTGGTATATGTTAGTGACCACAGTACTGTGGTTAATGCTGAAGCAGTAAGTAGAAAGAAGTAGTTTCTATGGTAATATTTCATTTCAAAAATGATTTTAAATATAAATCTTAGAATATGGAAGTCATGTATGGTTCTCCATACCGATATTTTACTTCCATATTCCTTAAGGAAATGGAAGTATGGTGATGGCAAAAAAAATCGTGTTCTAGATTATTGCAGATTCTGATTGTACTACACTCACAACATGAAAAAAAGTCGTTTTCCGAAAAGTGTCTGTGTGTGTGTGTCTGTCTGTCTGTCTGTGTGTCTGTCTGTGTAGATTTTTTTCTATGGCAAACGATAACTGCCGCAAATTCAAACAGAATCAAATAATTTTTTGCATACAGCCCTGATTTGTAGAGTACTCATGACCTATTGTTTTTGGTGAAGATCGGTTGAGGGAAAGGCGTAGTTTACCTGCAACGGTTTTTTTTTATCAAGGGAAATTTTTTTTTTTTTGCATACGATAACAGCCGCAAATTCAAACAGAATCAAATAATGTTTCGCATACAGCCCTGAATTGTAGAGTTCTCAAGACCTATTGTTTTTGGTGAAGATCGGTTAAGGTAAAGGGGTAGTTTACCTGTAATGTTTTATGTTTTAACAAGGGTATTTCCTATGGCAAACGATAACAGCCTAAAATTCAAGCAGAATCAAAAGATTATTTGCATACAGCCCTAAATTGTAGAGTACTCAAGACCTGTTGTTTTTGGTGAAGATCGGTTAAGGGAAAGGGGTAGTTTACCTGCAACGTTTTTTTAACAAGGGTAATTTCTATGGCAAACGATAACAGCCGCAAATTCAAACAGAATAAAATAATTTTTTGCATATAGCCCTGATTTGTAGAGTACTCAAGACCTATTGTTTTTGGTGAAGATCGGTTAAGGGAAAGGGGTAGTTTACCTGCAACGGTTTTTTATCAAGCGTATTTTCTATGGCAAACGAGAACAGCCGCAAATTCAAACAGAATCAAATAATTTTTTTCATACGTCCCTGAATTGTAGAGGTCTCAAGGACTTTCGATTTTGGTGAAGATCGGTTAAGGGGAAGGGGTAGTTTACCTGCAACCTTTTACGTTTTAACAACAGTAAAGTACTTGAAAATTCATTTAAACTTTTTGAAACAATGGTAATTGTTAAAAATAAAATAATTTTGTTGCCAGGCAATAAAATTATAATTTTTTCATTTTAATGTAAATTATGTATGAGTTAATATCTTTATATATATAATTCTTCTGTACGTGTGTATGTCACTATGTATAAAATAATATATCGTTCGTGGCAGGTAAGCATATCTCAGTTATGTAATGTTTACGTTTCCATTTTATTATTATGCCTACAGCAATAAAAAGGCAGGTAAGACACACACACACACACACACACACACACACACACACACACACACACACACACAATTCACGTTATTTCTGGCCTCACTCATGTTTATTTTCTTACATTTGCACGCTTTTTAAATGGAAAGTGCCGAAACCCACACCAACATAACGCGTGCAAGCCGAAAAAATGGACATCAATTTGCTTCCTGTGGATCGCTGGGCAGTGTAACTGCACGTGTTTACAGAGGAACGATTCATAGACAGACTTTTCGTCTTTAGGGAATGAACCCTCTGCAAGATGCTAAGGGTCCATGAGTGACTTCGGAGCGCTCCTTCTTTTTCGCGTGTTTGTTCTGTGAAACATACACTGTAGATTCACAGCTTTACTCTAAGCAACGCTCAATAGGAAATGTTGAAAATTTTAGTCCACGGTGTACCCTCATTCACACTAAACCTGCTCTGATGTTTTAATTACGGACATCATAATATCAAAACTTTGGAAACTTGAGCACTACTTAATGGAGATCAATCATTAACTTATACAAGCCATTAATTTTATGCATATTTTTTATATATATGTGTACAACGTTATCGGCAACAAAGAAGTAGTTTTTGTTAAAATTCCTTCCCGGGATATTTGGCCGTAGTCCAATGTTTTCTACAAAACCAGACGTTTCAGCAATGCCATCGACTTCCATCATCAGTGAAAATCGAGTGCGATAACATGAGGTGGTATATGTTAGTGACCACAGTACTGTGGTTAAGGCTGAAGCAGTAAGTAGAAAGAAGTAGTTTCTATGGTAATATTTCATTTCAAAAATGATTTTAAATATAAATCTTAGAATATGGAAGTCATGTATGGTTCTCCATACCGATATTTTTAATGTTACTACTACAAAATGTTTGTACTACAAGTAAAAATAAAGGAAAAATAGAACATTAGCTTTCAATGGAAACAAAATGTTGATTGATATTTTTGTACATCAAAAAAGTACCTTTAAAAATCAAACGTAGTGTTGTAACGGGCCTATTTTTGGGGTAATAAAGCATTTTGAATATTTTTCATAAAATAAATAACATTTTTTCTCGAATAATAGGGACAAACGCAGACAAAGGTAAATTTAGTGGTGGCGACGGAAGAGACAGTGGCAGCACTGCTGTTGATATGATACGTGACTGTTATTCAGTAATATTTTATAAAACGGGTGAAACAACCGACAAACTGTGCCAAGGGCAGCTTCATGGACACACAAAAACTGTCAACAAGTTATGTAACGGACATCAGACCATCTTACGTCAGAGACGATCCCTGTTGTGGAATGCCGTTATGTAACAAAACAGTCTGCTGGCGTAGGAATACAAACTTTCAAACAATAAGAATTGATCATCCAACCACGGCCGCTTCACAAAATAGCACAGGTGGCCTGTGGCCAGTCTAAATACAATGCTCGCGCGAGTGTTACACACGTAAAAGTTCCGGAACGTAAGTGCGGGCCCGCATACACGAAAAAATGTAAAAAAGTGATGTATTAAAATGTTAACGTAAATCAGAATGAAATAACAGTTTTAAAAACATGTAACAGCCGTGAAAGTTAAGAAATAATCGATGTAGTGTGCGTGGAACAATATGACTTCTTCTGGACAATATGACTAAATCAGCTAAGTAATCTACAATAACACCAAATTTTCAACTATGGTTTAATTTTCAAAATTTTAACATTATGAGCTCTTAAAATCGGGGAATAGTTATGTGTGTGTGTGTGTGTGTGTGTGTGTGTGTGTGTGAAAGCGCTGGTTTTTGTTATGTCGTAGTTGTAGAGAATAGTTGGTATTTATGTTATATCTTAATTTGAAAACTGCTTAAGCAAAAATGATCTTCTTTACGAATATCTATTCTTGAATATTATGAAAGTTAAAATGGTTGTGAGCATTATAGAGTAAATAAACCTTTTGTTCATTGCCAATGTGAATTAAATTCATTATTGCAAATAAACCATTCTGATCTCCTGTTCGCCGAAAAGAACCCGAGAAAATGGTAAGTACATATATTTGTACAATAATTAATTTCTTGCAGTACGCAAGATGGCGCCCGAAGAATTCAGTAAATAAATGATGAACAGTAACTTTAAATTCAGCGCATTTTAATTATCAATAAAACGATATATCACATTTGGCTTCCGAATGTAGGGACAATTTATATAAATACATTTATATAAATATAGGCCTACTTGGGAGAGCAGAATGGTTGTTTAAGGTAACGAAAAAAAAAAATGTGTTAACATACGTAGTAAGGTTGTTTGTGTCATGATTATATGTAGTATGGGTGAGTAGAATATTTTTTTTATAAGTATGTGTTACATATAATAATATTTTGCAAAGAATTATATATCTAAAAGACTTATATAAAAAAAAAAAAAAAAAAAAAGGCAGATAATAATGACGTCAGCTTATCTGATAATCAGATAGACAGTCAGTTAAGTAGCGATTCGGGAGTACAAACGAATGACAGTAATTTAGAGAGTCAGTTGACCGAATCGAAAATAATGGAAGGTGTGACGAGTCAGTCAACGCCGACCTTAATTAAGAGAGAAAGTAATAGTGATATGACAAAAATGATTCAATTTCTGTGTACTAGTTTTAATAAATTTGAAAGTAATGTGAATGAGAAGTTTGATGTTCAAAAGAATAGTTTGGATGAGTTAAAAAACCAAATTAACGAAATAAAGAGTGATTCTGACGCTAAATTTAATATCCAGAATGACAAGTTTAACGAGTTAAAAAATGAGATTCAAGAATTAAATAAATGCTTAGAAAGTACTAATGAAACAATAAGAACCAGTTTAAATAAATTAGAACAGAGTGTGGAGAGAATGGAAGTAGTTGTGACGAATCCAAGGAAAAATAAAACAAATGAAAATTGTAATGACAAGTGTGAAAATATGATATTGGAGAAAGAAGTAGTAAATAATAATAATGTTGTTGAAAATAATGAGAATAATAGTGTCATTGAAAATGTCATATCAGAGAGTACTGATGAGTTTGTGGAGTGTGATTATGAGATGTTAAGGTGTGTTGATGAAGTAGAAAGAGAGTGGAAAAATAATATAGTAGTTGAATGTGGACAGAGGGTAAATTTTCCCATTAATTTTTCTGAACCAGAGTGTTCACAAATGTTGTTGTTTTTGAAGGGCGAGAGACCCATATTAGTAGATGAATTGAAGAGTATATTGATGTTGTATAATGTTGTACCTTCTGTCTGTAATAATTGTGAGAGTGTGATGTGGTGTTATGAAGAGGGAGAGTTGTGTATTGAGAGAGAGATAGAATTGTATAAGTTAAAAAGAAATTATGATGAATTGAGAAAAATATTAGAAGGGGTGAAGATGAACCATATAAAATACTTACCTGTAGAAAGAGAGATAGCGAATTGTTTTGATAATATTTTTATAAACGATAATGACTTACCTGACGGAATAGTAGAGGAATATAAAAATGATGAAACAACTTACCTGACGTTGACCAATAATACTGATGGAGACTGGACATTAATAACTGATGTTGACAAGTTGTATGAAACATTAATAGGGAATAACTCTATAAATTATAATGGCATCATGGATGAAATAAAGTTAATGGATTATTATTATAATAATAATGATAATAAATGGTATGTGAATAACAATGATGCATGTTACAAATATATTAGATATCTATATGACGATGGAGGCTGAGCTAAAATATCAGTGAATAGACATTGTTAAATACTGTAAATTTTGGTAATGACCTTGCAGACTGGGACATATGAAGTGTGAAACAATTGAACAGTTATTGACGAATAATTTGTAAATATAATGTAGTGAATTCATTTGTGTGTATTATGAAATGTTAGGTGTATATGTAGTAGAAAATGTTGTGATAATAATAATAATATTATTAATATTTTGCATTCTAATTAAATAATAAAAGTAATTATGGAGACAATAATTGATGATTTGTAAATTTTTGATAATAATTGAAATATGTTGTGTTTTAATAATCAATTGAAGTAAATAATTTGAGGTGTTTAAATATGGTGATCGAATATTATATGTTTGAATTTTATAATAAATTTAAAGTGTTTGATGAGATTTCAATTTAATAATAATTAATAAATAAACAAATGTTAAATGGTTGAGTCTGTGGAATAGCATAATGGTTAAAAATATAGATTAACAATAAATCTGAAAATTTTGAGTAATCCAATTACAGCAAAGGATAAATAATGAAATGATGATATATATAAAAGAGTTAATGAAAAATTTTAAGTAATAATGTTTCTAAGTTTTTATATAAATTACTTAAAAGGAGAATTGTTTGTTTAATGTATGCTAATATTGTGTAAATTGCATGTAGTATGTTAGGAATAAGGATTATGAAATATAATAATATGTATTCAATGTATTTATAGATTTTAAAATAAAATGAAATAAAGTTGTGATAGTTAAAATTTTCAATGGGTAGCAAAAGATAGAAGTTGGGTGATAGTAATTATTTGAGTAAAACGTTTGAGTCAGTCCAAGTTGAAAAATATTGAGGTATTAAAGAGAATGACAGATGAAAATATTGTAATGTTGTTTTGAGTTAATGTATGTTATAGAATTTTGAGAAGTTTAAGTGGAGACACAGTAGTAATGGAGAATAATTGTAGAGTTTTGAGCGATATATTGTTGTTTATTTTGATGATGTTATTTTGTTGTAGTTGTAGTAAGGTAATGAGACTGAGATTTTGGGGATGGCAATTTTGTAGTAGGGGGTAGTGTAATGTGGGAGTCCGCAACATAATGATAAGTTGGGACGGGAATTGGTATCGATTTAGTGGGAAGGGGTTGCCTTAGGTAGAATCCAGGGGCCAGAGAATGGGAATTGAGTTTTTTTTGGGGGGAAACACGTATCCTATGTACAAAGGGTTAGAGAGTATTTTTTTTATATATATTGAGAGAAGGTGGCGATTTGAGTTAAAGTAGTAAGTAGTTAGAGGTAGAGAAGGGTTAGTAGATTTTGATAGAGGGGTGTCATACTAGTTAAAGATTTTGTAAGGGAGCGTTAGAGTAATAAAAGGGGTAAGATTATGGGTAAATGCCAAGTTGATGAAGTGAATTATAATGAATAATGTAGAATCACCCAAATTAATGAAAGGGAATAATAAATGAAATGATGGGTAAAACGAAGATTGAAAAAAAAAAAAAATTTTTTTTTGAGAAATGAATTAATAAAAGTTAAATTGAGATTAAAAGATAATTTTATGATTTTATATGCAAATTTAATGATGTAAAGTGTGTAAGTTTTAAATACAAATTGTTTATTTTAAGATAATAATAATAATGTGAATTATGAATGTACTATGTTTTCTTATGTTATATTGTGTTTGTTAGTATAAGAGAATTTTATGAATTTAAAAAATTTTTTGATGCAAATTGGGGATAAGAGAAATGTGTAATGTGGTAATGGGAAATGTTTATTTAAATTCTGAGGGGAATCAGGGCAATGATTTTGAATTTTGGGATAAATGTTAACAAGAGAAAGTAAATAGAATGAGATTATGGAATTTTAAAATGGGTATCATGTTGTTATTAGATATTTTGATATATATGTTAGAAATAGGTAAAAAACAAAACCAGTGCTTCTTAGCGCAAACCAGCACCGCTAGGGGGAAACAGATCAGTTGGGGATATGAAGGCCACTATTTGATATTTGATTTGTTGTTTCAGTGTTTGGTGATGCTGTGGCGGCGGTCCTGAGCTGGCCAGTGCGTCAGAGCAGGGGCGTTAAGTATCTGTCTGACTCTACGGTGTTGGGATCTCGAGAAAGAAGTCCAGTATTGTCATTCAGGTGCAGTCACAGTCACCAGACCAAGGGTGAGTTGATTATATTTTTTGTAAACCGTAAAGGGGGTTGTGGCGACATATCCTGGCTGATCCCTTTAGCAAGTATGAATGTGTCAATGAGATTTTTTATGCTTCGGCATAAAATATCTCATTGAGGGGGTATTGTAACGGGCCTATTTTTGGGGTAATAAAGCATTTTGTATATTTTTCATAAAATAAATAACATTTTTTCTCGAATAATAGGGACAAACGCAGACAAAGGTAAATTTAGTGGTGGCGACGGAAGTGACAGTGGCAGCACTGCTGTTGATATGATACGTGACTGTTATTCAGTAATATTTTATAAAACGGGTGAAACAACCGACAAACTGTGCCAAGGGCAGCTTCAAGGACACACAAAAACTGTCAACAAGTTATGTAACGGACATCAGACCATCTTACGTCAGAGACGATCCCTGTTGTGGAATGCCGTTATGTAACAAAACAGTCTGCTGGCGTAGGAATACAAACTTTCAAACAATAAGAATTTATCATCCAACCACGGCCGCTTCACAAAATAGCGCAGGTGGCCTGTGGCCAGTCTAAATACAATGCTCGCGCGAGTGTTACATACGTAAAAGTTCCGGAACGTAAGTGCGGGCCCGCATACACGAAAAAATGTAAAAAAGTGATGTATTAAAATGTTAACGTAAATCAGAATGAAATAACAGTTTTAAAAACATGTAACAGCCGTGAAAGTTAAGAAATAATCGATGTAGTGTGCGTGGAACAATATGACTTCTTCTGGACAATATGACTAAATCAGCTAAGTAATCTACAATAACACCAAATTTTCAACTATGGTTTAATTTTCAAAATTTTAACATTATGAGCTCTTAAAATCGGGGAATAGTTATGTGCGTGTGTGTGTGTGTGTGTGTGTGTGAAAGCGCTGGTTTTTGTTATGTCGTAGTTGTAGAGAATAGTTGGTATTTATGTTATATCTTAATTTAAAAACTGCTTAAGCAAAAATGATCTTTTTTACGAATATCTATTCTTGAATATTATGAAAGTTAAAATGGTTGTGAGCATTATAGAGTAAATAAACCTTTTGTTCATTGCCAATGTGAATTAAATTCATTATTGCAAATAAACCATTCTGATCTCCTGTTCGCCGAAAAGAACCCGAGAAAATGGTAAGTACATATATTTGTACAATAATTAATTTCTTGCAGTACGCAAGATGGCGCCCGAAGAATTCAGTAAATAAATGATGAACAGTAACTTTAAATTCGGCGCATTTTAATTATCAATAAAACGATATATCACAGTGTTAAATTTTTTGTTAAAAAAATATTGTCATTTTTAAAAATTTACGGTACCAGCATCTTAAATAAAACACTGAAGTTAATACATAATAATCAGTGAAGCAAAATTCTACTCTATACAACTTTTTGTTATCAAGAAACAATTAAATAATATAAAATTAAAATTTTTTATGTTACAAGTGCTTGTGCTACAACAAAAATAAAGAAAAAATAGAACACTACTTTTGAATGAAGACGTTTTGATTGATATTTTTGTACATAAACAAAATATCTTTAAAATCAAACATAATACTACATTTTTGTGTAGAATAAAGATCAATGTTGTTATTTTTCATAATTATGTCCCTGTGAGGGCGTCATTTGTAATTACTCACAATTATTATGTCCCAATGAGGGCGTCATTTGTAATTACAAACTTTTTTATTTTAAATATAAATGTATTTGTCATGGGAACTATCTAATAACTTTTATCTGGGTTTGTTTACCTTAATCGAATAAAGCACGTGTGTCTCGTCTACCACAATTATGGTATCATAATTATGGTATCCACCATAATTATAGTGTCTGCTTATTTCAATCTCGTTACATAAATTTTTATTACCTAAGGGATCCAGGATTCTGCTCAGCGTGAATGCTGGCAGAGACAGACATTGAAATGAGAATACGTTCAGTATAAACATTAATCATGAATATTGTTTTATTCCATAAATGCTATAAGCGTGTACACCGGACAAAATCAACATGGCGGCCATTAAAGTTGGCTCGTCTTCATCATGAACTTCTTTATATCTTGTTAATCGTTAATCTAACAAATATCATATTTTAATTTAGCAGCTGCTTTGCTATTAACTGGTTTTGATTATCTTGGCTGAACGCAAACCAACACCCCGTTCGGATGTCGACATAAATAAAAAAACAACACGCCCCGCTTTCTCTCACTCACTCATACTTATGCATTTAAATTACTATTGT
Organism: Magicicada septendecula; assembly: GCA_034769895.1. Lineage (NCBI taxonomy): Eukaryota > Metazoa > Arthropoda > Insecta > Hemiptera > Cicadidae > Magicicada > Magicicada septendecula. Next base: position 393,620,345 of record CM068374.1, on the reverse strand, counting down.
GTACACATATTTAATTATAGGGTTAACGAGCTCTTTAGTAAAATTTGTTTTGCACTTCCCTGTATCTGTAAACTAGAAGTTCTAGAAGAGGTTTCACATGTTGAGGCCTTAAGTTGGTTTGGTTACGTTTTTTGATATTAACACTGACTCTACTGCATAATTTTGAAAAACAATTACTGCTCACTGTTTGGCTCACTTCTAATTATCACATAATGAGGTTTTAACTACATTTTGTACTGTTTTAAAACACTTTGCCGGTATAAATTGCCGGCGGCCTGTAACAAGTTGTTACTGCTGCTGCTGTTGTGTGTCGACTGGGGCGAGAATTATGCAAATTCTACGTATGTGTGAGTGAGCACACGTCATCGTTCTTTTGTCTCTGGTTATATAATAGCTTCGTTTGTTACGTATTTTCATAACGTCATAGTGGTTTTAATGACGTTTCGAGCTGTTGGCCAATGAAACATGAATATGAAGCGCCTTTCTTAGTGGCGGTAACCATTATAAGTCTTTTAAGCTGCACGTCCACTGCTGTCCTTGAGATTATTTTGTCGTCTCGGAACTACGTCGTTGTCAGCAAAACAAAGGGAAATTATGTAACCCATAGAAATGATTTTAAAACATCGGAATACAATAGTTTGTTACCTCGCATACCATATTTTTATATCAGGCTTTTTTGTACTGTCACAAAACCCCCTCAATGAAAGGTTTTGTGTCGAGACACAAAAACTTTCATTGACTCATTCACACTTCTCTAAAAGGATCAGCTCAGATATGGAGCCACAACCCCCTGTAGTGTTACAAAAAAAATATAAATTCAACCACTTACCCTAGGTCCCATGATGAGGTTCGCACCTTCTGACCTTACTGGACTTCTCCAGAGAGATCCCTACACCATAAGGCCATGAGGCACTTTACGCTCCTGTTCTGACGCACCGGCCAGCTCAGGACCGCGGTCACCACACCATAAAACTCTGAAACATTCAATACAAAATTTTTAAAATAGTGGCTTTCCTTATATCCATATCCATAACTGATATGTTTCCTCTTAGCACGTTGGTTTGCGTTTTGGGGCATTGGTTTGCCTAATTCTACAAACTTCAAACAATGTATATCAAGAATTAAGATAGACAATTACTTCTCCTTTTAACACTCCGGTATCTGGTACACCCTTCTGACTCCTGTCAATTATATTCACACTCTTATCACATGAAACAATTGCTCTTAAACTAGAGAAACAATTCATTTAACTGCTTTAGCAACAACCATTAACCCTAATAATTTACTTCTTATAATCTTACAATATCTATATCATGGCAGACAACTTAAAAGTTTTATAATTTCTTTACGACTTTTTCTTACCTTTAACCTTCTTTATAAGAGAATCATCTCTAGAGAATGGACAAACTTTACAAAATTTTAATCTTATAATCGTTACTATCTTGGTAGTAACCTCCCATCCACACACTCTATTGTTGACATAATAAAACACAATAAAACATTGTACATCATAAACATTAAACACTAACATTGAACAATTCACATTAAGTAATTCATATTTACATTTACACAACTGGTAGCAGAACTTTATCAACTTTCGACTAACTTTTTATCATTTAACATTCATTTAGATTCTATGCAAAATTCTCAAATTTGTCATTTACCTTTCATTTACCTTACCTTTCTGCTATGAATTTTCCTTTTCTAACCCTTTTATCCTCACTAGTTTGGGTGACTCTCTATTATTCATTTTTTCTGTATCTTATTTTGGCATTTGTCAACCTAACCTTACTCACCTCTTTTTTCCACTAACAACCGCTTCTAACCATTTACATATAATATGACACCAATATCTCAATAACAACCCCCTTCACAAATCCCATTTAAAACCTCTGGCACCGCTCATTTTTGTACTAGTATGTGTGTACTCGAACTCTAACCAACTCATTCCCTTATCGGTTCCTGACCCTTTCAGATAACCCTTTCCGGCGCTAAACGGTCCCTTCCCGTCTCAACATCTCTCGTTGGACTCCCTACACCACTACCCTTATTACAAAATATCACCACCAACAACAAATATAATTACCATGCACATTACTCAACTCCACTTATATAATCACTAACCACTGTGTCCCTAAAATATCTAACACCTCTTTATATTTTATCAGCATCTCAGCACTTTATTTTTCCTAACTCCCAATAACTTTATTCAACTAACTCCAATGCCCTGATTTATCATTATTCCCAAACTCTTTACAACATTTCACATTAATATACCATTAGAAATTCATCACTTATCTACTAACAACAATACCTCTCAATAACCAAACCTATAACATGCTTAATCATTTACTAACCCTTTAGAATCTAAATTCCATAATATCCTTTCAAAATCATTATTAAACTTCTTTTACTTATTTAAAATTCTACAATAGTTTACACACAAAAATACATAGAATACACAATAGCAAAATTACACAAATACATAGACATCAATACACAAAAATATACAATTCACATAATCATTAAATTATTTACCATAATCAGTCCTGATCAGTCCATTAAAAAAAAAAAAACACTGGTCACATAATTAAATGTTCATAACACAATAAACAATAAACAACTACCCCATATCGTCAAATAATAATCTTATCTTATATCTATATACATTGCTTATTATTGAATCTCTTATATTAACATCATAAATGCATCTACCATTCAAATTTTCATTATTTTCCACAAACTCATTTAATCTGTCATGATTGGTCATGGTCCTGTCGCCTTTAGTATTATCTGTCACAACCAGGTAAGTTACTAAGTCATTATTTTCATTATCATCTCCTACGACTGCTATATCCGCTTCATTACAAGGTAAGTACTTATTATTTTTATTATATATCATCTCTACTCCTAACCTTCCCATAAACTCTTCATAATCTCTGCTTATCTTAAAAATTTCTACCTCCCTCTTTCTCTCACAATATCTCTCACTATCATACCATCTCTCTCTTTTAAAACATCTCTCATAATAACTCTCCCAACAACATTTCTCTCTCTCAATATATTTCTCTTTATCATACCATCTCTCTCTCTTTAACCCTTCAACACACACTATCATTCCATTATCATTATATTCAATTCCCCATAAAATTTCATTTATACTACCAACCTCCACACTATTATCACCTATTACTATATCTTTATTTATTTTATCGTAATTTTCTACCCCACTTACCTTGTCGTCTTTGTTCAATTTGTCCACTTTGTCAATACTACCATTTTGTCTTTGTATTTCATTTTTTAATTCTTCTAATTTTACATTAAAATTATTTTGTACTTCTCTAATTAAACTTTTTTGTTCACTAAACAGCATTTGCATCATCTTCATGATCTCATTATTCTCAACCCTGTTATTTGAAATTGGTGTTGAGTGCACTATTTCTTCACTCATAACTACTGATTCCGTCATGCTTATTTGGCTATTGTTTATACTATCAGTTGTGTTCAATAAAGAATTATTTTCTTTATTCTCTGCCATTATGAAATTTGTTAATGGTTTGTCGCTTTATCTTATCGTTATCATCTACTTTACAACCGTATTCTCACTTTCAATGTCCACCCCGCCACCATTTAGGCTTATTATATAAAATATATTAATGTATTTTATAGTCCCTGTTCGGGCGCCATTTGTTATTTTTCATAATTATGTCCCTGTGAGGGCGTCATTTGTAATTACTCACAATTATTATGTCCCAATGAGGGCGTCATTTGTAATTACAAACTTTTTTATTTTAAATATAAATGTATTTGTCATGGGAACTATCTAATAACTTTTATCTGGGTTTGTTTACCTTAATCGAATAAAGCACGTGTGTCTCGTCTACCACAATTATGGTATCATAATTATGGTATCCACCATAATTATAGTGTCTGCTTATTTCAATCTCGTTACATAAATTTTTATTACCTAAGGGATCCAGGATTCTGCTCAGCGTGAATGCTGGCAGAGACAGACATTGAAATGAGAATACGTTCAGTATAAACATTAATCATGAATATTGTTTTATTCCATAAATGCTATAAGCGTGTACACCGGACAAAATCAACATGGCGGCCATTAAAGTTGGCTCGTCTTCATCATGAACTTCTTTATATCTTGTTAATCGTTAATCTAACAAATATCATATTTTAATTTAGCAGCTGCTTTGCTATTAACTGGTTTTGATTATCTTGGCTGAACGCAAACGCAAACCAACACCCCGTTCGGATGTCGACATAAATAAAAAAACAACACGCCCCGCTTTCTCTCACTCACTCATACTTATGCATTTAAATTACTATTGTGTACACATATTTAATTATAGGGTTAACGAGCTCTTTAGTAAAATTTGTTTTGCACTTCCCTGTATCTGTAAACTAGAAGTTCTAGAAGAGGTTTCACATGTTGAGGCCTTAAGTTGGTTTGGTTACGTTTTTTGATATTAACACTGACTCTACTGCATAATTTTGAAAAACAATTACTGCTCACTGTTTGGCTCACTTCTAATTATCACATAATGAGGTTTTAACTACATTTTGTACTGTTTTAAAACACTTTGCCGGTATAAATTGCCGGCGGCCTGTAACAAGTTGTTACTGCTGCTGCTGTTGTGTGTCGACTGGGGCGAGAATTATGCAAATTCTACGTATGTGTGAGTGAGCACACGTCATCGTTCTTTTGTCTCTGGTTATATAATAGCTTCGTTTGTTACGTATTTTCATAACGTCATAGTGGTTTTAATGACGTTTCGAGCTGTTGGCCAATGAAACATGAATATGAAGCGCCTTTCTTAGTGGCGGTAACCATTATAAGTCTTTTAAGCTGCACGTCCACTGCTGTCCTTGAGATTATTTTGTCGTCTCGGAACTACGTCGTTGTCAGCAAAACAAAGGGAAATTATGTAACCCATAGAAATGATTTTAAAACATCGGAATACAATAGTTTGTTACCTCGCATACCATATTTTTATATCAGGCTTTTTTGTACTGTCACAATGTTACTATCAAGATCTTATCAGCATTTTAAATAAAATACTGAAATTAATACATAAAAATTAGTAAAGGATCTACTCTGTACACATTTTTGTCATGAATAAATAATAAAATATAAAAAACAAAGTTTTAACTTGAATCTGTAAGGAGGCTGTAAACTTACGAAAATGTTATGATTTAAGTCTAGGTAAATTTCAAAAACAAGCTACAAAACCTTTGCTAATTTGCTGCCGGCTTTATATTTTGCTAACCTGGAAAAATGTCAATGGAGAAAGCAAATACAAGAGAAAACGAAAATAAATGACTAAGGATAGTACACTTTTTACAATGTCTAACTCTAATAATTTAAACGATAAATACAATTTAGTGGTTAAGTCTAACTTTTGCTAAACTTTTATTGCTACCACTAACTCTCACTTATACTTCCATGAGTGCTTTCAAGCCTCTTGGCTCATCTTCAGATGGAAACAACCCATCTGTGTTGTTGTTTCCATCTTAAAATGAGCCGAGAGGCTTGAAAGCGCTAATGGAAGTGTAGGCTAAGTTAGTATTAGTGGTAGCAACACAAGTTTAGCAAAAGTCTAATAATTTAGTATTCAGTAGGAGAGTAGGCATTGGATTTCTTCACTCTGACAACAGAGTTCGTTTATGATGACATTGTTGTCAATTGGTGTAAGTGATTCTCTCTCGGACTGCATCATGAGAAGAGCCTCTAGGTTTTCATTAGCCATTGAAGAGCAAAGCCGCGTTTTCACTAGTTTTAGCTTTGAAAAAGCTCTCTTGCAACTTACTTGAGTAAGAGGAATTGTTAAGAGGTATTTATAAGCTTTGTTGAGCTCGGTGTACATTACACAATACATATTGTACTTGTGAATAAACTTGTAGGCACATTTGCTGCATGACTTTTTTATGTCACAGATGGATGTTCGTGCACTTTCGTCTTCTGAACCACTTTGAGAATCTTTTTCCTCTTGCTCCAGGTAACTTTCCTTTAATGTTAAAGACATACTTGGCCATTGACCAACGAATGACTCTAAATTCCTCTTTTAGCTTCTCTGTCAATAGTTGGAATTAGAGTGCATATTTTTTCCAAGGCGTTTTCAGGTACGCCACTTTTAATTTCAGGGAATCTTCATGGATCAAAGCATGAGAGGTCTTGCTATAACTTAGCAGACCTATAACTTTGGTCAGAAAACCTTGTAGCCATACTTCGGTTTATTTGATCCATGACAACATTGGCAACTTGTCTCTAAAATTGTCTTCAGCATGTTCAGCAATGAATCTTTATCATTATCTGTTTCATGTGGCATTTTATTGCGCTTTCATTGTCTTTTTGTTGGTAGCTCACTCTCTATGGAAAGATTGTATCTCTCTAGAGATGGATTTCCTTCAACTTCCTTATCAAGAACTTCTGTCATGGCCTTAGCGAAGTTTTGTGCTGCACTCAGAGTTTGACGGAGCTGGTTTCGGGCGTTTCTCAAATTCTCTTGTGCCGTGGAGACCAAATTCCATGCCTGTGCATAATCCAGGTTCCTAGTTTGTGAATAGTCTGAAAGTGGTGTTGTGATCTTGAAAATTAGCAAACACATCATTGCAGTCAGTATAGTTTCAAATGAAAGAAACTTCTAAAGCAGGCTATTTGCCTCGTTCCTTGTCTTGGGGCTGAAATCTGTGGAGTTAGTGATAATGGAGAGTGACACAACCAACTCCATGTATACAGATTTTAGATTATACGTACCTTTATTAGCTTGAACGGCTTCACATTCGGGCCAGGTATTGTAGTAACCAAATATTTGATAGGTGGCATCAAATATTGAGTCTTTTGTGGGATTCTTTGATAAATACTTGGGTCTGCTGTAGTAGACCGAAAAAGATATTGTAGCAGTTACGCATTGGGCCATATCTGTCATTAATTACAAGGTTCAGAGAGTGGGCATAGCACCACGTGTGAATGTGGTTTGGCAGTTCATCTTGAAGTCGAGTTGAAACACCTCTGTACTGACTGCTCATATTTGCAGCCCCATCAAATGAGTTGGCGATGCAGTTTTTTACATCAAGTCCTGTGGTATTCAAAATTTCAAGGAAACAGTTAAACAAGTTTTCCCCTATTGAAGACTGTACACACTTCAAACCAATAATCCTTTCTTTTACTTCAGCTTCAAACACATACCTCAACACAATAACACACTGGTCGAACCCAGACACAACCGTTGTTGTGTCCATTAGCACTGAGAATAACTTGGCTTCCTTTAATTCATTAGCTATTTCTTTCTGATCAACATTTTCATTATGTTAATTATTTTATTAACAATTGTTTTGCTGAGAAATTTTACTTGACCACCCCTTCCTCTCCATCCTATCTTGGAACTCGTCTTTGACGTTTCCAATGCTGATTTACTCGTGTTAATAACATTTTTCACATGGTTTTCCAGATTGATGTCATAGTTACATATCAAAAGGGTCATATCAATAGGTTTACAGAAGGGTCGTCAAGAGTGTATGCACTTTCTTCACTTGCCCTGTAAGTGAGGCCTTGTTTTCCTATCAATTTAATGACGTTGATGACAGGTACAACTTGTCTACGTTCAAGTACCTCTTTTTTCGTTTTTTAAGTTGTTTATCAAATAACAGGTTATCAACTGTTGTCCCTTCTTTGTGAGAAATGGACATGTTCACAGAGTCTAGATGAGCTTTTGACTTTTCGTGTTCTCCTATACTTTGTGTCAAATGCCTATAGTGGTCAAACTCTTGACAAAAACTGAGGATCCGTCAGTAAAAGCCAAACAAACTCTACAAAATAGCTTTTTGCTACTTATCTGGTAAGTTAGCCAATTGCACTTGAATGTTTGGCCATCCCCAGAATGAAAATGAAACACCTTGTCATCAAAAGGGAGGTGATGAGATCTTGACCATTTTTAATAACAGTTCAATAGCTTTTCCTGTTGAATGGGATGAAATTGAAAGGAGTTAGTGTCTTTTGGTCCAGGTTTTTTGAAATAGCCTGCTCGTTGGGATTCAGCAATAGATTTTCTTCGAAGCGAACATCAGAGTCAACAACACTCACATCTTGAGTAATAGTTTGAGTTGGGAGACATAATTGAACGCGCTGATCACAATCATCATAGTCAATCAGAGTATCGTCAATTTTTGGTGTCTGCACTTTTGTACATGATAACATAACAGGAACTTCGCTGTCGTCCGATATGCTGGTTACGATTTCTGAAGTAGATAGTGTAGCTATGATAAGTGCTTCATCCTCATCCAATACAGTTTTATCTGAACTACAAGTTGTTTTGGCATACAAAAACTTGTGATTTTCGGGAAAGACTGGGCAGCTTTTTCCCTCTCTCTAGCCTCTTTCTCTCTTTTGAACTTGTGTCCTGATTTTCGTTTTTTCTTCAGTCTCTCTTCCATTGTGACCTAAAATAATAAGTTGCTTGATTATTTTACAAAATACAAAATCTTATTCATCATTTAGAGAAATGAAAAAATACAGTAAAAAAATTTTGCAGTTATGGATATTTAATAAAAACGGAGTAGGGTATGGCACGTTATTATTAAATATCGCGTAAATGAAAAAACAGCACCTGGATAAAATGCTGTTAACATTTTGGAATGAGCCTACATGGGCAGATGGCCTGTAGCGCTCGAGGATAGAGAGTTTAGGTGCGAGTCATGTCATCAGTTATTGCGTAACATTTGTACACCTCGTGATAACATAATCTGCGTGCCAAAGTAAGAATAAACACAGTTTTGATGTTTCATAAATATATGGTAGTAAATAGTTACTATTTTCTTACCTTAATGGAAATAATCAGCTGAAATATAAATAACGTATCAAATAACTTATGCAATCTGTCAACTCACAACCATTCCTGACATTTGCGTGACACAGAGACTAAACGTGACACCACTAAACTTATTGGAAAAACACTACTGTACTTCCACTTGCACAGCGCCTGAAAGGAGGAGGTAGAAAGGGAGTTGGGGTTAAGGGCGCAGTGGTGCTGCCATGTCCAGCATCGAGGTCATTGACAAAACCAAGTCGCACAGCACGGACGGGCATGTACGGCGCACACCCTCACCGCACAGCGCTCTCTGCCAGATTTGCACTCGCACACGTCATTTTATGTTGCATACGCTTTCTCTACTGCTTCTAATACAGTTAAGCAATTCGTTTTACTTCCATGTTCCTTAAGGAAATCGAAGTATGGTGATGGCAAAAAAAATCGTGTTCGAAATTATTGCAGATTCTGATTGTACTACACTCAAAACATGAAAAAAGTCATTTTTCGAAAAGTGTCTGTGTGTGTGTCTGTCTGTCTGTCTGTCTGTCTGTGTCTGTAGATTTTTTTTCTATGGCAAACGGGTAGTTTATCTGCAACATTGTATGTTTTAACAATGGTAATTTTTTCTATGACGAATGATAACAGCCGCAAATTCAAACAGAATCAAATAATTTTTTGCATACAGTCCTGATTTGTAGAGTACTCAAGACCTATTGTTTTTGGTGAATATCGGTTAAGGGAAAGGGGAGTTTACGAGCAACATTTTTTTTTAATCAAGGGTAATTTGTTTCTATGGCAAACAATAACAGCCGCAAATTCAAACACAATCAAATAATATTTTGCATACAGCCCTGAATTGTAGAGTTCTCAAGACCTATTGTTTTTGTTGAAGATCAGGTTAGGTAAAGGGGTAGTTTACCTGCAACGTTTTATGTTTTAACATGGGTAATCTTTACTATGACGAATGATAACTGCCGTAAATTCAATTAGAATTGAAACCCCCCTTTTATTTTTCTAAGTTTTTGTAATTTTTTTTGAATTTTTGTTTTATTTAATTTTATTTTTTTATTTATTTTTTTTTTTTTTTTGTAAAAGGGGAGAGACATCATATTTAGAACTAGGTAAAAAAAACCTAGAGGAAGCAAAGTGTGCAAGGCCCAAATACAATTACAGACATGTCCCCCCAGGTGAATGACAGGACTTGCAAATGAAAAACTCTTTTAACCAACAAGCGTGTGCTTTATTCAACCTGCAAGATGTTACATAAATGACAAGTTCTTGATTGTGTGAGCACACCATTAAAGGCAGAATTATATATATATATGTATATCAATTAATTCATGATGTCACAAAGTAAGTGAATTTGATTAACCTAATTGCAAAATTTCTGCCTGATTATGTATGAGTCAAAGTTAGTAATAATCTCATTCATAAAAGCAATACTGATCCATAAGTGTTGCATAGTATCAAATAGGCTAGCCTGTTGTCTCAGTAAGCACATTTATGGTTTTTCTCCTTTTTAAATCCGTTACATATTCCCCCAGCAAAATATAGTAAAATTACACACACAAACACATATACGACATGAATAACAAAACATCCCTCATTTCAACACTAACCTCCTCATAAACCCATTCCAACTACAGTAAATGAATGCACCCTAATATGTATAGATATGTACAAATATAAATGACAGCGTAAACTGAATATCTCAGCTCCTAAGCATAGATTTGCCTTGGTAGTTCACACCAGAGAATGTAAGTGACCGCCCCGAAACTCAACCAGCTAAACGACCCTGACTTTAATCATTAAGCGCTAAGTATGTGTGTGAAAGAAAATAGTTTCTCATCTAAAGCATCAGACAGCCCCCGTTACGTTATTAAAACTCAGCCATGACCAGATGACATGATAGCACAAGATAATTAACTCCCTAATGGTCTTAGTTAGATGAAAAGTTAGATCTTACAGCAAACTGCGGATGTGTGTGTATGTGTGTAATTTCTTACACATTATACAGTTATAAGATACTTCATTAGGTGTACTGCGGTAATGTTCACACATGCAATAACATAATTGAACATGACAGTTTGTGCTAGAGTATAACGTTCAGAACTTCACGAGTGAGCTTCTGGCGGCTTCTGTGCATTCACCATGTTGTAGAGAGAGAGAGAAATAGATAATCAGAATTTTCCCACCTGGATTGTCCGGTGTACTTAGTCCGTATAGGCGCGGATCAGTGATGTCACAGTCGTGTCACAAGTCCCGGGTGCAGCTTAGCGTTGGAAGAGTCCTAAGTTGTCCTCGACTGACGGCATCGTGGCAATAAGATCGTCTCTGCCATTAGGGTGGACAGATGTACGTCCACCCGACACCCATCTCGCCCTTGTTCGAGCACCTGGAGCTACACTTTATCTAGCCAACCATAGTGATAGTTGACGAAGTCCCGAACAGAAGGTTGCCGCCAGCCGAGACCAGATGATCAGGTTGGAGGACAGAACAGAAATGAGGCCGATTCAATGTTTTGGCCTAGCCAAGTAAACTCTGGATGCAGGAATGTACAGAAACATTGGCGCTGCCAGCTGTATTGCGTAGCTGCACAACATTTGTGTGCCAACAACAATCTACCGTAGCCGTGTGGCCGTGCGTGACATCAGCGGCGCTCGTTTTTAAAATTCTTATAATACGCTGCCGAACCCAGTACGGCACACCCTCACCCCAAAAGGACAACATGGTTGACCCAAAACAAACAAGTCCTCAAGCACGACGGCTGCGGGAAAACCAGGAAATCTCAGATTCTAAAACGCTCTTGGTGAGTTCAGTAATACAGGAAAACGAAAAAACAGAAGGAAGAGGTGTGAGTCAGTGAATGTGTGTCTGAAAGAGAAGGTGTAAGTGTGAGTCCTGCATGCTCGCCGGGCCCTGGTCCGCATGCAGATAGAAGAGACAGGAAAGAACAAGAGAAAGAGAAGAATCGCCGGCCGGCTCTGAGTACTGACCACCAAGGCCTCCCAAATCTAATAACTGAGATCCAGGAACCCAAATAGTGTTCCCCCCCTTTTTATAGGACAAACTGTCATCCCTAACTCATGCCCTATGGCAAAACTTTAGCTTTGAAATGTGAGTGGTTACTCTTTCAACATCCCCTCCGGGATCACCCAATTTCACTGTGACGGGCGACACAAACCGAAGAATGCGGTATGGTCCCGACCAACGATAACATAGTTTAGCGGCCCTCCTATCTATGGTTGAGCTGATCGGATGGCTCTGACAGTAGACCAAGTCGCCAATCTTAAATGGGTTCGGAGTTCGCCCCTGATTGTAGCGACTACGGACGCGTTCGTGCGCACGAAGCAAATTCCTCCGGACCTCCCGCCATCTGTCCACAGTCGTGACCTTCGGATCGTTAGGTAGAAGATCCTCAATGTGCCACAAATTGTCCAACGGCAAACTTGGCGAGAAACCAAACATGACTTCAAAGGGTACGGCCTTGTGACTCTCGTGTAGGGCCGTGTTAAATGCCAATTGCAACCACTTCAAATTAAGGTCCCAACAATCCTGTTGTTCAGCATGGTAGGCGATGAGAGCTGAACGGAGATTCCGGTTAAATCTCTCCGCGTGGGACGGTTGAGGGTAGTACGGGGAAGTGGTCACATGCTTGATGCCGTTAGCGAAACACATTCGCCGGAAATCTTTCGAAATGAACTGTGGTCCATTGTCAGAGACAATGGTGAACGGAAAACCGAAATGCTGAAAGACATGGGACTGTAGCATAAGGATGGTTGAGCGAGTGTTTGCCTGTCGTAAGGGCAGTAGCCAGACAAACTTGGAAAAAGCATCCACACAAACGAGTAGGTAAGCGTTACCCGACTTGCTACGAGGGAAAGGTCCCACGTAGTCTATGAATAACTTCTCCATTGGTTTGCTCGCCACATCAGATGACAATAGACCCAATTTAGTGTTTTGAGCCGGCTTACTCAAGCCACAGAGATGACATGCCTTCACAGGAGCCGCGATGTCCCTGTCCATGCCCTTCCAGATAAAATGCCTCCTAATACTGGAAATGGTCTTCGAAATTCCCTTATGGCCACCTATTGGGGAATCATGATAGTAACTGAAGACCATTGGCACGAGTTTGCTAGGCAGCACAACCTTCGGGGCACGTCCTTTTCGTTCTCGGCAGCACAGGACGCCCTTGGACAGAAAATATGGAACCTGCACGTTACCCTCTTTTAGGTGTTGGATGATAGGACCCAACTCTTCATCATTTAACTGATGGGGCAACACATCAGTAAAAGCCAAAGGAAAATCCAGCAGAACGGAACAGGGTTGCTCAGAGTTGGCTTCGCTGGGTTGTGAGAACATACGTGACAAGGCGTCTGCAACAACATTTTGTGTTGCACTTTGAATTTAAAGGATGAGATCTTGACCACCCAACGCCCTATTTTACCCAGCTGCCGGGGATGAGCAAGAAGCCAGGAGAGAGCCTGATTATCGGTCTCCAACAGGAACTCAGCGTGTTCCAAGAAACGCCTGAACTTATCTAGAGCGTACACGACAGCAAGACACTCTAGTTCATACACTGAAGACTTCCTTTCTTGTTGGGTCAAGGTTCGGGATATAAATGCCACCGGCTGCCTAGCACCATCGACTTCCTGGGACAGAACCGCCCCGAGCGCAACAGAACTCGCGTCCGTTTGCAAAATAAATTTTTTTGAAAAATCAGGCATCCTCAACACAGGGGGGGAGACGATCGCCTCCTTGAGGGTATCAAAGGCCCGCTGTTGCCTCTCTCCCCACACAAATTTGTTACCCTTCTTTCTGAGTTCGTTTAAAGGTACAGCAATCTCCGCGGCATTAGGGATAAATCTACGATAAAAATTGACCATGCCAACGAATCTGGCAACACCTTTCGCATCCCTAGGGGGAGGAAAATCTCGGATGCCTTGTGTCCTCTCCGGGTCGACCGTCACACCCCCATATGAGACGAGATGCCCCAAAAACGAAATACTCTTTTGTGCAAATTTGACTTTGTCTGGATTGATAGTGAGGGCAGCACTCCTCAATCGGCACATCACCTCTCTCAGGTGACCCAGATGCTCCTCGAACGTTTTGCTATAGACTAAGAGGTCATCAAGATAATTGAAAATGAATTTAAATTTCACATCATGGAATACAGTGTCGAGTAGTCGCGTGAGGGTTTGAGCCCCCACGGCCAGACCCATGGGTACTCTAGTATATTGATAAAGATTCCATGGCACACAGAATGCCGTATAAGGGCGGCTTTCCTTAGACAGGGGAATCTGATGATAAGCGGCATTGAGGTCAAAGATGGTGAAGTACCTGGCCCCACTAAACCAATCGAAAGCGGAATGTAAATCGGGAAGAGGAACTGAATCCACCTCAATATTAGCATTTAGTTTGCGATAGTCTATGACCATACGCTGTTTACCCCCAGGCTTGGGCACCAGAAATGCTGGACTTGCATAACTAGAGTTGGAAGGTTCAATGACCCCTTGTTTAAGCAACTCTTGAACCTTCTCTCTAAGAACATCCATCTTTGGAGGAGCGAATTTGTATGGGTGTGAACGTACTACAGCGGAGTCCGTCAAACGGATCTTATACTCCAAAAGATGTGTGAGCCCCAAGTTGGGAGTTAATACAGTGGGGAACTGCTCACACAAATGATCCAAAGCATGCTTCTGGGACGGAGTGAGATGGTCTCTTTCTGAATCGGGACACACAACCTCTTGGATACCTCCCTTGGCTCGCTGGTACCCAAGGAAAGGAATGACAACCTCCCGATTGAATTTAAAATAACAGTGGTGCCCTTGTATGTCTAAAACGAGACCACTCTTGGAGATGAAATCGGCACCCACAATGCAGTCGACTCCCAGAGCCGGAGAAACCAAAAATCGCCACACCCATGAAAAACACTCGATTTTAATACTTAGGGAAACCACCCGGGAGATGGGCAGAATTTCCCGCGATGCAGTCCAGCATACCACGGAAGACCGATCCGACCCTAATAGTAAGCCCTGTTGTTCAAGGTCCTCGCATACTCTAGATGAAATTATGGATCGGGCTGATCCAGAGTCAACCAAGGCTCTGAGCTGACCCTTTTTCAACTCGATCGACAGGAAGGGGCATACTGAACTGTAGTTGGGGACAGTTCGCAGGACCTTGGAGCCAGATGATCCGGGATTTACTACCCGCCTGGGGTTAAGTTAAGTGAAACCGGAACCGAACGGCCTAACGGGGAAGACCACTCCCTACTTATCTTCCCCGAGAGCTTACGTTTTTTGGAAGGTTACCATTTCGGGAAGTCCCTTGACGCCGTCTAGCATCGTGACAATAGCGCGCAACGTGACCGGATCTATGACACCTAGAGCAGAATAATTCTCGTACCTCACAGCTCTGAACCGGCGCAGGCCGAGGACCCCAAGACCCGGGCTGCCCGACTCGTCGCTCTAAATCAGGGCGATCTGAACGCCTCCTAGCCTCATGGGCTCTAATATCGTCATTACCCCGTATAGTGGTTGACTCGGCGCACAGCCGGTCCAAATCAATAAAACTTTGGGGACGGACAGCGAATGTCAAACGTGACCGTTCCTCCGGCGTCACGCCCTCCAAAATAGTGTGAATAACTTCAGACTCAGACAACCCCAGCCACAGGATCCGGGCCCCGTCCTTAACACTGGAAATGAAATGAGCAAGGGACTCTCCGCTTGCTTGAACTCTATAAAAATGTTTATGTCTTAACCGGTCGTGTAACCTTCCCGGTACGAAAGCGTCCAGGACTTCCCGATGGAAATGGTCAATGCCACCGCCATCCCTAAGGGTACTTGTCACGCGCTCAGCCATAGATCCCCGACAGTACGGGTAAATGAGCTCAAGCAAAGTCCGCTCCGACAGCCCAGGGAAATCGGCCAACTGAAAAAATATGCGCAAGAATCTCAAAAGCGCCTCGGGATCCAGACCATCGACAACTGGGAGACGCTGAATGACATCCGACAGTGGGTTAGGGAGCTTGTGATAGCTCGCTGTAGCCATATCCGAAAAGGCAGGAACATGGGCAGGGGGTTCCACCCTGGCTGCCGTCTCAACAGAAGATGAAGAAGAACCGGAATTCGCATCCACGTGGCGACGCTGGCCGAGAGAAAACTCCCGCAATGCCATCCCCACTTGCTCCCTAAGAGTGACAACATTTTTCTCTAATTCCGAGGTGGTAGCCTGTGATTCAGCATTCTGTAAACGGCATAGAACATGTTGTAAACGTTGGCGTACCCTCTGTCTAGCCGTAGAGGTGGGTGCCGCCAACTGCAGTCCTTCGGCCAAATCGCGCAGTTCTGAAAATTTTTCCGAGCACAGCTCCACCTCGGCTGTGACATCCGTAAGTAATACTCTCCCACTCGGTGCCTCACCGGAGGCAAGAGCCTCGCGGAGTTGCTTCGTTAATGAAACAACAGTCTCCTGCGGCTTCCGTCCCCGGAACCGTACCTCCCACTCGAGCTCATCTTTGACAAACAAGTCCACATTCACAGAAATGGACATGACCGCGCAATCCACACACACACACCACGTAAAAGCAATGATTAAAGAGAACGACAGGAAAAACTTGATCATACAAGCGGCTCCAGAATGCTCTAGCGATACGACGAGATGGGTGTCATAAAAGCAGAGAAACAGCCATACAAAATGCCCAGAAGAGAACACGACACAAAACAACCAAACTAACTCACTACATACCATCCACCAAGTACACATAAAATTCGATATAATCGAAAATATAAACTATCACATCCATGCCCTTGGTCGGACCATAACCGCATTCAAAATACATGGTACTGCAACGCAACGCCCTCAATAAACAATTACCATATAACGGGGTGCTAGAAAACACGTAGTCTAATCCAGGAGACAAATCACAATCAAAATCGACAAGTACTGACGGCCCTCATCACGTCCAGAATCTGGTTGAGCTCCAGGGTATGTGCAAGTGAAATCAACCAGCACACATTCATAAAAAAAGTCAATCACATTCCTATAACCCCTTTTTCAAAATTCATCTCACACTCAACATCACAAAATAATCACTTAAACACTAACACATATTAAATTATTTTAAACTTCATCAACCCCTTATTCATTTTATAAAATGTGCTATTTTTTTTTTTTTTTCTTTCTATTAATTCGTTATACTACCATTAAGTTTTCTTGCAACACTTGGATTCTAATTAAAAATAATTTGAAATAATTTGCAAGTCCTAACACCAGCTGACATGTCTGTAGCCACACCAAGTTTCATTTAAGGAAATAACTGTAAGTCCCCAGATTCTAAAATTTCTCAAGTTCCAAAGAAAAGAAAAATAAGGCAGAAATACTACCTACCTAGAATCATAACCACGCTCTGATCTAACATTTGAAACCCCCCTTTTATTTTTCTAAGTTTTTGTAATTTTTTTTGAATTTTTGTTTTATTTAATTTTATTTTTTTATTTATTTATTTTTTTTTTTTGTAAAAGGGGAGAGACATCATATTTAGAACTAGGTGAAAAAAACCTAGAGGAAGCAAAGTGTGCAAGGCCCAAATACAATTACAGACATGTCCCCCCAGGTGAATGACAGGACTTGCAAATGAAAAACTCTTTTAACCAACAAGCGTGTGCTTTATTCAACCTGCAAGATGTTACATAAATGACAAGTTCTTGATTGTGTGAGCACACCATTAAAGGCAGAATTATATATATATGTATATCAATTAATTCATGATGTCACAAAGTAAGTGAATTTGATTAACCTAATTGCAAAATTTCTGCCTGATTATGTATGAGTCAAAGTTAGTAATAATCTCATTCATAAAAGCAATACTGATCCATAAGTGTTGTATAGTATCAAATAGGCTAGCCTGTTGTCTCAGTAAGCACATTTATGGTTTTTCTCCTTTTTAAATCCGTTACATATTCCCCCAGCAAAATATAGTAAAATTACACACACAAACACATATACGACATGAATAACAAAACATCCCTCATTTCAACACTAACCTCCTCATAAACCCATTCCAACTACAGTAAATGAATGCACCCTAATATGTATAGATATGTACAAATATAAATGACAGCGTAAACTGAATATCTCAGCTCCTAAGCATAGATTTGCCTTGGTAGTTCACACCAGAGAATGTAAGTGACCGCCCCGAAACTCAACCAGCTAAACGACCCTGACTTTAATCATTAAGCGCTAAGTATGTGTGTGAAAGAAAATAGTTTCTCATCTAAAGCATCAGACAGCCCCCGTTACGTTATTAAAACTCAGCCATGACCAGATGACATGATAGCACAAGATAATTAACTCCCTAATGGTCTTAGTTAGATGAAAAGTTAGATCTTACAGCAAACTGCGGATGTGTGTGTATGTGTGTAATTTCTTACACATTATACAGTTATAAGATACTTCATTAGGTGTACTGCGGTAGTGTTCACACATGCAATAACATAATTGAACATGACAGTTTGTGCTAGAGTATAACGTTCAGAACTTCACGAGTGAGCTTCTGGCGGCTTCTGTGCATTCACCATGTTGTAGAGAGAGAGAGAAATAGATAATCAGAATTTTCCCACCTGGATTGTCCGGTGTACTTAGTCCGTATAGGCGCGGATCAGTGATGTCACAGTCGTGTCACAAGTCCCGGGTGCAGCTTAGCGTTGGAAGAGTCCTAAGTTGTCCTCGACTGACGGCATCGTGGCAATAAGATCGTCTCTGCCATTAGGGTGGACAGATGTACGTCCACCCGACACCCATCTCGCCCTTGTTCGAGCACCTGGAGCTACACTTTATCTAGCCAACCATAGTGATAGTTGACGAAGTCCCGAACAGAAGGTTGCCGCCAGCCGAGACCAGATGATCAGGTTGGAGGACAGAACAGAAATGAGGCCGATTCAATGTTTTGGCCTAGCCAAGTAAACTCTGGATGCAGGAATGTACAGAAACATTGGCGCTGCCAGCTGTATTGCGTAGCTGCACAACATTTGTGTGCCAACAACAATCTACCGTAGCCGTGTGGCCGTGCGTGACATCAGCGGCGCTCGTTTTTAAAATTCTTATAATACGCTGCCGAACCCAGTACGGCACAGAATCAAATAATGTTTTGCACAGCTTACTGAGCTATAGAGACATGTCTATTGATTTTGGTGAAGATCGGTTAAGGGAAAGGGGTAGTTTACCTGCAACATTGTATGTTTTAACAATGGTAATTTTTTCTATGACGAATGATAACTGCCGCACATTCAAACAGAATCAAAGATTGATTTGCATACGTTCCTCAATTGTAAAAGACTGAAGGCTTGTTGATTGTGGTGAAGATCGATTAAGGGAAAGGGGTAGTTTACCTGCCACATTTTATGTTTTAACAAGAGTAATTGTTTCTATGACGAACGATAACTGCCGCACATTTAAACAGAGTAAAATAATTTTGTGCATACCTTCCTCAATTGTAGGTAACTCAAGGTCTGTTGATTTTGTTGAAGATCGGTTAAGGGAACCTGCAACATTTAATGTTGTAACAAGAGAACGTTTTCCATGAAGAACGATAACTGCTGTAAATTCAAACAGAATCAAATAATTTTTTACATATGTCCCTGAGTTGCAGAGGACTCAATGCCTATTTATTTTGGTGAAGATCAGTTAAGGGAAAGGGGTAGTTTACCGGCCACCTTTAATTTTTTAACAAGAGTAATTGTTTCTATGATGAGCGATAACTGCCGCACATTCAAACATAATCAAGTTTTTGCATACATCCCTATATTGTAGAGAACTCAAGGCCTGTTGATTTTGGTGAAGATCGGTTAAGGGAAAGGGGTAGTTTACCTGCAACATTTTATGTTGTAACAAGAGAAATTTTTTCATGACGAACGATAACTGCCATAAATTCAAACAGAATCAAATAATTTTTTACGTATGTGCCTGAGTTGTAGAAGACTCAAGGCCTATTGATTTTGGTGAAGATCGGTTACGGGGAAAGGGCAGTTTACCTGAAACATTTTTTGTTGTAACAAGAGTAAAGTACTTAATTTTGATAAATAAAGTATCCTGATAAGAAGATGTTAATAATCCAGTGTAGAAACGTTGATGAAATATCTATAAATGAAGAGGCTAGTTGAATGGGGTGGGGGTAATTTTCTATAAATGAAAATTATAGTTGAAGGGGGAGGGTATAATTTTTATGTGTACTACGTTATCGGCAACAAAGTAGTAGTTTGTTGTTAAAATTCCTTCCCGGGCTGTTTGGGCGTAGTCCAATGTTTTCTGCAAAACCAGACGTTTCAGCAGTATCGTTGACTGCCACCATCAGTGAAAATCGAGTGCGATAAGGTGTGGTGGTATACGTTAGTGACCACAGTACTGTGGTTAAGGCTGAAGCAATAAGTGGAAAGAAGTAGTTTCTATGAAACATTTCATTTTGTAAATGATTTTAAATATAAATCTTAGAACATGGAAGTCATGTATGGTTCTCCATACCGATATTTTTAAATATATTTAAAAATAGGTTTTTTTAATATCTCGGGAAATTTGATCCGATTACCAAAAACATACTCTCGTGTAAAAGCGTGACAGCATTTTCAGAGCTTGCTGAGGCTGCAGGTCTGGTTTTATTTGAAAAGGCGCACTGGCCGGCGGGCCAGTCCGAGCCTGCATGGGGGTAACAGTTTAGGTGATACGTCATTTCTTCAGAACTCAAACATCCACTAATTTGATATTTTTTGTCATCATATATAGCTCTGCTTCTTCTCAAATATATATTACAGACATAAACATAAAATTCAGCACCTGTCATGTCTTGGTTGTAGAGTAAAGAACGTAAGTTTTCGTGGCTCCATGCTCAGAGCACCTATCAACAAATACTAGTAGCAGTCACTAGTCCTTCTTTGGTCTTTTTGATTGGCACAGATAATGAAAATTACATCTGAAAGTCACCCTACAACATATGCCTCTCACTGAACGAGGAAGTGAGTTCTTAGAGTTTAACTCGACTTTTTGGCATTTATTTGTCTGTCTGTCTTAACTAATTTGGATATGGTTCATTAGACATCAGAGCCTAAAAGTTGGTGAAATGTTTGATAAAATCACAAACATTCATGTGGCATATTACGTTAAAGCTATTTTGACTAAAATCTGAATGTAATTTTGAGTTTAAAAATTTCAAAATCTTTGGACTCTAAGAACCAGTAAAGAGATCACAATTTTTTTTTAAGTAAAAATCCAACTGAGTGTCAGATTAAAAGGAATTGTAACCCAAATCTCAATGTTCCTAAGTGTTAGCGTTTATAGTATGATTGTGTGCTCTATTGTTATGTTACTAAAGAAATATGGGATATAGTAATCGGAATGTATGTAATTTTTCCTGCAATTGGAAAATTGTCGAATAACAAAATTGATGTAATAATAAATTATGTAACCCGTTCAAAATAGTGAGCTAGTTCTGCAGCTCAGGGAGCATACTAGTTAATCATAATGAGACAAATATATTTAAAAGAGCCTGATGTACGAACACACAAAGATTATTGTAAGATAGTTGAACATGTAATATAGCCTATACTTAATTTTTGAGCTAAACTGAAGTAGACCTACTTCAGGATTTGACACTGTGAGCATGCTACTGGTTAAGTAACTGATAATGAATCATATGCTTTGAGGTGCATCATCAATTGTAAACAAGAAGTCGCAAGGCGGATTCAAAAGGTTAGTTTATCTATACATACAAGTGAATTGGATAGCACTGAAAACATGTATGTTAATTTGCCTGTCATTAATAAATAAGTTTATTGTAATTATCTTGTTGATTCATCATCTTCGTTCACTTTTTTAAATATTATTATATATATTAACTTTCACATATGTACTTACTTTGGTTATCACTTCCCCATACGTTTCAAGGTGATGTGCCTCTTCCTCAGTGGGAGTAAATACGATTATTTACGATTACGAATATGATTAGTATTTACTCCCACTGAGGAAGAGGCACATCACCTTGAAACGTATGGGGAAGTGATAACCAAAGTAAGTTCATATGTGAAAGTTAATATATATAATAAAGTTTATTGTATTTCATAGACAATAAAATAACACATAAAATCAAAATGTACATATTATCAAATAAAGAAAGGGGGTTAGGAAATGACCTAATATATTTCCATTATTACTGGAGGTTAACAGACATTAGAATGAGAAAGAATGGACATAGAATAGCTAGAGTATAACTCTAAAATTGCAACTTAAAGATTTGGAGTTCAATCTTTGAACCTAACTTTCGGTGGTATGGGAACATTATCAGCAGGGTTAGGTCGGAGAAGTACCATTGTTAGAATTTACCACACATAAGTCCTACCTACATACTGCTACATACTCTCTAAACCCACTGGACAGAACCAAGAAGCACCACTATTGACGCAAGGTTGTTTGTAGTGTAAACTTGTGTCAGTGTGGTGGTACTTCCCAGTTCTGTCCAGTGGACTTAAGAGGGTAAGTAATGGTTTGTTTTATAGAGTTTTTCTGTAGTTGTATTTAACTTTGTAGAAGATGGTGGTTTTTTCTTTTTTTGTGGTCCATGCTTGTTAGTGAATGAATCTCGAGTAGGCTTAAGTTTGTGTTTAATTTACTAGTTTACCTTACACTTGAAGATGATTACAGATTGGTTAGTAATCGAAATGTTGTGTGATAAGTTCTAACGATAGTAGTTGTGTGACATATACCTTCTCATAAGATTTGGAGTTGTTTAGTGAAAATTCAGTTGAGGTGGATAGCACATTTGACAAACTCATTCTGGAAGGCATAAAGGTTTCTTCAGAATAAATGTGGAAAACATTGTTATTAAGGCTCCACCAAGTGACAGTCGGTATAAGTATGTGAATGGAATTAAACGTTTTGTTAAAATAGTAACAGATATAATATTAATCCTCACTATCTGCAGTAACTTCAAGATGATCCCTCTAATTGATATGGTTCAAAGATCACAGTTAAGATGGTTTAGCCTCATCTGTAAAACAGAAATCAAAGATACCCTAGAAGAGCATGGGAAGCAAAAGTAGAAGGTAAAAGGAGAAGAGGCAGACCCAGGTTGAAGTGAGAAGGCATTTTAAAGTAAGTACAGAAAGGAGACTTCTATGCATTCATGTGCTTATAAAACTAAAAACAAAATGTTGATTGGATCAACTGTGGAAAGAAAAGTTGGATGGGCACCTGCTATGCCATTCAAACTGGTTCACCACCCTGATCAAGGGCATAATGGGAGAGGAAGTCCCAGGCCCAGGTAGGACTAAACGGATTAGGTAAGAAAAGGAAGAAGGTATGTGGTGACCAAGAGGCTGTATACGTAAAGGAAGATATTGCAACCCTACTAACCTCTGGGTTGAGGATAAGAAGATGAAAACTAAAAATATGTAATTTAACTTTAATGTAAAGTTAACTTTCAAGTGTGAACATTAAGCCTTTTACAAAGTACAACCTATATTGTACAACACCACCTTCTGCAAAAGGAGCAACACCAACAACAGAAAATTAAACAAATATATTAACGAATTTTTTACAAATTTATTAAAGAATGTGGATACTATTAATTATGGAAATACATTAAATGAAGTAACAAGAAAACTCACAGTTGTAGTTTCTGTTAATGTATTTATTATAAGTCTAACATGATGTACATGTTTATCCACAAGAAATGTATTTATTTTGTCAAATCGTGGTCCAGAACATGTAATGTGTTTTGGTGTTTTGTATGTTGTCTCTACAATAAATTCAACCCTGGCTGAATTTGCCCATTGCGAACATACTCCAGTTGGAAAATTTTACTACTATGATTGCCACGATGAAAACAACTATGCATGTGTTTACACCATGAGCACACATGCGTGCGATGTACCAGAATGTATGCTGGAGTCATTGCAAGGCGCGTGCTTGCACTGACCCCCAAACATGCAGACTGCATCACAGTACATGTGTCGGCTCAGCGGTGCGGTGTGAGTATGTACGCGCGGGCAACATACGCCTGCGCTTACCAGAGTGCATGTTGAAGTCAATGCAAGGCGCGCGCTTGCACTGACTCCCAACATGCAGACTGCAACGCGGGACGTGTCCGCCAAACGGGCGTGTGTGAGTGTGATGCCCGTATCCTAATCCTGACAATCAGAGGAACAAAAATTCCATTACCTGGAGTATTTCACAGTGGGTAAAGCAGCCACAAGCTGAATTTATCTGCAGAGACACCGACAGGACACATCTGTTATTATTGCTAGTTTGAATAAAATAAAATAATTTCATTTAATTTCTATCAGTTGCCTAGAAATGAACAACTTATTGTTATCAACAATTACAACAATGAAAATTTTTAACATACTACGATGTCCACTATGATATAATTCCTTTAAATATTTGTAAAAAATAATCCTTAAAATACAGGATCAGTCAGTGTCATGAAATACTTTAAAAATTCAGTTGTGTTTTTATTTATGGATTGTAAAATTAACATTTACACTAAATTGAAAGTACATATACGTAATAGCATTTAACTAGACACAGAGGGATCATATCAATTACTATGTGCTTTGTACCATATCAATTAGAGGGATCATCTACAAGTTTTTGAACACTATGCCCTGAATGTGGTGACAATTTCAACTCGCACACTTTTGAAGTCATGTTTGTACATATTCCATTACACGGTGTAACATGTGAACAGAAATTACACCAACTTTGAGTGTTTTGATGTTTAATGGTGGATCATTTTACACCTTACTCTCAAAATATCCCCAGTATAATAAATGGCATGCTGGCAATCTCGTGGGCCACGGAATGTTGCCACTCCTGAAGGTAACCTGCTAAACTGCATCCACTGATCACATAGCCCTATGGGTGGTTTCTCCCCATACTGTTTGGTGTTATTTCGGACTTTTCTGCAACTTGAGGAGACAAAAATTCACTAATCATTTGGACATGTTGCTCTGATGTGACAGTAATGGATTTCCCATTCTCATCCTCAAAGAATTGAGGACTGATTACTCCAGAGGAACCTATTGCACACTATAGCGTGTCACATACGCTATAACACTGGGAACCTGTGCATACTTACCTCTGATGAATTGCACGGGCTGCCATACTCGTAATCAACTTTTAATTATTAATTAATTAAACCAGCTGTAGTTATTACTAAAGGAACCTTTACATGGGGCTCTGATGATTTATTCACTCACAGTTTTAGTGTAAAGTAACGACATCTCTTTATTAAATCATTACTATAACAGCTCTACATAAATATTCCCATATAATGTTTTCTAAATAAAAGATTACAATTTATAACAGATTTTGGTAAAGAACTGGGGCCAAAACATATGGATTTATTTGTGCTAGCATTATCCACGGATCCGGGACCTTAAACTTGTTTATGAGTTAAGCTCGCTTATTTATTTCTATAATACTATTTTGGGGGGGGGGGCATTTGAAGAATGGACTTAATCTAAAAGATCCATGTTTTTTTTTTTTTTTTTTTTTTTTTTAAATAAATTATTAATTTTTAATTAATAATTTTAAAGTAATAACCATAGTATAAGAAATAACATTGACCTTGTTAACAAATTAAAGAGCATTAAATTACGACCTAATTATAAAATAGCATCTTTTGATATTGTTGACTTGTATACGAATGTCCCTGTTCAAGAAACTCTCACTATCCTTAAAGAAAATCTTATTAACGCCAAAATATGTAATTCTGAAGAAATCAATGATTTAATCAATTTACTGGAAGTTATACTTGACCAAAATTATTTTACATTTAACAATAATTATTACATCCAAAAAAAGGGCCTAGCCATGGGGTCACCTTTATCTGGTTTATTGGCTGACATATACTTAAACCACTATGAGAATACATATTTGCTCAATGGCATAAATAAACTTTCCAAGAACATAATATCATATACACGCTATGTTGATGATACGTTTATAATTTTTAATGGCACAATACGACAAATAGAAAATATGAAATTATACATGAATAGTGTCAATAGAAACATACAGTTCACACTCGAGACAGAGATAAATAATAAACTTAACTTCCTCGACCTGACAATTACAAGACTAGATGAAAAGTTCCAATACCAAATATACCGAAAACCGACAACCACGGATCTCACGATAAATGCTGAATCACATCATCCCTTTTCTCAGAAAATGGCAGCTTATCATAGTTTAATACATAGGTTACTTTCCATACCATTAGAAGACAAAGATTTTCACGAAGAACTGAACACGATCAAATACATAGCTAAGGCCAATGGTTATAAAAGATCAATCGTAGATAATTTGGTCAAGAAACACAGAAAAAAGAAAAACAACATAGAATTACAAGAAAATAATAAAAATAAAATTAGGTATATAGCATCGGAATATGGTAACACCCTACCCAAAATGTTAAACAAAGTATTCGGTGGGATAAATATTAAAATGGCTTACCGAACTAATAATAACATTAATAAGATACTCTTACCTAAACATCCAAAATCAATTGAAGACAGGACGGGCGTTTATAAGATAATATGCAATGACTGCGACAGCTTTTACATTGGCCAAACTGGTAGACCTTTTAAAAGACGATTCAAAGAACATTTACCTAGAAAAGAATTTAGTAAAACAGTGTCAAATTACGCGCGCCATCTGATGGACAACAACCATAGTTATACTGATTTCACAACGAACTTTCAACCCCTCCACATATGCAAAAAAGGTAATTATATGAATGCTATTGAAGAATACGAAATATATAAAGCTTACAAAAATAAAAAAACAGAAGTCATCCTTAACGATCAGCTGTATTTCCAGTCCAATCTATTATACGACACAGCGATAAGAATACAGAACAAGGTCCATAGTGCACGACATATAACAACACGAACACTACAGTCGACTATAGCATGTCGTGGTGCGCACCATCGATATCGTGTGTGTCTAAGATCTGGGCATTTTATGTGTTTTTATGTTTGTATTATATTTATTATTGTGTGTAGAATTATGTGTGCAGTGTTTTTAATATTTTAACCATTGACGACCTTTAACAAGGGATATCCTGATGATGGGGCATATGCCCTGAAACGCGTCGATTGAAATATAGAGAAAAGGCCACCAGACGGACAAGAAAAAGGTAAACTATTTTACTAATTATATTAATCTAAGAATTTGTATCAGTGAAGCTATACATATACAACAGCATTATTCGTTACTACAAATATTTTGAATTCTATAACATACTACATCTTATAATGTGGTTATCTTTAAAGTCTTTCTATTTATTTATTTCAACTGTCTTTGACAATTCATTGATAGAATTTTAATTAATCACGGAGAACAAGTCTCCGTGTCACCTGCCATATCCATAAGTTTACTCGTAGTCAGGGTCCTTGGTCCTTATGGTGTTCGTCTGCATAGATATCTTCTGATGTAGATAACGATGCCATCTAAGTAGTGATACACATATTTAAATTTTATATCATGAAATAATTTTTCTAATAATCTGCTACATATAGAACTACCTTGGGATATACCAAAGGGTACCCTCGTAAATTGGTACAGGTTGAAAGGGACGGCAAATGCGGTTAGACGTTTTGATTCTTCCGAGAGGGGTATCTGGTGAAATGCCTGGTTTAGATCCATGATGGTAAAAATTTCTGCTTTCGTAAAATAATGAAAAGCACTGTGGATGTCGGGAAGCGGTATAGATTCAAATTCTATCCGTTTATTTAGTTGCCTGTAGTCCACAACTAGTCTATGTTTGTCGTTACTTTTGGGTACTAAAAACGCGGGTGATGAATAAGATGAAGTAGAGGGTTCGATGACTCCTTGTTCTAATAATTTGTTAATTTGGTTCCTCATTACTTCCATTTTTGTAGGTGATAACTTGTATGGGGCTAAACGTATTACTTTATTGTCGCTCAAATTGATTTTGTACTCTATCAGGTCCGTCAGTCCTAACTTTGGGGTGAGGACGTTGGAGAACTGTTCTATTAATGTCTGTATTTTCCGTCTATCTTTACTTTCCAGATGACCTAATTCTGATTCGTGATGTTCTAGATGTGTAGAAGTAGTTCCAGTACTTTTTCTGTTATTTGCATTATCATCCAAATTATATTTTTGTGAACGATCGAATCCAAAATAAAATTTCTTTTCATGAATATCTAGAATTATTCCTGTTTTACTGATAAAATCAGCTCCCAATATTAACTCGGGTCCTAACTCGTCGCATACCAACATTGGAAAATACCACGTTAGATTTTTAATTTTTACTTTAAACGTGATGATAAGTTTTATCATTAAATTTTGTTTATTAGCTGTAGCGCATATAATATTCACTGATTGACTGCGTTTAACTAAGTTGTGTTTAAATAATTTATTGGCTAGCTCTTGACTAATTAAACTTCGCGTTGATCCGGAATCAATTAATCCGAGGGTGGATGTAACACCGAGGTCAACTTGTATATACGGTAAATAAACATAGGGGTCTAATTTTCTTTTGTTATTATTATTTTGTTTTAATTTGTTGTCTCTCAGGGGTTTACCTGTTTTCACGTTGCTGCGGAAGACACAGGATTTCGGATCTCCCTGCCTTACATGTTTTTTGGATAATGGGTTTTCTGATAGTACTGTTTCCGTTTACAGTTTCTACTGATGTGTCCAGGCTTTCCGCAGTTATAACATACATTTTCTTTACGTGGGGTCTCACTGGTTTCCTGTCGAGGTTGAGGCTCCTTGGACTTACCATGGTCATGAAAATTGGTTGGTCGACGAAATGGTCGTCTTTCTCGATGAGTTCTTGCATCTGAGACTAGGGCTTGCGTTTACTTTCTATGTGGTGTAGTGGATAGCGATGCATGTCTGTTCTGATCTGCGTACCATACATTTGAAGAGTGAATACTACATTGTTCTAGGTCAGCGAAAGTGTGGGGCCTATTTATTAGTGCTAATCGAGAGCGTTCTTCTGGAGATAAGCCTACTAGAATAGTATCTACCAATTGTTTCTCACTCCAGTTGACTTGCAGTAGTCGTGTAGATTCTCTGATGTCTGCAATATAGTGGGCCAGTCTTTCATGGGTTCCTTGTACTCGAAGTACGGTATTTCTTTTAATCTCCTCATAAATTCCCGTGGGGATAAAATGTTTGATTATGGTAGTATGAAGTTCTTCTACTGGAAGAGTCGAGTTTAATGATTCCAGTACACGATCTCGTAATGGTGGTTTATATTTGGGTAGGATTATGTGAAGCTACGAATTTATCACCATTTAATTAACTTAGAAAACCATGCCATAATAAAAAAAAAAACTTACACTTACCGTTTTGCGTGTTCTTGGGTCCAGGATCTCATACGTACTTTGGGATACAAGCATAATTTTCAAGGTTGTGTGAAGAACTTATACAATGCATCTTGGAAGAGAAATTATTTTTTGTTTATTAATCAGAAATATTGTATCTATTAGTTTTCCATTTATAAAATTTCCAAGTTCATATTTATAGGTTTACATGGTTTTTAAAAATTGTGTAACTCCTATAACTTACGTACTATGCTTAACTTCTATTATTTACTTACTTTAAAATAGCCCAGCCTGCACACGCGCTACTCACATTCTAAAAACCCCTCATATAAAAACTCATAAAAACACCCCCTTGTTATGTAAAATTAACGCTATAAGTCGTTAGTGTGTAACATTACGTGTGTTGCGTCGTATTGCCCGACCACGTTTTGCGTTTACCAAAGTCTTTCATTCTTCGGATTTTTTCAAGCGTGTAACATTTAATCACGATCAATAGGTATTCATCGTCACCATAGGCACTGTTGTATATGTTTTTGAACTCACATAGTTATTTTGTCGGCCGACTTAAGAAGAAATACGGACATTTTGCCCGGGCACAAAACTGATAGCAGCCACGCATGGCGGGGGTGGTTAGTCGACCGGGCCGTCACCGAGAACGTAACAGGTACAGCTTGCTTTCTTTGGAGGGAAGCTGTTGGTCACTGCTGCCCGCTTTGCGTCATCGTTCATTGCTCATTTGCTGTTGGGTAACCATTTTATATATGGAATGGAGCTGATATATGTGTGGTACCAGAGTACAATATTGGCGTCTGCTCTGGTGATGTCACCAACAGTAGGCGGAGTTTAACGCTGTTTTCCGGTAGCCGATCACTTGGAGCCACCAACTTTTCGTCCCAGCGCCATGTTTGCCTCAACCTTGGTGTCTCTCACGGCGTCATTGCCGAACCCCGCCCGGCTGAGTTGCATACGGGCGTCGAAACACATGTACAGAGTTCTGCGAAATTTTAGGGTGGTAAATTCTTCACTGCATTACTCAACAACAACCTGCATCTTATTGCTTTGTTTCCAACTGTTTCTCAACACTGGTCTGTTATACGGACAAATACGTTGCACAATACAATTACATTTTTATATTATTTTATAAGGCTCCCGACCGAAAACGAAATGAATACAAATATATAAATATGCCCCAAACCGTTAAAATAAAAACACCCAAAAATTGACCCGCTACAATTACTTGCAGGATTTGCCAATCGTTCAGTTGCTGTAAATCTTTTATTTGCAGGAGGTATCTGATGAAATTTAACAGTTTCGAAATACTTAAGCCATCGGTGTAGGGAATTTCATTAATAATTTTCTCTACTGGGTGGGTAATCTTTCCGTAGAGGTCTACATTAAAATTTACATTTGGTATACATTTCGAAGGATTCGTTGCTGCGTTAGGCATCATAATCGCATATCTACTGGTGCGAGTATGGTGACCACTAGGCTGTGGGGGTTCTGATATCGTTAGGGTATTTAATTCTCTACTAGCTAGCTGTTCATGAGTCGGTTGTATCTTCGATACGGTGGGTGATTCGTGGTTCGCGGTGGAGGGAGGGTGTTCTAAAGTAGGGGATTGAACCGGGGAAATATATAATTTTTGTAAGGAGTGCTCAATTTCTTCCATTCTAGATGAGTCTGACTTTCGTCGCAATTCGTTGATAATTATGGGTAATTGACGTAATGCCTCATCCGAAAATTTTTGAACATCAGGAGGGATTACGGTGACGTCGGGCCAGTTCAATAAATTGTTCAACCGCCGGGTTAAGTGTTCTATTCATTGCGTGACGCGCAATATTACAGTAGGTGATTTTTCGTCCTGAATATTTTGAGATAACAACGTCATTTCCCTATACTTCGCATAACAGGTTTCTCGTTCACTGTCATAATCGAGTTCACATAATCTATCTAACTGCGAGGGTATATCTGATCTGCTTTCGCGTAATGTCTTGCGCAATTCAGACAATGTTAGGTTCGTGTGAGATAAACCGCGTAAAATAGCTTCGTAGCACAGTTCATCTTTTAATAATAGATCGGGGTTAAATACAGCCATTTTTGAAATGTGAGTGGCTATAAATACTTATTCTACTATTCGCATTAAATTCTATACTACTCTTTCTTGTTTTCACACATAAACGATTAAAGTTCACATTTAAAATTTACATTGGTAGTGAGAGAGATAAATTTCAGAGAAAGAGAAATCTCACACAGGCGTCAATATACATTCAACGAAGGGGGAATTCTCGGTTACTAAACACAGGATGATACACGCTTCTTATAACAATAGAACAATCAAAGAGGGTTGCGTATTGTCTAACTCAACTTTGCGGGAGGTAACTATGACAGTTTTACACAGGCTTGGACAAGAATTTAACCGGTCAGATTTTGTTTACAAACCGACACGTTGATGAATGAAATTTTTTGACAAGCACGTACCTGATGTTGTTTCGTATACCTGTGGCGCTAAGTTAACATTGTGTAAATTCCTATATCTAATTCACAATTAAAGTTACCTATTTACAATACCACTATACTAATAATTATCATTTTTATTTTATTTAAAATTTTAGACAGATAATAAAGTACATGAGTGAATAGATCAACAGGGTGTCACAATATTACGCAATTACGTATTAAACAACACAAGGTGGCGCATGTTAATAATAAAATTATTTAATTGTTTTTTACAAAGCAGAGTTGCGCATCTTATAGCGTGTCACATACGCTATAACACTGGGAACCTGTGCATACTTACCTCTGATCAATTCCACGGGCTGCCATACTCGTAATCAACTTTTAATTATTAATTAATTAAACCAGCTGTAGTTATTACTAAAGGAACCTTTACATGGGGCTCTGATGATTTATTCACTCACAGTTTTAGTGTAAAGTAACGACATCTCTTTATTAAATCATTACTATAACAGCTCTACATAAATATTCCCATATAATGTTTTCTAAATAAAAGATTACAATTTATAACAGATTTTGGTAAAGAACTGGGGCCAAAACATATGGATTTATTTGTGCTAGCATTATCCACGGATCCGGGACCTTAAACTTGTTTATGAGTTAAGCTCGCTTATTTATATTCTATAATACTATTTGGGGGGGGGGCATTTGAAGAATGGACTTAATCTAAGAATTTGTATCAGTGAAGCTATACATATACAACAGCATTATTCGTTACTACAAATATTTTGAATTCTATAACATACTACATCTTATAATGTGGTTATCTTTAAAGTCTTTCTATTTATTTATTTCAACTGTCTTTGACAATTCATTGATAGAATTTTAATTAATCACGGAGAACAAGTCTCCGTGTCACCTGCCATATCCATAAGTTTACTCGTAGTCAGGGTCCTTGGTCCTTATGGTGTTCGTCTGCGGTTAATCAGAAGTGGAGTTAAGTTTCCTGTTGAAGTTCTTGAAGTGGTTAGTTCATGATGAAGTAGCTTGGAGGTTCTCAGAAGTCTCGTAGTTAAACATCGTTAGTAGTATACGTGCCGTAACTGTTCTAGTTTGTTGCAGAATCGCACGTCACATTATTGTTTATAAAAGTTCTCACTTTTGGTAGCTCGTACCATATTATTTAAAACAACATAGACATCTTACCAATTAAATAAATGAGATGTCATCCCTTACACAGTTATGTATGCATTTCGATTTTTTAACATTTAGACTTACTACCACACTAATTTGCCAATACTTTAGCTATACATTGTTGTATCGGTCTTCTAAATAAAAATATTTTGTCTTTCGCGGAGACATGGTTCAACCGTGTGTCTTCTACGCAAGCGGTTCATCTCGACTCTCTTACTATGTTAGGAAGGGTCAGTTAATCGCGCGTAGTTTACGCGTCGCAATAAAATAGTTCCACATTTATCCTCTATTTAAAGGGTTAAAGTTTGACCTTTTAATTATCCAAAGCTATTCTTAATTACAGACTTTATTATTGTACACTACTGTGGTCTTGTTTATTTATTTAATTAATATCAAATTTACAAATATTATGAGTTTGTTTAGGGGTCGGTATTCAAGTTAATTCCAGTTAGCGCATGTCTATGCAGGGTTAATTAACAAGGGTTTCCCTATCTGTACACTCGTATTCCTTTTTATTTTATTATTAAAACTCTTTATTAAATATTATTATAATTTTATGATAGCAATAAAATTTAGTTTAAATGTGCGATTTTATTAAAATTTAAAATTTCTCAGCTTTTACATTACCTATTTATTAATTATTTTATTTTTAATTAATGAAATCGTCACAACACCATACACCAATTCTCGAAGCATTTCTTGGTGGTTATTTGGCTCTCAATACCGAAAGGTTTGTTTATTTACATATCTTCATTACTCATTAGCGTATTGTGAAGAATAACGTCTGCGTTGTTATTTATGATGTTATGAGACCTGGCAGCAAAAAGTCACACGGTTTACTCTATCACTGTCACTTAAGGTTTACAATATTTGGATTTTGTATGGCTGCATGTTTAAATCATTATGAAGAATCTTTCAAACTCTGGTATTCATCGAGTCACGTGAAACTGTATGGCATCAGGCAGAATGTTTAGCATATGATAGCATAGGATATAGCAGCTCTTCTGCGTGCAATGTTTTTGGGCTTACATACAGTTCTATGTTACCTGGAGGTTCCTTTTTACTTCCATGTTCTGTAAGGAAATGGGAAAAAAATCGTGTTTGAGATATGAGCTGATTCTGATTGTACTGTCCTCAAAACATGAAGAAAAGTCATTTTCCAAAATGTGTGTGTGTGTGTGTGTGTGTGTGTGTGTGTGTGTGTGTGTGTGTGTGTGTGTGTGTGTGTGTGTGTGTGTAATTTTTCTATAGCAAATTCAAACAAAATCAAATAATTTTTTGCATATGTGCCCAAGTTGTAGAGGACTGAAAGCCTGTTGATTTTGGTGAAGATTGGTTAAGGGATAGGGGTAGTTTACCTGCAACGTTTTACATTTTAACAAGATTGAAGTACTTAATTTTGATAAATAAAGGTATCCTGAAAAGAAGTTAGATAAATACTCCACTGCAGAAGTTAGATGAAATATCTATAAGTAAAAAGTGTAGTTGAAGGGGGAGGTGGTAATTTTTTGGAAACTACCTTTTTCATGTTGAATAAATATATACTGTAACTATTACTCAACAAAAGTGTAAATATCAAAAATGGGGTTGTTCAGTTAAGGGGGAGGAGTGTTTTACCTGCATTGTTTTGTGTTTTAATAAGAGTAAAGTAATTAAATTTGATGAATAAGTGCCCCGAAAATGATGTCATATTAGTCCACTGTAAAATGGTAAATAATGTATCTATAAATGAAGTGGGTAGTTGAAAGGGGAGGGGTTTTTTTTTATAATTACTTTGCTGATATCAAGTAAAATACACGTATTTAACTTTGAAGGATAAGATACCTTAGTAAATACATATGATAATACTATTATTCTATGTAAGTGTAAATATCATTAATGGTGGCGATCGGTTGAGGTGGAGGGATGATTATCTGCAAAGTTCAGATTCTTTATAAGAATAAAGTACCTAATTTTTATAGATAAAGTGATTTGAAAAAAAAAATTATTAAACGACTACCCCATAATTACAAAAATATCTCTAAATAGTGAAAATAGTTTGGGGTGGGGAATATTTTTTTAGAAATTATCGAACCGAACTCAAGTAATTGATTTTAAATATAAATCTTAGAACACAGAAGTTATGTATGCTTCACCATACCGATATTTTAATTTGAAATGCATTTACATACAGTCTTGTTAATGTTTACTTAGTAATGCACATGTGTTGCTGTGTATTTATAAGGTAGTTGAAGTAAAAATAAAATGATTAAAATTGAACAGCACGCATGCGCACACACACATGCACACACACACACACACACACACACACACACACACACACACACACACACACACACATTTGCAATAATCTTAATGCACTGTAATAATTGCTACATATATTATCACTTGCACAACTACCCAGAGCCTCCTATGCTGGATTTACTCGGGAAACCAAATTTGTAACTATTTTTATGTAAGAGTGAGTTTAAATTGTAAGTATATGTTATGGATAGAATAAACTTTTTTTTTTTAATTCAAGCTGTTTACGAAACTGTGGAGGTCCAGACTTAAGACTGAATCCCAGTCGTCCGGTGTACCTACAGGCCAGTTTTATTCAAGGATTTGATGTACCAGCAAGCAGTATAATCAAGTGGTCATATTCAAAGAAAGAGTCAGCAAAACTAACAGTATTCAACAGTACCAGTGATATATTGATTATTCCAGCCAACTTCTTAGTAGAAGGTCAAACATACAAAATCACTGCAGCCCGTAAGTGTTCGGTATAAAACGTTTAGTTTCTGTTTGAAAAATCAATTTTTGCAAGGATAATGAACATTTGTTTAAGGATAATAGAATTTGTTTTTATTAATAAGACAGTGGCCTTGCTTGTAAGACATTCCATTTATGATTTATGAGATATTTAGTAAGGTTTGATCAATTAACTGGACACAATTTAAAATTATTTAAGTCGACTTTTTAATATGTGTGTCTGCAGTTTATTCGTACATGATATATGTATTATTTTTGTACTGCCCATATACATACAGGATCTGAAGATGACAACAAATTTTGTCAACAGCATTGTGTGTGTGTGTGTGTGTGTGTGTGTGTGTGCACATGTACGCACATGCGTTCATGTGTGTAAACTTAGTTTATTCTTGGATTTTATTGTCCATGACATATCCATTGATTAACTAATTGTAAGTATAGTACTACTGACTGGGAACAGTAATTTTTTAATTGGTAAAAATGTAAAATTTTTACCTTATAGCCTGAACCAATTTTCACTTCTTACAAGCTTCATCAGAGGCTGCCTCCAGGAGCACTGTCCGTCTTGTTCTTGGTTTCTGCTAGAAATTTTATCATGTTTAGTTCATCTTTGTAGTCTTTTTCATCTAGTGGGTTGTTGTTTAGTCTGTGTATCATGGTTCTGAAGGCAGCTAGTTTGTGTTGGAGGAGTTGTGTATTAGTGTGTCAGTTGTAGTGGGTTTCCTGTATATACTGAATTTGTGTCTGTGTTCAAATTTTGTGATAGTGAGGTCTAGGAAGTTTATCCTATTGTTGTGCTTGTATTCAGCAGTAAAGGTTATGTTTTTGTGTATTTTGTTTATGTGGGTTAGTAGCTGTTCGCATTGTCTTTTGTTTCCCTTGTATAGAATTATGATGTCGTCAACGTATCTATGCCAATATAGTATTTAATGTGAGTGTCTGTCATTGTTTGTGAGGATTCTTGTTTTTTCTAAATGTTGTAGAAAGACTTCTGCTCTATTAGCAGAACACTGAACCCATATCCAGCATATTAGCAGAAGTCTTCTGACAACAGAAAACAACAAGTTCATAACACTAACATACATCAATAACCACGATGAAAGAATAGCCCTAAAATTAAAAAAAGCAAGATACAGAATCGCATACAAAACTACAAACAAAACAGAACACCTACAAAGAACAAACAAAATTGATTTACCTGGTGTTTACAAACTAAACTGCTCAGATTGTAACAAATTCTACATAGACCAGACAAGGCTTGCTTCAAATAGAGATGCATTGAAAACACAAAGGCACTACACTCTACCACCAAATCCACCTTTGCAAACCACCTGTTTGAAGCAAACCACACATACACAAACATAAACGCAACATGGATATTCTACACGTACACACAAAAGGCTGAAAACTAGACACTCTTGAACAACTATAAATATACAAACACATAAAAACGGCATCCTAAATGAACAGACGCAATTCAAATCACACGTACTATTCAAACATATCATACCCCACACACACAACATCGATCTTTCAAACGATGGCACCGTCACCAAGAACAAGACAGACAACACTCCTAGTGGCAGCATCTGACAAAGTTTATAAAAAGCGAAAACTGGTTCAGGCTAAGGTAAAAATTTTACATTTTTACCAATTAAAAACTTAGTGTTGCGAGTCAGTAGTATTATACTTACAATCAGTGTATTCCTTTTCTCAATCTATTAAAAAATTACTAGTGGTCGCCCAGTGGTCGAAATTCGACCATAATTCATTAAATTTTTAAGTTTGAACGTTATTGAGGTTCTTTTGTCAAAGAGTATACCTCTATAATCATTGCATATAATTTTTTTGAATTTTGTTCTATTACATCAGCTGCGAGCGTGTACAAATATGTCATTAGCGTGTGTTGTTTGCCTTAATTCCCTGCAATACCTATGAAATTTAAAATGTAATGTTAGTAACAGTTGAAAAAAAAACACAATTACAGCTTGTATTCGTATTTATTTTTTGATATAATTCATTGTCAGTTTTAATTTTTTCATGTTATTATTGAATCAAATAAACACTAATAAAAATGAGACTTGACATTCATAGAAGTATAAGATACATTGTTTTCAATTCCAGTGGATTACATTTCATTTTTGGTAAGGTACAAAATTCGAAAACAGTTTGAAGATTATCTGCTACAAAGCTTATATAATTTTTTAATTTTTTTTCTATGCATTAATTTTCGAGTTATTTGAAAAATATGAAAGATAGGAAAAATGAGGTTTAGCTTGGCTAAGCCATATTTAAAAAGCAATAACGCATTTTTTGACATGTCCTTGGGTTTTTTTATTGCCATACTGACCAGGTTTCGCCAAGGCTACACAGTTATTTTGCCTATCTTTTTCGAATTATATAAAATTTAAATAAAAAATTAATAAAAAATACGTGCCTCGTATTTTTTCATGTATTTTTCATTAAATCAAAAAACCGGGTGGTTAAAAAAATAAATGTTGTCCATTAAACTTAAAATAGTTTGAAAGTGAATTTAATGATTCAGAACTTCTGTGTAAACGATGTTTTTTGTAAAAACTCTTTCATCATTTGCTAAATGCCCTTGGCCATTATATTCGGAAATATAAAATCTCAAACCATCGAATGATCGAACTCTACTTGCTGCGACGTACAATTGACCATGTGTAAAAACTGGCTGCCTCAATAAAATTCCAATTTTTTCAAATGTTTGTCCTTGAGACTTATTTATTGTCATTGCAAATGCAGGCATAATTGGAAATTGAGTTCTTTGAAAGTTAAATGGTAAAACAGTACCGGAATATGTTAAATTTATACATGGAATCAAAATTCTCTTATTGCGTGCGGTTCCAGTTAAAACTTCGCAATCAATAGCATTACGATGCATATACGTGATGCGCATTCTTGTTCCATTGACTAATGCTTCCTTTGTATTTAAGTTTCTGATCAGTAAAACGATGCAATTAACTTTCAATACTAACTTATGTGGTGGCAAACCACTAATAGTCAAAGAATTCAAAAACTCTAGTGGATAGTTATTGATTTCATTGTCATCATCACAAATTATTTTATCGTAGCTATGATATGTTTTTCTGTTCACCTGGTATTCGATTAAGTATATCAGTATTAATAAAAGTACAATCATCATTTTTAGGTGCTAAAATAACTGACTTCAATATGTTATCTGAGAGTATGTTTTCAGAAATATTTCCATACACCTCATTAATAATATTATTTTCATCTCCTATTAATTGCTGAGGTATTTCAATAATATTTTCACCAAACTGAGGGAATTGTGGGGCTTCATCATTACCAATTTTTTTCAAGAATTCGACAAATTCTATTTCACTTGGTAAGGCTCTCATATTTTGAGTAAACGTTACTTTATGAAAATAAACAAATTTATGCCAACTCGTGACACAATTTTCAATTAAAGTTGCACGTGATTCATGTGGGACAACTGGTAAGATTTGCCGAAAATCACCGCACAGAAGTATCGTTTTCACTCCAAATGGTTTATGTTTATCATTTTCATCGCATAGATCCTGCAATAATCTATCTATGATTTTCAACCTTGCAGTGGGCACATAGAAATTTCATCAATAATTATCAATGATGATGAATTTATGTAACGTCCATAGCTACTATTTGTGGTAATATTCGCTACATAATTTTCCAAAATGGGTATAGGCAATTTAAACACATTGTGTAAAGTTCTACCTCCAAGTAATAGAGTTGAAGATATGCCACTGAACGCTGTTGCAATGCAACTAAGATTAAGCGAATTTAATTTGTGAATGATTGCTGTTTGTGTGAATGTTTTTCCACAACCTGCATGAGCGGTTAAACAAAAAACATTAGATCCAGTATCATGGTGCAAAACTTCACGAATCACACGATCAATTAGATTACGCTGTTCAATATTTGCAGTTTCATAATGCTCATAAAACAGAAACTCTTGTTCTATTGGATCAATAGCATTTGCTTCGTCTGTTCTCTGCGAATACATGGGAACTGGTAAACCAAGTTCTTGACATGACAAATCATGAACATTCAAAATATCTTCAATTTCTAAT
Source organism: Magicicada septendecula (assembly GCA_034769895.1). Taxonomy (NCBI): domain Eukaryota; kingdom Metazoa; phylum Arthropoda; class Insecta; order Hemiptera; family Cicadidae; genus Magicicada; species Magicicada septendecula. Next base: position 393,580,685 of record CM068374.1, on the reverse strand, counting down.
AGAGCTGTGTTAAAGGATACTTCTTCGTTGTAATCTCTCAAAAAATGTTCACTAAGATATACTTTAAATTCATTCCATAACGCCAATGCATTGGCTGGCACATTTAATGCACAAATGTAACCAAATAAATTTCGTATTTGTTTTGGTGAATGTAATTCTTTTGCTTCATTTAAACATTCACGCCATTCATTATCATTTGAAGCAATGCCACGAGCATGGCACGCTTCAGCAAAAGAAGTGTGTATAATTCCATTGTATGTTCTAACATCCTCAAATGATTTTGGACCACAGATATGTAATAAAAGCAATCGTAAATGGAAAAGTTCGATATCTTTTGGTGATACTACATATATGCGTGTAATGATTTTATCACCTCCACGCCTTATCTTCTTCCATTTTTTTCGGGAATCTTCCCACACATATGCAAAGGAATTTCAATATACTTATATTCATGCGCTGATTGATCTGATCGATTCAATTCAAAAAATGCTAATAATTTTGTTTGTCTTGCATTTTCAATTGCTTGACGTTCTTGCCCTTCTCGAAAGTAAACATTCAGTCTACGCGGTAAATGAATGTCAAGTCTAAAGATGACATGTGATTGAAAATGCATTGGTAATTCATAGGTGCGCCATACAGCTTCAGTTGATCCGACATAACGGCCATTTAAAAAATTTTTAACTTCATCAATTTGTATTTCTTGACCTGGTTCATTTCTCTCTGAACCTAATTCAACAGATGAACTGTCATAGCCTTTATACACGTATTTATAAATGTATTTAACACTTTTAACTGTAGTGCATACTTCAACATTTATATGGCAATTAAATTTGGCAAGTAAATACGGATTGTATGGTACAACATAACGATTGTCGAGGCAACTACCGCGAACTTCAGAATTAATACCATTATCACGCCTTCTGTATAATGGATATCCATTTAATGATTCACATGTAAATTCATTAAATCGTTTTGGATAATCTTTTGTGCATTTTCCATCTCTCATACATACAGAATTTGGATTAAGTACACCGCATGGACCATGCATCATGTGTTTTACAACATATTCATGTAATGTAGGATGTGTTTGAATGTTAGGAATCTCCGCAGATACAACAATATCAATATCGGTAGCGTTAACAATTTTATCTTGCTCATTTAAAGAGAGTAAAATGTGAGCATGAGGCAATCCTCTCTTTTGAAACTCAATTGTATAAATGAGTGCTTCAACTTTACCGAAGATTTTTTTAGTGTAAGGCCCTCAATTAATGCTTTCAGTTTGGACTTGAATACACGCACAACAATATCAGGTCGAAAATTAGCTGACTCACCTACAACAATATTGCTAACTATTTCAGGCCAACTTGGATTGCAAGTCATTGTAATAAACAAAGAAGGCTTTCCGAAATGTTGTACAATTGACATTGCATCTAAATAATTCTGGTACATATTTCTTGGAGATCCATTGAATGAAGATGGTAAAATTATTCTACGGCCAACATTATTGGCATTGGGCTTCAATTCTAAATAATCTGTTAAATTGTTGTAAACTTCAGACCTAAGACTTGTTTGATTTTGTCGAATGAAATGTAACCTTGTGCCCTCTATTCTCACATACATATCAACTATCCACTGAGAAATAATTTTTGTGAATGGTGCAACATGCTAAAATCTTCTCTAATTGCAAGTCGATAGGCTGCATACTGAAGCATGGTTAATTTATTTCTGGGCACTCTTGAATTAGATGTAGTTGGTACATTATGAGAAATATTGATATGCCACCCAGTATCACCATTTGGAAAAAGTAATGGATATGCTAAAGGGTCCAATGATGAATCCAAAACAGATATTTTTAATGGTACCATTAACTTTTGAAAACGAAACCATATTTCGTTCAAAGGGTGGCTCCTCATCAACTGTACTAAATATTACTGCTACATCAGTTTGAACTGCATCATTATAACGGCGTAGATCTAAATCACGATTTACTTTAATGAGCATACAAATTTCTTTATTTTGATTTTCAACTCTCTGACAATGATCTTTCATTGCAATGAATGACCGAACGAAAGGATTAATGCGTTCCAATTCAAGAAAGATTTCGCGCATTATGTTGTTATTGCATGTTTGATTATAATGTTTGATATAATCTTCATGTAATCTATAATTGACAGCAGTGTCAACATCATAAAAATATAATTGCGCATAACATGGTGAGCGACCATATCCAGCACTCATGGACCTGACCTGTGATAAAAAACATCATGTATTTTAAAATGATACACTCCACACATAACTGTATCCGAAATTTTAGCTTCTGAGCTAACCATAGCAAATGAATTGTATTTACGAATGTTTTCAAAATAATTTTTTGACTTTCTTTTTATTGAAGGTTCATTTGAAGTAAGTCCATCATACAACGATTTAAAGTATTCATTTTGACTTAAGGCCGGTAATATTGCTTTACCCTTATGACAACATGAAGTGAATGCAGTCCTTTCACTTAAAGTGACCTCAGATTCGAAATGTTTTGCATTGCAAAATCTGCATTGTAAATGCATTAATCCACAATCAAAAGTATTAAAATTTCTTGGAATGACATTCAGTGTGCATTTAAATGTTCCCTCAAAATAATTTCATCATTTTTTATACTATTTACACTATTTAAATTTGCATTTGTTCTATTATCATTTTGACTTTTACGCGAATATATATTCCTTCTTCTTTGTCTCTCACTCCGATCCGTCAATGTTATACTATTTACACTATTTAAAGTTGCATTTGGTCTATTATCATTTTGACTTTCATGCGAATATATATTCCTTCTTCTTTGTCTCTCACTCCGACCTGTCAATGTTCTATGTCGAGGCATAATGGAAGTAGGTGCGAATATCTGAATGTAAAAAAAAACATGCAATGAAATTACTGAAACTAAGATTAGATAGGGTTTAATTTAAAAATAATAAAATGTACTCACTTTTTGAAACCACCAATAATAATTAGGCGAGAGTAAGTCAATTCAAATTGCTGCTACAAAATTTTCCTTTTGCAACAGGTGTATATTAAGCAAGCTGTATTTCACTTTCAACTGCACATTAATATATAAAACACAGATATCTAATATACAAAATATAAAATAAACGCTTTTTTGCCTTGACATACACTCCACAGACTATTGAAAAAGGAACATTTGAAATCACACAAAATTCACAGCTCATTCAGTCAATCTGTCAGTAATTATTTTTTGGCAACATTTTAAAATTCTTTGGCGACAATCTCTACTCTGTGCGACTGTTTGACCACAGACTATTATGTGTTTGACATTGGCAGTATGAACGTACACTAAAATGAAAAAATTATAATTTTATTGCCTGGCAACAAAATTATTTTATTTTTAACAATTACCATTGTTTGAAAAAGTTTAAATGAATTTTCAAGTGCAAATGAATGTTTTATTTAATTTAATTTAATGTATTTGTAACACATATTATATATAAATTTTAGCTTTCTTCACTCCTTCTCCATATAAACTTTAACTATGCCAAATCTCACACTCCTCCGTGCGCGCAATATGCTTAAAAAGGGGTAGAAAATTTTCTCTTCACGTATTAATATATAAGATAATTGTATCAATGTAGTTTCAAAATGTCTTTTTGTGTGATATTTTGAGTATAATTTATATCCACTCAGCTAGTTAGTCATGAGTGAAAGGAGACTGATATTGACTATCGCTGTAAGCACCTATTATATATAAACATAATCTTGTTCCAAACACACTGGGACTGTTTTTTCTTTTTTTTTTTTAAGTTTGGTTTTTTGAGTTTGTCCCAAGGAAATGGTCATGTCAAAGACGAACTAAACACGATAACATATCTAGCAGAATCCAACGGATACAACAGAACAATAGTCAATAAACTCCTACACAAAACAGACAAAGGCAGAAAACAACAAATTCATAACACTAACATACATCAACGAGCCTCGTGGTGGTCTAGTGGCTAGCGCGGGTGCTTGATGCGCTCGTGGTCCTGGGTTCAATTCCTGGCGGAGGCTCCGTATGGCATGCACTCAGTGCCGTGAGGCCAAACTGAGTAGGCGCTGAGATAACAGCACCGCCTCCTGGCTGTGAATACCGCAACTAGCGGCTGGTGGCACGTTGTACTAGCCATGCAACCGTCACATTGCACACAACAGCCGTGCAGTATGCCTTGGTCCTTTCAGGGACTGTTGAGCGGAGGTTTGACTTGACTAAATCTAATGACTAAATACATCAACAACCAAACTGAAAATATCGGTATGGAGAACCATACATGACTTCCATGTTCTAAGATTTATATTTAAAATCATTTTTGAAATGAAATATTACTACAGAAACTACTTCTTTCTACTTACTGCTTCAGCCTTAACCACAGTACTGTGGTCACTAACGTATACCACCTCACATTATCGCACTCGATTTTCACTGATGATGGAAGTCGATGGCATTGCCGAAACGTCTGGTTTTGTAGAAAACACTGGACTACGGCCAAACATCCCGGGAAGGAATTTTAACAAAAACTACTTCTTTGTTGCCGATAACGTTGTACAATAAAAAAATTGCATAAAATTAATGGCTTGTATAAGTTAATGTTTGATCTCCATTAAGTAGTGCTCAAGTTTCCAAAGTTTTAATATTATGATGTCCGTAATTAAAACATCAGAGCAGGTTTAGTGTGTATGAGGGTACACCGTGGACAAAAATTTTCAACATTTCCTATTGAGCGTTGCTACAGTGTTCCTAGTTGCAGCGTTCCTATCAAGCTGCGAATCTACAGTGTATGTTTCACAGAACAAACACACGAAAAAGAAGGAGCGCTCCGAAGTCACACATGGACCCTCAGTATCTTGCAGAAGATTCATTCCCTAAAGACGAAAAGTCTGTCAAGTCAGTGGGAATTGTGACAAAGAATATTTGGTGAATGAACTATATCTTCACGGCTGATACGCATCGGCACAGGAATGTAAAATTGTCAGCAAGGGAGCGAATTCGCCCACAAGTGTGCGCTCAGGCGGCCAACATTCTCAGGCGTTTGGTCATGTATGAACAAATACCTCAGCGCTGTGTGCGCAGAGAACAAAGCAGTCGACTACAAAACACCCATCCGGCCGGATGAACACATAGGCTCGCGAGCCGAAAGTTTAGTAAAATTGTAAAAAATGTGTTAATAAAAAGTGCAACAGCAAAGTCAGAAGTGAAGTTTCTAAATTACAAACAGTTAAAGGTATTTTCCGGATTTTTACGTAAAAACAGGGACACAACAACGGACCACACATGCAGGATGAGTACTCTTCAAAACTAGTAACAATATAGACCAATTATTCACAGACCTACTAAAATGTATCAATAATAAAGAGATCTCTATATTAGGGGGAAAATTTAAATATTGTGTGAATGAGAGTATGTACAAGTACTGGGTTGTCCTTACATAATCTAAGTAATTAATAACTTGTAATTTAGTTAACCAGTTGTATGTAATGGTCATTAATGAATGCCAAAGAAAAATGAATGCAAAATTTTGTCGGTAGTAGTCATGTTTTTAATATTTAAATCTGTTTAAATTTGGATGACTATATAAAAGAGAAGTCATACTAGTATTTTATAAAAAAGAATTACATACAGAGAATAAATATCTTTTAAAATGAATAAAATGGATTAATAGCGTAACCATGCGTTAAGTCAATTATTACGCCAAATTAACATCACTTATCCTGTATAGAAAATTTCGCCTAATGAACCTGGTAAGTAAGTGAAAGTGTTTTAAGGTCTCCATATCTGTCCTTTAAAGATGTTGGTGGCGACCTATGAGTAATTTGGAGTCTTCTGTTTTGGTAAGTCAGTGTAAAGTGTAATCAGAGCGAGTGCGTAAAAAGATTGCACGCAGTAAGTAGAAGTCACGTGGTGGAAATTGGTAAGGTACAGTAATAGAACATAACAAACTTAGAATCATGTTTTATAAAATGATCAATTTTGGTGGAAGGGCATTATATAACGTTGCAGAACTCAGACCCTATAAGGGATCCACAAATATAATATAGCTGTAAGAGAAGTAAACTAATTTGAAGCATAATGATCAATAACTATACAAAGGTAATGAGAGAATAAAAAGAAAAATAGTAGACAAAGATAATAAATGAGTGAATAGACTAGACTGACAGACAAATGACTGTGACCCAACCCCAGTGATTGGCCAAATAAAGGCTATAAAATAAAAAGTAAACGAATAAAAAACCTAACCAATATTTCATTTTGTAGCGTGTATTACCCAAGTTATGTAAAAGAAAGTACACCACCAGTAATAAACATGTAAACCCATTGTTATTATATTATGATGATAAAAATACTACCAAGAAAGGGTAGAATAGAATCGAATTGTAAAGACTTGATGAAGGAATTATAGGGACTAATGTTAATAGCCCAAAAAACTAACTTTACACAAAGTTGTATGACTAACTTTGTGATTTAGAATGTTACGTGTTTTAAAACAACATTATTAATATAAAAACAAACACATGAGGTTTTAAAACTGACTTTAAAATTAGATTTGTCAAAACTAATTTAAACCAAGAGTGAGAGGTAGGTAGTGAGTGTAAATGATAACCAGTGAACCAAACTAATATATGATAGCAACAGTGATTGTAAAACTTAAAGAATTTGAAGATGAATCACTACTGTGAATTTAAAGAGAGTGTATTACAAATGTGACTGTAGTTTAATAAACACTTAACCAGTGTAATCAGTGAAGGTGATAGATAGGATAGGGATGAGTTAATATAAACAATTAATAGTAGTAATAAAAGAAAAGAACAGTGGTAATAAACAATACTAAAATGTTGATAGATAAACAACAAGAAACATTAGTAGTCTGTAGAACCTATGGTATAAGAATCATGATAGACGATTATTAAAAGATAAGTTTTAGTAGAAAATAAGATCAATTTAAAAACCATATTGTTAGATTTAATTAAAGGAATTCTTTTGTTAAATTAAGAAATAATGTTAAATGTTCATACAAATGGTAGACAACAAAGTTAGTATGTCAACCAATGTTATTGTGTTAATAACTAAGAAACAAATTACTTACGATTTAAATAATAGTAAAACATCCTATGTTACAAAATAGTAATAAGGATGGTGATCACAATATTGTAAATGGTGTCAAGACACCATGCACCAAAGTTGTTGTTAGTTTATCTAAAAAAGTTGTATTTTAAAAGAAGGAATGGGGCTGGATCATGGGAAGACCATAAACCATTTTAATGTTATATGTTACCATAGAAAGATTAAGTGGTAAAAAGTTTGTGTTAGAAATATTAGAAAATACAGACAAGCAATTGTATAAATTTAATAATCACAATAGTACTCACCATTGTAATAAGATAGGAAAAAAGGATGTTAGACAAATGAACTAGCAAAGGTCAAGGAATGATTTTTTAAAATTATAATAACATTTATTTATTGTAAAATGGCCCAAAGTCATCCAAAAGTAGACACTATAACTAAGTAATGGCAAGCAGAACATATGAAAGTAATAAGTAATGTTTAAATTGTGTAAATTAAGAAATTCCATACATTTATAGCTTAGGCCTATAAAATGCATAACTGTCAAAATTCAGAAAAAGCAATATATAAACAATTAACCATTGTATTTGAGAAATAAGACAAAGTGACTTGTTAATTTCAATTATCTAACCATAAAAGTATGTCAGAAATAGAGTAAACATAAAAAATAAGTGAAATATGTAATAAAATAACGTTAGCAAATTGGTCAAAACGTTGATACAGGACCAAGCCCAGCATTATGGGATATAAAATTAATCTTTGAAAGAAAATAAATACATTGATGTTAATATCTCACACATTGGTAATAACACCAATGAATTATAGCAATTATAAAATATTAGGTCAATTTGGGGCCAAAAACCCAAGCTTTCATAACAATGTAAACAAAATTCTTAACCAATCAGAAGCAGGGAATTAGGCTTAGAGTTATGAAAACCGTTAGAATTTTTAGACAGTCCATTATTAACGCTCAAGGTATGCAGATGCCAAACTGAATCTGCTCTAATTAAAAAGTAATAAGAGGGAAATGTACTCAAAATGAACAAATATGAATAGTAGAAATTGAATCTGGATCCATTGAACACATGATGAAACCATAAATCAAAATTCAATAATTGAAATTAAAAAAAAAAATTGACTAAATAAAATAGAAAAAAAGAAAACCCGAATGATGAAGAACTAAATACTATAATCAACAATATTTTGAAGAATTACCTGGGACTAATCAGAAGAAACAACAAGATTTTGTTAAGTATAAATGACTTCTAAATATTATTTTGGTGTGTATATAATAAGACTTCTATATAATTGCAAATAAAATTAATTAACTTTTCCACAACACAATAACTCTCACTCTGAACTTGGTATAATAAATTCTTTCAAAGATTAGTTGAAACTATATCATAAAAAAAAAACTGAACAACTTCACAAACCTTTATTGAAAAATTATTTAAAACTGCATCAGCCTATTTGAAACTGTAACTTAACCTCTATGCGACGCTTATAAGTCGACACACTCTTTAGACACTAAGAACTGAGTTGTAAGTAAACCTGTATACCTAGTATTTAATTAACATTGATGTAAGGTTGTGTACCTTCATAAACATCTTGCTTTATTTTATTGTAATCCAAAGAACTTATTCATCGTTCTGAACAAAACATTGTATCATTAACCAGAACACTTGAAGACACGCCTGACCACCCGATGAGCGAGTAAAATTTAATAGCTGGAGCAAACGTTTTTATAATAACAAATATTTTGTACTTAACTTATAAATAATCAGCGAATCTGGACACTAATAAATTAGTACTGAACACTATAATCGTTCCTTGTTTTATTTGGTATATGTCTTAAAAATTGTGTACTTTAGCAGTGAAGAAAATTTTTACCAGAATTATAGGTTGGCAACACTTCAGATTCCACTCGAGATTTGAATTCGCGCCAGTCCGTTTGGGTAAGTTTAAATTATTATCGAAGAAAAAGAAGACGACGCAGGAAGAAACTTTTAATTGTTTTTAGTAAAAAAATTTGGCGCCTATCGGGAATGAAGGTACATTAATATAAGGACAGGTAAGGAGAAGAACGATACACATTTGGTACTGTTTATTAGTTCGTTCGCAATTGTCATCGTTAGCGATAGACTGAAGATCAACGCCGAGGCGAGTCACGTTACATAATCAATTACTGATCAAACAAAATATAGAAGGACGCTATTGGCTTCTTTATAAATTGACGCCAACAACTTGGGGCTTTTAAAAGAGGTACAGAAGTACGTTATAATATATATTTCTTTGATGCCCAGATGCTTCAGTAGTTTATACCTAACAATGTAGAATTATTTTTTATTGTTGAAGTTTTAAATTAGGTCTTATCTGTAGCCAAAATATTACTTTAGATTATTTCCAGTTATATGTAACATACATTTTGGCAACTATCAGTTTTAGTATATATTTTTGTTTAAGAAGGCTTGTGTCCTATGTTCAGGAAGTAATCCACCTTCCCACTCAAGTTTCAAGATAGTAATAGGCAGAAAACCAAGCGGAGGTAACTGCACTATTCGGCCAGAATTTGGAACGAGTGCGAAAACTCTATTCAAAATTGCATGCTCTAAGTTCACGCCAGAATCCCGTATCAGAGGCAGTGTATTGATTTATGAGTTTTACAGTGAGCCTCAACGAAGAGAGGATGGAACCAGTGAGTATATTGCATCTGATGCCTATTAGCTATCTTGTCATGTACTACTTTTGAATAGACTTGTAATCTTTTTTTTCTGTAAAAATATGGTTTCTTAAAATTGCATTAAAAACTTCACTGCTAATTGAAGCAGAATTTAATTAATTGCATTAAAAACTAGCATCACATATAAGTTTTGTGTATAAGAAAAAGTAGAACGTAACAGAGTTAAAGAATACCCAGCTAATGGGTAACATTTCATTGTCAAGTTTTATTCTTTTACTTCTAACTGTAACATAAATAAAAATTGTTAATAACCTCATTGTTTTAAGATTATTTCTTGTGTTAACGTATGTGACAAAATTTTTCATTTGATTCCCTAGACTAATCTCATAAATACTGGGTAATTGTTTTACTACAATGTTGGCTGTGCTATACGAGGGTGGTCTGAAAGGTTCTCGGCCTAAAAATAAAAAAAAAACAAATTTATAATTTCAAAAATATTTTTATTTTTCAACATAATCTCCTTTTAGCATAACACATTTATTCCAGTGACGTTCCAATGCCACTATACCATCCCTGAAGTGGTTTTCGGCAATGTATGCAAAATAGCCGTCTACAGCTGAAACCTCTTGATCCGATGAAAACGTTGACCAGTGAGAAAGAGTTTTGAGTTTTGGGAAAAGAAGAACGCCTGAGGGAGCCAGATCTGGAGAATAGGGAGGATGTTCCAAAAATTCATAGTGGAGTTCTCATAATTTCCCTTTGCCAAACCACTTTTGTGGGCAGGTGCGTTGTTTAGTAAGAAGAATGTTGATTGAAAATGTGTATTTAGTTGATTCGCCAGGATGCAGAAATGATGAAGAGAGTGGACTGTATACAATTTATTTATTTGAATTCAGAAGTACATTTGAAATATGAAGTTAGCAGTTGTTATGAATCACAGGTTGGCTAATAAGCATGATGTATGTACAACGTATCAAAAATATTAAATTACATTAATATCGGGCCTAATGGGCCATAAGTAAAGTGCGTTGGCCTAAGGCCTACATTGAATGTCGCGAAAAGGAAAAATATGACAGTGAAGGCGGGCGTGCCGACCGCTGCTTTCAAGTGTTTGAGACGTACTGTACAGAGCTTCGACATGAATAATCAGATTAGAACAAAAAGTAAAGAGCAGATTAGCCAACCTATAAAGTAAAATTATCGCGCTACTGCACATAAGCTGCCCGTCAAAATCAATCGATTTTTTACCACCTTTTTAGTAAATTATTATACATTTTGTAACTTAGTTTAAAACATACAGTGTTCTTAATAATGAGAGTTAGTTTCAAGGGTAAGTTGAACTTTGAGTTATAATATTAGATAACAGCTGTACGTTAATGGTTTAGCGATAAGCATGAATAAGATAAGCCTTAAAGATAAGCGTTTGTAAGCCAAGGTTGGCGAACAACTGACTTCAAACATGAACAAAAATGTCTGCGTTGGCAAGTGTTGCCGTCACATATTGTATGTGTACAATATCGAACGTTATGAAACATGAAAAAATACATAATTAGACAATGCTTAATAATGTATGATCGGAAGCTCATCACATGATGGCCCGATAGTTTGTAACCCTATGCATGTCATAGATGGTTACCGTGAAATAGTTGAGGCCAGTAGACCTGTACAGAGAATTATTTACATGAACAAAATTGCCACAAATTACATGTTTAAGCGTAGATTTAGCATGGTGTCATGTATTGACCAAGTCATGCTGTTCCTGATGTTTCAGGAACTTACAATATGTAGTTATGTAAGAACAAGCTATAGGTAGCTGACTGAATGCAAGCACAAATATGATGACATGTATGTCATAATTTAAACAGAAATAATAATTGTGCAATGCTTAATCACAAAATATAAATACAATATAAAATAAATCTAGACGTGGCATGGTTACATGCAGTAGACGCAAAAAACGATAGGTTTTATATAAACACAAGTTATATAATGAATACAATAAACAACAATTTAGTTAATTACAATATGAATAATTGCAATGGCATAAGTAACAAATACGATTCTGTGATTACAAACGTAGTACATGAGTTGAACAATCTAAAAGATATTCACAGAACAATAAATCACACATATTAGCAACTGTGTAAAGAAATGCATGCATGGTTGCGCAACTGCAAAACATGCAAATATTATATAACAAATTTTTATAAAATAATACCACCAAAAAACATGACACATACCCAAAACATCAAAATGTAAACGTGTAAGACATAGTATGCCACACAAAATTAACATACAAATACAAAATAGTAATATACCACCATAAAACTATGATGATTATAGAAGCACGCAATGGCGCAAAATTGATATGAAAATGTTGTGATAATGCATCACAATTAAGTTGACCAAATGGTCATAATAAGTAATAAGCCAATGGCTGAGTAAAATAGCATTGTGCTAAGTGATCATAATAATCTTGTCACATCTCGTCCCGTGCTGGCAACAGACATAACTTATGTACTGGTCTCCGCAAAACACCAGTAGGTGTGCGAATGTCTACGACTAGAATTAAGTTATCTGGGCCGGGAAATGTGGCGGTAATTACACCAAATTTCCAGGCTAATGGAGGTAAATTATCCTCAATAAGCAAAACTAGGTCACCAATGGAAACATTATCCTTAGCGAATTTCCATTTGTGACGTTGTTGCAACTGGTGCAAGTAGTCGCGAGACCATGCCTTCCAAATGCCTTGGACAAACCTTTGTAGAAGTTGCCAACGCCCAAGACGAGAAATAGGAATGTGAGATAAGTCTGGGTCCGGTATCGCCGTTAATGGTGCGCAAATCAAAAAATGGCCAGGTGTGAGTGGCACCGGATCATTTACATCCGAAGAGATGGCAAATAAAGGTCGAGAGTTCAGACATGCCTCTATCTGAGACAAAACTGTCGTAAACTCCTCGAAGGTGAGTATAGATTTGCCTACCACGCGGCGCAGATGAAACTTCAAACTCTTTATGCCGCTCTCCCAAAGGCCACCGAAATGAGGTGACGAGGGCGGAATAAATGACCATGATATCCCCTGAGAGGATGTGAATGACTTGAGCGAAGAGATGGCATCCTTATTATGCCAAAGGTTGTAGAGATCATGTAGGATATTCCGGGCCTTCCTAAAGTTTGTGCCATTATCGGAGTATAATTGACTGGGTATGCCCCTGCGGGCCATGAAACGACGTAATGCAGCTATAAACGCACTGGCAGTAAGGTCGGAAACCAATTCCAGGTGAATGGCCCTAGTCGGTAAGCAAATAAACAAAGACACGTATGCCTTAGAAAGAGTTCTGGATTTCTGCCCGCCATGACGGATCATGAAGGGACCGCCATAATCAACCGCGCAGAATAGAAACGGCCTTGAAGGAGTGACTCTAGGAGATGGTAAAATACCAAGCCTCTGAACCTGCTGTTTGGCACTAAACCTGAGACACTTGACACGTTTACGAATGATGGAGCGAATGACTATCCTGGCATTAACAATCCACCAACGTTGACGCAGTGAGTGATGCACGAGTTGAGCACCAGCGTGAAGTAAACGAATATGTTCGCGTTCAATGATGAGGCGAGTAATATGCGCCGATGGGGGTAAGACAATAGGATGTTTAGCGTCGTACGGTAATTGCGACTGCTGTAATCGCCCGCCCACGCCTATCATTCCAGAATCATCAAGAAACGGGTCGAGAGAAGCCAACTTACTCCTAATGGAAACAGAAGATCCGTTACGAAGACAATTAATTTCGGCTGCGAAGTGGATCGACTGAGATTGTTTTATAAAGAAATTGAGAGCATGATGAATTTCGACAGGGGTAAGATCACCCGTAAATTTGTCAGCACTTGAGAGTCTAATATTTCTGATGAACCGAAAACAGTAAGCGTATACGCGCGTTAGACGATGCAACGAGGAAAAGTCCAAAGAAAGTTCGATAGCCAGGGTAGACATTAGAGAGAGGTTATAGGTATGTTTCTCTTCCGCAGTGACTTCAGAAGACGATGGAGTGGAAGGTAAAAAGGGTGGGAAAGGATTGGACTCTGGCGATTGAGACAAACAAGTGGGACCGTGCCACCAAAGCGAGCAATCGCGCAAAACGTCAGGAGAGATAATATCAGCAGGATTGTGTCTAGAATTGATGTGATGCCAAGTATAAGTTTGCGTAAGACGCTGAATTTCAGCAACACGATTAGCAACGTATGTTTTCCACCTCGTAGACTGGGCATGGATCCAGTAAAGAGACACCATAGAGTCAGAATACAAATGAACACTATCAATGAACGAATAAAGAGCAGGAACGACCTTAAATACGAGTCGCGATAACAACAAGCAAGCGCAGAGTTCGATGCGAGGTAATGACACCTGTCGTAAGGAAGCTACGCGAGATTTAGAACACAGGAGATGACAAGAGGTCGATGAATCTTGATAAATGACTCTGACATAAATACAACAGCCAAACCCTCTTTCAGAAGCATCCGAAAAACCATGTAATTCAACTGTACTTGTCTCACGCTTACAACGAATAGATCGTGGGATCACAATTTTGCTAATCAGACCCAATTTGTCGCACAAAGAATGCCAATCCGAACGTGATTGGCTGGAGATCGGTTCATCCCAACCAAGCTTGCAAAGCCAGAGTTGCTGCAAAAACTGTTTGTACAAAAAGACAACGGGACCGATCAGTCCAAGAGGATCGTATATGCCTGCAATAATCGAGAGAATTCTCCTCTTGGAGATGCTTGATTCAACTGGGAATGATTTAATGTTGAACAGAAATGAATCGGCAGTATTATTCCAGAGAATGCCTAGGGTACACACATTGTCCTGTTTGTTTAGGGGGCGTGATAAATTGTCATGATTTGCGACCACTGTGTGTTCATTAGATGCCCATTTATGCAACGTGAAACCATATTGACTTAATAACGCACCTAGATCAGATTTCAGCTTGGTCAGATCAGAGATGGTGTCCAACCAGTAAGCAGATCGTCAACATAGAAATCGTTCGTTATAGCTAACGCCGCATCAGGAAAGGAAGCTTGATGGTCCCTACCAATTTGTACAAGACAGCGAGTGGCCAAAAACGAAGCACTAGCCGTGCCGTAGGTTACCGTTCGCCATGCAAAATGTTTAAATGGTTCGAGAGGAGAATCACGCCACAGAATGCGTTGATAGTGACAATCCCCTTCAGCTACGCGAATTTGTCGATACATCTTCACGATGTCGGCGATGAGAACATATTTATGTATGCGGAAATGCAAAAGAATGGAAAAAAGGTCTTGTTGAACATTCGGGCCTACCAACAATATGTCATTTAGAGAAAGGCCATTGGTAGTCTTGGACGAACCATCAAAAACGACGCGCAGTTTTGTGGTCAAGCTAGACTGTTTAAATACGGCATGGTGAGGCAGATAGTAATTATTTGACGCTCCTGAATTGATAGCGCAATTATTGATAAGCGTCATGTGCCCAAGATCCTTATATTCGTTAATAAAGTCTGCGTCTAATAAAGTCTAGCATCACGCCTAAATCGACGCTTTAAGTTCAAGAATCTTGCTTCAGCATTGGTGTAAGATTCCCCCAAGTGGAGATTATCGGGCTTAAATGGGAGTGAAACCACGAACCTACCCTCGTGGTTGCGCTGTGTAGAGCGCACGAAATGCTCTTCACAGGCTGACTCGTTATCAGGGGTGTTGTCAGGGATTGTTTCTGCTTCCCAAAATCTTTCGAGAGACTGCAGAATTTGACTGTCGTTGTTCCTAGCTAGGAACGAAACAGCAGGACCCTCGTTGCGGCAGTGTTTGGGCAAATTGCCAGCCAAAATGTAGCCTAGCTTTGTTTCCTGAATGATGGGAAAATTAGGGTCGCGTATGTATTTATTAGCTAAAATTAAGTCCAGGTAAAATTGTGCCCCTAAGAGTATGTCGATTTGTGACGATATGTTGAAATCTTGGTCAGCCAGAAAAATGTTGCTCGGAATGTGGAATTGATTTATGTCAAACGATTTTGCCGGCAGATTGTGGGTTAACATAGATAAGATAGCACATTTTGCCTCGAAGCTATATCTCTGATAACGAGAAATAATGCGTATAGACGCAAGATCAGTTGCATAACACGCTGTATTGTTTATACCCGTAATTGGTATGTTGGATTTAGTTAAATTAAGCTGTAATTTCCTTGCAAATGATTTTGTGCAAAAATTTATTTGTGGCCCGGCGTCTAAAAGAACTCTTGCCCTATGTCTGTTGCCAGCCTGGTCAATGACAAATACAACTGCTGTTGATAAAAGGACATTGTTCGTGGATTGTAATTTGAGCGAACAATAGTTACTGCTGGCAGATATTGATTTCGGCACGTTGTTCGCGTGCAACAATGTGTGGTGTCGTTTTGAACAGATCTTACACACCTGCTTATTCTTACAGCTAGATACAAGATGATCTGATCTAAGACAATTGATACAACATTTATGACTTGATACAAATTGTCCCCGCTCAGCGGTGCTTAATGTACGAAATTTATCACATATGTAAAGCGGGTGATTAGATTTACAACACAAACATGAATAATTGCTTGCCGCTGAGTGATAACTCTTAAATGTAGTACTGCCAGCAGTGTTTCTTGATTTATATTTATCATATTTATTGTTAAGTCTTAAATTAGGTTTGTTGAGTTGCTGTCCGGCTTCGATAGGCAGTGTATTTTCTAACAGCTGTCTACGTGAGTTTAAAAAATGAGTGAAATCTTGAAAGTTAGGTAAATTGTCAGGGTCTATTGACTCCTTCCATAGTTTAAAGGTAGTAGGGTCGAGTTTAGTTGATAATAATTGTATAATAATAAATTCAAATGAATTCACTGACAGTTGCATTGCCGCCAGTGAATTAACGGAAGACGTTATTGTGTTTGTGAATTCTGCCAAACTTTGGACAGAGTCCTTAATTGTCGACTTGACTTGAAGTAAATTTTGAACATAGCATTTTGCTAGTATGAACTTGTTGTCATACCTTTCGGACAGCAAACTCAACGCTATTGAATAATTTTCCTTACAGATGGGTAGTGACTTAATTAAATCTAAAGGTTCATTTTTTAAAGAAGAATGTAAATAATGTAACTTCTGCACTGGCGTTAAATCGGATCTTGTATGCACTAAGTCCATAAAAATTGAATGAAAATGCTGCCATTCCAATATGTTGCCTGAGAAGCAGGGCAAACTTATTGGTTTTAATTGCATGTGTGTCGATAATACGGGAGGTACAGTCTGAACATTAAATGTATCAAGTAATTGCAAAATATTTGCTTCAGTCGAATATAGCATTTCTTCGACCTCAACTCGGTCTTCTTGAGCCGCGCTCATGTCTTTACAAGTAAGTTCTATTTCAGACTGCACCTCATCGTACTTCGATGCCAAGCTTTTCAGACTTTCTAGCCTTACTGTTAAAAAATGTTTTGTGCTGGAATTTATATCAAAGTTATTTACGGCAGATTGTATTCGCACTATTGCGGACTTTAAGCCCCTCTCTTTCTGGTTAACTCTTTGAGGCCTTCTTCAGCCATTGTACGCACCTTGTTATGCTGTTATTGAGGTGATACCTTGTAGGCGATGTCCTGCAGCGTCGACGCCTTGGAGAAGATGGCAAACACAGCTCGGAGAGATGACCGCCTTCTTTGAAGCACTATAGCTCGCAGGCACTTGAGATGATGTTGTCAGAAGGCTCAAAGGTGACGAGCGAAATGCCGATGGAAATCACGCCACGGTCGTATCAGCGGATGGCGTGTAACAACCAACTTCTGACCACTGTTTTCACTGTTGTTTGGATTCTGGTATGTAGTGGTACATCCAGGTTTCATCCATTGTAATAAACTGACCCAGAAAATCTGTTTTGTTCTCATTAAAAACTTTCCAAGCACTGTTCAGATATTTTCATGCTCATTCGTTTTTGGTCTGCTATGAGCAAGTGCAGCACTCACCTACCACAAACCTTTTCATTTGCAATTCCTCACGTAAATTATGTCCAATTTCAAAATGACTATAGTCTCAGCAATTTCATGCACTTGAATTTGGCAATTGACCAAAACAATATTATACACTTTTTTGATGGTTCCTGTAGTTGCTGCTGTTTTTGGATTCCTTCGCGTGGATCATCTTCCAGGCTGGTACAACCACGTTTAAACTTGGTAGCCCATTTTTTAACTCTTGAAATTGAAGGAGAAGAGTTTCCATACACTTTAACGAACCTTGAATAAATTTTGCTTGGTGTTAAACCTTCTTTCATAAAGAACTTTATGACCTCATGATAATAAATTTTTCCCATTTTAAGGAATACAGACAACACTTTGTTTCAAACAGCTGTATAATACAAATTATTTTATAGAGTGACCAGGAATTGCAAACGCATCCTAACAATAGATGTAGTACCAACCTAAGAAAAAAAATTCGCGATAGTGCTGCCACCTAAGGTCGATGCTGAGAACTTTTCAGACTGCCCTCGTAATTCCTTTCAACACACTACACCAAACTCAAGTGAAACTTCTATATACATCTGCACAAATATTACAAATAGAAGTAAATTAACATCAAATTTGATTCACTGAATCAGATGATGTTATGTTAGGCTCATGTAATACATGCCAGTTGTTTTTGAAAAAGGCAAAATAATGTACTTTACCCCTTCTCCTTGACAACTGCTGACTTTGTAGTATAGAATTTCTTGTGTATAGTGCAGAGCAGTTTAATTATCATGAATTTATACCATTATATCGGAGTTATTTTGTAATGGTAGAGAAGAAAAGTATACCAAAGAGAAGTAAAGTAAATGGTAGGGTCCAAAAAGTATACTGTTAAGAAAAGCCCAAAAATCAAAACCCAGATTTCCCAACTGCGCCTTGACAGGGTGCACGATAACTCCTTCACTTTCCCCAGTAAATAAAATGAACTAAAACACTAAACAACACAAAATCTCAAAGTTACATTCCAGATTCATTAGACAAACCCGTTGAGCCAGGTTAGGTTAAGGTAAGGTGACACTCAAAAGAACTTGACACATGTTTATTTTAATATGCATTATTTTATACTCCTTTATGATTTTTTTGGCACATTTACAGTTCAAGGGTATTTACAATGCAAATAGCAAAATTAAAAATATCTTACCCAAAATGTATACATGTATTTATTTCTCTTTAAAATTTTTCTCCAATTCTATAATGCATAAATTATATAATTGACTCAATTGTTATACAAAAGTATGCTTTATGTTAATTTTACTAGATTCATTTGTTCACGCCACAAGGTGATCCAGAACTTATTATCTCGTGGACTGTTTTTATCTTGACAATGTTTGTCCTTAATTAAGAATTTATTTATTTTTTATTATAATTTAATGAAAAGACTTATTAAATTATAAAACAGTAAAAATTAGTATACAGACATATCCCTTAATAATTATTGTTATTTCATTCTCCACTTACTTGTGGAGTAGCTGCTTGATTTTAACATATAAGAAATAGTAGATGTTAGGAAGTGCTTTAGAGAACATTTACTGTGCTTTTTCTAGTGTACAATAACAATGAATGAGATGTTATCGTCAGTAAAGCACGTTGTTAGCACCATTTCAGAATTGGTGGCAACATAATAACAATTGCTGTGATATAATTAAAATATTAATTGTAAAATGTTTTCGAAAAACTGTACCTTCATCTCAACCAGCTGTTTGTAACATGAATAATTTGTTTGAACAGACTGGATAGTATAGGATCTTGCTTGTTTAGGTAGGTCTAATTCTGTTACTAAAGAAGGAAATCTTGCCTCTGTACCAGAAAGTTACAATCATCTATAAAATGAAAAAATCTCAAGAACGGAAGTCTGAAAGATGGCAAAATACAGAGGCTCAGACTATATATATTGTTATGACATTACAGAACAGTCTACGTGTTTATCGAATGTTCCACAGGAATCTGGTTGTTTGTGTGTGGCATACGTGATTTTCGACGCATTATCTAGACTGTGACAGAAGCCGCGCGAACTGTGTCAAGGCCTCAATGAATTATGCTCTAATGTTTTCCTTTATTGTTAATGCGCAGTATAGAATATTCTAGCATTTCAGTGGGGTATAAATACAAATACTCAACAACATTCAGTTTCAGTTTGAGTAGCAAGTTATTGTTGGGCGATTACTCTGTGCGTTCAAGTGGTCATTAGTGAAGTGTTGTGTTTTATAATCAGGCGTTTTACAATTGTGTTTTATAATAGTTGACATTTTATTGCGTCTGAACAAGTTTTGTTTGATTTGTTGTAAGAGACTGTCTTGTTAATTATGAACTGTTTAACTGTGATAATTAAAGCTGGTGATTAGCAATGTAATTGGTGTCTTCTATTTTGTTTTCCACGGTACCATACAACTATCAGTAGACCATCATAACAACATGTAATTTATTTCATGAAGTACATCTCAATGAAGGTGAAGCTGATATGAGTATGGAATTCTGGAAGTGGTATATAATATTACAAGAAGCCAATGGAAAGTTTTACTAAACAATTTTGTGGAGTGATAAAGCAAATGAAAGAATAAACAGGGACAACTGTATTTACTGGGAATGTCAGTGTGTGATGGAATCTGCTGATGGATGATCATACCTTCTTTTGCCCAGACTGTTACCTCTTAGAATTACCTTGAAATACTTGTGATGTGATAATAATACTAGATAACACTCCATTAACACAATGCCTTTAACCATTTTGGAAGAAGTTAATATAGAAACAAGTTGATGTGCTCTTTACTGTGAGAAACTTCTTGAATGATAGATTTGGCAAATGTGAACTGATTAGCAGATGTGGTATAAATCAGTGGCCTTCTGGTTCACCGGGTCATAGCCCAATGGACTTTCCAGTGTGGAGAATATGAAAAGTGAAGTCTGTTTTATAGAAAATTCAGAATTTAGACCAATTAAAAGAATCTGTTGATCTATATCTCAATGGTTTTTATATCACAACATTAGTGAATATGTTGATCTTCATTAGTGTCTGTACGTGCTTCTATAAGTGCCCATCAATAAACATATTGAAACTACTCAATTATTTGAATTAATATTTATAATATCTTATCTTACCTTCAGGTTCTTGTCCAAGGTCGTACAGACGAAAATCAGCTGCAGACAAGGTTATTTGGATTGACGTTTCAAAATAATTGTTCTAACACCAATTTTTGTATTCTAAACAACTAGCTTTCTTTAATGCAATTTTTGCTTTCACTCTATTTTTATATTACATTTTCAATACAAAAAATAAGGCATGAATACTCAATCAATTGGTTTAAACTCATATGAAAATGACTTAGCAATAACGCAATTTAAAAATAACTTAACCAGCACTTTGCAACGCTCTCTCACTCATACTCTTTTATTTTTTCTTTTAAAATCCCGTGATTAAAATTGTGTTTATTTTTAATTTCTGTATTTATGGAATAGTTCTGATAGGGTTATGTAGAATACTTAACAACCCACGGCGTTAATCAGTTCCATCACCACCTTGTATTATTGGCTGTTTCTGGTCACCAATGTTATTTCCACAGATCATAAACTTTCGCACTACCGCGACACACTCCATCTTATTTAATTCACTATAGTTTGCGATTTCGTTTACTCTTTTACAGACTTGTTTGTCGGATAGCTCCACATTATAAGTCAGCCGACGTACGTGACTCGAGCTCTTATATGTTTTTAATTATTTGACCGCGCGCTATACTGTTCATACACTTTTTATACATGTTTTATCACTTTAATGGATAGGCCGACTATTAATTACGGCCTATCTTGCACCCGAGGCCACCGTTTTACTTAACAAGCTGTATGCTGCTCCTTACTGTCTGATGTTAATCTGCATACTGTGTTTCACAAGGGAGACTGCTGCTGGGGCTATTGTGTAATATGTCTAGACAGCCAGACTAGACAGTTGTTTATGCTTACAGTGTATGTTGCACTGGGGCACCTCACAGGTGGATACTGACAATTAAAAATTAAAACTGGGGTAGCACACAATTCTGTACCGTTACAATACCCCCCCAATGAGAGGTTGTAGGCCGAAGCATACAAACTCTCATTGCCTAAAACCTAAGAGGATCAGTGAGGATATGGCGCCGCAACCCCCCTTAGATTCTTTACTAAAATCATGGGTACTTACCCCCCTAGTCCGGCAGCTGTGGCAACACCCATCCGATATTACTGGACTTCTCTGTATGAGATCCCAACACCATAAGCTTGGACAGATACCCGCCACAGTATCGCCTGACTCTAAAACATTTAATTAAAAGATTCACAAACGGCCTTCCATTACTCCATATCCACAACTGATCGGTTTCCTCTTAGCCATACCGGCTCATTCTTTGCAAAGTACTGGTTCTTCTTATACAAAGTACTGGTTTAGTTTAAAAATGATAACATAAACTTACTGTCTACTTACAGTTCAATCATATAAATTTCATACAAATTAAATAATGTTCCCATACAATATTACCCCTCCAAAATAACACATTGATTATACAAACTTTTTTTTTACTGTTACCCAAAATACGTCCTTCAATTTCCATTTAAATAAAGTACACATTTTACATCATTATTTTTTTATCAGTTATTTATTTTACAATTATGGTCAAAATCCAAATTAAAATAGTTTAAATTCATTATTCATCTTTTCAATAAATTAAGTACCAATTTAATTTAATTTAATTTCTCAAAACCTCATTGTATCAATCTCATTTGTTCAAAACAATTTTATTTGTTTTAATTACATTTTACAAAAGGACCCTACAAAAAAATATTACCTACATTCCATCACATCTGGTATTTCTTTTGTTTCATAATAAGATTTACTCATATCACTGATTCATCAAACCACAACATTCTTGTTGTCAACTCAAACATGAAACAAACATCAACCTGTAAACATTAGTCACACAACAGGAAACACACCTGTTTACATCAACAGTTTTATGCCAGACTTGTTTTTATAAACACTACTTCAATCTCAACATTCTGATTACATCACCCCTAATACCTGTACTTCCTTAACTTTTAATTTCTATAAATCTTTTAATGTTAACATATTTATCAATTACTATATATTATAATTCAGATCAAATATAATTTTAAATTACTTGAACACACAATTCAAAATTAAATTCATTATTACCTCTTATTAATTATTATTGTTAATTAACAAAATAAAATATTATTATTATTAAAATCAATTTCTACTCCATACACACATGGTTACATGAAACATTTTACAATACACACACAATTAATTTCACTATAAATTTATTTACAATCTTTTGTCATTACTTTTCAGTTTACCACACCTCATTTCCTAGGTTAGCCAAGTAATTTTACCATGGACTCAAATAATTAAATGTTCATTCAGTATGTCTCAACCTCCATCGTCAAAAATTAGTCTTGTCTTCACATAACATTTTTCAATTTTATTTATGCACATCATATGGCTATCATTTGTGTAATAACCATAAAAATTTGTTTTTTCCATTGTACCATAAGAATAATACATAGGGTTACCTCCCATTATTATTTTGTCATAAACCAAGTCAACATTATTGTTTTTTGTCAAGTCTCCGTAAGTATTTGTTATTACAATCACATCATTGAAATTTTTATCACAATAGACGTTAGCTGTTACTAATACGCTGACCCTCACTACGGGTAGGTTTATATTACTATTATCAATACAATCATCAATCTTTATTTCACAAGGTAAGTCAATTTGTTCCTCTCTCTCAATACATAAACTCTGTACTAATATTTCATAACCTCTATTCATTTCAAAAATCTGTAACTCTCTCTCTCTCTCTCTCTCTCTCTATTTTTCTCATCACAATATTCCTCACAACATTTCACATTCTCATTCCACACAGAGGGCAACACAACATTGTTACAACACATCCTGGCCTTACCAGGGAAACCATAATACATAAAGGGACTATTATTTGCAGACCTTGTGTCTCCCAAATAAACTAATAAGGAACCTTTGTCCTTATACAACACTTGTGAAGCATTTACTTCATATTACTACAAGAAAAATTTGCCCTCTGTTCATACTCTACATTTAAACTATCACTATACTCCCTTTCTAAATCATAAGCACTAACTAGCAATCCCTGATCAACCTCAACTCTCATTCTACTCTCATTTTCACTACTATTGTCTACTGTATCACTTTTTGATACCCCATTTTCAAATTTATTATCCGCCTTATTTATGTGTTTTATTGTCTACCACACACACACACTCTCTTAACTCATCTGTTTCTCTTTTTGTTTCACTACATATTTCGTTAATTCGCTCTTCAATACTACACAATGAATTAGTTAATACGTCAAACTTAGCATCATTAGTGTCAAAGCGTTTGTTTATATCGATACTCATTACATCGAATTTAGTCTCAAAATGATTATTTAAGGCATTTAATTTACTGTTCATCTCGCCCTTAAATTCATTAAAATTATTGCTTAACATCATACTTTGTTTTTCTAGCATTACTTGTACCATATTCACTATATCGTTATTGTCATTTTGCTTATTTTGGATAGGCGTTGCATGAATCTTAGCGCCTTCCATTGTCACTGATTCTGTTAGGCTTATTTCATTTATTACCATTTCGGTTATTATTGTATTTACTTGATTGTCTGTACTTGTACTAGTCAAGTCAACGTTGTTGACTTTATCCCTGTTACTCTCCATTTTTTAGTAAATATATACTTAGTAAACTACACACTCGCCCTCACTCCCAACAACCTGTTCTGCAGCTTAATTAGGTCTGATCTGGGTGATTTAAGATAAATCACCCAAATCGTCCCTGTTCGAGTGCCATTGAAACTACTCAATTATTTGAATTAATATTTATAATATCTTATCTTACCTTCGGGTTCTCATCCAAGGTCGTACAGACAAAAATCAGCTGCAGACAAGGTTATTTGGATTGACGTTTCAAAATAATTGTTCTAACACCAATTTTTATATTCTAAACAACTAGCTTTCTTTAATGCAATTTTTGCTTTCACTCTATTTTTATATTACATTTTCAATACAAAAAATAAGGCATGAATACTCAATCAATTGGTTTAAACTCATATGAAAATGACTTAGCAATAACGCAATTTAAAAATAACTTAACCAGCACTTTGCAACGCTCTCTCACTCATACTCTTTTATTTTTTCTTTTAAAATCCCGTGATTAAAATTGTGTTTATTTTTAATTTCTGTATTTATGGAATAGTTCTGATAGGGTTATGTAGAATACTTAACAACCCACGGCGTTAATCAGTTCCATCACCACCTTGTGTTATTGGCTGTTTCTGGTCACCAATGTTATTTCCACAGATCATAAACTTTCGCACTACCGCGACACACTCCGTCTTATTTAATTCACTAAAGTTTGCGATTTTGTTTACTCTTTTACAGACTTGTTTGTCGGATAGCTCCACATTATAAGTCGGCCGACGTACGTGACTCGAGCTCTTATATGTTTTTAATTATTTGACCGCGCGCTATACTGTTCATACACTTTTTATACATGTTTTATCACTTTAATGGATAGGCCGACTATTAATTACGGCCTATCTTGCACCCGAGGCCACCGTTTTACTTAACAAGCTGTATGCTGCTCCTTACTGTCTGATGTTAATCTGCATACTGTGTTTCACAAGGGAGACTGCTGCTGGGGCTATTATGTAATATGTCTAGACAGCCAGACTAGACAGTTGTTTATGCTTACAGTGTATGTTGCACTGGGGCACCTCACAGGTGGATACTGACAATTAAAAATTAAAACTGGGGTAGCACACAATTCTGTACCGTTACAATATTGACAACAAAATATCAAAGTTATTTATAACTTTCATTCGTAGTATTCATTCTTTATTATTCACTATTCATAGTTATTCACTCCATATTTATTTGGAGTGTGCTTCTGTACAGGTGAGAAAGTTGGACATTGGACAAGCAAGGGGAAGAAAGGTTTAAAACATTTGTAATCTGGATTTGGCATTGAACAATGAAGTCACTAATAACCAGCTTTAATTATCAAAAGAGGACAGTTTATAATCAACAAGTTATTCAACAAGATTATACTCGTACAATAATTTAAATTAATCTGTCCACACACAATAATAATATCAACTAATAGAGTCCTGCACAATTATAAAACACATACCATTTCGCCACAATACTTCGAACCTCACTGTAATAAATGACCGCTCAAACTGAAACTAAGCATAGCTGAATGCTTGTATTTATACTCCACTGAGATTCCAGAATAATCCATAATATGCGTCAACTACTAGAAAACACTATTAGAAATTAATTGCGCCCTTGAACATAGTGCGCGCGGACCGGTATGGTCTGGAATAGTCTTATTGCGGACACGTGACAACAAGTGTCACGTAATTGTCTTTCATCTCAGAGTAGCAGCATATGTACGCACACACACTTCAGTCGTGTTCCACTGGAATAGCCGAGAAACACGTAGACTGTTCTGTAATGGCGTAATAATATTCTAAAGGCCAGGTTTTGCCATAGGTTCCTATTTTGAGTCGATCTCAGCAATTCAACATGTGACTGCAGTTCATTCTGCTGAGCAATTTGTTAAAATAAGAGACTCTTGGTCATTCTCTTCCTTTTTTTCTAGCATTTCTTACTTTTAGATGTCACTGTGAACAGGAATTCACTGTGCTGCACAATGTGATCAACAAACTCAATTTTCCTCTTTCACTTACACGGATGGGAGTCCTTTTACCCTACCTTCTCAAGACTACCATATAGCTTTCCCTTTCTGCCCAACTTGTTAGTGTCTTGTATTTTGTTTTCCACTGTACCATATGATGATCAAGGAGACCGTCGTAACAATATCATGGTGATGTGTTTAAAAGGTGTAACCCATGTGCTATAATGTAGAAAGACGCTTTGAGCACTCAGTGTACATTACTTAATTCCACATTATCATGTATAATTAAATAAAAATAAGTACAATAATTTTATATTGAAATGTATTTTTGTCAAGTGATTTATGGATGATTCTGTATTTTGGAGATGATGGACATTTTTTAATAGTTTATTGCTTATATTTAAAAAGTTTAGGTGCGTGTATCAGTAAGTGTGTACACGCGGAAGAAGTGGAACTTTTTTGGGTTATATCCATTATTTTTTGTTTATCCATTATTCTTATTATTATTTTTAACTGTATACTTAAACATTTTTGTTTGTTAACGGTCCAAGTCACGTGTTTTAATTTCTTATTTTCTTACCTTTGTTAGGTCCGTCTTGTGACTTTTATCTTTAGAATAAAATTAGTGTGACGCGTTTCAGGTCATCTGACCCATCCTCAGACACTTGCTCGAAAAGAGGTCGTCATATATTAAAATTCAATTAAAATAAAAACACACGTATGTAAATTCATTGTCAATAATTAAATGTTCAAAGACATGAATAACACTGTTGTCGTGGTGCACCACGCGATTACCGATCAATACTCTAATCGCTCGGTATCGATCGGTAATCACGTGGTGCACCACGACAACAGTGTTACTCATGTTTTTGAACATTTAATTATTGACAATGAATTTACATATGTGTGTTTTTATTTTAATTGGATTTTAATATATGACGACCTCTTATCGAGCAAGTGTCTGAGGATGGGTCAGATGACCTGAAACGCGTCACACTAATTTTATTCTAAAGATAAAAGTCACAAGACAGACCTAACAAAGGTAAGAAAATAAGAAAAAAAAATGTATACTTAAAATTTAATAGGATGGGAGAGGTATCAGTATAAGAAAAATTTTCATTTTTAGTAAATTAAAAATATTTTATTATATATATTTACAGAAATTATTATTATTATTATTATTAATCTATTTCGTTAATATTTAGTGATATTTCATAATACACTTTTGTAACCAAAGGCTTATGGTAACTAAAATAAGAAATGTATGTTTTATATTCAATATTATCCAGAAACCTTGGGAATACTGAATCAATTGTCGTATTCGATTTTGTCGTAGATATATTTTTATCATTTTGTATAGACAGGTTTAAATTATCTTTTAAAAATTCAACCAGTTTTATAGATTTCTCTAATGCAAAATTGACATTGAAATCTCCACTTAAAATCATAGGTATTTTATGATATTCTTTACGAAGTATGGCGGCACCTTGTGATGTATACGATAATAATGAATGATGGAGAAAATCAATAATATCATCTAATGTTTTATTAGGAGAAATATAAACTGCTACAATCACAACTTTTTGCTCATTTTCCATTTTACATTCAGCCATACATAAATTGCCAACTGTAGATGCCATTGAACCATAGACATCAGATTGAGTAACGGAAAAATCCATGGATGGAGTTATAATGTTAATAATATCATCAGAATTTTGAAATATCCCGACACCTTCCGCTCTAATATTTGGTCGTTTATATTTCACAATGCAGTTGAAATTAAGAACAGATCATCTCCATTCATCACCATCATCATGAATGATGACGATTGGTCATCTTCATTGCCTAGCCAAGTTTCTGATAAAACTATGACATTTGAATTTTTCACAACTATATCTTTTAGATCAACACCATGAGCTGTAAGACTTTGGCAAAAGTGAATATTGATAAACCTTTTCTGTTATTGATGAAATTAACTAAATTTTCATTTATAGTTTCTAGTTTGTTTAGTAAAAGTCGTTTAAATTCCTCTTGCAAATCAATTGTTGATGATGATCGTCTTTGGCCATGGTAGAATATCTTCTCGTTGTTCTGTGTCGTAATATGTAATCCTTCAATACTCGTCACATCACATGTGATAAAGCAACGTATAATAATGACTGAGAATGACGTCGATCGTATTCATAAACAATTTTTAACATATGTCATTAAATTATGTAGGACTAGGTAGATTATTTTTTACATATCGTTAACTTAAAATATTCGTAACAATAATTAAATATAACTGTACATTTCCTCATCTTGGTATACTACTAAACACATATACACACATGCATGCATATAACGCATAATGCGTAACGCGTAACGAACATTGTTCCTACCGTGCCCAAAGAAGTTTCATGCATATAACGCATAACGCGTAACGAAAATTTTTCCTACCGTGCCAAAAGAAGTTTCACTTCAAAAAGTTAAATATCTAAATATTTTTGTACTTAAAAATGTATATACTTTATTAGTTTTTGATATTGCTGTTATTTAGAACTATGCGCTCAAAACTGATATGTTAATTGTTTTTTGAATTTATATATCAAAATTACTATAAAAACAAATGAAGATGGAAAAGAAGATATACTAAGAAAAAGATAAAATGATGGAAAGTAGTTGTCAAAGGGATATGCTAACAACTTTAGACATGGATGCTAAAGTTGTTAATACAAACATCTGTTTGGATGTATTGTAGCTAGAGGAGAAAATGTTTAGAAGTTTTTAAGCTATTAAATTTACATTAAGTGGATTACTGATTATTAAAAAGTTCTCTAAGATTACATTATTACAGTTTTTTCATTAATAGAGTTCAAGCTTGATTTTATTTTAATTTTATGGTTGTTAGCCATGGTTCCCTGTTTGCTCTTCAATCAGACATTTTGGCTATGGTTGGCTGTGGTTTGTGTAGTCTATTTACAGTGGCTGTTCTTAACCCTATCAGTAATAAAGGTCAAACACATCACTCAAGATGGATTACTGAAGTTGTAGCTAAACATCTTGACCGAAAATCAACAACAAACCTCAATCTGTACCTGAAAAATAAAACAAAGACTTTGTTATTTTGTTACTTGTTTGTGTTACTTTGTGTTTCATAACTGAAACATTATATGAAGTAAAATCAGGTAATTATTAAAATCTCTTAAGATAATTTTAGTGGTAGACATTTGTAACTCTGTTCATATTAAACATGATATTCTGAACATGTATGGCAGGCACTTAAAAACACCATTATGGTAAATTTACAGTATAGCAAATAGTATTATAGCAGGTTTATGCTATGCTTTGTTGTTCTCTGTGTGTGTAATTGGATGTTATCTGTACTTCACAACATTTGAATGCATTATATTTCATTTAATTATTTTAAATGCAGGACTTTTGTTGGAGTCAAACAGTGGTGGTACAATTCATACAAAACTATTAGAGGAAGTGATTCTAATAAAAATTATTGACATTGATGGATTGACCACAGAAAGGCGACTAAAGATTGGGGTAAGTACAGTGAAACCATTTGTTGAGTTGAATAATTATTATAGAATAAGTTAGCGATTTCTGAAGTGTGTATGTGGGTAGTAAATGGTCAAATTGCACCCTTCCCAGAGATGTTTTCAATTTACACTGACCAGTGTGAAGGTAGTGGTTTTGTTTTAACCGTATGTACTTAAACCATGTGTAAGTCATATCGCATGCTATAACAATAAATGTTATACATGAATGTATAATACAAACACATACCTATGTAAAGTTTAAATAAACACATGGCTATAAAAGTGTTCATCAATATGTTGTATATTGTATATCAATGTCGTACAATATTGTTGTTATTTGTATACAACTTTTGTGTATGTATTTTATTAGTTATAAGTATAATACCACTGACTCGGAACACTAAGTTTTTTCTTGGTAAAAATGTTAAATTTTTACCTTATAGCTGAACCAGTTTTCGCTTATCACAAGCTTCATCAGAGGCTGCCACTAGGAGCCAATAAAAAATATTTTCCTAAATATCACTATAGTATTGACGACTCGGAACACTAAGTTTTTTATAAGTAAAAACGTAAAGTTTTACCTTACAGCCTAAACCGGCTTTCACCTTTAGAAGGCTTCATCAGCCTTCTATGGCTTCGCTGCCATAGGTAGCGTTGTCCGTCTTGTTGGCGACGGGATAGTTTTTCGAAAGATCGAAGCTGTGTGTGCGTGTGGTGAGATGTGTTCGAATAATGCGTGCGATTTGAATTGTGTCTGTTCGTTAGGATGTTGTTTTTATTTGTTTTTGTGTGTTTGTATATTTCTAATTGTTCTAGAGTGTCTAGTTTTCGGCCTTTTGTGTGTACGTGTAGAATGTTCATGTTATTGTCGATGTTTTTATATGTGTGGTTTGCTTCAATGAGGTGGTTTGCAAAGGTAGATTCTGTAGTGGTGTGGAGTGCTTTTGTGTGTTCAATGTATCTCTGTTTGAAGCTACTCCTGTCTGGCCTATGTAGAATTTATTGCAAACTAAAACTATTTATTGCAATTTATTAAAACTATCCCGTCGCCAACAACAAGACGGACAACGCTACCTATGGCAGCCTCTTATGAAGCCTTCTAAAGGTGAAAGCCGGTTTAGGCTGTAAGGTAAAACTTTACGTTTTTACTTATAAAAAACTTAGTGTTCTGAGTCGTCAATACTATAGTGATATTTAGTTAAGTAACGGACACGTCATGGACAACGAAATCCCACAAATATTTACCAATAAATTTTTACCAATCACATCTTCAGCAATAAAAAACTTGGTATTCCAAGTCAGTGGTATTATACTTATACTTAGTTAATCAACGGACACGTCATGGACAACAAAATCCAAGTATTTTATTATCTGTTTTTCAAATTAATATTACACTTCCCTTTTTTTATGAAGTTCCTGCCTTTCCGGATGTTCCTATTCTTACTGTCTGTCAGTGTTCCCATCCTGATGTAGATGTCTGCATCAAACGTGATTGCGGAATCTAGTTGCCAGAAAATTAACTAACAAGTTCTATAGAAATGTCATCATGTTTAGTGAATGGAATGTTTTTCAAAATTCAGAAGATATCTTTGTTGATTTCTCATGGAAATACACAAATGGTTTCCACACTACATCTTATTTCTCCTGGCTTTGAAATCAACAAGACCATATTGTAATGTTACATAATATCACGACCACCAGGGTCCAAAACAAACGATAGCCAACAATAACAAATCATAAGAAATGCTACAGCCAAACTTTAATGTTAATCACAAAGATAAGTAGGAATTGATTTTAAAAGAATAGAGAATACATATTTAACAAACAGATGAAGATGATCAAAGAAATAATGACTTAGACGAAATGTAATTAACGGACAACTAACCCAACAGATTAGGTAAAAATGAGAAAACCAAAGACAGAGAGAAGAAACTATGAGTGGAGTAAAGAAGAATACTACAAAGCCCAACTGGATACAAAAACAGAAAGAAGAATAAGATATGCCCTACACGAAACAAAAGAAGAATTAAGACAAGATGAATGGATCATAACAAAAAAGCCCAGAGTAAAGAACAGAGTAATAATGAAGCCTGATGACCTAATATGAATAACTATGCTGACAAAGAAAGCTTATAAAGTGAATAAATGAGATAATGAATAAAAGTCAGGAGAGTTAAGTAAAATTAGTCAAAGTATAAATTAACTGTGTATCTGGAAGAATAACAAAAATGAATCATATAGACCAGCCTTGTAACTAGAGCAAAAGTAGGGGTATCACTTATAGAATGATGTTAATGAATACTGTTTAAGAATGGGTAATAGAGACAGAAAGGTGTCTAATAAACCTAAAGTAATAAATAACATTAGTAATACTATAATAATGTGAAATAAAAGACATTGAAATCATAATAAAATAAACACATTGTTGTCAAACCAAGATAGGACCCCACTACATGTGAATAAGGCACCTCAAATAAAAGAATTAAATAACTAAATGATAAGTAATCCAATTTCTCTTGGACGGTAATGAACCTAAATGTTAAAAGGGTAGTACCAACACAAAATTAATGTATAGAAGTAGAATTATACTGTAATTAGTATAAATTCACACAATAAATTAGACATTCTGAAGTTACCTAACAAATCTTGCAAAAACTTTAACAATAAGGTATAAAAGAGATGAGACATTAGTGTCAATAGAACCAGCAAGGTTCACAGTCACTTATATAATGTAAAACAATTGTAATTAGCTTAAAAATATAACAAGATAATAGAAAATAGACATACTTGTATCTTGAGATCAGATGCAAGAAGTTTTATTGAATTAACAGAGAAAGGTGATATACTATTACCAATCAAATGATAGTAACACCTTAATATAATTACTATCATTATTTTGTAAATGAGAATGATCACTAAAATTAAAAATAATTAAGAGTTAAGAGAAAAGATGTAACACCATATAGTGCCTGAGCTATAGGTGAATCCAAAGGGTATAATTCAGGGAATAATTGTGTCAAAACCACTAAAGGTAACAACTTGAAGTTGTAATAGTTAAGTTAGAAAAATGAGTAACAATATTCAAAGGTAATCCAATAGCAATGAACAGACCACTGTTAAAACTAACTTGGGGGGTAATAGGCCTAAAAAGAGCCCAGAGACTGATACTAAATATTAAGTTATACAGAGTATCAGACTAAACTAACAGTAGTAAACTCATAAGATAGACAAGACACCAAGTAGTGGTTAAAATGTAATCAATATAAACAATGTATTCTGAGATTAAAGCAGAATAAAAATTAAGGCCTAGGTTTGCCAAACACTAAATATGTCAATAACAAAAATACACAAAAAAGGGCATCAATTAAGTCAGACAATGATAACCAGAATTTGAAGGGAGAACTTAAGAATAAGTGGGAAATGTAACTAACTCTTGAAATACCTTCAATGAATTATATCAACTAAATATAAACCATAATGCTATCTGTACAGCAGGGTTTATACTCAATTTTAGAGTTGTAATCACACATAACTCATTTATGATCTAACTAAAAGGCAGAAAGAGACTGAATAGCAATAAATAAAATTAGTGTTGAAGTTAAATTGTAAATAATATAAAGTAAGATAGTTTTAAATGAAAATATTGTAATAGGCATAAGTTGTGAAAATAAGAGATTATCAGACATAAACAGAATTATGGCTTGAGGGGTATCTAATTGACCTAAAGAACAATTGCAAACGATTGAGATGATTAAATTAGAACTCCCAAGTACCACAAGAAAGTTAAACGCATGTAAAATATTTGTGTAAATTGGAAGAAAATATTTTCGTACTCTCGACATCAAAAACCAATGCCGCCGGAAAACGCCAGTGAGGTGTCATCGAGCTTTCCACCAATCAAATTAACTATAGCAAGGCTTGGCCAACAAAGGGACGCCGAGCTAAGCGTCATTCTTATTGTACGATCGACTTAGGAAACAAGACGAGAGTTCTCGACACCAGAAAAGTGAATTAACCTTACCTGTGCGTGTAGTAAACGTCATAGTCAGGGTTAATACGACTCAAAATGTCTAAAGGGCATTAATAAAGTGATATAAATGAAGTAATCAAGAATAGTGAAAGTGCGAATACGATTGCTAGTGTACAATCCCAGCAATCGCGGTCTTATAAATAAAAAGGGAGTATGGTGGTTTAATATTATTATTATAAACTTAAGAAGTGAACCATAACCTGACAATGTATAGGATTAAGAATATATAATGAACTTTGAAGAGGCATTAACCCTCGTAAAGTCAAGTAACAATTAAACTAGGGATAAGAGTTAACGAAATTTATTCACTCCAATTATGAAATGAGTGTTAATAGTTATACAAGGACAGTATGTTTTACTGAATCGAATAGGTTAAGTCAGTGTACAACCATTTCATAACCTATTGATATGTTGTTAGAAATAAGAAAAATACCTGAGAAAGGATATCCAAAATAGTAGTCTAGCGATAGTTGGATCTGCTGAAGATGTTATAACTTTAGTAAATTTGAATTTTCTTTGTCAATTGACCATTTAGATTTTAATTAACTTAACTGGCATTATACCAGACACGCCAGGTCTAACCTAGAAGTTGACGCAAGCCATCTGTTTAAGTTTTTATTAATGAATTGAGATTTTAGTTATCAGAGGTGACCACTCTCCTATTACACAATTATAATTTGTAACTTTCTTTATAATTTGGTATTTAGTTAATCAACTATATTGAAACTTCCACTTACCTTCAATCTTCGATCTGGCCAGATCGCATAGTGGGGACGAACCCAATTCGTTCGACGAACTTGACAGTACATAAAACGAAATAAGGTTTTTGAAAGAATTTAACTCTCAATATTTACCATTTGAAAAATAGTAGTTTTTAATTTTTACTGTTGTTGAGCATCTTACATATGTAAAATAAAAAATTTGTTGTTCTCTACTCTGTTTTTTAAACTTGGAATGAGACTTATACATAGATGATTATTAATACAAAAAACATAATTACCTTACCTTCTATATGACACACACATACATAAATATAAACAGCCCAGCCTGCCTTTCTCACATATATTAATTTTAATTTATTAAAAAACCCATACCATTTTAAAACCCCACAGCCCTTACACTTTTATTAAAATGAAAACCGCCGGTAACGTGGTTCGCGCGCGCACTCATCGTTCTTGTAAATTTCTTGTTTTTTAATGTCCGAAAAACATCTGTTTCTGTTCTACGTTTTGGATTGACCGCGGTCACAAAAATTTTTACTGTTGTTTCACTCTATTAACGGTAAAACATAAAATTTTATACGGAGCCTAACTTGGCTCTGTACCGGCAGGTACGCACAGAGTAAGAATGGGAATCGTCCTTTTTTGAGCGGCAGGAAGTTACTTGTTCATAGCCAAAGGATTTCGTCGCCGTTAAAAGTTGATTTGCTGTGTCCTATCAACTTTATTCATGAAGCATCGTGGTTATATCAGCAAAGTGTGTCGACGATCTCTGTCGACTTCTCCCTGAGAGATCCCAACACCGAATTATATTGTTTGATATATTTACATTGAATGATATGTTTCCCCTTATATGCAAGCTGGGCTGCTTTTAGCAGATACTGGGCTCACACACACTCACATTACATACTGACATTACATATTATAAAATTGAAAAAATCCGTTAAAATTTATTTAAATTACAACCCATTTGTTGTTTTCAGATAAAATCGCTTCATAAATCTTGTATAAATATTAAATTATTCTCTTCATTGTTTTCTGTTTTTATTTAAGATAAGTGAATTTAAACATTTCTTATAATTAAGAACATCCTTAACCTAACATGTGATCACTTAGAATCTACCAATACAAGTCAATACAATAAATCAATAAAAATAAACATGGTTAGCACACAAACAATAAAATAATCAAAGCTTAAAAATATTCATTACCTGGCAGGCGAAAAATCAAGATTTTTTTTTTTCTAAAAAATTTTACAATTCAGAAAAAATTTAATTTTATTAAAAGGTTTCCTTTACCTATAGAAATTATTTAAAACTTGTTTAAATTGATTAAATAAACAAATTGAATTGACTTCCTACTACACAAGCTTAGTAGGTATATGAACTCACAGTCGGCTGATCGAAACTAGGTCAAGTCCCCAACCTTGACCCACATGTGTTATGTATAAGTTCTATCTGAAAATACATTCAACATCTGTAACATCCTAACTTGAAACACAAAACATAATAAAATAAAACATTTACAATAACAAAATATTATTATAAACAATAATCAAATTGACATTTAAATTATTCAAAATAAACAATTCTTAATTTTACCTTATTTTCAAATTCTATCAAAATTTTGTCACTGGTTGTAAATTAAAATTTTATATCTTTATCATAAATCTCTCTCTTTGCTTAATAATCTTGTTCTCCATTACTGTGGGTGATTTAAACATTTATCTCATTTAATTTACTACTTGCTCTGTATACACATATAATCTTTCTCCCTTTGACTCTAACCTCTAACAACTGTAACTCACATGACACCCATCTCTATCAAAATATCTATCAAAACACTCTCTAACCCCAACTTATCATTAAACTCAAATCGTCACCTTCTCTCGATATAAAAAAATACTCTCTAACCCTTTGTACTTAGGATACGTGTTTCCCCCCCACAAAAAAATCATTTCCCTTATTTGGTCCCTGGATTCTACCTAAGGCGACCCCTTTCCCACTAAATCGATCCCATCCCGCCCCAACTTATCATTATGTTGCGGACTCCTACATTACACTACCCCCTACTACAAAATTGCCATCCCCAAAATCTCAATCTCATTACCTTACTACAACTACAACAAAAGAACAACATTAATTATAAACATTAATATATCACTCAAAACTCTACATATATTCTCCACATAACTACTGTGTCAACATCAATACTTCTCAAAACTCTATAATATACATTATTTCAAAACAACATTACATTATCTTCATCTCTACTATTTCTTTAACTTTGACTTCAACTTGGACAGATCTGTATGTCCCACAAAATATTCATCACCCAAAAACTAACTTTTATTAGCTTTCCCAAATTATGACTTTATTTCTAACTTTATTAAATTACTTTTCTCGTTACTTTAAATAACAGCTGTAATACATTAAAACATTACATTAAACATTAATTACCTGGGATATTTACAACCAATATACCAGTGACATTTTATTGCTGATCAGCTGACCTCCTAACACAATGAAATCACATCTCAAAATTGATCAAATTACCTGAAATATATATATTGCAACGTGACAATTTGGCAAATTTAATTTAATTTAAATTTGTGGAGTCCCTCGATCTTGGAGCACCAAATTTAAACAACGTTACATATACATAAATAGGTGTGAACGGTCTCACGTTCAAGATTGACAAATTCTTTAAACATATAACATTTAAATAGGGGGTCAGGTGTATCTGCAATAAGAACTCTACGGAACTTGAAACAGTAATTAAAATTTATTTGCTACTATAAAAAAATATGTGCACATGGCACTGACTTCGATAAAAAAACATTAGTTATTATTTGTTATAATGCCGTAAGGCTTAAGATATATACATCCTTACTAACAAACATTCTATGCTACTAAATAGTATATAAAAGAAAAATCTCATTTTTAGACTACTCAGTCTATTAATATGTTTCAAAATCAATTTTTAAATCTTTTTTCTATATATGGTACGTACTCAAAAGATTAATAGTTATTACTTCTCAGTACTGTTTTTTCAAATACTAATTGTTTTTATTTATATTCTTTGTAATCATTTTATATCATATTAATTTGAGCTCTTGTTACGTTAATCGTATTTCTAAAACATCTATGATTTTTAACTCTACTATACAAGAAATATTACTCTTATTTTTAAATAAAATATTAATGTCTTTAACTGTCTTTGTATACTGTGTATGATTGAGATATGAATAAGTTGTCTATCACCTTATTGTCGTCAATCATACTCGATCATTTTTTGTTCCATCGGTGTTCATCTTCGTCTTGCCTCCAGCGTCGGCTGTCTCTCTTCTCCTCTTGTCCAGCGTCGGCTGTCTCTCCTCTCCTCTTGTCCAGCGTCGTATCGCTATGGAACTTCTTCTCTTGTCCAGCGTCGTATCGCTATGGAACTTCTTCTCTTGTCCAGCGTCGTATCGCTATGGAACTTCTTCTCTTGTCCAGCGTCGTATCGCTATAGAACTTCTTCTCTTGTCCAGCGTCGTATCGCTATGGAACTTCTTCAGTAATGCTGTTATTAATTACAATGTTTGTCTTATAGCTTGGTTACGTATTTGTACATAACTGGCAATTTAAACTGTTTATAAAAATATTAATAAATATGCCGTGCTGACGGGCATAAGCTCCCGCTGCATCGTGGATGATTCAAGAAAGAGAACCACTGAAGCTTGCGTGTCCTATTTATACCCATGTCTTGGTCGACACCCTTCAGTGATACAAAATCGACATGTTAGAAACTGTCTTTGGCGTCAGTTCCCCCACTCTTTGTCAAATTCACTATTTTTTATATTTCTGCGAATTGCGGAGTCCTGTAAGTATTTTTTTATACTTATCTTATAACTAATTTTACAACACATGTTCATTGTAATTTTGGACATTGCAACTTAACCCTTTTGATTTGTACACAGTTATTTCACTATTGCACTTGTACGGCGTGTCACTTTCGCGTGGTTTTCGCACACAGTATTTATTAAATTTATTTATATTTTATGGTGCTTTTGGATTTTAATTCTTAATTCTAGTTTATGAATAATTACGGAAAAACAGTCATTGTGCAATTATTCATACTGGGGTGGCAAACTTGCCTGCAGAGACCTGCGTTCACACACACTAGCAAAATACTGGTGTACACACTTTCAGTTACATTTGTGTGTGTGTGCACGTTGATTCAGGTCGAAACACCTGTTCATATTTTTGTCTGAGTCAAGCTTGCAATCCATAACATGCTTATTTCTAATATATTATTAATTATTTACAGTTTATTAAGTAAATTTAAATTTTTATATTTCATGCTCAGTACATCACTTATTTGTACTGTCGCATTATTCCTCTGCTTGGTAACAAAAAAAAATTTTAATAAATTTATTTATTATAAATTTTTTTTTATCTATTTATTTATTATTATTATTTGGAAAAAAATATAACAAATAATAAAGAATAATATTCGTCATTTCACCCTTAATAGGAGTGTATACAAATGTCTTACCTCCCCTCTTTCGTACGCTCACTGCTCGCGACCTTGAATTAGGGTGGCTTTACAAACAGCTGATTTGACTGGTTTCAATGACCTCTGACTTATGTGTAGAACTTCTTAAATGACGTTGCGTGGAATTTACCAATTTCTTTCTTCTGTATCTCATCATATACAATGAAAGTGTTCTGTCCCACTTGCTGTCTTAACGTATACGGTCCATTATAAAGTCTGAAGAATTTCTTCGCCGTATTATCACTCCTTTTTCCCACTGGATTTGCTTTGAGTAGTATACTTTCTCCCACATTGAATTGTTGTAACTTGTGAGTTAGATTAAATCTCTCTATTCTCTTGTTATCTCTCTCTCTTATTCGTTGCTTTGCGTATTCAATTTTCACACTTATTGGTACAGGTACATTTTGGTTATTAGGTTTGTTTAGATATTTAGTCCAAAATCTGGTTGGCTTCTTATCTTCTTCTAATTCCATTGGAGTGTATCCTGTTGCTTCACTATAATTTTCGTTAATGGCTTTTTCAATAAATGGTAAATATTCTGCCCATTTATTGTGTTGATTATGGCAATATATTCGTAAATATTTACCTAATTCTTTGTTAACTCTCTCAGCAAGGTTTCCTTGAGGATGTCTTATGGATGTGAGTACTGGTTGTATTCCATTTTCCCTTAACGTCCTCTCCCATTTTTCACTTTGGAATTGCACACCTTGATCACTGAGTATCTTCTTCATTTTTCCATATAACGGAATATATTTTTGCAGTAGTATCTTTAGAACAACTTTGGTTGTGGGTCGCATAATTGGGTACAGTCGGATTGCCTTGGAAAACACATCGATACATGCCAATATGTGCTTCACACCTCGACTTGATCGTGGTAATGGTCCCAGAAAATCCACTGCAATTAGCTCTCCTTTGTTTTCCTTCTGTATACTCTGCATTCCTACATATGTGTGTAAATTTGGTCCTTAATTTTACATTAACTTACTCATACATTCTTACCTTCGCTTCTAAACTTCCTTAGCTCTTTTCTTAACATGACATTACTTTATCTAATACATTACTTATACACTTCATTAACATTCATTACCTTTTATTACCTTTCTTTAACATTACCTTTCTGATCGCTACAACTTTCTTGAAATACACTTCCGTAACAGAATACTTTTTTAGCTCGTAGTGTGTCGCATGGTCGGTTACAGAGGAACTGTCTTGGAAAACAACGATATTTTTCTCGAAGTCCTTAATCCTAAGTAGTCTCTGCCCTTATGACTTTTCACTCTCGCTTTCTTCTGTGTCCTTGTATCTTCGATAAGTGTTTGCTTGATCAGCCGTTCTAATAATTATGGCAATTATTGCCGTTCCTAACCCTTTCTTCATATTAATAACAACAATAATAACATTCCTTACTTTCTTAAATATTTCTCTACAATAGCATTCCTTACCTTCAATAATACATTTCTTAATTAACCCTTTCAAATAATATTCCTTATAACATTTCTTAATTATACTCTTCTTATATTATTACACATATTATTTCTCATTTAAAAATAATTATTTAAGTTCGGTTCGGTGTGTCGTTAGAACTGACACCCCTCATTATAACAATTGCATTGTTGTACACAGGAAATTCATTGTGTTCACCCTCGTATAAACAACATCCGCGTTCCATTGTATTAATCCCTTGTTACCTTTCCGTTGCATAGCTGCGACGTTTGTGTTTATCGTAGAAGTCACCTGTTCATAGTGCAATGTTTTCATCTTGCCTCTCGGCCACACAAAATCTACTCTCTTTCTCTCGTTACAAATGCTTCGCTCTTTCTCAATTCTCTCGTCCCTAGTTTGGTTGAGTGAACTTACCTGACCAGTTGTCGACGGTTTTTTCATACGTCGTTTATGATAACCTCTGTAGTTTTCATACTTACAGTTATAATTATCGTTATTATAATTATTGTGCATATTTCTAACATCATATTTACCACAATTTTGCGTAGTGTTTCGTCTAGATAACTTACTACGTTTCTTGTTAGGCCTACAGTGATATTTATCTCCGTAAGTGTGGTGTTTTATGTGTTTCAAATGTGTCATCTTGTGTGATTTACTATTGTGTGTGTGCCTCACACTTGGAATATCGCTATTAATAAGGTATGTTTTATTAACCTTTATTTGCTTCTCCTCCTTAATGTTAATTACTTTTTTATAATTATCATTAGTAATTACACATGTATTTTTAACTACTATGGTTTGTTCACCTTCTACTGACGCTATGTGCGTATTTGTGTCTCTAATTTTCTCTTTTGCTATCCTTTCTTCTCTTAATTCTTCGGTCAGTTTTGTAAAAAATTCTGTTAACTCTTCTATTTGAGTTCTAATATTATTTTCCTTTACTTTTTCTGTTTGTTTGTTCTCTACTTCACCAAATACAGCTTGCATCATGGCTTCAAGTGCTTCTCCCATCCTCGAACTTCCCAATATTGCCATGGTGAATAATTATTAAAATTAAAATATTTATTTAATAGTAATTCTTTAAAAATTATTATTGATAACCGTTCCCTACTTATTTATTTATTTCTGTATTTTTATTAATAGTTATTATTAATACTCATTACAGTTACACCTGTTACATAGACAACAATATTATTTGTGGTGGGCGCCAGCTGTGTGATTACACAACAATTAACATTACATTCAGTTACTGTTTACTACAAATAATAATTACATATTATACATTTTTCATTTAACACTCTTTATATATTTTAGAGCAACCATTTAGCTACATAAAAAAATTTTAATAGTCAAATGATGGGTATCGGGTCATACATTCATGATCTACAATTTATGTCACAAATTTTTTTTGTACATAAATTTAGGCATGTCGGGCCCCACGTGCAGGGCGACATTAATGCAACGTGACAATTTGGCAAATTTAATTTAATTTAAATTTGTGGAGTCCCTCGATCTTGGAGCACCAAATTTAAACAACGTTACATATACATAAATAGGTGTGAACGGTCTCACGTTCAAGATTGACAAATTCTTTAAACATATAACATTTAAATAGGGGGTCAGGTGTATCTGCAATAAGAACTCTACGGAACTTGAAACAGTAATTAAAATTTATTTGCTACTATAAAAAAATATGTGCACATGGCACTGACTTCGATAAAAAAACATTAGTTATTATTTGTTATAATGCCGTAAGGCTTAAGATATATACATCCTTACTAACTAAACATTCTATGCTACTAAATAGTATATAAAAGAAAAATCTCATTTTTAGACTACTCAGTCTATTAATATGTTTCAAAATCAATTTTTAAATCTTTTTTTTATATATGGTACGTACTCAAAAGATTAATAGTTATTACTTCTCAGTACTGTTTTTTCAAATACTAATTGTTTTTATTTATATTCTTTGTAATCATTTTATATCATATTAATTTGAGCTCTTGTTACGTTAATCGTATTTCTAAAACATCTATGATTTTTAACTCTACTATACAAGAAATATTACTCTTATTTTTAAATAAAATATTAATGTCTTTAACTGTCTTTGTATACTGTGTATGATTGAGATATGAATAAGTTGTCTATCACCTTATTGTCGTCAATCATACTCGATCATTTTTTGTTCCATCGGTGTTCATCTTCGTCTCGCCTCCAGCGTCGGCTGTCTCTCTTCTCCTCTTGTCCAGCGTCGGCTGTCTCTCCTCTCCTCTTGTCCAGCGTCGGCTGTCTCTCACTCTCTCGTCCTCTCCTCTTGTCCAGCGTCGTATCGCTATGGAACTTCTTCTCTTGTCCAGCGTCGTATCGCTATGGAACTTCTTCTCTTGTCCAGCGTCGTATCGCTATGGAACTTCTTCTCTTGTCCAGCGTCGTATCGCTATAGAACTTCTTCTCTTGTCCAGCGTCGTATCGCTATGGAACTTCTTCAGTAATGCTGTTATTAATTACAATGTTTGTCTTATAGCTTGGTTACGTATTTGTACATAACTGGCAATTTAAACTGTTTATAAAAATATTAATAAATATGCCGTGCTGACGGGCATAAGCTCCCGCTGCATCGTGGATGATTCAAGAAAGAGAACCACTGAAGCTTGCGTGTCCTATTTATACCCATGTCTTGGTCGACACCCTTCAGTGATACAAAATCGACATGTTAGAAACTGTCTTTGGCGTCAGTTCCCCCACTCTTTGTCAAATTCACTATTTTTTATATTTCTGCGAATTGCAGAGTCCTGTAAGTATTTTTTTATACTTATCTTATAACTAATTTTACAACACATGTTCATTGTAATTTTGGACATTGCAACTTAACCCTTTTGATTTGTACACAGTTATTTCACTATTGCACTTGTACGGCGTGTCACTTTCGCGTGGTTTTCGCACACAGTATTTATTAAATTTATTTACATTTTATGGTGCTTTTGGATTTTAATTCTTAATTCTAGTTTATGAATAATTACGGAAAAACAGTCATTGTGCAATTATTCATACTGGGGTGGCAAACTTGCCTGCAGAGACCTGCGTTCACACACACTAGCAAAATACTGGTGTACACACTTTCAGTTACATTTGTGTGTGTGTGCACGTTGATTCAGGTCGAAACACCTGTTCATATTTTTGTCTGAGTCAAGCTTGCAATCCATAACATGCTTATTTCTAATATATTATTAATTATTTACAGTTTATTAAGTAAATTTAAATTTTTATATTTCATGCTCAGTACATCACTTATTTGTACTGTCGCAATATATATATTTATTTATCCCTACTTCTCACCTCCTTGTTTCCCCTTTTTCTGATTCTGATAATTTATATTAACCGCCTGCCAGTCAGTTTAATCATTCACTTAGTTGCAAACATACACAAATTATATAAAACATATACTTTAATATTTTCATCAATAATCATTTAACTCATTCATAACTTTCTACCATTGGACTTTCTTAAAATTTTCAAAATTTATTATTAATAATTAGTATATATCATTTTTCAGTTATTATTAAAAAATTTTAATTATCATTTTTATTGAACACAATTACTTCAAATAATCTCACTATTGAATTAAAATCTTAGTTTCACTTGTAAACATTTTTATTATACATGATTCATACTGTAAAAGTTCTATACTTACAGTCCATTTAACATGATATACACACAAAACATATTCACCATACCACATTACTTTCACCTCACCTCTGAAACATTTAACCCAAATATTAGTTTAAATCAAACAATTTCTCATTTAATTACCAATTTCATCTCGTAAAATAATTTAAATTTCTCAGAAAATTTAATTATATAACATTTAAATAATCAATCAAAATATTTAAAACCTATCAAATTGTTTTAATTAAATTAAAATACCAATTATTTTAATTAAATTCATTATTAAAATACAAATTCCAATACTATCAAAATATTTACCATTAACCAATTCCTGTTTTCAAAATTAATTCTGATATTTATTTAAATTGCAAAATAGTAATAGTATTATTATCACTTACCTACATACATACATTGTTTAGCTGACCTTCTACAATACACATAAATAAATGCACTACAATTATTTACAACCTTTAGTTATTAACTGTTCAGTTTTTCCGCACTTCATTGTCCAAATCTGCCATGTCAAAA
Organism: Magicicada septendecula; assembly: GCA_034769895.1. NCBI lineage: Eukaryota > Metazoa > Arthropoda > Insecta > Hemiptera > Cicadidae > Magicicada > Magicicada septendecula. Next base: position 393,535,694 of record CM068374.1, on the reverse strand, counting down.
CCACAAAACAAAATGTTTATAACTGTCTTTTATTGTTTTATAGTTTAGCCTCCATCGTCATAGATTAACCTTGGTTTTATATAACATTGTTCAATTTCATTCACACACAAATTACTGTTTTGTGTGTTATAAACATAAAAACCAAATTCATTCCTTTTACCATAATAATCATTAAACAAGTCAACGTCAGGTACATTTGTTAAGTCTCCATCAGTAATTATATTCATTGTTGTGTTATTTACTTTTTTATTGTCAGTTAAATCATTATTATCTAGACACACTTCTAACCTCACCTTCCACTCATCATACTCTCTATTCAATGCATACAATTCTGTTACTTTCTCCACATACAATTCTCTGTTTAAATCTCTCTCATCACAATACCAAATCACACTCTCCAAATTATTCCAGACAGAGGGTACAAAATTACACAACAAAAATAAACACTTCAATTCATCTACCAATACGGGTCTCTTGCCCTTCAAAAACAACATTTGTGAACGTCTTGGTTCAGAAAAATTAATGGGAAAATTTACCCTCTGCCCACATTCTATCACTATACTATTTTTCCTCTCTCTCTCTAACTCATACACACACATTAACATTTCATTATCACTACATTCTCCAATTTCATTAGTACTCTCATTATTCATTTGTACCGTATCGGTCTCTGATACTAACTCTTTAAACACACTACTATTCTCAATATTACATTCATTATTTTCGACATTATCATTATTATTGGTTAACTCTTTGTCTAATACAACATTGCCATTACAACTTTCATTTGTATTACTCGTACTCTGTTCTACTTTATTCAAATTATTTCTCATTATTTTATTGGCATTTTCAAGACATTTATTATTTTCTTGTATATCCTTTATTAAACCATCAAATTTTACGCTAATACTCTGCTGCAACTGAGTATTCTGGTCTTTAATTTCATTAAAAATAATATCATTTTTAATATTCTGCTGTTCGCATTTTATTTTCTGTTCTTTGAATTCGTTACTTAAAATCTCAAATTTCTCGTCATTAGTATTAAAACGACTCTCAAATTTTTCGTCAGTTCTATCAAAACGTTTATTTAATTCTTTGAATTGCTTCAACATAATACTCATTATATCCATGTCATCGGCTTGTTTATTTTTATTAGTTGAAACTGGGGTCAACTGAACCCCAGAATCAACATCTGTTTCGCTTAATCGTGTTTGAGCCACAATCGGAATTGGAATGAACGATTACATTACCGCCGACAGCTGTTTCTGTAACAGCGCTCGGCCCACTTGTCAGCATACCACTTTCATTCAGCGACTGCGACTCAAGGTCACTTTCACTCATAACTGAATCTATTACACTACTTTTTTCTGTGTTCTCAGACATTTTTACTTGATCTATTTTTTCTTACGTAACAACTGCCAATGATTAGTCTTTTTTCAAAACTGATATTTTAACATATACAAAATGAATTTTGCTTTCGCAACCGTACTTCATTCAATGTACTGTCAAATGTAGGCCGGTATAACACAACCTTTTTTGTTATATTACATCCTGGCGTCACGGCACCAATTGTAACTTTCTTTATAATTTGGTATTTAGTTAATCAACTATACTGAAACTTCCACTTACCTTCAATCTTCGATCTGGCCGGATCGCATAGTGGGGACGAACCCAATTCGTTCGACGAACTTGACAGTACATAAAACGAAATAAGGTTTTTGAAAGAATTTAACTCTCAATATTTACCATTTGAAAAATAGTAGTTTTTAATTTTTACTGTTGTTGAGCATCTTACATATGTAAAATAAAAAATTTGTTGTTCTCTACTCTGTTTTTTAAACTTGGAATGAGACTTATACATAGATGATTATTAATACAAAAAACATAATTACCTTACCTTCTATATGACACACACATACATAAATATAAACAGTCCAGCCTGCCTTTCTCACATATATTAATTTTAATTTATTAAAAAACCCATACCATTTTAAAACCCCACAGCCCTTACACTTTTATTAAAATGAAAACCGCCGGCAACGTGGTTCGCGCGCGCACTTATCGTTCTTGTAAATTTCTTGTTTTTTAATGTCCGAAAAACATCTGTTTCTGTTCTACGTTTTGGATTGACCGCGGTCACATAAATTTTTACTGTTGTTTCACTCTATTAACGGTAAAACATAAAATTTTATACGGAGCCTAACTTGGCTCTGTACCGGCAGGTACGCACAGAGTAAGAATGGGAATCGTCCTTTTTTGAGCGGCAGGAAGTTACTTGTTCATAGCCAAAGGATTTTGTCGCCGTTAAAAGTTGATTTGCTGTGTTCTATCAACTTTATTCATGAAGCATCGTGGTTATATCAGCAAAGTGTGTCGACGATCTCTAGCCACTGCTAGTCTGATGTCACTAGCAGTAGGCGGGACTTAACTCCATTTCCTGTAGTTGGCTGGTTGATGTCACAAATTGTTCGCTCCAGCGCCATTTTTTACAGCGTCGTTTGTTTCTCTCGGCGTCCCAACAGCGCGCATGCTTGAGTCATTGAGTGCGTGCACCGTCACACTTATACAGAGTTCTGAGAATTAGAGGGTGGTACAAATTCTTGGCTTGGTTACACAACAGAAACTGCGTCTTGCTGCTTTGTTTCAACACTGTTTCTTACACTCAGCACGTGGCCTGTTATAATGGAATTAATGTTTGTTGTAAAATAAAACTTTCACAATATTTTTTCCCAAACCCCAAAAAAATGAAATAAATAAAAATACAAATACCCCATAACCGCAATAGATATAATGACCCAATTTTGACACGTTACAAATTATTGTGCTGTGTTAACGTTTAGTATCTTGTAAGCTAAAAGAACCCATATTTATTAAATTTACTGTAAACAAAAACATTGTGGAGTGTTGTACCACATACGCAGCTTGACCACCCTGAGATTTTAATAAGAGTTTGATGAAAATGAAGAGGTAATTGTGAAGTCTGACTTTCTTATGTTAAGGGTTCAATGAAATTAATGCACAGAATTTAACAAGAAATAAATTATGTTTAAACTAAATAATTAGAGTTGGTCCAATTATTTCACGTAGCTAGGCATTTGCAGGCTTCGTAGATGACATGCAATGGCTGGCAATACAACGGAGCCACGAATGATTTTGAATTAATCTTGTTTTTTAGATGAGCTGATACACTCTACCTGATAACAAGAATGTCACTCAAAGTAAGTACCGTAATCCTAAATTGTCTTGATTCCAGTTAGAACCAACACAGCCAAAATATATCTACTAGTGAAGAAGAACCAACCTTTGTCCAATACTCAAAATTCGATGAACAATGAACAGTTTAAACAATTAATAATAATCTTGAACACTTTAACTCAACGACTTCATAATAATAAATAAACCAAAAACCAATCATAAATAATTAAAATAAATAAAACAAATGAAAATAATACTCGTACTGATTTCGTTAACTTACAATATACAAGAAAGAGATTGGTTATCTAAAGCAATCCATGATGATACTTATCGTTAGCAATCACATTCCTAATTGGTACCCACTGTATTTAAAAAAAATATATACCATGCATTATTTTATAAAATACAGGCCTACACATTTGTAATATAATTTGTTGTGTACTGAGAACCCCCAACCACCATTCAGAGTAAAATTATTGCACAATATTTTAAGTAATTCAGTGATTGGTATTTAGTAGCACTATTTGTTATTAGACTAATACTAGGTTAAATACATAGGTTATGTTACTTACATAGGTTAAGTATATGCTCACATATATTTATGTTATCCACTATTTATGTACAACTTATGTATATTGATGCACACTATAGAGACACTATTTACAGAATATAATGTAAATAATGTAAATTTGTACCAGTACATTCTATGTTATAGATTTACTTGTCAAAAATTATTTGTGATAACGATATGTAAGCAAGGTGTTGACAGTGATATGAGTGTGTTTTTATGTCGACACTGCCTAGAAGACAAACAAATTTTTATGTTATTGTAGTGTGTGTAGATTATTTCTGAAAACTTCCTAAAAGCGACAATTTTTAAAGTTGCTATTAATTATCTGGAAAATTTGGTTATCCAAAAATCACTGAAATTGAATATTCTGGAAATTTAATGTTCTATTATACTGTTAGTCTATTCATAATTTCAAAATGACTAGTTTAATAACATTGATGATGATTATGATGCTGATGCTGATGATGATGTTAATAATAATAATAATAATGATACAACTTGATAAATGTTTCAGCTGTTTGCAAGAAACCCATCCGATGAATATGAGATGAAGCAAGATATATTGGAGCATATAAATCATGGCAGTATAGACAGTAATTGCTAACCACTAATTTTAAACCTTATTTATTTACTTTAGTCCTAGAGTTTAGTTAATTTTGGCATTCATTTAATCTGGTAGCATTAAATTGTCTCAAGTTAGTGTAAAATACATCTTGACTCATATATCACAAGTAACATTAATAATAATATACCAAATGTGTGTGAGTGTGTGTGTTGTAAGAGCTGAGCAGCAGTGTCATCAATTAAGTGTTAAAGTTCGTCTACAGCAGGATAATTTGTCAGCTCCCTTATCTTAACCACTATTACTCTTCAGGACATAATCAGTGCTATGGTGTGGTCGTGACTGGTAAACTTCTACCAAGTATTAAAGACATCTCCTAATATACAAGCAAAGGAAAAAAAGGATCTGAATGTAGCTTATGAAACTTCATCCTTAGCTCTTTCATTAAGGCTAGGATTGAAATGGCTGGGTCATGTCCACAGAACTGAGAAGTGCAAGAGCAGAACATGAATATGAAGAAGACTTAAAATCCATTGAAAGATAGTGTGTTAGGTAATCTCATGCACAGTTGTGAGAAAGTCATAAGCACTTGCTATGCATAGAAGAAGAACACTGAGTGTCACAGTAAGTATTTCAAAGAAGCGTAAACATCTTTATTCATCTCATGTAGGTGACATAGTGTATATACATATATAATGCCTGGTATAGTGTGACAGTGTATAGTGTCTGTACACTTGGTATAGTGAATATGCAATATCTTGTATAGTGTCTGTACATCTGGCTAATAGGAATATAGCGTGTTAGTATATGAGTTGCCAAGTAGCCCTGTATTTGAAAACGTATTTAATGTAAATGATATTTAGTGTGTTACTATACTCAGGAAGTTTTAGAAGGCATGGCAAATTGAGTTCTTAGGCTTAAACAGCTGGTGTCAATATTATTGAAATGGTTGAATACCGTGCTTTTAGGCCGTGGTCTCATGTTTGAAGAACCAAATGTTTTGACCTCATGAATGGAGGTAGTAAAGAGTACCAGCAGATGTTCACTATAAACACCTCGTACTACTTGTGTATTTTATGGTGGCCGCCAACCTTGGCGAAAGTGATATGCGTTGAACCCTGTTTTTTGTCAGTGTAACGGTGCATCTCACTAAGTGTGTAAGTGTTGATGCGTTTTCAAAAACATTTACTGTGAAACATTTACCGTATAGACTTGTATTTCATTTAATTATTCTTTTCAACACAAAAAACATCCTACGCTACGAAAACTTCATCAACTTCTTAAGTCTAGTGTAAACTTTCAAGATAGCTTATCATGTTTAAGAAAAGTTATTATAAACTTAGGGTTTAAATGGAAGAAGATTATAAATAAGGAAGTGTGTTAAATGAACGTCTAGAAATAAGGCAAAAAGAATTGAATATCTCAGGAAAATAAAACAATTCAGTACAGAAAAGCGGCCAATACTAGTAATTATTTAATATTTAAATTATGTAATGAATAACATTGTTCTGGTATTACAAATACATATTTGATACAATTTCGAGTAATATTGAGTAAAATTACAAATAGTAGATAGTTGAATGAAATCCGGAAATGTCAACAATGTGTACAACATGAGTTGTAATAATTAAATAGTTAAGGGCACCCATAAAGCCTGCAGCTGTACCAGCAGTAAAAAGATGGAGGTTTGTTTTTAAAATGAAGTGTTACAACTGAGCACAATGAGTCACCCCACTGCCCTCACTTTTCGCGCAGCTGTGAAGCGGCCACTGTAAAGTAACGCGATTGTACACAGGCAAACCATGGTTTTGCTTATAGAAAGGACAACTAGAGAAGTCTGCAGTTGGGCAACCTGAGCATGCACTTATTAACATGCATCACCGTGTTTACTTTGAGGAACCTAAGATCCTGTCCTTGGTGAGTGATTACTACCCTCAGCTGCATTGTGAGTCTGTTGAAATCTATAAACTTGGTTCTGCTGCTATGAATCGAAGGGAGAAAGCCTCCTATTAAATAGGATTTGGCATGTTGTGGTCCCGAGCCAATCAGGTGATGTATGATTATGATTATGATTGGTTCATGTTGTTTCCCAGGTTATATCGTGCTGCAATAAGAAATTATATAAGGGACCCTACTTATTATTTTTAATTTTATTTCATGGCATTCTTACAAGATGGGTATCTTGCAACATAAAATAATTGGAATTTCATTTATAACTAATTTGTTGCATCAATAGTATATTGTTATGCCAGGAGATAGGAAAATATGTATGGTATACATGACACTTTGTATGCGTTTTTGAGCATTAGGATGATGGAAGGTTTCACAGTTTCTTGAAGGTCGTATGCCTTATAAAAGTTGGTTGATTGTTCTACTGATGTGTATGACAATCTCTGCCACATAAAGGGGCAGTCAGTTGTAACTGTGAGCTGTATACAGTGAATTGAAGCAGTAATAAATGTTATTAGTTGTTGTGACTTGTGATTTGGTGCAAACGTTCGGACAGTGATTTAGTGTAAGGTGATAACTGTGAGTAGATATCTGCAATTGGCTCCTTGTATTATGTATTTTAACGGTGATTTTGTTGTTTTGTTACATTACAGTAATGTATCCTGTGTACATTACAGTTTGTGTGTCCTGTACAGTCGTGAACTTGAAGAATTGTTATATACAAGTGTTTTTGGTTATTGAAACTAGTATTAAAATTGTATCAAATTATGTGGTACTCAACTGTTTATTCCACTCTTCAAGAATGACAATCTACGCGATCATTTCAATGATATTTATGTGATCATTTATGACAGTCTTTATATAGGCCTATCGTATATCACATATATCTTCATGTTTTTATAATATATATTAAACATATTGTATGGATTCGGTCAAAAGCAAAATTAAATTAAAGTAGATAACCTTATGTTAACAGCTTTTAGAAACAGAAAAACACTATCATGTTCATTCAAAACTTACTGAATTACTATATATTTATGTGGAGATGCTAGTAAAAATTTTGTTACATCTGTAAAAACTGTTATCTTCTCCATCTCCGTTCTCTTAAATAAAACGGGTGAAATAAATGTAGTAAGTATTGGTTAACAACAGTGTAACACAAAGTACATACTGCATCTTAGTTTTCTAACTGTCTGTGAGACTTTAATTTGTCTTAAATATTTTAAGCTCTCATGTCCGGTGTCAACATTGTTCCAAATTATGTATAGCCAGGATGTTAGGTCGTGATCGAAAGATGTTAATGGCAAATGTTTTGGCCCCGTTAGCGGAGGTCATCTACAGTGTCAGATATAGTTTCACAGTTATTCATCAATTAACTGCGAATACTAAGGGTACTTCTACCTTAGTACTGGGGTCAACTGGCGAATAACTACCAAACTATCTCTGACACTGAAGATGGCCTCCGATGGTGGGATCGAAACCGTTGTCGTTAACAAGTTTCGACCATGGCTTAACAGCCCAACTATAGCTAATTTGGAACAATCTTAAATGTTTTAAACAGATAAACCAGATCGTTTAGATTAAGAATTGAGTGCCAGTAGTTGTTATTTTAATGCTCAAATAAGTCTAAAATATGACTGGTTCCAATTAATTTTCTTACAAATTGCATGTATTTTTGTCATTAATTCCAGCAAGTGCTTTGAATTGTTTCACAACTTATAGTTATAAACAAACTCATTATTATGTAACCTATCATACTTGTGATATTTTTTTTTCATAATATTTAATGGAAAAACTTAAATAAAATATCAAAAACTGTATAAAGAAGTGCTTTATAAAGAAAGAATGAAGTAGCACATTCAGTGGAAAAAAGAATCACACACACACACACACACACACACACACACACACACACACACACACACACACACACATGCTCGCACATACAATTAAACTGTAATTCATGGTTTACTTGCAGGTATTTTATTATTCAGTAAATAATTTTTCTTAAATAATAAAGATGCTTTTTATTTTAGTCTCTTCCAAGCTTTAACAAAAAAACTTGTTCGAAATGTATTTACAAATAATGTACTAGTATTTTAAAATATAGTTTACTAATAATAAAACATTTCAGTCACTAAAGGTGGTGAATAAACTTAAGAGAAGTTTGACATGTATATGTTCTGCCTATACACTCAAACTCTACCGCTTCCTATACATAAAGCAGTGAGTCTGACACTTCGTTTTAACTACTTAAATGTGTCTGTAAATTTGATGGTGTTTTTCAATTGTCATATTGTTGTGAGAATTGAAAGTGTTTTCTACCTGGCCACTGTTGAGTGAATGTCTTCAAAGTCTTCTCCAGTGGTTTCTCTGTGTTTCAATGTACCACAGAGCTTTAAGTATTCAACAATCCTACTATTTTGTTGTTGTTGTAGCCTCTGTAGATTTTGGCCTCCAACTTAGTTTCTTCACAACTGTTTGACGTCCTTTTGCATAGGGAAAATCCTGCCCACCTCTATTTAATTTTCTTAATTCTGTTAAATGAAATCTTCTCTTTCAGTCTGCTTATGTATCCCTTTTCATTGTTTCAACAGATCCCCTTGTTACTCTCTTATAGTCGACTGCCAGAGCTGTTGGGATGAGCATCGTGAGACGTCCCAGTGTTTTCCTAGTTCCGAACCTCCGGAAGGGGCTCCTGTCTAGTGGTCCTGTCCAGACAGAATATATTAATTAATTAGTGGCTGCTACAACGGCATGCTCGTACTAGGCCATTGTAGTACAGTATTTGCCGAGGCCGTTTCCAAGAATCACCTGAACGTGGACGGTACTTGCCAAGGCCAGCTATGAGTGGGTTTGCCTGGGTCCTTCTCAGCTCGGACATAAAATTTACATGCAAGTCACCTTGCGGTGTCATCCAAGGAGCGGACACCGAGTCCACTTCTCAAAAATCGAGAAGGGAACCAATAGGGGGCTTTGGCTGCTAGCCGAAGACCCCTATCGATATGCTTTGCAACTTTCTTTTATGAACGGTTGCGAGGTAACCCCAGACGGGAATGGCATAGGTAATGATTGGCAACAGGTACGCGTTGACAATCAACTTACCTAGCTTGCATACCCTTGTTGACAAGTATCGGAAACAGTTGCGCGAGAGGAGCGGACACTTTCTGACGCATCGTCTCAGCATGGGCACGCCAGGTGAGCCGATGATCAAGGTGGACACTGAGGTACTTAACTTCTCTCAACCAGGGCAGGTACGTTCTACCGAGTCTCACTCGTCCTTGAGGTTCTTTCCGGTGCTTTGAGAATAGCACTGCAGTGCTCTTGGTTTCGTTGACGGCAACTTTTCAGCTTTCCGTCCACGTTGTGTATGCATTGAGTGTATGCTGGAGTCGTGGGATAGCCCTGCCAGTCATAGTATATACTGCCGTGTCGTCGGCAAACAGGGCCATCTGGGTGCATCATTGACGAACACGGAGAACAGGAGAGGCCCTAGCATGCTACCTTGAGGTACCCTGGCTGTAATGCGTCTCTCGAAGAGACATGGTCATCTATTCTCATGCAGAAAGTCCTCTCTGTCAGAAAGCTAGCATGTAATCGTTCAAACACTTTACCATAATTTAGTTAATAATAAAACTCATCGCTTACCTTCCCTGGGTCCCAAGGTCCTTCACATGAACTCGTGATCTATAAGCGTGATTTAGGGTTATGCATTTCAATAACTACGCTCATTTACGGTTAACTATTTCAACTCATTTATTATGCTTTTATCATTCTCCTTTTTTGAATCAATTAAACATGCTTTCTCCTTCTCTCTTCTCTACATTCCACTGAATGACATTAAATATTGAGGTACAACCCCATTGATCAAAAAAACAAAAAGTCTCTCTCTTACTTTCTTATATAATTAAAAAATTGCTTATTTTACTACTTAATTAAATTAAAGCAACCCAGTATTTACTCACATTCACTTTCATTCATTTAAATTTTACCCCATAATTTAGAGCTCTTATAAATTGGTTATATAGTGACTTGATAATCGGTTACTTAACTCACGGCGTCTCTGCCAACCACGTGTCGCTCTTTGTATATTTTAGTCCGTCCAAACTGTTCACTTCATTTTTTGTTTGACGTTACACTGTCTAATTATTCAAATTTAATTGTTAACTTTTTTGTTGTAAGTTTATTTACAATTTACATCACTTTAAATTATATTTTTTGACACATTTTGAAGGGTTTAGTAAGTTTTCGGCTCGCGAGCCTTTGGCAGTCAACCGGCCGAAGCCGCGGCTGTAAGACGACAGACGCTAAAACCGATGCTTCCAAGATGGCCAAAACATTTTTGAGTTCGGCTTCTTGCTTCTGATAGGCCCAAAAAGGAATCACGTGACACTTTAATTAGTTAACACTGTGTACAGTACATTCACTCTAACTGACCAGCTAGCCTAGTATGTGACGATTCATATGTGCGAGCAAGCATCCGCACACTTGTGCACATTCCAGAGCACCTGGAAACGGTGCATGTTGACAGACTTTCTGGACAAACGTGCAATTGGGCGTTCCCTACAGGAATGTCTACTGTTAAAATTGAGGCCCTGTGTGGGTAACTCCTGTGTGTCGCATTCACAATTAAATTAAAATCCAACACCCAATTCTGTCTGGTACAAGCAATCAACCTTATAGTCTCTACCTTTTAAACATAGTGGCAGTTTCCTGTTCTTTGTAAGTCTGTTATATTCCAAAACCAATGCAGCCTCATCTTATTCAACTGACACATTCCGGTGTTGCTGTTTGTTACTCAGTGGCTGATAAAACAGAATTTGTGAGAAAACCATTTTGATCCATTAACACTTGAGAACTTAAACAAAATTTAATACTGAATGCAGGGAATTAACCTTGCTTTGGTTGGTGCTTAAGTACTATTTCTTCATACTGTATATAATGTTAAAGGTTATTTGATGTCAATAGAGTATATTAGATATAGGCTACTGGAAGTAATACCGTATGTCTGTTTTGTGTCACAAAACTGTATTTTATTTGCAGCACATTTGTTTGATTTAATAAATGTTTCTTTCAGTTGCAGTAAAAACCATTGCGTTTGATGCTAGTCAATTTGAAGATCCAGACCTTAAAACTGAAATGGCCAGCTTACTGTTTCCACTGCTAAAACAGGTATTGAACACAGAGTTATTATTGCCTTAACAATGACTGTTATGTGAAAAAATCAAACACATGATTGTATGAGTGCAAAAATTAGTTGCCAAAATAAATTAAAAAATTTAACCTGTAAAATGACAAACCCAATATCCAGATTACTCATGGATAACTTTTTGTGTTGTTTACAAAAATAATAACTTTCTTTAAACAACAATATAATTAAGGTTTGTACTCAAGGAAATCAGTATTTAAAATTTAATGCTAAACATATAGTATGTTTTTTATTTCACAGAAGTTGTAGTCAAGGTTTCTAGGAAAGACGAGAAAGTTGATATGTTTTTGTTCTACCCACGATAAAGTGGTGAAACAATTCTATAAAAATTCTTTAAATAACACTAATAACTGGAATATGCAATTAAATGTGTGTGTGTGTGTGTGTGTGTGTGTGTGTGTGTGTGTGTGTGTGTGTGTGTGTGTGTGTGTGTGTGTGTGTGTGTGTGTGTGTGCGTGCGTGTGTGTGTGTGTGTGTGTGTGTGTGTGTGTGTGTGTGTGTGTGTGTGTGTGTGTGTGTGTGTGTGTGTGTGTGTGTGTGTGTGTGTGTGAACACTTTCATGTCTTACTACTTGAGCATTTTATAGTTGGCCACCTCTTCAATATATTTCTACTTTTAGCCAACTGAATTTAAGTTTTGTGACTGGCTATGAAAATGTTAGTGAGTTTCTTCACAGGTTGCTGAGGCTTGTAAACATGCTACATTGATGCTACATATATGCATTTTTTATGATCAGTTTAACAATTAATTAAAATGATTTTAATTCACTTAACTTAATTACTCGCATACAAACATCACATGTCTTTGCAGTTACTATTAAAAAGATGTTTCATTAACTTCTTCACCTGTGATAGTGAAGTCACATCACAATAACAATTACATCTGTAAATGACAAAAATGTTTATCAGTATGTCTTAAAACCAATAAGTTAAAATACATTTCCTTGTCTCTCCAAATGCTAACTTGATTTCTTAACACTGAATCATCCTAACACATATTTTTTATGTCTTAAAAACATATTTTTACTATATCGAATGATGTTGGAGGTTAGATGAGACTATGATATCTTTCCAGTTTTATCAATGAATAGCCTACTTATTTATGTATACATGCTTTTAGCAAGAGAAAATTTCTAGTGTTTTAATTTACATGAACATAAAAATATGTGTGTATTCGTGTATTATGTTTACACCATTTTTTTAAAGGGAAATTTCACGGAGATGGGTAAGTTGAAACTATATCTACCAGCACTGGAGAAAGTCGTGTCATCATTAACCACACAAGGCAGTATGTTAGATCTTCACATGGCATATAGTATTGCTAACATACTGTCACAAGTGGCAAGTGAATATTTACGTTATGTTTTACAAACTCTGAAAATATTTGGAAGAGTCCAACCGATGAGAAGAACACACATAAAAGAGCTTACGCAAGAAGAATGTGCAGAAATTTTTTAGTAAGTCTATGTTAAAAAGTTAAATTACAAATGATTTTAATAACAACAGATTTCTTTTATCGTATGACATGGTGTAGGAGAGGTAGGATAGGCTTACAGCTTCAACTGGTCTGTATACAAGCCATTATTATCCTGTATGAGAATAAACTCTTGAAGATGATGACTTGATGAATTATTATCTTAGGTTCTCATTTCTGTGGCTTATTAAACGGGGGGGGGGGGGGATGTGTATTCTGACTGTATGTTGATACCTGGGCTGTAAATGACTAAAGAAAGTATACATACCCTACTCTCAAACATGCACACGCACACAAAGCAAATAATATGTGAGGTGTAGAAAATTGATACTTATGTTGGAGTTGGGAAAAGTAAAAGTTTTAATACTTTCTTATTTCTTTGATATAAATCTGAAATATCCAATATTCAGAGGACATGTTTTTCTTAGTTTTAAAAGTCTCCCAGGTATAAGTAAGTCATATGTGGGACATGCTGTAACATTTTTCACTTGTCATGCATTTGTCTATGTGAGAAAATGTGTACGTAAAACATAAAAACTGTTTAATACACAACCAAATTCAAATTAGTGTAACATAATTTGTAAAACACTGGGCATTGGGGAGTACTCATAAAACAGGAACATCTGTTAAAACATTATACAACACCATAACCAACACACATCATTCAGCCTCATTATTACAAACTTATGGTAAACTCTAACTCTCTAACTCAAGTGAAAGTAGACGCACTGATAATGGGCTCCAAACTAGCATCAGCTCATGTGTCTCAGGTAAGTGTGAATATGTCTTGACTTGTTACGTCATTTGATAATAACATAAACCAATTCATTTGAATGATGAAGATAAACAGTATGGAAAACTGTCAAAACACTGTAATATAAAACACAAATAAATATAAAAATATATTCCTCAATAAAAATATTGAATATATTATATAGTTTTTTTTTATTGATATTCATGACAATTTATTGTATTGCAAAACAATACAAGAACTACATGATAGATAACTACATGACATTTCACATGTTTTGTGATTACACAAGACACATGTAAAACCCATGTTTTTACAATTACTGAAGAATTATAAAAACTGTTTATACATCGTACAGTGTTATAATGGTAGAGCGCTTTTTAAGGGTTACGCCATTGTATTCAAAGAGACAAATACATTTATATGTTCAGGTACAGTAGTGTGCATGAAGGATGATAGAAGCAGAGATAAACAAATTGATAAACAAACAGAGACTGTGTATTGGAGAACAAAAATTACTCACAACAATAAAAGAGATCTAAAAAAAATGCAATAGTGTCATCAGACATGTGCAGCAGAAACCACGTGCCTTACAAATAAGGGAAAGAGGAACCTTAAAAAGTTCAAAAGAAGGACCTCTCTTGTTCATCTTCTTCCTTCTCTTGAAGAAGCAAAAAAGAGAAAGAAATAGAAGAAACTATAGTCCAAGGGAAGGCAACAAATAAAATATAAGTTTATTGACCAAATTTAAAAGAAGGAGACAATAGCACAAATGTTGAGGACATTATGAGTTATAAGCTCAATGGCTAAAGGTGGTTTCAATATGTATATAGGAAATAATAGAGATAGTATTTAAAAATAATGACACAGTAGTTCAGGAGGAGTATAGAGGAGACAAAAGTAAAAAGAATCACTAAGTTATGATAGATAAGGAGAGAATTGGATAGAAAAAATGCAAAGACAGCAAGAGAAAGTACTGGAAATTACCCACAAATCAGAAACACATTAATCAATGGATCATGAAGAAAGAATGACCTGGGAATAGTGAACAGGTTGTCTGTAGATAAAAGCAATCTGAAGACGTGTTTCAAGAGCAATTATAACTTATTTATGAAATGTAAAACCCTAAAACAATAAAACAGTGTTTCAAATGCCAATAAACTTTATCACCTTTTTGTTTGTGAGTTTACCTATATGTACTAGAACTACAATAGTGTGTGTGTACATTAGCTAAACGGTGAATGTTAATATTATCAAGTATTTATTTGCTTTCTTTGTTTCAGTTCATGTAGTTCGATAATTAAAAATGTAATGAGTAGAAGAAGGTTGAATGCAAATGTGTCTAAAAAATTAACTGAGGTATTTCAATTCTTATTACTTATTTCTAGTATTAGTATTACTTATTTCTGGTGACACTGTCTTAGTTAAAAAAGTGACCAAAACAAAGAAATGAAAATGGTTTCATATCTACTTTTTTTCTAATTGAAAGGAAATATCTTAAACATACTCATCTTTTATAACATTTTCATTTATATGTAGAAAAATGTATGGTAGGCAAAGAAATGTCTGTTTTACAGAAATTGTTTATGGCAATTCAGAAACTGTATGAGGGAGCAAGTGCACTTTGTGGTACTATACACACTGAGTATGTATACTTCATTTTTATTACTCCTGTATACAGTAGAGCATCGAATATTCGAATGTCCATTAACCGAACGATCTATTATCCGAACTAAATAAAAAGTACAATTATGTACTGTACTGTACTGTACTGTACAGTAATGTATCAGACATGTGTAGGCGTATTGGATATTTATTGAACATAAAAAATTGTATACTATAAATTATTACAGTACTGAACAGTAATAAATAATTCCTTTAGCTATATGGCCTTACAATCGATAAACAAAGAATCGAGACTGTGACTGTTCTACTTGAGACTGTTCTAAAGTGGGCCAAAACAGAAGGCGAGGTAGATTGTATTCAGCTTATGAATCTTAAACTACTTCAGTCTTTAGCAGCGAGAAAACAGGGTATTGGTTTGAAGCAGACAGTGATAAACAATTCTTCAAAAAAGTGTAAATCCATGGTACTGTGTTTTGTTTTGTTTTTTTAATTTTTAATTCAGTTTATAATACTGTACAGTGTTTAAACTCTAATTGTGTTTAAATTAACTTTTAGTTTTTATTAATTACACTCAGTTTTAATTCAACGATTTTTAGCCTTAGTAATACATTACAGTACAGTATACAGTTTGCTGTAATTATATAACAGTATGTTGGAAATGATTTTGTAATAAAAACCTTTGTTTTTGTAAAGATGTATAATGTTTTCAATTTATGATCTATTATCCGAAATACAGATTATCCAAATAGGCCCTCGTCCCGAGAGGTTCGGATAAACGCTGCTCTACTGTACTTCTTTATTCACTACACTATTACAGTATTTACCCTTTAAGATTTAAAATAACTTTAAAATAAAGTCAGTATAAATTTATTTGTAAAATTCTGAAACATTGATTAACTCGATTGATTAACTCGATTTTGTTAATTAAGTTCTTATTAATAAACTTCACAGTAGATACAAGTACTTTTTATTATATATTTGAAAATATTTTTATGAAAAGGTTCAGATCGGCGAAATTGCATTTGAAATTAGAAGTGTTGTTGATAAATTCATGACAGCAAATTCGCTGTCACTTTTGCCACAAGAAGATGAAATCACGGTGAAAATGGAAGATATCTTTGTTTGGGTTAAAGTGAGTAAACACATGACAGTATATTATAATGATAATTGCAAGGATCATGACCTTGCAACAATAGAATAAATTATTTAATGTTAGAACTTCCAAACCTAAAAAAGCTTGCTATCATGTTCTGAAAAAAACACATTTGTATTACAATAGTTATAGTAATACAACTGTCCAATGTCCACTACCAAACAATAATAAAAGTCACTAAGTTGAATAATAACAATGGTGTGTCATACAGCTAAACAATTTAATACTCAACACTTAAACTAAATCATTCTTTTGTAATAATTCTTACACTCAAACCACTAGTAATTTTTTACAAATCTCAGAAGTCTGCTGCAACTGCTCACAGTTGCCCTTATGTTGCCTTTTATAGATCACCTAATGGACAGAAAGTTTATGAGAAAGTTCAGCAATATTCTGTGTCCAGTGCATAACATATAAACTTGTGCCATCTTGGTGGTTGCACAATGTGTGACTAAGTATCATGTAGTCTAATATGTCACTATAGTAGACATAGTTATCTGTCTTTAACACTGACGTGCCAACTGTATACAATACTACCAAATATAGGAGAGGGGAATCAGCATGTTATGATTTGTAGACTGTATAATTTTTCTGCAGGTTATATATTGCTCTTTGTTTGTTTACAGAGAGCAAAGAGCTCTATACAGAGTGCAAAGCACACATATTTAATGTGCTTTGAGTAATGGCAGGAAGATTCTGTAGTGAACTAAGAAATGTTAGCGGCACATCTTAAGACTTATTTATTGGGATTACAAAGGATGGTGGTTTTGGGAGTTTGAAATAACTTTACTATGTGTGATTTGTAGTATTATTAAGAAATTATTTAATAAATAAACATTTTTTGCAAATATTTTTTATCGAGCATTATTTCAATAGTATAGATAACCAACATCAGATATTTCAAACAAATTATTTTGTTTCAGTTATCTGATAATTGCTAAAATATTATATTTTTAATTTAAAAAATCTCTGTTGAAATTAAAATGTATCATACTTAATTTACATAATAAAATACAACTTATTTAGTTCTGCTGAGGCTTATATAAAACTGTTTGAAACAATATACTTTCCCACGTATTATTCTGTAAGGATTTTCTCACACTGCCTTATGGAATTAAACTTTGTAATCAAAATTTATATATTATTTCTAGGTGTATTCACTGAATCGAATTTTTGAAATAAATACCATTCCTTCTAATGCCTCATCTACAATACACATTTCTGATAGTCTCCTGCATGAGTTGAAAAGCTACAGACAACCTTTAGTATTGCATGTGAGTAGTATTACACTATTATCAGTAGTCACTAAGTATAATAGTATTGTTATAGTACTAGCTTTGGTAATAGTATACATTACGGTACGGTAATTATTCACTGACAGTGTCCTACTTGGGCAATGAGACATACTGTTTCTGACATTATTTACTTTTGCCTTGAGCAGATCTTTAAAATAGTAGACTGATCACATGACAGGATCACAATTATGAATAATAGACAATAGAATACCTCTCTCATAAAGGATTATACCAGTGTACTCAAATTTCTGTGGTTAAAATGAGATAACTAATTACTGCATACTGTACTGCAATTGTTTTTTATTATGTTGTAACAAAATGCACAAAGTCTATTAACAATAATTCTGTACAATGAACCTACAAAAATGTACACTTACATGACGTAGTACAGTTTATTGTGCCAATTGTGTAAAAACAAACAGAATTATCACTGTTCCACACCACTATAGAAAAATTATTCCGATTAGTGCTTTCAAGCTTCTCAGCTCATCGTCAGATCTGAAATAACAGAGGATAAAACCAAACCCTTCACACCCCCACCCGCCCCACTGTCCACCTACATACCCGCAAACAAGCTATAATTCAAATGTCCCTTCCCAACCTCCGAGCCCTGTCACCCCCCCCCCACCCTCTGTATTGTTACATATTTTTCTAGCACATTCCTTGTGTGTGTGTGTGTGTGTGTGTGTGTGTGTGTGTGTGTGTGTGTGTGTGTGTGTGTGTGTGTGTGTGTGTGTGTGTGTGTGTGTGTGTGTGTGTGTGTGTGTGTGTGTGTGTGCACATAAACACAAGGAATGTGCTAGAAAAATATGTTACAGAACGGTTGGGGGGGGACAGGGTTCTGAGGTTGGGAAGGGACATTTGAATTATAGCTCATTTGCGGGGGTGTAGGTGGACAGTGGGCCGGGTGGGGGTGAGAAGGGTTTGGTTTTATCCTCTGTTATTTCCGATCTGACGATGAGCTGAGAAGCTTGAAAGTGCTAATCGGAATAATTTTTCTATAGTGGTGTGCAAGAGTGATAATTCTGTTTGTGATTATAACCACTAACACAACTATCTTAATTAAAATTGTGTGAAAGACCAAGAATTAGATTAAATATATTTTTAGAAATAGTTTGTTTTTCTTTTGTTTTAATACTCTAGAATAATTTAGTAGGCAATATCTTTCAGTATAACTACATTTATGTAACATTTCCTCTCCTTGAACTACAAACAGTCTGTGTTTTGATAGCATAATGTTCTACAAAAAAAAAAATAAATTAATAATAAAAGAGAAAGTTACTAATTCATTATTCATGGTATTAAATTTTTTTTCCACCATCATCCCTTCAGTTCATATTGAGGAAATCAAACTTTTGAAACAGCGTATTATATTGATATTCAGTTTTCCACTCCTGACACTCTTCTTTAGAAATTGCGTTCTGTTTCATGCGCTACTTTAATTGTTTCAGTTGCAGTAGACAAGCGTTTAAATACGATTACATTTCATGCTTGTGGTGAATTTCTGATGTAAAAAAGTGAAGGAATTTTCAAAGTATTTTCTAAGTAGTTTAATGGGTAGAATATCGTGTGTTTCTGAAAACTATGATATTCTTCATGCACTTATTGTTGGATTTTGTTGTCCATGACATGTCCGTTAATTAACTAATTACAAGTGTAATACTACCGACTTGGAACACAATTGTGCACCTCTGACTTAAAGTAGTGCTGTTCATTGCTCCAAGAGTGTAAAAGGCACATACAACCAAGGATTAGGTTAAATTTGTTTTTACAAATAGTTAGTCTTTTCTTTTGTTTTAATACTCCTAAATAAAGTAGTGTGAAAAATCACATCTTTCATAATAAGTGCATTTATTAATTGTGTTCCGATTCGGTAGTGTTATAATTAGTTAAAATTGTTTACATGAAAAAAAAATGATCAAGCTTAACAAATTGTTATATTTGTGCAAGTTGGTTTGTAAAATATTATCTTATTTAGTTTTAAAATTAATAATCTGAATGCATAATTAATGTTTAGTTGAATTAATATTTAATTGTGAATGCAGCATTAAGCAAGTATCTTATTTTTTCTGTGCAGTTAATTGTTATGGAAGAGAATCCATTTTGGTGGGATGCAGACGAAGCAAACATAGAATCGTCTGTTGTTTTCTTACGTTTATTCACAAGGGACAAATGGAACAATAAATCGCATCAGTTAAACAGGCTGGTCAATAATTTAGACATATATTTCTCTCCACAACACATTAGCAAACGGAAAGTCACTGGTCAAATAACTAAACGCTATGATGATACCAGAGACATTGATCTTCAGGTCATGGTGTACAGACTGGAACCTCCTGTCACTGGTGGACATGGGAAAAGCTTCATCAGATTTTTAAACTTAACCACGCGTGGTGAATTTCAGGTACTTTGTGTCGAGTAGGAACTTCGTATCTATTAGAGTTCAGTACCAAAAACTGATATAAATATGAAAGTACACAAACAATAGAATACCTCTCTCACAGGAGATTAGACCAGTGTATTCCAATTTCTGTGTTTAATGTGATAAATTATTTACTGCATACTGTTTTTTATTATGTTTTAACAAAAAGTATAAAGTCTATTAACATAAGTCTGTACAATGAACCTACAAAAATGTCCAATGTCATGAAGCAGTAGCATACATAGAATTTGACTTTGGGGGAGGCGGTTCGAGGTCCAGTCGAGTCGGCTTCATAAAAAAGAAAAAGAAGTTAAGACTAATCAACATTACTATATTTAAAGTGGCTGAAAAACGTGTGGTAACATCCTGAAATCTATCCTATTAAAGTAAACGGTAATAACGCAAAAAAAATACGCGTTACTGAACAGATACTACTTACTGACTGAATTGACTTTCCTATACTTCAATTTAAAACATATACGCAAATGGTGTGTAATAAACCTGTTTGTATATTTAAAAAGAAAGAGTTACTATCTGAAAACACATCTGAAAAAATAATAAAAGAACCTAAAAATTAAGAGATTAACAAAATTCATCAACTTTTTTTTTGAGGCTCTGGGGCTCTGGGGTCCTGTTCATCCCCCCTCTCTAAATACGCTCCCGACATAAAGTAGTGCAGTTCATTGTGCCACTAGTGTAAAAGACATATATAACCAAGGATTAGGTTAAATTTATTGTTAGAAATAGTTAGTCTTTTGTTTTGTTTTAATACTCCTGAATAAAGTAGTGTGAAAAATCACATCTTTCATAATAACTGTATTTACAGTGGAACCTCAATATAACGCCCCTGTGATATAACGTGACCCTTGATGTAACACTAATTTTTCATGGTCCCGGCAAATTAAAAAGTTAAACTTGCGACTTTTATATGAAGCGACCCTCGATATAAAGCGCTTTTTGTCCAGTCCGCAGAAGAGCATTATATCAAGGTTTCACTGTATATAACATCTTCTTCTCACAAACAGTTTGTGTGTTTTGATAACATAATTTCAACCTCACCATGACTCATTGTTTTAAAGTATTACTGTTTGCAGTCACTCACTGAATCATCCATTATAATCATACTTTCCAGAGTTCATTGTCAGCTATATTTCAAAGCAGCTGTTCAATTCATTCATTCTAATTAAATTGCTGATTTATACAAATTAATGTTTTCTACTGTTCAGTGACAGGTAGATGATCAGGTCCTCATGGATGTAATAGTCTAATAGTTAAAATGGAGTTGGATGAACTGTTTAATAATAGTTACATTTAAAACCATCATTTTGTAAATTACACATATTGCATAAAGTTGTAAATAAAATAAGGTAAGTATAAAATATGAAAGTAGATCTTCTAAAAAGGTCAGGTAGAATAATGTGAACAGAGTGAGCAAATTACTAAGAAATAAAGTGAATGATGGACAAAGCGATAATCTGCTACTGAATAGATAGACTACAAGTTGCTAATATTGTATAGACAGAATGAGTGATATGAAACTATTAGAGAAAGTAATGTTAAGCAGAAGATAAGATAAATAGCATATTACTGGAGAGAAGCATATTAAACTGGAGAGAAGAAAAAAGATAAGCTATGAGTACAAAAATTGGAATAACAATAAATGGGGTGACAAGTGATGATGAAAAATAAGCATTGATCAAAATATTCTTTAAACCTATTGTATATTATGCGCGCGCGCACACACACACACACACACACACACACACAAAAATTTCTTAACTGGTGCTGGGAAGATGCTTACCTCCAGCAGGGAATATGTAATGTTGAAGTGAATTTGAAATGAATAAATTTAATAGAATAGTGCAAGACATGGAAAAAAGAACTCCATCTATGCATACAAAACCTTGTGATGCTTGTAACCTTAAACATTTTTTAACATTGTCATCAGACTAACTACCAAAAACACAGAACAAAGGCAGAATAGCTAAATACTCCTGTTTAATTTTTATAAACATAAAACATTGTACACAATAATTTTTTATTAGGATACATTGTATATAAACTGCTTATTAAAAACTAAAGATCAAGCCTAATTTCTATCATGTTTTTGTCCTGTAACTGTTCAGTATAAAGCTAATCTTATTGGTCATTTTAAAAGACCTTCATATTTTCCAGTCTAAATAATCAAGCAAAAACATTTTGTGTAACATTTGTTTTATCCACAATACTTTACTATAGGTCATTGAAGTTTGGTGGCTAAATAAACATAATATATACCTCCCTTACAGTAATATCAAAAACAAATAAAAACGTGCTAAAAACAGAAATATATGCCCCCAAAGTAATTTTATATTTTTCGAGAAGAAAAAAAAATCAGAAAAATTTGGAATGCATGACTCTTCAATTTA
This sequence comes from Magicicada septendecula, assembly GCA_034769895.1. Taxonomy (NCBI): domain Eukaryota; kingdom Metazoa; phylum Arthropoda; class Insecta; order Hemiptera; family Cicadidae; genus Magicicada; species Magicicada septendecula. The sequence continues at coordinate 393,513,079 of CM068374.1, read as the reverse complement.
TGTGTAAGCCTGTCAAATCATCAGAGTCTATCAGTTGTTCATGCAGTAAGCTGTCTATTTTAATTATGCTTTTTACAGTGTGTATGTGTGTAAAATTCAAAATTCAAATTATTTTAAAGCACACTTTTGTTTAGAGCTTTTAAATTTATTGTCGATGTTATCATCAGATACTTATTACGCTTATTTACCCAACAGTTTTAAGCATTAAACTAAACTGAAAAAGCTTTTGTAAAAACAAAATCTTTTTGCTCAATAATTCTATAAACAACCATAAACTCCCCTAGAAAAAATGATAGTGATTTCTAGACTTCACAGAAAAAAAACATGTATAAAGTTCTGTCAACCCACTCAATAACTTATCTGGAAAGTATAAAAGAAAGGAAACAACCTGAAAGAAACGAAATCAAAAAATGTCTTTATAAGAACTGTATGTACGTGTTGAATATGTGAATTTCATTGTGGACAACTAAAACTGACCATAACGTGATATGCTAATAAGTGTATTCCACTTTCTATCTAGGTTCTAATACTCAAGGGAATGAGACCTGACTACCTGCATTTACATGAGTATGGTCAAAACATAACCACTTATTCTCCCACTTATGAGTTCAGTTTTGAAAGTACTGGTGAAGACGACTTTCATTACATAGGAATAATTCCTGGTTCTAATGTAAGTGGTTTATTGGTGTGTTTCTTTTATGAAATCTTACATGCATTATAAAATTATAAATACATTTGCCAGTACTTGTTTCATAAGTCACTTTTTTAACCTTATGTAGTTTTATATTCCATTTTATTGAACTGCAGCAATAAAATGTTACAGTAAAATAAAAACTGAAAGCAAATTACATTACCTCATTACCTGAAGCTAGTAACTATTAAATAGTTAGTAATTTAAGTATACTTAGTAATTACTGAGTTAGTAATTATTAAATACTTAATGAAGTTCAGTAAGTATACTGACAATATTTAAAATTTTTGTTGTTACTATTTTACTATATTGATGTGTTCATGATAAAAGACAGGTTGTGATTTTGTCATAATAGGAATTCAGAAGACACTATACTTTGTTGAAATATTTATGCAGATGTTTTTTAATAGTGTACAGCATATTAAGCAGACTGACAGTATCATTTAGAAACTGTGAGCACTTCCATTTTACTACCCTTTGGGAGTGTTACATCCTGGTTATGCTAGACTGCATGTTATAAATATACCATCCAAGGATGGGGCAGCCTAAAAGTGTGTTTTAAGTGAATTTTCACTTTATTTTTTCTCTTTTGCAGGGTCCATGTTCTGCAAATGTTTGTGTGTGTGTGTTTTATAAGTAAACATTAAGATTTCAGCATTAATTAATTACCGGTACTTATAATATTAATTATGTATATTGCAACGATACAGCCTTATGCTGTATTAGGCATTGATTTGAATAAATATAAAATTTGTAGAATTATTATAAGTTAAGGGTAAATGGACAGGTCTGAGATTGTAAAAATATTTCATTGTTATATTAGGGGAGAAATTAACCTGTTTTGACATACAAGTTTGCTCAATTGTATGTGTGTTACACGTGTATCTTGTGTGTGTTAGTGATGCATGTACAGACAGGAATCTCAGCTACCCTCCCCAAGTAATTAATAAAATAATTATTTAATTCCACTGTGTAAAAACTAATTAGTTTATAAACAAACAAAAGGCACCAAAGTGTGTGTAAAATTTATAGTTATCCCCAGTGAGAAAATGACGTTAATAGGACACATTACGCGGAGACAGTGCGAAATAAATGTGCCAAAAATACGCAAATTACCCTAAGATGCTCAAATTAATACAGTGAGTGCTTAATCAAATTAGCTATGATTTGTGCTATCTCGATTCCGTGAAAAACATTGCTATTTGCTAATAATTGCAAATATACGAAAAGGTTCAGGAGTGGGGGCTATCAGGTGATCTGCAGGTATCGACAGGACAATTTTGGAGCCAACTGGCACGGAATCTCGAGAGGGTATAAATTAAGGGTTCGACCGAAAACCCTTCTCTTCTTTTCAAGACACAGTTGCAGTCGGACATGCTGTCCATCGGCAAAACAATTTTATTATTTTTTTCAAGTCTCATTAATGAACTAATAAGATGTTCAACAATTAGGTTGACAATATTTCGGAAAGCGTAAAGTGCCGGGACCGTTTAAGTCTACAAAGAGTATCTACGGAGAAGCTACCAGAGGGACGAGGGATGCTGGATGTTAGATGATGTTGTTTGGACGCCTAACCGACATTTAAGATACACCGTGCAGCAGATAGCAATTCTCTGAGGCGGACCACACACTGCTGGAGAACGACGCTGGACTTTAGACATATCCAGGACCACGCCAGGACAGGAGGAATGGAAAACCAACTCTGGACAACGCTGGATCCCGTCAATAAGTCGTAAGATCATCAGAACTCGAGGTGACATGCATAAAGCATTTATAAATGATTTTAAAAAAAGAGCTCATAAAGACTATATCAAAAGACAATAAATTAAAACAAAGAAAAAATTATAAGTAGAAATAATATTTTAGAAATGTAGATAAATGTTTAGTCATAAGAATGAGCGATCGCATATAAAGAAATAAGAAAAAAAAGAATTTAAAGTTGAGAGAGTAGATTTTGTTTATCAAAGTAAATAGTTAAATTGATTTGATATTTGCATTATAGAAAAGAATAATTTAAATTTGAATATAAAACAAATGCCAGTCTAAAAGTAATTAATATAAATTTAAATTTAATTTTAAACACTGGTATAGACTGAGCGAGTTGAGGTCAGATCTGAATTAAAAGAATTCAATTCAAATTACATTTTAATTTTAATTTTTTTAATTAGTAAATCAAATTATTAACATGTCTAGATTAAGATTATTAACATGTCTAGATGTAAGAGGGTTTAAATGTGTGTAACACCGTACAGTATAAGAGATAAACATTTAATAATGAGTAATATCGTGACCGAAGATTATTAATGATGTTTATTATTTATAAGATTGAGTAAACAATAAATATGAATTTTTAAATACACATAAATATAATACTCTTATTATAATTACACCTGAACCCCAATTACACATACATGTTATTTGTATTGTTATAATTTTGTCACTCGTCAACGTGTGGCACGACACGCTTACATTTAATAACATTGTATCGTTGTAATAATGGCTCCCAAAGAACGTGGGGCTACACAAATTTAAATTATATTAAATTTGCAACTTGTATCGTTGTAATAAAATGGTGCTCCAAGATCGTGGGGCTCCTCAAACACAAATAAATTTATATTTGCAATTTTATATCGTAATATATTTATATTTAAATTTGTGATGTTATTCAATTTCTTTCTTCTGCAAGTCGTATAATTCGTATATTCTTTTTAACACCTGACGCATGGATGTTTCACTGAAAAATATCAGTATCATCAGAGGTTTCTAAGTAAATTAATAACAATCGAAATAATTCTATTAATATAAAATTAACGAATAATCGAATACTGCAAGAAACATCGAGTTACTTATATAGAAAATATTTATATTTATATAACACTGATTTTATAACATTTTGCACACATCAGTGTTTTACTTAGTAATAAACACTACAAATAACATAGAAAGCTGGAAGTAGAACTAACAGGAAAGGAAATAAAAGGAGATTATAAACTGCTGGTTAAAATAAACAAGTAGCCAACAGAGCATACAATTACGAGGGGGGACCCAAAAGTAACGAGAATTTTTCTCTGGCAGTTGGTAGAACGCTAGTTCCGACTTCTCCCGCTAGGTGCCTTCACTAGACACCATTTTGTATCAGTTGTCCTAGCGGCATTGTTGTGGAAACATTAGCGTGGTCAGTGTGACTATTTTTTGTAAGTGCTGTTTCACGTTTTCGGCGATTTGTCAATGGCAGACATTAAATACCAACGTGCTAACATCAGGTTCTGTTTCCTGTTAGGGAAATCAGCAGCAGAAACTGTCGCACTGCTTCGGATGGCTTATGGGGAGGAAGCTTTGAGCCAGGCAAGGATTTTGAGCTGACAAGAAAGCACACGCGGAACGAATTTTGCTGCAACACGTTTCGTCTTCAGATCTTCAGTCAAAATTTGTTGGCATGAACTCCAGGATATTCCAGTCATTTCCTCCAATTCATCGATTGTTCTACGATGATCAAACATGATCGCAACATAGATTTTTTGAATGTTTTCGTCCGTTTTGGAAGTCGAGGGACGTCCCGGTCGTGGTTCGTCTTCAATTGACATTTGACCACTTTTAAAATGAGAAAACCACTCGTAAATCCTTGCCTGGCTAAAAGCTTCCTCCCCATAAGCCGTCCGAAGCATTGCGACAGTTTCTGCTGCTGATTTCCCTAACAGGAAACAGAACCTGATGTTAGCACGTTGGTATTTAATGTCTGCCATTGACAAATCGCCGAAAACGTGAAACAGCGCTTAAAAAAATAGTCATACTGACCACGCTAATGTTTCCACAACAATGCCGCTAGGGCAACTGATACAAAATGGTGTCTAGTGAAGGCACCTAGCGGGAGAAGTCGGAACTAGCATTCTACCAACTGCCAGAGAAAAATTCTCGTTACTTTCGGGTCCCCCCTCGTATTGTGGCGCTGGAATAGATAACAATCCTGGAATAGTGGTGTAAATGATTAAAAACCAGAGAAGCACGTGAACATTATATAATGTATGTGTTTGTGTGTGTCCACGCACATGAGCACATTGCTTTTGTAGATTTCCATCACCTGTTGTATTTTCTGTGCTGACTTATCAGATGAGGCTGCATGCCATCTTCCTCTTCATTTTCTTTCTCTAAGTTTTTAAATCTGTTCTCACGTCTTCCACAGGAGTGTGTTCTGTATTCTGCTCCTTATTTTTATATATATTACAACGTTATTTTTATACACTTACTTTTACACATACGCTCTTACTCATATGCTTGCACTTACCCACATCTCGGAGGTATACTCTTCTTCAGCAGTATTTACCTTGATGCTCCCCGGCTGAGTCGCAGGCTTTGGTCGTTGGTTGAGTGTGGATAAACACGTGAATAACGTTATAAGTTTTAATTTACAAGTAAAGAGTACAGAGGATTTAGTACTGGTTGTGAAATTAGTACGATTGTTTTAAGAAAAGTATATTGTAACGACAAAACTGGTTTGTCTCTGTAAAATGTATACCAGTTTTGTATGGGTATAAAGTGTTAGTGCGTTCGTCTCGCACTGGGGTCGTTACATCAATTTTGCGCTGACGATGTCCGTAGCATTGCGGTAATTACCAGTATAACATGGCAGTAACCTTACCTGTTTATAAATATAGGGGTGTGTTAATCCCTGGTGGCGCCAAATTGTTTATTAAAACAATTAAAATTACTTAATAAAGTGTTTTCAGCTGTGACAGTCAAATAATTCCCGCTCATGCCGCCTTCTGAATCGTATAGACAGCTGTGCGAATGACAACTCGAGTGCTGCCCGTCAAACCTAGTCTTCGTAAATAAACACAAGTAATATAATGCACTCCCTATGAAATAATAACAACGGTTACTCCCTGTAATAGTTATTTTTAATGGGTGATAATTAAAATGTTTAATTTGACAATTAGATTATAATAAATTTGCACCGACTTTTTACATGAAACACTTCCTCTCAAGGCTGACAAATCGATTAAGGAACGAGGTATTTACTCCAGCATGGCCGCTGAGGTGTTTATCTATTATAATAATTTTCGTTGCAAAATCGTTGGATTCTTTTGATTATGAGATAAAGAATTCCTATGATTACAATAAAAATATTTTACCTTACTCTAAGTGTACATAAATAATAAGGTGTGTTGTTACAATCTGTGCTGTAGTGTCGTTAAATGTGTTTCGAAAGTTTGAGTTTACACAGTAGGTTAGATTTTGTTAATAAATTTTCAGTGTGTTTATTGTTCTTAAATAATCTTTGAAAGAGAAATATTCGGTTTATAGTGAGATCAATTTACTTTTAGTAAAATTTAGAGTGATTAGGTTTTTGAAATAAGGTAATTCAATGGTACTTAACACGTCGGCATGACTTGGTGTTTTCTTTCATTGGATCGGAATAGGATTGGGCTGCAATAAGTTCTTTTTTCATTGATCTATGGACTTAAACAGGTCTGGCGTCCTTTTCGTATAATATGTGGTCATAATTTCCTGTTAATTCTCAGTTTTATGGTCCTGGATCTTGAACTGCTCGAATGGTTCGTCAACTTCTTATACAGTCATGTATACAGTGAACTTCGTTTACTGTTTTACATTATTTTATTAGAAAATTGGTCTTCCAAACTTTGGCTTCTGTACTGCTTGACTGACGCTTTACGAGTAACGGTATTCAATGGTAATTTCGTCTTCAATGGTGATTTCTATGGTAACCAAAGAATTCTGATTGGCTGAGATTTATATAAATCCATTGTTATCAAAATTTGAATTCTTTTCAAAATCCTCGTATATCTTCTGACTGTTGTTATTCCTCTATCTTCCTTCCTAATTATTTAATATTGTCACTATAGTATGTATTTCCTTTCATAGATTATTTTGATACCCCACAAGTTTGGGTTATTTCATGTTTTATGTTTTTACAATTATGTTAATACTTGTTAATTACATTTCTTTTTGTATTCAAATGCTTATTATAATATTTTGTTTTACAAATGATTTACAATTTATTCTTGGTGAGTCCTTCGCCTCGGATTTGCTAATTTCTTTGTTAATTTGTTATAATTTGTAGTTGTTTGTTTCTGACAGTTAGGCATTTCCATAGGCCTAAGTAGCCATTATGGTATTTGACTTATTTCATTTAAATTACATTTCATTCCAGCCTAATGGGCTTTATTTTGTTATTATAATTGGTTGTGTTGTGTTTTGGGTCTGTTTATGTGTTATTATATTGTCACTATTATTTTATACATAATTGTTTACTATTTGGTTTCCACGTTGTCTAGTCATACATTTCTTAACTTTTATACCTATTTCCTTTGCCAATAATAACAATGTGGCTATAATTTACTAACTTTTGATCTTATTACATATAATATTTAGGCCTATGGTCTGTATAATTCTCACAGCCATATCCAATTCATAAACTTGCTTGAATAATTATTTAACTATTATTTGCTAATCTTTGTTTACAATTCATCTTATTTTACACTATTTTTTAGTGTGATAAATAACATCACTTTTATGAACTTATAACGATCCCTTATGACATGGGTGTTTTTTGATTTGTTGTAATTACTTAATTTTTAAACAATCTTTACTCTCCCTCCATGTTAACACTATCTGGTTTTTCCCTTCAAGGCATTCTTCCTTTTAATCATAATGGTATTTACTTAAATTTAATAATAACATTCTTTCTTAAACTAGTTACTGTCTTATCAGTTTATACTGCTATTCTTAATTACTACTATTTTTCACCTTTAATTATTTAGTGTTTCATTTGGATTTATTAATTGTTAATGATTTTATCATTCACTATTTTTCACTATATTACCATTCTTTATTTTATACTATTTTCATTCAATCATCACCTTCACTTTTAAATTATTTATAGTTTATTATAATCTAATTAGTGTACTTTCTTTATCACTACACTTTGGGGTTTTTACACTTTCACTTTGCACTTCAAAAATGTTTTTGTTTTTTAAGTGTTTCTGAATGGGTAATCCCTTTAATTATTATCTCACTACCGTACTATCTCTTTCATTACAATATTTCCTTAATAATATTAACAATTTTATGTCCTTACATTTCTATCATTACATCTAACTCTAAATAGTGGGTTAGTTTGCTTTTTTTTTCTATTTATCTTTAATATTGTTTAATTGGGTTTCTTCTTTAGATTATTATTGTCCATTAATGGATAATAATATTTACTTTTGTTTTTCCTTTTCATAGGTTAATTATTGGTCTTTTTTCCAATATTACATTTGAGTGCATTATTTCTCTTGCTCATATTCTTTATTACTTGTTTTTGTATCATCATTGGTTTTCATTTTTATTTATTTCCCTTCATTTTGGGTTTGTTCCTTTTTCATTCCCCTTCTTCTTCATTTTCATTATATTTGTTTAATATTTTAGTTTTCCACCTTCTCCTTTGGGTTCAATTTAACATGTTACATTGATTCATTCAATTCCATGAACTTGTTTCATTTTTGTTTGGTTTTGGTTTTTTCCCTTCTTCTTTTGGTTTGTTTAATCACCTTCTTCTCCTCTTTGGTTTTATTCTTGTTTGTTTTTTGTGGTTCCCTTCTTCTTTTGTTTCCTTTTGTTGGGTCAATCACTTGGGTTGGGTCATGTCGTCGTTTGTCGAGTCATTGTCTTTATATTTTATTTATATTAAGCATTTTATTTAACATGAAGTATTATTTTATATTTAGAATTATCTTTTTTATTCCTGGTACTGGGTTGGCTTATTTGTGTTGTAACAATATTCATTTGATTTATTCAAAAATTAAATTCAAATTCTCATGTTATTTAAATGTTTAATGCGGGTTACTTATTATATGAACCCTTATATTCAATCTGAATATAATGTACTCATAACGTGTTTAACTCTTATTTCTTAAATTTCTAAGACATAGTATACACATACACAAATTATATATGACCTGAAATAGTACACAGACATATACATATAACACATATAAATATTATAGGAACGTGATTAATACGTATAACATTTAAATCTTGATCTTGTCTTTACAAGCGTGGTTTTCAATATATACCACTTAAATAAAACTTTCAATTAATTAAAATATTTATTAAAATATTAATAGAGAACATTTATTACGTTAATTGATTATATTTTTAATGTCTCAATTAATTAACGATCTTCTAATTATGTAATTCTCATATTTAAAATTACTCATTTAATCAATTACAAAATATAATAAAATAATATGGTTCTTGCTTGACCATTTATTTAAGAGATTACTACAGTTATACTCAATTATATTTTGAACAATTATTTATTCATTATTCAAATCTAAAAATGTACTAACGTTCTTGTAAACTTGAATATGGAAACTAGAGCTTTTGGCGATAGACCTCAGGGTCATTTATAATATTAAATAAATGTTCGACTTTACCTGCATTTTTCTGCACCCATTTAACTTTGTTGTTACCGTCATCTGGACTCTCGAGTTTGTTGATCCTCTTCGGTATCAGCTCCTCTGTCTCTGCGTCGTTGAATTCCTCGCTCCGTCTCCTGGATGCTGAGTTCTGACATGGACCTCTAGTCATGATGATATACGGCTGGATGTAGCTGCATGTGCTGTTCCTGCGTCCTCTCGTCTTCTTGTCTAGTTCCTCGTCCTCTTCTTTCTTGTCCCTCGTAGCTGTCTAGAAGTTCTATGTAGTTACAACTCTCGTAGATTCATTTATATAGTCTGTTTCAAATCACACGAGTTCTTTAATAAATGCACCGACATACTGCCAGTTTCATCGCACTTCAGTTTATATACTACCGTTTAAAAACATTACTACAACTTTGTAAAATTTACGGTGTCGAAATGCGTGGATTCCTCGTACCTACTAAATAAACTTGATCTGAGAAAGAGTGTGTCGCTCACTGGGGTTTTATACTGCTGCCTCGTTGGAATTCCTGTTGGAAATTGTTCTGACAACATTGAACAGGCCGGCGCCTCGATTTAATCGTTAGTATCAACCTACGTGTCTTTCTATGAAGCGCACACTTTTTTATAAATATTATTACACCAATCGTTTGGTATAATATTAAACCTTATTTATGCAAATTTTGAATGTTACGCTGTGTACATTATGGCAGTGGTGGCAAAATTTCACACGGTGTCCGAACCGTTCCCATGATTAATGACCACTTAACGCCAAATTGAAGCACCAGGCATCAGCTATGTTTTTACATATGTCGCTGATTCATGTGACTTATGGTTCACGTACAGTACTTAAAAAACTGTGTGAAATCTTCCACCCTCGTTTGCATAATTTAACCTGTCTGTTATTTACACATGTACACATACACACACACGCAGACTGATACACAGGCGGCCGCATGTCGTTCAGACGTCATCTCTGCGAGTTAGCGCGTGTCAATTGCTCCCCTTCGTTACATTTTAAAACCAACTAACCCATATGTTTCCATATACATGCTTACTTACAATATTTGATTTATTTAAAAATAAATACTACTTATATTTATTACATTATTTCTTATGCTTAACGTATATTTATTATATCATTTTTATTATGTATATCTTACATATTCCATACTTATATATGAAAGCACGTTATCATACCTCAGTCAGGGGTTGATACATATACTTATGCTAAACATATCGTTGAAATATATATATATATATATTGTAACGATTAGATGTGGTTGTCTCTTTAAACGACGAGTATATTGTATAGGACGTAGTGCGTTCGTCTCGCACTGGGGTCGTTACATCTATTCTTGTGCTAACGATGTCCGTAGCGATGTTGTAATTACCAGTACAACGCGGTAGTAACCTTACCTGTTAGTAAATAGGGATTTGTGATTCCCGGGTGGCGCCAAATTGTTTATTAAAAACAATTAAAATTCTTAGATAATATGGTTTAATAAGTTCACAGCTGTGACGACCGGGGCATTCAAATACTTCCCGCCTTGGTTAAACGACTGACTCGATCAAGTAGTGTGTCGATTTTCAGCGTGAGCGCTGTACCGTCAAAGCTAATTCGCTAACAAACACAAATTATATGATACACTCCCTATGAAATAATAACACTGGCTAATCCCTGTACTAGTTATTTTAATGGTTGATAAATAAATTTTCAGTTTCACAATTAAATTATATTGGTTGATTAATAAATTTGCACCGACATTTTACATGAAACAGTTTTTCTCAGGATGACGAATCGATTTTGGTAACGAGGTACACATATCAGCATGGCTGCTGAGCGGTTTAGTTATTACAATTATTTTCGTTCCAAAATCTGGGATTCTTTTGATTACAAGACAAATAATTCCTATGATTACAATAAACAGTACATTACCTTACTTTATGTGTACTTAAATAATAAGGTGTGTGGTTACAATCTGTTCTGTAGTGTTGTTAAAAGTGTTTCTAAAGTCCGTATTCACACAACAGGTTATGTATTATTTATGTTAACAAATTTTCAGTGAGTTATTTTTCTTAATTAATTTTTGAAAGAGAATATTCGGTTTATAGTGAGAGTTCAAATTACTTTTAGAAATATTTAAAGTGAGTTTATTTTTTGGAAATAGGGTAATTCAAGGATACTTAACACATCAGATGACTTGGTGTTATCAATCATTGAGTTGGAAGGGGATTGGGCTGCAATCATTTTCTGTTTTCATTAATCTTGGGGCTTAAGTAGGTCTGGCGTCCTTTTCATATTAGATGTGGTCATATTTTCATTTAATTTCCTGGTAAAATGGTCCTTGGCATCAGTTGACTGTTCCAGTTGTTCGTCTGCTTCTTATTCGATCATTGTTTTGAATTTCGTTTACTATTTTTACATTTTTTGATTAAAAATTGGTCTTTCAAAATTTGGCTTCTGTTCGGCAAGAGTGACGCTTTACGAGTAACGATATTCAACGGTAATTCTGTCCCTAACGGCAGTTGCTATGGTTACAAATTAAATCTGATTGGCTTAGATTGACATAAATCCATTGTTATCAAAATTTGAATTCTTTTCAAAATCCTTGTATATCTTCTGATTGCTTTTATTCCTCTATCTTCCCTCCTAAGTATTAACTATTATCACTGTTATTTGTATTTCCTTTCAAAGATTATTTTGATACCCCACAAGTTTGGGTTATTTTATGTTTTATGATATTACAATTATTTTAATATTTGCTAATTACATTTCTCTTATAATTTAAATCCATATTATAATATTTTGCTTTAAAAATGATTTACAATTTATCCTTGGTTAGTTAGTCGCCTTGGATTTGCTAATTTCTTTGTTAACTTATTACAATTTGTAGTTGTTTGTTCTTGACAGTCAGGCATTTTCATAGGCCTAAGTAGCCATTATTTGTATTTACTTATTCCGTACAAATTATGTCTCTTTTTAGCTTAATGAGCTTAGCTTTGTTATTATAATTGTTGTGTTATTTATTGATGTGTTTTGGCTCTGTTGTAATGTTATTATTATGTTACTATTATTTTATACATCATGAATTGCTAATTATTTACTATCTGGTTTCCTTGTTTTCTAAGTCGTACATTTCTTTACTTTCTTACTTATTTAATTTGCCAATAAAAACAATGTGGCTATTATTTACTACTTTTGTTCACATAAAATACAACATCTAGGCCTATGGTCTGTATAATTCTTCCAGCCATATCCTATTCATAAACTTGCTTAAACAATTATTTAATAATTATTTGATAATGTTTGTTTACAGTTCATTTCACTTTATATCATTTTTTTGGTGATAAACAACATCACATTTTTTTGAACTTACTTTAATAATGATCCCTGGTAACATGGGGTGTTTATTGATTTGTTTTAACTTCTTAATTTTTTAAATACTCTTTACTTTCACTCCATGCTAACACTATCTGTTTTCTCTTTCATGGGATTCTCCCTTTTAATTATAACTGCATTCAATTTAACATTAATATTCTTTCTTAATTAATACTGTTTTCATCACTTTTCAGTGTTCATTATACCTTAATTAACTGTTTACACTTAATACTATTCTTAACAACTTTCTTACTGACTAATATTTTTCACTTAATCATCACCTTCACTTTTAAATTATTTATTGTTTATTATAATTTATTTAGTGTTTTTTCTTTATCACTTTATTTTGGGATTTTTACACTTCCACTTTTGCACTTCTAAAATGCTTTTTGGTTTTAAGTGTTTCTAAATGGGTAATCCCTATTATTACTTTCTCACTACCGTCCTATCTCTTTCATTACAAATATCATTAACTAATATTAACAATTTTATGTCTCTATATTTTATCTTTACATCTAACTCTAATGTGTGGGTTAGTTTGCTTTTATATTTAACATTCTTTCATTGGGTTTCTTTCAATTGTCATTTACTTTATTATCCATTAATTGATAATAATATTTATTTATTACTTAAGTTATTTATTGGTTTCTTTTTCAACCTTACATTGAGTGTATCATTTCTCCTGCTTTTCTTCTTTATTACTTGTTTGTGTCTTATCATTTGATTTCCTTTTTATTTATTTCCCTTTATCTTAGGTTTGTTTCTTTTTCATTTTCCTCCTTCTTCATTTTCAGTGTGTTTCCTTTATATCTTGTTTTTCCATCTTCTCCTTTGGGTTCATTTTAATAAGTGGCATTGAGTCAATTCAATTCCTTCAATTGGTTTCATTTTGCTTGGTTTCGGTTTTTTCCCTTCTTCATTTGGTTTGGTTAATCACTTTCTTATTTGGTTTTATTCTCATTTGTTTTTTGTTGTTCCCTTCTTCTTTTGTTTCCTTTTGTTGGGTCAATCATTTGGGTTAGGTCATGTCGTCGTTTGTTGTGTCATTGTCTTTTTATTTTCTTTATATTAAACATTTTATTTTACATGAATTATTATTTTATATTCAGAATCATCTTTTTTATCCCTGGTATTGGGGTGGCTTATTTGTGTTGTAACATAATGCCTCTCCTTCAAAATTGATCATTTTGATAAAACACTAGCATAGTTTTTTATGAAATTATCAGTTATATATAATCTTTTTCCTTTTCTTTCTTGTTTGTTTCTTCATTCTTCTTTCTCTTCTTACTTAATTAATTCCATTTTATTTGGATCTCTTTTTATTTATTTCCATTAGTGTGTTCTCCCTTTTATATATATTTTTTCCCTAACTTTTTAGTAGCTGGTTTCTTCCATTACTACTCATTTTTCTGAGACCAGAGGAACATCATCTCTGCTCAGTTTATTTTTGATTGCTGGACTTATTCAACAGTCAATCTTAAATACCTTTTTTGTCATCTTGTGACTTAAATTAATAACAATAATATTTTTTGGGATTGTCCACCTTGTGGTTTGTTTTTAGATCACTTTGGCCTTTTACTTATTCTTCCTTCCGCTGTACCTTTGCTATATACTGTTATCTACTCATACAGTTGATTGTTTTTTATTTATTCATTTGTTATTGTCATCATTTCTAACTTTTATTAGTTTATTTTTCTATCCTTCTTGTGATCATTTTAATTATCTTAGACATCTTTCTTCTTTTTCTTGGTTGTTTACCAATATTCTGCTTTAGCCATTTTCTGTGTATTTGTTTTATACATAACTTCTCTTTTTTCCTCGTACCAGTTCAGGTTTTTTTTATAATTTCAGGTAGTTATCTTAGCAGTTGTGCTTGATTTTATTTATGTTTATTTTGTTTTGTTTTAAGTATTATACTTAATAATTTTAGTAAGTTAGTTTTTCTTACTTTATAGGAATTTTTGTAACTTATTCCTTTCTTGGTACTTTTTGTTTAAATATTATCGTAAGTTTGTGGTTTTTACTTTTTTATAGGAATTTTTGTAACTTATTCCTTTATTATAATTTTTTATATTATACTTCATATGTCAACTTTATTTTATTGTAAGTTGATCTTACTTTGTAGGAATTTTTGTAACTTATTCATTATTATTATTTTTTATATTATACTTCATATGTCAACTTTATATTCTTGGAAGTTGATATTGTTTGTTTACGAATTTAGTAATTCATTTTTGTATTATTATTTCTTTATCATTATCATTGATCAGTTTATATTTTATCTGATATTTGCTCTAAATAATTGCGTAAGTAGTTCTTACATAATTTTTGAATTTTGGTATTTATTATGGTTTATCATGCGTTCCATCGGTCGGCCGTTTCTTCTTCTTCATCAATTACTTGTCTCCCTCCCTGAGGTGTGTTTGATTGGTTTCCATTACTCCTTGATGGAATCCAAAGTTCTGGTGGGTTGCGTTTATTATACGCTATTAGGAAATTCTCCGTTGGATTACTGCTGAAAGGTATCCAGTCATAGTCTTCTTCTTCTGGTTGGTTACTTCCGGATCTAACTCCTTCAACATGATTGACCTGTGGTATATTTTCAGCATTCTCTTCCCTTTGTATTTGGATCACTCTTGTGTGTATTACTGTCTCCGTCCTTATAAAATATTTCTCTACTACTTTGTACAGCAATTCTTCTAATACCATGTGTTCCCTTGTATCCAAGCCTACATTGTTCATGTTATGATGTGGTTTATTAATCAAAGGAGTTAATGGTAATTCCCTCGTTAATGTCATCATTAATTTTTTATTTTGCGTTTCCAATTCTGGTGGATTCCTGTGTTTTAGAAACCTTCATAATTTGTGACACACTATTTTGTTGTGGGTCCTTTCTATTTCTTGTATCTTCCATTTACATATCGATTTGCTGAAGTTTTCCTCCGCTAGTTTGTTGTGAATTCCCTCTATAATTGCTTTTGAGGTCCTCCCACAATCTTTATATTTCATGTAGTTGCTTTGGTCAGTAATTAGTAAATTGAACACGTCAATGAGTCCATTCTTCATCATCTCCACATCTTCTCTTGTTTTATTAGTTTTTTTTTATATATTTTTCCTATCTCCCTTGTTTTCTCCATCTTCTTAATTATTCGATTCTTCTTTATTCTTCTACTGTTGGATTATTTTCAGAAAACAATTATCTATATATTAATACATGAAGAGAAAACTTTGTACCCCTTTTTAAGCATATTGCGCGCACGGAGCAGTGTGAGATTTGGCATAGTTAAAGTTTATATGGAGAAGGAGTGCAGAAAGCTAAAATTTATATATAATATGTGTTACAAATACATTAAATAAAATAAAATAAATCATTCATTGTTTATGTTCATATTGCCAATGTCAAACACATAATAGTCTGTCGTTTGTTTACGTTCATACTGCCAATGTCAAACACATAATAGTCTGTGGTCAAACAGTCACACAGAGTAGAGATTGTCGCCAAAGAATTTTAAAATGTTGCCAACAAATAATTACTGACAGATTGACTGAATGAGCTGTGAATTTTTTTGTGATTTCAAATGTTCCTTTTTCAATAGTCTGTGGAGTGTATGTCAAGGCAAAAAAGCGTTTATTTTATATTTTGTATATTAGATATCTGTGTTTTATATATTAATGTGCAGTTGAAAGTGAAATACAGCTTGCTTAATATACACCTGTTGCAAAAGGAAAATTTTGTAGCAGCAATTTGAATTGACTTACTCTCGCCTAATTATTATTGGCGGTTTCAAAAAAGTGAGTAAATTTTATTATTTTTAAATTAAACCCTGTCTAATCTTATTCAGTAATTTCATTACATGTTTTTTTTTACATTCAGATATTCGCACCTACTTCCATTATGCCTCGACATAGAACATTGACGGGTCGGAGTGAGAGACAAAGAAGAAGGAATATATATTCACGTGAAAGTCAAAATGATACTAGACCAAATGCAAATTTAAATAGTGTAAATAGTATAAAATTGACGGGTCAGAGTGAGAGACAAAGAAGAAGGAATATATATTCGCGTGAAAGTCAAAATGATAATAGACCAAATGCAAATTTAAATAGTGTAAATAGTATACAAAATGATGAAATTATTTTGAGGGATACATTTAAATGCGCACTGAATGTCATTCCAAGAAATTTTAATACTTTTGATTGTGGATTAATGCATTTACAATGCAGGTTTTGTAATGCAAAACATTTCGAATCTGAAGTCACTTTAGGTGAAAGGACTGCATTCACTTCATGTTGTCATAAGGGTAAAGCAATATTACCGGCCTTAAGTCAAAATGAATACTTTAAATCATTGTATGATGGACTTACTTCAAATGAACCTTCAATAAAAAAAAAGTCAAACAATTATTTTGAAAACATTCGTAAATACAATTCATCATTTGCTATGGTTAGCTCAGAAGCTAAAATTTCGGATACAGTTACGCGTGGAGTGTATCATTTTAAAATACATGATGTTTTTTATCACAGATCAGGTCCAATGACTGCTGGATATGGTCGCTCACCATGTTATGCGCAATTATATTTTTATGATGTTGACACTGCTGTCAATTATAGATTACATGAACACTATAATCAAACATGCAATAACAATATAATGCGCGAAATCTCTCTTGAATTGGAACGCATTAATCCTTTCGTTCGGTCATTCATTGCAATGAAAGATCATTGTCAGAGAGTTGAAAATCAAAATAAAGAAATTTGTATGCTCATTAAAGTAAATCGTGATTTAGATCTACGCCGTTATAATGATGCAGTTCAAACTGATGTAGCAGTAATATTTAGTACAGTTGATGGTGAGCCACCCTTTGAACGAAATATGGTTTTGTTTTCAAAAGTTAATGGTACCATTAAAAATATCTGTTTTGGATTCATCATTGGACCCTTTAGCGTATCCATTACTTTTTCCAAATGGTGATACTGGGTGGCATATCAATATTTCTCATAATGTACCAACTACATCTAATTCAAGAGAGCCCAGAAATAAATTAACCATGCTTCAGTATGCAGCCTATCGACTTGCAATTAGAGAAGATTTTAGCATGTTGCATCATTCTTAAAAATTATTTCTGCAGTGGATAGTTGATATGTATGTGAGAATAGAGGGCACAAGGTTACATTTCATTCGACAAAATCAAACAAGTCTTAGGTCTGAAGTTTACAACAATTTAACAAATTATTTAGAATTGAAGCCCAATGCCAATAATGTTGGCCGTAGAGTAATTTTACCATCTTCATTCAATGGATCTCCAAGAAATATGTATCACAATTATTTAGATGCTATGTCAATTGTACAACATTTCGGAAAGCCTTCTTTGTTTATTACAATGACTTGCAATCCAAGTTGGCCTGAAATAGTTAGCAATATTGGTGTAGGTGAGTCAGCTAATTTTCGACGTGATATTGTTGTTCGTGTATTCAAGTCCAAACTGAAAGCATTAATACACTACCTTACACTAAAAAAAATCTTCGGTAAAGTTGAAGCACTCATTTATACAATTGAGTTTCAAAAGAGAGGATTGCCTCATGCTCACATTTTACTCTCTTTAAATGAGCAAGATAAAATTGTTAACGCTACCGATATTGATAAAGTTGTATCTGCGGAGATTCCTAACATTCAAACACATCCTACATTACATGAATATGTTGTAAAACACATGATGCATGGTCCATGCAGTGTACTTAATCCAAATTCTGTATGTTTGAGAGATGGAAAATGCACAAAAGATTATCCAAAACGATTTAATGAATTTACATTAGAATCATTAAATGGATATCCATTATACAGAAGGCGTGATAATGGTATTAATGCTGAAGTTCGTGGTAGTTGCCTCAACAATCGTTATGTTGTACCATACAATCCGTATTTACTTGCCAAATTTAATTGCCATATAAATGTTGAAGTATGCACTACAGTTAAAAGTGTTAAATACATTTATAAATACGTGTATAAAGGCTATGACAGTGCATCTGTTGAATTAGGTTCAGAGAGAAATGAACCAGGTCAAGAAATACAAATTGATGAAGTTAAAAATTTTTTAAATGGCCGTTATGTCGGATCAACTGAAGCTGTATGGCGCATCTATGAATTACCAATGCATTTTCAATCACATGTCATCGTTAGACTTGACATTCATTTACCGCGTAGACAGAATGTTTACTTTCGAGAAGGGCAAGAACGTCAAGAAATTGAAACTGCAAGACAAACAAAATTATTAGCATTTTTTGAATTGAATCGATCAGATCCATCAGCGCATGAATATAAGTATATTGAAATTCCTTTGCATTATGTGTGGGAAGATTCCCGAAAAAATGGAAGAAGAGAAGGCGTGGAGGTGATAAAATCATTACACGCATATATGTAGTATCACCAAAAGACATCGAACTTTTCCATTTACGATTGCTTTTATTACATGTCTGTGGTCCAAAATCATTTGAGGATGTTAGAACATACAATGGAATTATACACACTTCTTTTGTTGAAGCGTGCCATGCTCGCTGCATTGCTTCAAATGATAATGAATGGCGCGAATGTTTAAATGAAGCAAAAGAATTACATTCACCAAAACAAATATGAAATTTATTTGGTTACATTTGTGCATTAAATGTGCCAGCCAATGCATTGGCGTTATGGAATGAATTTAAAGTATATCTTAGTGAAGAGTTTTTGAGAGATTACAACGAAGAAGTATCCTTTAATACAGCTCTATTAGAAATTGAAGATATTTTGAATGTTCATAATTTGTCATGTCAAGAACTTGGCTTACCAGTTCCCACGTATTCGCAGAGAACAGACGAAGCAAATGCTATTGATCCAATAGAACAAGAGTTTCTGTTTTGTGAGCATTATGAAACTGCAAATATTGAACAGCGTAATCTAATTGATCGTGTGATTCGTGAAGTTTTGCATCACGATACTGGATCTAATGTTTTTTGTTTAACCGCTCATGCAGGTTATGGAAAAACATTCACACAAACAGCAATCATTCACAAATTAAATTCGCTTAATCTTAGTTGCATTGCAACAGCGTTCAGTGGCATAGCTTCAACTCTATTACTTGGAGGTAGAACTCTACACAATGTGTTTAAATTGCCTATACCCATTTTGGAAAATCCTGTAGCGAATATTACCGCAAATAGTAGCTATGGACGTTACATAAATTCATCATCATTGATAATTATTGATGAAATTTCTATGTGCCCACTGCAAGTGTTAAAAATCATAGATAGATTATTGCAGGATCTATGCGATGAAAATGATAAACATAAACCATTTGGAGGGAAAACGATACTTCTGTGCAGTGATTTTCGGCAAATCTTACCAGTTGTCCCACATGGATCACGTGCAACTTTAATTGAAAATTGTGTCACGAGTTGTCATAAATTTGTTTATTTTCATAAACTAACGTTTACTCAAAATATGAGAGCCTTACCAAGTGAAATAGAATTTGTCGAATTCTTGAAAAAAATTGGTAATGATGAAGCCCCACAATTCCCTCAGTTTGGTGAAAATATTATTGAAATACCTCAGCAATTAATAGGAGATGAAAATAATATTATTAACGAGGTGTATGGAAATATTTCCGAAAACATACTCTCAGATAACATATTGAAGTCAGTTATTTTAGCACCTAAAAATGATGATTGTACTTTTATTAATACTGATATACTTAATCGAATACCAGGTGAACAGAAAACATATCCTAGCTACGATAAAATAATTTGTGATGATGACAATGAAATCAATAACTATCCACTAGAGCAGCCGTTCTCAACCTGGTGCTCGCGAGCACTGTGAGCACTGTAGTGCTCGCGTAACTAAAAATGGTGCTCATCATGGATGTATAAAAAAGTGCTCACGAGCATCAGTGACCCCTAATTTTCAATTATGAACTATATAGCCGTCCGTACAGCTGTTGTCCACCAACAACTGAGTATAGCAGAATACTGTTTGGAAACCTTTGTTACTTCTAAGAGCACTACTTGCAATGGTTTCCGGAATTGTCCGTAGTTTACAAGCCGATACCGACTCTATTGTTTGCAGCTTTAAAAGGCAGAGACAGCCTACAAGGGGTTTATTACTGTAGGCGCCAGGTTGTCTCATCTTGTAAATGGGTTGTTAAACACGTACTAGTACCCTCAAAAGAAGCGGTTATTCAAAATATTTTAATTTTATTGCCTCTGAAATCCCTAAACTTAGCAGCTTTAAGCACGTTCTCACAGAAATAGTCACGTAGCATTTTACACTTAGCTCAACCAATCAATTTTCAGATTTTAAATAGAAATTTTGAAATTTGCCAATGAATGTTTCTCCATGGACATTTCCACTTACACGAGCGACATTTGTGACTGGAGTGACATAGTGTAGCGGTGTACACCAGTTTTGTGACATATTTTGGTGTAGTATTGCTGTTCTGTTATTTGTGAAATACGCGTAATTATTGTCAGTTTGCAATTTTCCTTTCGCCACGAAGTGTGTTGTGAGCGTTCTTAAAAAAGAGACATGGATAAATTTGTAATACGAAAACGTAGTGAAGAATCGATACTTAAGTTACCTTCTTCATCAACCCAAGATTCCAACAAAAGTAGCGAAGCAAAAAGAAAGAAACTGTATTCTTTTCAAGGTAACTGGGAGACAGATTTTTTGGTGGTCACTAATGACGAGAATACCGGAGTTATTTGCGTTTTGTGTCATGCACCTTTATCGGGTTTCAGAAAAGCAAATTGTCAAAGACATTATGAAACTCATCATAGCGCGTTTTCTGATCAATATCCCACGGGATCAGATGCAAGGATACATAAAATCAAAGAGTTAAAATCACAACTCCAACGTCAACAGAAGTCTTTTTCATTTAATGTTAATAGTTCTGTTAACAAACTTTCAACCGAAGTGTCTGTATCTGTGTCTCATAAACTTGTTCAGCATGGGATGCCATTTACAAGTGGAGAAATTGTGAAGGAGTGCATAGTTTCCGCAGTGACAACTCTCGCTGAAAGTATACCTGAGAAATACAGAAGTGTTTTGATTAATGCGGCAAAAAATGTGCCACTTAGTAATGACACTGTTGCCAGGCGCGTTGACTTCATTGCGGCTCAAATTAAACAAAAAGCACTCCAGAAACTTTCTGAATGTAGTTATTTTTCTCTTGCTGTTGACGAATCAACAGACATTGCTTCTGTAGCACAATTGGCGTGCTTTGTACGTTGTATAGATAATGTGGGAATTGTAGAAGATTTCATTTTAACAATTTTACCACTCCCGGGTACAACTACGGGGCAAGACATTTACAACGCTGTCGTGAATTTCCTGAAACCTAATGGCATTGACTTATCAAAGCTCGTGTGTGTGGTTACTGATGGCGCACCTTCCATGGTAGGTAAAAATAAAGGATTTGTCGCTCTTCTGAAAAATGATGAACATTTTCCTCCCTTTGTTCACTATCATTGTTTAATTCACGTTGAAAACTTAGCCAGTCATCTTATATCTGTTCCTGAAATTTCAGAACAGTTAAAACTGATAGTTAAGTTGATCAACTTTTTGGTTTCTAAACCCCTGAATAAACGCTTACTAAAAGTCTTCTTGCATGATTTATCAGCGCCAAATTCAGAACTAATCCTACATGCGGATGTTCGTTGGCTAAGTCACGGGGAAGCAATTACAAGGGTCTGGAAAGTTTTCAAAGAAATCAAAGCATTTATTTCTGCCAACGATTATGTCACTAAGTTTCCAGAAATATTTGGGGATGATTTCAAGATCAATCTTGCTTTCATGGTAGACCTATTTCAATATCTCACCGAGCTGAACAAACGTCTTCAGGGTCAGAAAAACACAATTTGTGAACTGAAAGAAATTATATTTTCCTTTCGATCAAAGTTACAAAGATTCCTCGGGACGGCAAGTAAAAATGACTTGGTTCATTTTCCTGAACTGGCACATACACTCTCGAGTCTTGGTCGTCCCCACTCGGAGTGTCCTAAAATTATCGTTCTGGCAATTCAAGATCTGTTGAAAGAGTTTGCTACAAGATTTCATATACTTGAAGAAAGTGAGCCGTTGTTTAATATGGTGCTCAATCCATTTCAATTCAATGTGGACTCTCTCAGAAAAATTCAGATTATTCAACAGCACAAACTTGCTCGTGCGGAACTTGAATTATTAGAGCTCCAGTCCTCTCAAGCCTTAAAATATCTTTTCGAAAAGGAAAGGATCACAGATTTCTGGGGTGCAAATGATACAATGAAATTTCCGACATTGCGAAATGCTTCTCTCAAATGCTTGGCGATGTTTGGGACAACCTACCTGTGTGAAAAATGTTTTTCATTAATGAAATACATCAAGAACAAAGCACGATCAAGATTAAATGACTCACATTTGGAGGACTGTTTACGTGTGGCTGCAAGCGACTTCTCCTTAGATATTAGTGAAATTCTGAGTAACATTCAGGGCCAAGGATCTCATTAGCCTGGTGAGTGTATTTATTATTATTATTAAATTTGCATGGTGCTCTCCCACTTGCCCCGGCGTATGAAAGGTGCTCTCAATCACAAAAAGTGTTGAGAACCCCTGCACTAGAGTTTTTGAATTCTTTGACTATTAGTGGTTTGCCACCACATAAGTTAGTATTGAAAGTTAATTACATCGTTTTACTGATCAGAAACTTAAATACAAAGGAAGCATTAGTCAATGGAACAAGAATGCGCATCAAGTGTATGCATCGTAATGCTATTGATTGCGAAGTTTAAACTGGAACCACACGCAATAAGAGAATTTTGATTCCACGTATAAATTTAACATATTCCGGTACTGTTTTACCATTTAACTTTCAAAGAACTCAATTTCCAATTCTACCTGCATTTGCGATGGCAATAAATAAGTCTCAAGGACAAACATTCGAAAAAATTGGAATTTTATTGAGGCAGCCAGTTTTTACACATTGTACAATTGTACGTCGCAGCAAGTAGAGTTCGATCATTCGATGGTTTGAGGTTTTATATTTCCGAATATAATGGCCAAGGGCATCTAGCAAATGATGAAAGAGTTTTTACAAAAAACATCGTTTACACAGAAGTTCTGAATCATTAAATTCACTTTCAAACTATTTTAAGTTCAATGGACAACATTTATTTTTTTTCCGTCCGGTTTTTTTGATTTAATGAAAAATATATGCCGAAAAACAT
The DNA here is from genome assembly GCA_034769895.1 of Magicicada septendecula. Taxonomy (NCBI): domain Eukaryota; kingdom Metazoa; phylum Arthropoda; class Insecta; order Hemiptera; family Cicadidae; genus Magicicada; species Magicicada septendecula. Next base: position 393,489,351 of record CM068374.1, on the reverse strand, counting down.
AGGCAAAATAACTGAGTAGCCTTGGCGAAACCTGGTCAGTATGGCAATAAAAAAAACCCAAGGAAATGTCAAAAAATGCGTTATTGCTTTTTAAATATGGCTTAGCCAAGCTAAACCTAATTTTTCCTATCTTTCATATTTTTCAAATAACTTGAAAATTAATGCATAGAAAAAAAAATTAAAAAATTATATAAGCTTTGTAGCAGATAATCTTCAAACTGTTTTCGAATTTTGTACCTTACCAAAAATGAAATGTAATCCACTGGAATTGAAAACAATGTATCTTATACTTCTATGAATGTCAAGTCTCATTTTTATTAGCGTTTATTTGATTCAATAATAACATGAAAAAATTAAAACTGAATATGAATTATATCAAAAAATAAATACGAATACAAGCTGTAATTGTGTTTTTTTTTCAACTGTTACTAACATTAAATTTTAAATTTCATAGGTATTGCAGGGAATTAAGGCAAACAACACACGCTAATGACGTATTTGTACACGCTCGCAGCTGACGTAATAGAACAAAATTCAAAAAAATTATATGCAATGATTATAGAGGTATACTCTTTGACAAAAAAACCTCAATAACGTTCAAACTTAAAAATTTAATGAATTACGGTCGAATTTTTCGACCACTGAGCGACCACTAGTATTATATTAATACGTGAAGAGAAAACTTTGTACCCCTTTTTAAGCATATTGCGCGCACGGAGGAGTGTGAGATTTGGCATAGTTAAAGTTTATATGGAGAAGGAGTGCAGACAGCTAAAATTTATATATAATATGTGTTACAAATACATTAAATAAAATAAAATAAAACATTCATTTGCACTTGAAAATTCATTTAAACTTTTTCAGACAATGGTAATTGTTAAAAATAAAATAATTTTGTTGCCAGGCAATAAAATTATAAATTTTTCATTTTAGTGTACGTTCATACTGCCAATGTCAAACACATAATAGTCTGTCGTTTGTTTACGTTCATACTGCCAATGTCAAACACATAATAGTCTGTGGTCAAACAGTCGCACAGAGTAGAGATTGTCGCCAAAGAATTTTAAAATGTTGCCAACAAATAATTACTGACAGATTGACTGAATGAGCTGTGAATTTTGTGATTTCAAATGTTCCTTTTTCAGTAGTCTGTGGAGTGTATGTCAAGGCAAAAAAGCGTTTATTTTATATTTTGTATATTAGATATCTGTGTTTTATATATTAATGTGCAGTTGAAAGTGAAATATAGCTTGCTTAATATACACCTGTTGCAAAAGGAAAATTTTGTAGCAGCAATTTGAATTGACTTACTCTCGCCTAATTATTATTGGCGGTTTCAAAAAAGTGAGTACATTTTATTATTTTTAAATTAAACCCTGTCTAATCTTAGTTTCAGTAATTTCATTACATGTTTTTTTTTTACATTCAGATATTCGCACCTACTTCCATTATGCCTCGACATAGAACATTGACGGGTCGGAGTGAGAGACAAAGAAGAAGGAATATATATTCGCGTGAAAGTCAAAACGATAATAGACCAAATGCAAATTTAAATAGTGTAAACAGTATAAAATTGACGGGTCGGAGTGAGAGATAAAGAAGAAGGAATATATATTCACGTGAAAGTCAAAATGATAATAGACCAAATGCAAATTTAAATAGTGTAAATAGTATACAAAATGATGAAATTATTTTGAGGGATACATTTAAATGCGCACTGAATGTCATTCCAAGAAATTTTAATACTTTTGATTGTGGATTAATGCATTTACAATGCAGGTTTTGCAATGCAAAACATTTCGAATCCAAAGTCACTTTAGGTGAAAGAACTGCATTCACTTCATGTTGTCATAAGGGTAAAGCAATATTACCGGCCTTAAGTCAAAATGAATACTTTAAATCATTGTATGATGGACTTACTTCAAATGAACCTTCAATAAAAAGAAAGTCAAACAATTATTTTGAAAACATTCGTAAATACAATTCATCATTTTAGCTCAGAAGCTAAAATTTCAGATACATTTACGCGTGGAGTGTATCATTTTAAAATACATGATGTTTTTTATCACAGATCAGGTCCAATGACTGCTGGATATGGTCGCTCACCATGTTATGCACAATTATATTTTTATGATGTTGACACTGCTGTCAATTATAGATTACATGAACACTATAATCAAACATGCAATAACAATATAATGCGCGAAATCTCTCTTGAATTGGAATGCATTAATCCTTTCGTTCGGTCATTCATTGCAATGAAAGATCATTGTCAGAGAGTTGAAAATCAAAATAAAGAAATTTGTATGCTCATTAAAGTAAATCGTGATTTAGATCTACGCCGTTATAATGATGCAGTTCAAACTGATGTAGCAGTAATATTTAGTACAGTTGATGGTGAGCCACCCTTTGAACGAAATATGGTTTTGTTTTCAAAAGTTAATGGTACCATTAAAAATATCTGTTTTGGATTCATCATTGGACCCTTTAGCGTATCCATTACTTTTTCCAAATGGTGATACTGGGTGGCATATCAATATTTCTCATAATGTACCAACTACATCTAATTCAAGAGAGCCCAGAAATAAATTAACCATGCTTCAGTATGCAGCCTATCGACTTGCAATTAGAGAAGATTTTAGCATGTTGCATCATTCACAAAAATTATTTCTGCAGTGGATAGTTGATATGTATGTGAGAATAGAGGGCACAAGGTTACATTTCATTCGACAAAATCAAACAAGTCTTAGGTCTGAAGTTTACAACAATTTAACAAATTATTTAGAATTGAAGCCCAATGCCAATAATGTTGGCCGTAGAGTAATTTTACCATCTTCATTCAATGGATCTCCAAGAAATATGTATCACAATTATTTAGATGCTATGTCAATTGTACAACATTTCGGAAAGCCTTCTTTGTTTATTACAATGACTTGCAATCCAAGTTGGCCTGAAATAGTTAGCAATATTGGTGTAGGTGAGTCAGCTAATTTTCGACGTGATATTGTTGTTCGTGTATTCAAGTCCAAACTGAAAGCATTAATACACTACCTTACACTAAAAAAAATCTTCGGTAAAGTTGAAGCACTCATTTATACAATTGAGTTTCAAAAGAGAGGATTGCCTCATGCTCACATTTTATTCTCTTTAAATGAGCAAGATAAAATTGTTAACGCTGCCGATATTGATAAAGTTGTATCTGCGGAGATTCCTAACATTCAAACACATCCTACATTATATGAATATGTTGTAAAACACATGATGCATGGTCCATGCGGTGTACTTAATCCAAATTCTATATGTATGAGAGATCGAAAATGCACAAAAGATTATCCAAAACGATTTAATGAATTTACATGTGAATCATTAAATGGATATCCATTATACACAAGGCGTGATAATGGTATTAATGCTGAAGTTCGCGGTAGTTGCCTCGACAATCGTTATGTTGTACCATACAATCCGTATTTACTTGCCAAATTTAATTGCCATATAAATGTTGAAGTATGCACTACAGTTAAAAGTGTTAAATACATTTATAAATACGTGTATAAAGGCTATGACAGTGCATCTGTTGAATTAGGTTCAGAGAGAAATGAACCAGGTCAAGAAATACAAATTGATGAAGTTAAAAATTTTTTAAATGGCCGTTATGTCGGATCAACTGAAGCTGTATGGCGCATCTATGAATTACCAATGCATTTTCAATCACATGTCATCGTTAGACTTGACATTCATTTACCTCATAGACAGAATGTTTACTTTCGAGAAGGGCAAGAACATCAAGCAATTGAAAATGCAAGACAAACAAAATTATTAGCATTTTTTGAATTGAATCGATCAGATCCATCAGCGCATGAATATAAGTATATTGAAATTCCTTTGCATTATGTGTGGGAAGATTCCCGAAAAAAATGGAAGAAGAGAAGGCGTGGAGGTGATAAAATCATTACACGCATATATGTAGTATCACCAAAAGACATCGAACTTTTCTATTTACGATTGCTTTTATTACATGTCTGTGGTCCAAAATCATTTGAGGATGTTAACACACTTCTTTTGTTGAAGCATGCCATGCTCGCGGCATTGCTTCAAATGATAATGAATGGCGCGAATGTTTAAATGAAGCAAAAGAATTACATTCACCAAAACAAATGCAAAATTTATTTGGTTACATTTGTGCATTAAATGTGCCACCCAATGCATTGGCGTTATGGAATGAATTTAAAGTATATCTTAGTGAAGATTTTTTGAGAGATTACAACAAAGAAGTATCCTTTAACACAGCTCTATTAGAAATTGAAGATATTTTGAATGTTCATAATTTGTCATGTCAAGAACTTGGTTTACCAATTCCCAAGTATTCGCAGAGAACAGACGAAGCAAATGCTATTGATCCAATAGAACAAGAGTTTCTGTTTTGTGAGAATTATGAAACTGCAAATATTGAACAGCGTAATCTAATTGATCGTGTGATTCGTGAACTTTTGCACCATGATACTGGATCTAATATTTTTTGTTTAACCGCTCATGCAGGTTGTGAAAAAACATTCACACAAACAGCAATCATTCACTAATTAAATTCGCTTAATCTTAGTTGCATTGCAACAGCGTTCAGTTGCATAGCTTCAACTCTATTACTTGGAGGTAGAACTCTACACAATGTGTTTAAATTGCCTATAACCATTTTGGAAAATTCTGTAGCAAATATTACCGCAAATAGTAGCTATGGACGTTACATAAATTCATCATCATTGATAATTATTGATGAAATTTCTATGTGCCCACTGCAAGTGTTGAAAATCATAGATAGATTATTGCAGGATCTATGCGATGAAAATGATAAACATAAACCATTTGGAGGGAAAACGATACTTCTGTGCGGTGATTTTCGGCAAATCTTACCAGTTGTCCCACATGGATCACGTGCAACTTTAATTGAAAATTGTGTCACGAGTTGGCATAAATTTGTTTATTTTCATAAAGTAACGTTTACTCAAAATATGAGAGCCTTACCAAGTGAAATAGAACTTGTCGAATTCTTGAGAAAAATTGGTAATGATGAAGCCCCACAATTCCCTCAGTTTGGTGAAAATATTATTGAAATACCTCAGCAATTAATAGGAGATGAAAATAATATTATTAATGAGGTGTATGGAAATATTTCTGAAAACATACTCTCAGATAACATATTGAAGTCAGTTATTTTAGCACCTAAAAATGATGATTGTACTTTTATTAATACTGATATACTTAATCGAATACCAGGTGAACAGAAAACATATCATAGCTACGATAAAATAATTTGTGATGATGACAATGAAATCAATAACTATCCACTAGGGTTTTTGAATTCTTTGACTATTAGTGGTTTGCCACTACATAAGTTAGTATTGAAAGTTAATTGCATCGTTTTACTGATCAGAAACTTAAATACAAAGGAAGCATTAGTCAATGGACAAGAATGCGCATCAAGTGTATGCATCGTAATGCTATTGATTGCGAAGTTTTAACTGGAACCGCACACAATAAGAGAATTTTTATTCCACGTATAAATTTAACATATTCCGGTACTGTTTTACCATTTATCTTTCAAAGAACTCAATTTCCAATTATACCTGCATTTGCGATGGCAATAAATAAGTCTCAAGGACAAACATTCGAAAAAATTGGAATTTTATTGAGGCAGCCAGTTTTTAAACATGGTCAATTGTACATCGCAGCAAGTAGAGTTCGATCATTAGATGGTTTGAGATTTTGTATTTCTGAATATAATGGCCAAGGGGTTTTAGCAAATGATGAAAGAGTTTTTACAAAAAACATTGTTTACACAGAAGTTCTGAATCATTAAATTCACTTTCAAACTATTTTAAGTTCAATGGACAACATTTATTTTTTTTCCACCCGGTTTTTTTGATTTAATGAAAAATATATGAAAAAATACGAGGCACGTATTTTTTATTTCATTTTTTATTTTGTTTAATTTTTATTTAAATTTTATGTAATCTGAAAAAGATAGGCAAAATAACTGTGTAACCTTGGCGAAACCTGGTCAGTATGGCAATAAAAAAAACCCAAGGAAATGTCAAAAAACGCGTTATTGAATTTTAAATATGGCTTAGCCAAGCTAAACCTAATTTTTCCTATCTTTCATATTTTTCAAATAACTCGAAAATTAATGCATAGAAAAAAAAATTAAAAAATTATATAAGCTTTGTAGCAGATAATCTTCAAACTGTTTTCGAATTTTGTACCTTACCAAAAATGAAATGTAATCCACTGGAATTGAAAACAATGTATCTTATACTTCTATGAATGTCAAGTCTCATTTTTATTAGCGTTTATTTGATTCAATAATAACATGAAAAAATTAAAACTGAATATGAATTATATCAAAAAATAAATACGAATACAAGCTGTAATTGTGTTTTTTTTTCAACTGTTACTAACATTAAATTTTAAATTTCATAGGTATTGCAGGGAATTAAGGCAAACAACACACGCTAATGACGTATTTGTACACGCTCGCAGCTGACGTAATAGAACAAAATTCAAAAAAATTATATGCAATGATTATAGAGGTATACTCTTTGACAAAAGAACCTCAATAATTGTTCAAACTTAAAAATTTAATGAATTACGGTCGAATTTCGACCACTGGGCGACCACTAGTACACTTGATTCTTCTACAATTTCCATCTCCTTACTACCTTCAGAAGTGGTGTCTAGTGTTTCATTCAATGGTTTGAAATCACTATATAATGTTTCCTTAAGTTGATCTGCGGGATAATTTGTTTCTTCCCATTTCTTGTTCATCCCTGTTTTTGTCTGCTTGATTTCTTCACGATATCCTATTAGTATGAACCTTAATTCTTCTCTGTTCTTCTCACTATCTTCCTTCATTTGTCGTAGGAGTGTCTCATTATAGTTCTTGATCTTGTTGTTCAATATTTCAAGATCTTTCTTGATCTGCCTCTTCAACTCCTCACTCTTCTTTTCTAACGTCTCTTGGCTTCTCTTCAAAGCTTCATGGTTTCTTTCCATCTTATTATTTAGAAGTTCTATGTCCTCCTTGATTTTTTTTTTAACTCTTCACTATTTTGTCTGAAGAATTCCCTGTCTTCTTTCCTTTGTTCTCTTGTTTCTTCCTTCATTTTCCTTGAAGTTTCTGCTATAAAGTTCATTATGTCTTGCAGACTCAGGTCCTCTTTCTGAGTGGGTTTACTTGGTTGGTCCCCGACTGTTCCTTCCACTTCCAGTTCTGGTTGGGTTGGGTCTTCCGGTTAGTCCTCTTGGGGATCCTCTTCGATCATTTCCCCAATCATTTCTTCAATTTCTTCCATCTCTTCTTGGTCGGTACCTTCTGTTCCTTTCTTCTTTTGATATCTAGTAACCATGGAATGTCTCATAATCGCCGCTAGTCTTCTTCTTTTCTAGCCTCACCAGTTGGTCGCCAATCTGTAACGTTTAGATGTGGTCGTCTCTTTAAACGACGAGTATATTGTATAGGACGTAGTGCGTTCGTCTTGCACTAGGGTCGTTACATCTATTCTTGCGCTAATGATGTCTGTAGCGATGTTGTAATTACCAGTACAACGCGGTAGTAACCTTACCTGTTAGTAAATAGGGATTTGTGATTCCCGGGTGGCGCCAAATTGTTTATTAAAAACAATTAAAATTCTTAGATAATATGGTTTAACTAAGTTCACAGCTCTGACGGCCGGGGCATTCAAATACTTCCCGCCTTGGTTAGACGACTGACTCGATCAAGTAGTGTGTCGATTTGCAGTGTGAGCGCTGTACTGTCAAAGCTAATTCGCTAACAAACACAAATTATATGATACACTCCCTATGAAATAATAACACTGGCTACTCCCTGTACTAGTTATTTTAATGGTTGATAAATAAATTTTCAGTTTCACAATTAAATTATATTGGTTGATTAATAAATTTGCACCAACATTTTACATGAAACAATTTTTCTCAGGATGACGAATCGATTTTGGTAACGAGGTACACATATCAGCATGGCTGCTGAGCGGTTTAGTTATTACAATTATTTTCGTTCCAAAATCTGGGATTCTTTTGATTACAAGACAAATAATTCCTATGATTACAATAAACAGTACATTACCTTACTTTATGTGTACTTAAATAATAAGGTGTGTGGTTACAATCTGTTCTGTAGTGTTGTTAAAAGTGTTTCTAAAGTTCGTATTCACACAACAGTTTATGTATTATGTTAACAAATTTTCAGTGTGTTATTTTTCTTAATTAATCTTTGGAAGAGAATATTCGGTTTATAGTGAGAGTTCAAATTACTTTTAGAAATATTTAAAGTGAGTTTATTTTTTGGAAATAGGGTAATTCAAGGATACTTAACACATCAGATGACTTGGTGTTATCAGTCATTGAGTTGGAAGGGGATTGGGCTGCAATCGTTTTCTGTTTTCATTAATCTTGGGGCTTAAGTAGGTCTGGCGTCCTTTTCATATTAGATGTGGTCATATTTTCATTTAATTTCCTGGTAAAATGGTCCTTGGCATCAGTTGACTGTTCCAGTTGTTCGTCTGCTTCTTATTCGATCATTGTTTTGAATTTCGTTTACTATTTTTACATTTTTTGATTAAAAATTGGTCTTTCAAAATTTGGCTTCTGTTCGGCAAGAGTGACGCCTTACGAGTAACGATATTCAACGGTAATTCTGTCCCTAACGGCAGTTGCTATGGTTATAAATTAAATCTGATTGGCTTAGATTGACATAAATCCATTGTTATCAAAATTTGAATTCTTTTCAAAATCCTTGTATATCTTCTGATTGCTTTTATTCCTCTATCTTCCCTCCTAAGTATTAACTATTATCACTGTTATTTGTATTTCCTTTCAAAGATTATTTTGATACCCCACAAGTTTGGGTTATTTTATGTTTTATGATATTACAATTATTTTAATATTTGCTAATTACATTTCTCTTATAATTTAAATCCTTATTATAATATTTTGCTTTAAAAATGATTTACAATTTATCCTTGGTTAGTAATTCGCCTCGGATTTGCTAATTTCTTTGTGAACTTATTACAATTTGTAGTTGTTTGTTCTTGACAGTCAGGCATTTTCATAGGCCTAAGTAGCCATTATTTGTATTTACTTATTTCATACAAATTATGTCTCTTTTTAGCTTTATGAGCTTAGCTTTGTTATTATAATTTGTTGTGTTATTTATTGATGTGTTTTGGCTCTGTTGTAGTGTTATTATTATGTTACTATTATTTTATACATCATGAATTGCTAATTATTTACTATCTGGTTTCCTTGTTTTCTAAGTCATACATTTCTTTACTTTCTTACTTATTTAATTTGCCAATAAAAACAATGTGGCTATTATTTACTACTTTTGTTCACATAAAATACAACATCTAGGCCTATGGTCTGTATAATTCTTCAAGCCATATCCTATTCATAAACTTGCTTAAACAATTATTTAAGGGGGTGAGCTGGTTGGTCCTCGTCCTGCCCCTGGATAGCTGTTTACAGTGAACTGAACACCAGCATTAGCTTTCCTTGTGAAAGTCCCATGAATGAAGCGAATAACAAAACGAGCCTCTCAAACAGTCCTTTTCAGGATTCTCGATGTGTCTCACCATCGGTGAGACGAGAACATCCTGACCGACTTAAGGTTTTATTATGGAATTTAAAAGGACAAAGCATTAGAGCAATGCGGCTGAAATACAGAATTGACAAAGATCTCATAATGAGAGAGAGAGGTGTGTGGGGGCTTTCAAAAGATACGAAATTTGATGCCCGACAAGAACATTCGCAAAGACTTTAATGTGCGAAATTAAAATGAAAGCTAAACATGAAAATGGGCATGTATCTTTGGGTACAACGTTTAGAGAAAGGAAACTGAAATTAAAGAGGAATAACAACATGACATCACAAACAGTGAATGGTATTATTATCATGCACTGGAATGCAAGGTCGCTCCGAAATAAATCTGATGAGCTGAGAAAAATCTTGGAAGAGAAAAGAGTGAAAATTGCGTGTATACAAGAAGCTTCATTACCACAAATCGAAACTTATCACCCGAAATTTAGTGGCTTCAAAATGTATCATGCATTGAGAGAAAACCGTAGTGGTGGAGGCTTAGTGACGCTAATCCATGAATCACTGACTGTAGAGCGTATTGAGGGTGATATAACCCCCGAAATGGAAGTTGCAAAACTGAGGATTAGAATTAGCAATAATGAGGCTTTTACACTCTACAATGTGTATGTACCTGGGCAAGGACTACGGAAAGAAGACCTACTGAAGTTGCTGCCGACGGAAGAGAAAACAGTAATTGTCGGTGACTTCAACAGCAAAAATCACACTTGGAACAGTGGCTCATCAAATCGAAATGGAAAGATCCTCTATGAATGGCTGTTAGGAAGCAACCAAATTCTTTTGAATAAAAATCACCTAGCCACGTTCCAATCAGCCTCAACAGGTACACTCAGTACCCTGGATTTATCGATAGTCACTCCAGGTATGTGGGGGACGGTTGTAGGCTGGCATGTGGGAAAAGATCTTGGTAGCGACCACTTCCCGGTCTTCCTGGAACTCGACGCGGGAAACACTCAGATAAGGAATAACACCACAGTACACAGCAGGTATAAAATGAAGAAAGCGGACTGGGATTCCTTCAAAGATGAAACAACAAAAATTCCAACTCAAGACATAGCTACGTTGGAGGAAATAGAAACAATTATCATTAACGCAGCCGACAAAAGTATCCCAAAACAGTCAGGAAAAGCCAAGCACAAGTACATGAATAGCTGGTGGAACAACGAGCTTCAGGAGCTAAGAAGAGCGCGTAATAACGCTCGGAAAAAATGGAAGAAAACAAGAATAGCTGTAAACCGAAGTCAGTTCAACAAATGCAATGCAATGCTCCGCAAAGCTATTCTTGAGGCTAAGCGAGGGTCGTGGAGGGAGTTCGTCAGCTCCATGAACACAAACACCCCTTCAAGTACAGTATGGAAAAAGTTCAGAGCAACAAATGGAGAATCCTCAAAAAGGATAAATGCAATTAGTCAACCAAACTGGAATCTCCTCCTAGACGATGACTTAAAAGCGGAAGCCTTCAGCAAATTCCTCTCGGATAGGTCGGGTCGCAAGATTTCATGGCCAAAACAGTTAAGCCGAGATGAGCAATTCCTGTCTTGCCGAATGGAACATCTCTATAGGTGCGCGGACCCCGATGCCGTCTCTTTCACACTGGCGGAGCTAAGAGATTGTGTGGGAAAGCTTAAACGCTCAGCTCCAGGTTTGGACAACATCCACAACGAAATGTTGAGTAACTGTGTTCCCCCGAAATGTTGACGAAGATCTTGGACCTATTTAACGATATCTGGAAGACAGGCGACATCCCTCAAAAATGGAAAACAGCCAGAGTTATTCCCTTATTAAAACCTGGAAAGGACGAATCGAAATTGGCCTCCTACAGACCCATCTCATTAACTTCTTGTTTTGGGAAATTAATGGAGTGCCTAGTCAACAAAAGGTTGACTTGGAGGTTGGAGTCTCAAACCTTTTGGACAAATATCAGTTTGGATTTCGGCCTCAACGAAGTACCACGGACGCCCTGCTATACTTCACAAATAAAGTTTACGAAGGCTTTGAATGCAAGAAGTCCACGGTTGTGGTCATGATTGACTTTGAAGCCGCGTTCGACAAAATACCACATGCCACAGTCATCCTACAGTGTATGAAAATTGGGATTAGGGGAAGATTATTGCAGTTCATAGTAAAATTTCTTGAAAACCGCCAAATAGAAACTGTAGTAAATGACACAAACTCTTTGAGCCACAGAATAGAGAATGGAATACCACAGGGCGGAATAATCTGTCCGTCGCTTTTCAACATTGCCTTACGAGATATCTCAAATGAACTTCCACCTGATGTACACAGTGTTACTTTTGCGGATGATAAAAACCATTTGGGCGACGGATACCAACCACGAGAAAGCAACGGAATCCGTTCAGCTAGCCCTCAATGTTATAAGCAGGTGGTGTCAAAAATGGTCTTTAAAGATTTCAACCCAGAAAACTGAATGCGCATTTTTCACCAGATGTAATAAGCTCGCAAACTATGTGCCTCTCCTTACCCTTCAAGACGAAATACTTCATCATAACAGAAATCCAAAACTGTTGGGGTTGGTTCTTGATCCAAAACTTCGGTGGTCAGCACACGTGGAATATGTAATAAAGGCATGTACCCCAAGATTGAACGCATTGAAAGCGGTAGCCAGTCGCAACTGGGGCGCTGACACTTCAACGCTGAAAATGTTTTATCTTGCATTCGTGAGGTCGAAGGCTGTTTACTGTTGTGAAGTTTGGGGTTCAGCTGCAAAAACCCACATAAACAAAATTCAGGCGATCCAATCAGCAGCACTACGTCTTTGCCTGGGTTGTACAAAAATCACCACGATAGCTGCTATGCAAGTTGACTTAGGTGTTGAGCCGATTGAAATGTACATTAGAAGACAAATGTGGACAAAACTTTTGAAAGTCAATACATTACCAATAACTCACCCATTATACAACTTGTGTGCCAATCAGATAAGCATTAAAAATTCGTTCAACTATCAAACGAATATACTGTCGACAACATTATCGTATAATGTGCCGGAGAAAATTCCACCTGTGTACGATGAACCGCCACGTAGCTGGCCGGGAATAAAAGTGATCGTGGATCTTCCACACAAATTCGGCAAAATGAGTCATCCAGATATACTTAGAGCAGAAACACTAGAGATGATTGACGAGCAGTATAAAAATCATACGAAGATCTTCACAGATGGATCGGTGGACATCGAAAGCGGGAAGTCAGGTGTAGGGTATTTCAACCAGAGTAATGGCGAACGGTACTATATTCCAGCTAACGCACAGTCCAGTATGGACGCCGAATTATTGGCTATAAACGCGGCATTAACCTGCTGTCTTTCCATTGAGCAAAAGCTCATCTGTATCTTGACTGACTCCAAATCATCATTAGAAGCGCTATCAAAATCTGGCACGAGTGCGTACTTCTTTCGTATTAATGAAATAAGGAAACTATTCCTCCAGCTACACAATGAAGGAAAAATGATCACCCTTCAATGGGTTCCATCCCACTGTGGAGTCCCCGGAAATGAAATAGCAGATGGGATCGCGAGGGAAGCGTGCACAATGTATCCAACTAACCTAAAGAAGTTCTCCCTGCTGCAGTGCAGAAGCTCGGGTGACCGACACTTCAGGAGCTCTTGGGAGGACAGTTGGAAATCAGCAACCACAGGTCGCAGCTTATACCAAATACAACCTGTGCCGGCCAAGGAAGACATCTACAAGGGAGTAGCGCGTCCGATAGCTGCTTTTGCTGCGAGGGCACGTACCGGCCATATCGTTACCCAAGAATATCTCTTTAGGTTCAATGTCACGGATACGCCACAATGCTTATTGTGTGAAGACGGAGAGGAGAACCTTGAACATATACTTATAAAATGTCATTACCCGATTGCCGCAAGGGACATCTTAAGGATGCAAGTGTCGGGATGGCAAGAAATCATGGGCAATAAGAAGTACTGGGCTATCGCTTCTATGATCTACCATGGGCTATCGGCTACAGTTGAAGCTGGACGCCTGTAGGAAGAAGTAAGAAGTAAGTAAACAATTATTTAAGATGCAACAACAAGATAATTATTTAAGAATTATTTGATAACGTTTGTTTACAGTTTATTTCACTTTTTATCATTTTTTGGGTGATAAACAACATCACATTTTTTTGAACTTACTTTAATAATGATCCCTGGTAACATGGGGTGTTTATTGATTTGTTTTAACTTCTTAATTTTTTAAATACTCTTTACTTTCACTCCATGCTAACACTATCTGTTTCCTCTTTCATGGGATTCTCCCTTTTAATTATAACTGCATTCAATTTAACATTAATATTCTTTCTTAATTAATACTGTTTTCATCACTTTTCAGTGTTCATTATACCTTAATTAACTGTTTACACTTAATACTATTCTTAACAACTTTCTTAATGACTAATATTTTTCACTTAATCATCACCTTCACTTTTAAATTATTTATTTTTTATTATAATTTATTTAGTGTTGTTTCTTTATCACTTTATTTTGGGATTTTTACACTTCCACTTTTGCACTTCTAAAATGTTTTTGGTTTTAAGTGTTTCTAAATGGGTAATCCCTATTATTACTTTCTCACTACCGTCCTATCTCTTTCATTACAAATATCATTATCTAATATTAACAATTTTATATCTCTATATTTTATCTTTACATCTAACTCTAATATGTGGGTTAGTTTGCTTTTCTTTTATATTTAACATTCTTTCATTGGGTTTCTTTCAATTGTCATTTACTTTATTATCCATTAATTGATAAAATATTTATTTATTACTTAAGTTATTGTTACAACACAAATAAGCCACCCCAATACCAGGGATGAAAAAGATGATGCTAAATATAAATATACTTCATATAAAATAAAATATTAAATATAAATAAAATATAAGGACAATGACACGACAAACGACGACATGACCTAACCCAAGTGATTGACCAAACACACAGGAAAACAAAGAAGAAGGGAAAAAACCGAAACCAAAAAGAATCAAGTCAATTGAAGGAAGTGAATGAATCCATACTACCAAATAAAATAAAACCAAATGAGAAAGGGAGAACCAAACTAAAATGAAGCCAATTGAAAATGAAGGAGAAGAAGAAGAAAAAGGAAAATGAAACTAATTAAGTGTAAAGGAAATGAAGTGAAACCAAGGGATAAGAAACACCACAAATATGTAAGGGAGAAATGGTACACTCAAGTATAATGTTGGGAATAAAGCCAATGCTTATCCAATACCAGAAATAAATATTATTCTCAATTAAATAATTAATGTAACTGTTTTAACCAAAACCCAGTAAAGTAATATAATAAAAAGAAAAGTACACTAACCCAAGAATTAGAGTTAGATGTAGTAAAACTCTATAGAAAAATAACATTAGTAATACTATGTATAATATTAGTAAAGAAAGAAATAGTGAGAAAGTGACAAAGAGAAATAATTATAGGGAGTACCCACTAAGAAACACTTAATGTAAACAGTTAAAAAGTGCAATAGTGAAAGTGTGAAACCCCAAAATGGTTAGAAACCATATTTATGATAATAAAATGCTTAACAATTAATAAAAAACAATAATTGATTAATGGTGAATAAAATAATAATTAAGAATAAGGTTTTAATGATAGAATTAGATGTAAGCACTTCATAATGTGGGATAAACACTGAAGAGTGATGAGGAACACTATGTGATTAAAAGTGAAACAAATTAGTAATTAAAAATATAAGGTTTTAATAATAATATTAAATGTAAACAATTAGTAATATGAAATGAACACTGGAAGGTGATGATAACGTTGTTAATTAAGAGAATTAAGATTAATTGTAAACGATTGTAATTAAAAGGGGAGTATCCCATGAAAAGATAAACAGCTAGTGTTAACATGGATTGAGAGTAGAGTTTAATTAGGAAATAAGAAATTAATAATGTAATAAATAAACACCACAGATTGTAAGGGAAAACCAATTATTCAAAAGGTGATGTTAGTTAACACCCAAAAAATAGTAATTAATGAAATGAGTTATAAACAAACTTTACTTAATAATTGTTAAAGAATTGTGTAGTTATATTTATGAATAGGATATGACTGAAGAAATTGTACAGAGCATATGCCTAGATGTTATGTTTTAATTGAGGAAGAATAGGGAGTGGTAGCCATCTTATTAACAAAGGCAAAATAGATAATTAAGAAGTTAAGACAATACAAATATAATTACACTAGAAAATCAATAAATGTAGAAAATAACAGAACCATACAATTGGGATAATAAACAAAACAAAACACATTAGAATAAAATGAGAAATCATTTGTATAAATTCAGTAAATATAGTCAATGGCTACTAGTGCGTCTGAAATGCCTAACTGTCAAAACCAATAATTACAAATTGTATAAAATCCACAAGGAAATTAACAAATCTAAGGCAAGTAACTAGCCAAGAATAATGTGTAAATCATTTTAAAAGACAAATGTTACAATAAGAACTTAAATTAAAAGAAATATGTACTTAACAAATGTTAACATAAATGTACAAAAGTTAATATCTAATAGAACACAACCTTATGAGGTATGAATTTAATCTTTGAAAGGAAATACAGACAATAGTGATAATATTAAATACTCAGGAAGGAAGACAGAAGAATAAAATCAATCAGAAAATATATAGTAAATTTGAATAAAAATTCAAATATGATAACAATGGTAATAAACCATGCCTTAGCCAATC
The DNA here is from genome assembly GCA_034769895.1 of Magicicada septendecula. NCBI lineage: Eukaryota > Metazoa > Arthropoda > Insecta > Hemiptera > Cicadidae > Magicicada > Magicicada septendecula. Next base: position 393,472,961 of record CM068374.1, on the reverse strand, counting down.
AAAGGGTTTAGGTTACCATAGAAACGGGCCGTTGGTTACTAATTTTCCGTTAATTTTCAGTACTCGTATAATGACGCTTGTGTAGTAGGGACGCAAGATTTTGTATAACACAAATTTTACTTTAAAATGTTAAAAAACTAGTCAAAATCCAAAAACATATACCAGTGAGAAGGAGATGAAGAGGAATAACATTTAACTGATGTCCAGGAACAATATAAACGAAAATTAAAAGCAGAAATTCCCAAGACTAATATGAAAAGGACGCCAGCAGCCTAAGTCACTCAAAATTGATGAATTTTCCATTTCCAAAGAACAACGATCTATCACAAACCTTCTGAACTGATAAGTATCATTTAAATACCCTAATCCCAGGAATAAAAGCACTTTAAATATTTCTCGTATCTATACAAACTCTCACTATGAATTGGAAATAATTTCTTTCAAGGATTAAATAAAATAAACTTACATAGAAAAACTTGTTAACTAAAAAATAACCTCGCACTAAATTGCGAACTTTAGAAACACTTATTACTACACTGCAGAACAAATTGTAGCCACACTTTATATTATTTAAGTACGAATAATGTACGGTAGTGTACTTTTTTATTGTAACCATATTTAATGTTTTCTTTATAATCAGAAGGACTCCAGATTTTGGACGAGTTGACATATAAAATACAAACAGTAGCCATTACGGCATCAGAATAGCTCGTTCAAATCCAATTTCGTCAACTTGAGATAAAGCGTTTCATGTTTAATGTCGGAGCAAATTTATTAAATACTAAATTATAATATTATTGTCACATTACATAATTACCAAACAACCATTATAGCAACAGTACAGTGTGTAACCATTGTTTTATTTCATAGGAAATTGTATTATATATGTGTGTGTTGGCGAACTTACAGATTAGACAACTAGCGCTTTCGCTATCTGTGCAATACAGCAAGCTGTACAAAGGCGGGAACCGATTTGAATGCTCCGGCCGTCACCACTGAAAGCACCATACTAACACATTAATTCATAAATTTGTTTTCAACAAACAATTTGGCGCCACCCGGGATTCACAAACCCCTATGAAATTACAGGTAAGGTTTCCACTCGGTTGTACTGATAATTGTGACAACACTACGGACTTCGTTAGCGGCAACCATTGACGTAACGACAAGGTGTGAGACGAACACACCATACTAATACATAAAAAACCATATACACGTTTTTACAGTGACACACTCACAATATATACATTACAGATTGGCTTCCATCGCGGGGCTTAAACAAAGACGAGGACGTCATTCATCATTACATTATTTATTGGTTTCTTTTTCAACCTTACATTGAGTGTATCATTTCTCCTGCTTTTATTCTTTATTACTTGTTTGTGTCTTATCATTTGATTTCCTTTTTATTTATTTCCCTTTATCTTAGGTTTGTTTCTTTTCCATTTTCCTCCTTCTTCATTTTCAGTGTATTTCCTTTATATCTTGTTTTTCATCTTCTCCTTTGGGTTCATTTTAATAAGTGGCATTGAGTCATTCAATTCCTTCAATTGGTTTCATTTTGCTTGGTTTCGGTTTTTTCCCTTCTTCATTTGGTTTGGTTAATCACTTTCTTATTTGGTTTTATTCTCGTTTGTTTTTTGTTGTTCCCTTCTTCTTTTGTTTCCTTTTGTTGGGTCAATCACTTGGGTTAGGTCATGTCGTCGTTTGTCGTGTCATTGTCTTTTTATTTTCTTTATATTAAACATTTTACTTTACATGAATTATTATTTTATATTCAGAATCATCTTTTTTATCCCTGGTATTGGGGTGGCTTATTTGTGTTGTAACAATATATATATTGTAACGTAACAGATTTGAGGTCCCCAACGTTACATAAAAAAATGAAGTAACTATGGTCTAGAACCATACCCAATTATTAAGGTTACTCAGTAATTGATACATCTGAGGTGTACATAAATTTAAAAGATGTAACAAATAATATGAAGTATAAAATACTATTCCAATTAATGATTAATGTGTTACAAATTGTACTTGTTGTTATGCTGTAGCATGGTAGTGTTTACAGGATGTTTATTTTATGTTTTGTGGATAGTAAGAGGGAAACTGTTGTTTTATAGAAGTACTTAGTCAGTGGTACTCCTTTCATTTATGTTAAAATTGTCTTTAGACAATTAAGTATAAATACCTGTGTTAGGTATTATATTATGTTAAATGTATTGACTAAAATTGATTAATGAATTTGTTTTGAATTAATGTTTGTAAACTTGGCCAGTATGGCAATAAGTGTTTGAAAGTTGACAAGTAGTTCTTATAATTATATTGTAAAATAATGAAAGGTTCCAGGATGAATTAATTAATAGAATAAATTAAAAACCAGGAAATATAAATTAATGTAAGTAGCCATAAACCAGTGACTATTTGTACAGTAGGTCAGGTAAAGAAAATTAAGTAAAAAACAAAATTATTATAACAGTTGTAAGAAAACCTATAGGCCTAAATTTAATATTTCTAAAAGGAAATTGATACCTTTTTAATAAGTCCAGTCCAATGAAACTATAGTAAAACATATACGGTTTAATAAGGTAGATTGGGTGAGAGTTTTAGGTAATTTGGTATAATTCCAAGCATGGAGTATTTTATTAAAAAAGAGTAGTAATGTTTTATAATTCTGGCTCTAGGATATCAAATATTATCCAATGACAGAAAGTAGTGGTTGTTAGGGTAACTAAAATGTAAAAAATCTTGTTGATTTTCAATTATTCGATTGTTATATGCTATTGAGTTCATATGAGGAGACACTTCTAAAAAGAATGACACAAATTAAAAAAAAAAAGAATCTAAATTAATAAATTAAAGTCGAACTAATCCTACAATAAAAACTGATGAATAATAAAATAAATTAGACTTCAAAATTATAACCAAATACCTTTAAAAAGGTCGAGAAATTCTTACTTCACTCCTCAAGATAATTCCGTTGGATTCAGTATTAAACCCGATTTCCCATCTAACCAGGAGACTAATTGAGGGAAGCAAAGGGCCTAAATTAATGGAATTATAGAAAAATATACAAGGACGTTGTTTCTGAAGAAATAACCGTCACTTTCAAGAAGAAGTTATAATACGACTCCATTTCCAACGAGACCGACTACAGCGGGAATCGTAAGAGAAAAACGAAGATCAGAAGAGTTACAGGGGATTTCCAGTACATCACACCACCATTTTTATTAAGAATCGGAACACTTTTTCTGGATGGAAGTAACCAAATTGTAATCTTCAACTGTTTACAGAAATACAGTGCCGCCTTGAGAGTCGTCAAACCTGGTAACACAAGCTTATTTTTAATTTTAATATAGTAAGAACTAATAACATTCTGTAATACTAAGTAACCTTAATTTTGCATTACCTGGCCTTACTAATCGTTAAAAGAATCACACGTACCCTGGGATAAGAGATATTTAATATTATATTTAATTTGTATAAATTAAAAGGAACCTGGTCAATTGAACAATTGATCTATCATTGTATAATCGATATCATGCTATTATCATCTTGAAGAGAACTGTTAGTTTGAATTAAAGTACAAAATCAATAAAGAATCTTTCTTGTATATGATGATGTTTTATGTTATTGTAGAATAGGTATTATATGTTGTGGGTGGAGTAATTTACAGGTAAAAGGGTGATTAAAATCCGGTGAACCAGTTAACCTAGACGCAAGCCAATTACGAATAACAGCGCTAATTGTCAACAGCTGGTGGAACGAGAGATTACCGAACTAGCATGTTTCCTGTACAATTTTTGAATTGAATTACACAATACAGAGTGACTAGGGTTGGCGAGAATTCTTAATTCATTAAGTCAATACATGAAGTATATCATTGATATTGCGTAAACATTGAATAATTAGGTAAACCTGTATTATAGTATACCTAAAAGTTATAATAACATAATAACAAATATATTTACCTATTAAATTTGAGATATAGGAGGTCACCTACAAGACTACATAATTAATAACGTAATAAACTAATTTATTACAAATTGGCGCAAACCAACGTGGAGCTTGATTAAACCCCAGTACACTTTGAAACATATAATTTATTACAAATTGCCGCCTTCAACGTGGGGCTTGACGTTGATACACGGGAGTCTCATATAAGTAAATAAACCCTTAACAACAGTAAATATCTTATTACAAATTGGTGAACCCAACAGTGGGGCTTTCAAACATCCTCGAATATAATTAATAACGTAAGAAAAACAATAGATTACAAATTGGCGCTCAACGAGTGGGCTTTAGTTAAGTAAAAAATCGTCTTAATTATTACTTAACTTGAACAGGCAACTATTAGAGGCACAGGAATGCATACTAGAGAGGTTTCTAAAAGGATTGCGAAGGACCAGGAAACGAAAATGCCCGAACAAGAAAGACGACTAAGTTACGCGGAATGGATGACGGTGCTATTTAAAAAATTCAGCAAGGATATGGAGTATATTAAGAAGAACACCACCGATCACGAAAGAGCGCAAATGAGTCGCGCGAATGCAATGGGAACACCAAACGACAAAATGACATTGAGAGACATTTATGATGAACTGTGGGAGTTAGATGCCAGGTGTAATAAAGAAAAGACTATTGGGACAGCCCACGAAAAAGACGATAACAAGGTGTAAAGGATGACTAAAGAAGATTGGGAAAGATGGGACGATAATGAAGAACAAATGAAAAACGAAAGAACAGGAGTATACGCCCAGGTGACAGAACAATATACTCAGGAAGAATATGAACAATGGAGACGAGTAAGACAACCGGAAAACCCAATACAAACAGAAAACACAGAATTAAGGGAATGGATCAGGGTGATGTTTGAACTATCCAGAGAAGATATGTGTAACTGGAGGAAAGAACATAATCAAACAAAAGAATTTATAGGAATGCCAAATCATAAAAACTTAGAACAATCAAATAAGCAACAAGAAGTAGAAATAGTCAAAGTGAAGCAACAGAAGAAAATACCAGAACAAAAGAAGGAGGAAAGCTTCGAGGAATGGAGGGACAAGTTTTTTAAAAAATTCGGTAAGGTAATCGAAGAATATGATAGGAAAATGAGTGATAAGGAGCGACAACAACTTGGACAGTGGATAGAACGTTTCAAGAAAATGAATGAAACACTAAACAGCACTTCCGAAGGTATTATAATAAATCCGAAAACAGAAAAGAGTAGCAAGGAAACAGAAATTAGAGAAGACCAAAAGGCGTTGCTATCGAAAAATAAAAATAGAAAGAACAAAGAGAATATCCAAACCAGGAAGGAGAATATCAAGAAAATGAGACAAATGAGTAAAAGGAAAAATACACGGGAAGAAGTAGATATGCTTAAGAGTGGGTTGGTTAATGTACTTAATCTCACAATCGTTAATTACAAAGAATTGACTGTTTTGAAAAGTTATAGAAAAAACTTAACTAAATCTTTATTTAAATTAAATATACCAGTAAATAAAAGGTCAATGACATCACCAGTAAATGATATATCATCAACATATTTGTGTAATAGACTACATATAGATATGATAGAAATAAGTGTATTAGAAGAATTACAAGACATGGTAGTAGAAGAATATGCTACAAACGTGAAAGAAAGAGTTCGGAAAACGATGGTAACCATTGAATTTAATGAAAATTCAATATCAGCAGAGTTACAATATCAGATGATAGAGAGCTATTTGACAAGGACAAAAATCATTATGGACACTGCAGTAATCCAAGAACATGGAGTACCTGAGTTAATGGACCATGGTTAACCGAAATAATAACAACCAGAAAAAAGGGGACTGAATTTTTGAAAACCGACCAAGCAACCCATTGGAAATAAAACCCCAAAATTCAAAAAGCACGTAAGGACAACTTACTCAAGTTATTTCGAACAATATAATTTAAAATGAATAAACAAAAAACCCCAAAATTCCAAAAAACTGTAAGAACAACTTACTCAATAATTATTCAGAAACGATATGATTTAATAAAAAGTACGGAAGTACAACTTACTTAAGATATTTTGAAACCATTTGATTTAACAAAAAAGAACAGATTATTCAATAATATTTATAAAGAATGGATTTAAAATGAAATAATAGGAAAAATAATATTTTATGGTAACAAACAGAAGAATAAATAAATAAATAAAAACAATTGATGGTAATGTGCTCAGTTAAGAAAGTCAAATAAGAAGTATAAAGAATAATTTAATGACTCCAACGAAACTGAAGGAGGATGATAATTAATACAACAATAATTAGAATTTCTCGGAATTGAAGATTATATAAGAAGAAATGATACGGAGAAATATGTCACAAGAAGGAAAGTCAAAAGAATTTTAAAATAATGCCTATCAATAATATTATATGCTATTAGTTAATGGAAAAGAAGAAGGAATCAAGAAGAAGAAGAAGAAGAAGAAGAAATATATAAATAAATGCAAACAGCTACAGTATAAAGAATCCCAAAAGTGTTTAGTATTAGTCGCTAATTGACTACTTATAATCTTTTTATTTTATGTATTGACCGTAGAAATGTTCCGGCAATAATTTTCCTGAGCAGGGATGATGTTCCCCTGGTCTCAGAAGGTGTAAGGATGGACAGCGGAGTAATGGACCCAAAAGTGGCCACCTGACTGGTACCACCGCACAGGATAGGGAAAAATGTTAGGGAAATTGAGTATTTTAGGGATAATGATGAAATAGATGTATAGATTGATATTAGATTCCAGAAGTATAGATGAAGAAAGTAGAAGGAAGATAGCAGACAGAAGCTTAATTGAGAAAGCTAATTTATAGAAGTAAATAAGAAAATAAATGTTAAAACAAGTTTTTATGATTAGTGCGACCAATCCTTATCAAGTAAAATGTGGAAGTACCACTACCCAGAGAAATAAATAATTTATGAATTTGCCTCCAAGAGAGAGAGTTGAGCAGTAAAACAGCAATTACCACCAGTCTGAAATACCAGTCCGTATATAACCAGTCCGAAATAAAAAAATATTATGAGTAAGAGGACAACCAGGTCAGGTACGAGTTATAAGTTTATTTTTTTTACTAAACTTCGTTGAGGCAAAATAAACTTCTTTTGAAGGGGGGGGGGTGTTATGTAATGTAACAGATTTGAGGTCCCCAACGTTACATAAAAAAATGAAGTAACTATGGTCTAGAACCATACCCAATTATTAAGGTTACTCAGTAATTGATACATCTGAGGTGTACATAAATTTAAAAGATGTAACAAATAATATGAAGTATAAAATACTATTCCAATTAATGATTAATGTGTTACAAATTGTACTTGTTGTTATGCTGTAGCATGGTAGTGTTTACAGGATGTTTATTTTATGTTTTGTGGATAGTAAGAGGGAAACTGTTGTTTTATAGAAGTACTTAGTCAGTGGTACTCCTTTCATTTATGTTAAAATTGTCTTTAGACAATTAAGTATAAATACCTGTGTTAGGTATTATATTATGTTAAATGTATTGACTAAACTTGATTAATGAATTTGTTTTGAATTAATGTTTGTAAACTTGGCCAGTATGGCAATAAGTGTTTGAAAGTTGACAAGTAGTTCTTATAATTATATTGTAAAATAATGAAAGGTTCCAGGATGAATTAATTAATAGAATAAATTAAAAACCAGGAAATATAAATTAATGTAAGTAGCCATAAACCAGTGACTATTTGTACAGTAGGTCAGGTAAAGAAAATTAAGTAAAAAACAAAATTATTATAACAGTTGTAAGAAAACCTATAGGCCTAAATTTAATATTTGTAAAAGGAAATTGATACCTTTTTAATAAGTCCAGTCCAATGAAACTACAGTAAAACATATACGGTTTAATAAGGTAGATTGGGTGAGAGTTTTAGGTAATTTGGTATAATTCCAAGCATGGAGTATTTTATTAAAAAAGAGTAGTAATGTTTTATAATTCTGGCTCTAGGATATCAAATATTATCCAATGACAGAAAGTAGTGGTTGTTAAGGTAACTAAAATGTAAAAAATCTTGTTGATTTTCAATTATTTGATTGTTATATGCTATTGAGTTCAGATGAGGAGACACTTCTAAAAAGAATGACACAAATTAAAAAAAAAAAAGAATCTAAATTAATAAATTAAAGTCGAACTAATCCTACAATACAAACTGATGAATAATAAAATAAATTAGACTTCAAAATTATAACCAAATACCTTGAAAAAGGTCGAGAAATTCTTACTTCACTCCTCAAGATAATTCCGTTGGATTCAGTATTAAACCCGATTTCCCATCTAACCAGGAGACTAATTGAGGGAAGCAAAGGGCCTAAATTAATGGAATTATAGAAAAATATACAAGGACCTTGTTTCTGAAGAAATAACCGTCACTTTCAAGAAGAAGTTATAATACGACTCCATTTCCAACGAGACCGACTACAGCGGGAATCGTAAGAGAAAAACGAAGATCAGAAGAGTTCCAGGGGATTTCCAGTACATCACACCACCAATTTTATTAAGAATCGGAACACTTTTTCTGGATGGAAGTAACCAAATTGTAATCTTCAACTGTTTACAGAAATACAGTGCCGCCTTGAGAGTCGTCAAACCTGGTAACACAAGCTTATTTTTAATTTTAATATAGTAAGAACTAATAACATTCTGTAATACTAAGTAACCTTAATTTTGCATTACCTGGCCTTACTAATCGTTAAAAGAATCACACGTACCCTGGGATAAGAGATATTTAATATTATATTTAATTTGTATAAATTAAAAGGAACCTGGTCAACTGAACAATTGATCTATCATTGTATAATCGATATCATGCTATTATCATCTTGAAGAGAACTGTTAGTTTGAATTAAAGTACAAAATCAATAAAGAATCTTTCTTGTATATGATGATGTTTTATGTTATTGTAGAATAGGTATTATATGTTGTGGGTGGAGTAATTTACAGGTAAAAGGGTGATTAAAATCCAGTGAACCAGTTAACCTAGGCGCAAGCCAATTACGAATAACAGCGCTAATTGTCAACAGCTGGTGGAACGAGAGATTGCCGAACTAGCGTGTTTCCTGTACAATTTTTGAATTGAATTACACAATACAGAGTGACTAGGGTTGGCGAGAATTCTTAATTCATTAAGTCAATACATGAAGTATATCATTGATATTGCGTAAACATTGAATAATTAGGTAAACCTGTATTATAGTATACCTAAAAGTTATAATAACATAATAACAAATATATTTACCTATTAAATTTGAGATATAGGAGGTCACCTACAAGACTACATAATTAATAACGTAATAAACTAATTTATTACAAATTGGCGCAAACCAACGTGGAGCTTGATTAAACCCCAGTACACTTTGAAACATATAATTTATTACAAATTGCCGCCTTCAACGTGGGGCTTGACGTTGATACACGGGAGTCTCATATAAGTAAATAAACCCTTAACAACAGTAAATATCTTATTACAAATTGGTGAACCCAACAGTGGGGCTTTCAAACATCCTCGAATATAATTAATAACGTAAGAAAAACAAAAGATTACAATATATATATATATATTGCAACTGGACTTTGTTGGTGTGCTTTACTGGTATCGCCAATTTTGGGCAACAGCGAGTATTAATACTGTTCAGTTTACACACACAAAGACCCATGCAATTTGAATTAGACTTACCTTAACTGAATTTACTTTTACTTCTCTGCTATACGTATATTCTGTAGACCTGTGTGTGAGAATGTGATGGATGGGTGTTATTTTTGAAATAATTACTTCTAACTCTTTATTTATTATAAAAATTGTGTTTAATGTTTGTCTTTTTATTTTACTTTACTTTAACTCTTTAAATGACTCTACTTCAATTTGCTCTGTTATCTTACTTTACTAATTACATACATTTATTTTGTATAGTCTCTGAAATTGTTCTCTTTCTTGTCTACTGTCTTTTGAATTCAAACTTAAATATTTAATACTCTACTTGTTACTGTAGTTCCGGCATCTATCTCATGGGCGTTTCTGGGTTTGAATGTTCCAATTTTTCCTCTTCTTGTTCATCCCGTCTCCGTGGTGTGGATATGTGTACAGCTTCCCTGATGTGGAGTGTTCTCAGCTTCCCTGATGTGGAATTGTACTGCCTCCCTGATGTGGAATTGTACTGCCTCCCTGATGTGGAATTTTTACGTTCAGATGCTAATTTTTTACACTATGGTTGATTTCTATGAACTTATATTTCAGTCGCTTCCACGTTAAGTTCGAGTGTTTTTACGTTTAACTTGTCACATGATTTTTCTCACTACGCACTGCTCGGACTAGTAATTCACAACCAATGTTCCGTATTAGTGTTTACTGCAAACTATTCGAACTGGTTTGTTTAACATAGACTTTCCGAACTAGTGTTTTAAAGCGGACTACTCGAACTGGTGGTTTAATGCAGACTGAAGTGCTTTGAGCGCGTTAGCGATGTCGCCCTGTATTTTCCCGCTAGTTTAATGACACTCTACCCTTATTGGTGTATCAACTGTCACGGGTTGTTGTTCACGCTCTGATAGGTTCTTTTTAAACTGTTTTTACATATGAAATATTGATACACAATTACACAACAATTATTATTATACTTTCTTAACTCTATTTACTTAATCTAATACATTGTTTCTTATTTACTAAGCAGAGCATTGCTTTATGCACTGTATTTTCTATTTTGATATATGCATATGTGACGGCTGTCATATTGTGACTATTCGTCCTGTCACATACACCTACAGCCATAATAAAAAAAATTTCTTTCATAAGAAATGTTTTTTCTATTTTGTTTTACATATTTGTTATGGTATACATTTTACATATTTATTTGTTATTACTACTCTTTTACATATATTGAAATATTGTTATTATAATCCTATCCTTACTTTACTAATTATTATTTTCATAAATGTTTTCTTATTCTACCCCACCTTTTCTATAGGTTAGTAGGTCAGTGGTGTTGTTGTTGTCAAGTTTAATTTGTTTTGTTGACATTTACTAATCTCTTCCTGTGTTGAAAACATTACCAGCTGTGTGGGAGAACGCCCTGTCATCAAGCTTCTGCATTCCTTTCCTTTCATTTCTGCTGTAAACATTTCTCGGTTGCGTTTGAGGGTCGCTAAGTGGCGTAGCGTGTCCCCCTCTCTCTCTCCTCGTTGTCTGCGGTCAGCTGTGTGCGCGAATCAACCGTCTTCTCTCGTCAGCTGTTTCGTTTTGTATGCATTTACTTCGTACCATAATTCTTTGTTTAAATCTTCTCATGTTGTTTATACATACAAATCATATGACTATTTATTTACTTACTTTTATGTTTTATTAAAGTATTTTCGTAGTGACGACGCGTGGTATTTTCCTAGAGATTTATTTTTTCTAGTGTCGGTCACCATAAACATGTTCCTACCCACTCTCTCAGTTAGTGTGTAAGGTCCATCGTATAATTTAAAGAATCTGGTCGCAGTATTGTCCTCACTTTTACCAATAGGGTTCATTTTTAATAATACGGTTTCTCCTATTTGGAATTGTTGCAATTTGTGAGCTGCGTTGAATTTCTGTGTTCGCTTTGCTGCTTTGTTTTTGATGTTAACTTTTGCATCCTCCATCTTCATATGCCAAGGTTTAAGCATATTGGCAGTTGGTATTTTCTTTACATATTTAGACCACACTCTGTTCGGTTGTTCGCCTGTTTCCAACTCCTTTGGTGTATATTCAGTTGTGTAATTGTAATTTTCATTTAAAGTTTTTTCAAAGAATTCTACGTATTGTGGCCAGGTGCTATGTTTGTCGTAGCAATATAACCTAAATAATTTTCCTAGCTCTTTATTTATTCTTTCGGCCAGGTTTCCCTGTGGTCTCCGTATTGCTGTGAGTATCGGCTGGATTCCATTCTGCTCTAAGGTGTTTGTCCACGCTTGATTCTGGAATTGTTTACCTTGGTCTGACAGTATACGTTTTATTTGTCCATACTGTGGGATATACTTTTTGAATATTATGTTTAACACTGCCTTGGTGGTTGGTCTGGTGACAGGGTATAGTCTTACTACCTTGGTGAATGCGTCTGTGCAAACTAGTAGGTGCCTAAGCCTTCGACTACCTCGAGGGAGCGGTCCTAAGAAATCCACACATCGTTCTTACCGTTGATAATAATATTCTGCATTTCCATGTATGTATGTAGGTTCGGAGATTTTGCCGTTTGACAGTTATGACACACTTTTAAAATACTTCTTACTTTTCTATACATATTATTACAAATAAAATCTTCTCTTAACGCTAAATAACAGCGGTATGGTCCCGCATGCCCTAGACTCTCATGGCATGCCCACGTTACTTCACTTAATAGGTCGTTTGGCATTACTACTTTCCATTCACCCTCCCAGAGTTTATACAGTATCTCGTTTTCTAGCTTATACCTTGGATCTTCTTTTTGAATGTACTTTCTTCGTAGCTCCATAACTCTGTCGTCATCTTTCTGTTCTTGGTGTATGTTTTGTAGTCGTATCTTTAACTCATTTGTCATTTCATATTTCATTGCTAATATTTTCACTTCATTGGTGTGGCATTTATGTTCTTCTTCTTCTTCATTAGGTGTGTATCTGCTGAGGATGTCGGCTATTTTATTTTCCGATGCTTTGCAGTATTTTACAGTAAATGAATATTCCTCTATTGCTAAGATCCATCTGGTCAGTCGGGCGTTTACGAGTCGACATTTTAGAATGAAAGACAATGCCTGGTTGTCTGTATGAATTTCAAAATGGTTTCCATACAAATAGTACCTAAATTTTGTTAACGCATTTACAATTGCTAATATTTCTTTCTCTGAAGTTAAATAATTTTTCTCTGCCTCCTTCAGTGTTCTATTTGTATAGGCAATGACGTAGTGTTCTCCATTCTTTCTGCATTGATACAATACACCTCCTATGGCTAGGTCGCTCGTATCCGTGTACAATACATACGTCCCCTCTGCTTCCGGATGATATAGCTGCATATTGTTGTTGAATAAATTCTTGACATCCTGGAATGCTTGCTGGTGTTCTGGCTTCCATTTCCATTTTACTCCTTGCCGTAATAATGTTAATAACAGGTTTATATAATTAGAATATTTTTCTGAAAATTGTCTGTAATACCCCGTAAGACCTAAAAATGCTCGTACTCCTTTTACATTTGTAGGGACTGGAAATTCGGTGATGCTCTTTATCTTGTCCGGGTCGGTACTCTCCTTCAGCTGATATAATATGTCCTAAAAATTTCATTGACGATTTCATAAATTCACACTTATCTTGCTTTAATACTAAATTTGCTTTTCTAAACTTATCAAAGATTATGTTTAAGTGTTCAATATGTTCCTTCAATGATTTTGAAATAACCAGAATGTTGTCTACAAATATTACTACAGACTGTTCTACTTCCGGTCCTAATGCTAGTTCTAAACATCTTACCATAGCTGCTAGGCTTGTTACCAATCCAAATGGTACTACTTTGAATTGATAGCACTTGTACATGAAAGCGGTGTATTTTCTACTGTGTTGTTCTAGTGGAATTTGCCAAAAACTTGCTGTGAGGTCTAATTTACTCATATACTTAATCCCTTGACACTTTATAAACAATTTATCGGCGTTTGGTGCACAATCAAAATTTTTCTGCGTAATACTGTTTAAATTTTGCATGTCAAGACATAATCTAATTTCATCGTTCTTCTTTTTAACTATAACCATTGGGTTTATAAAGTTACTGTTTGAACGTTCAATAATTTGGTGTTTTAACATATTGTTTATTTCGAGGTCTACCTGATTTTGATATTTTATTGGTACTGGATATGTTCGACGCACAAATTTATCTTCATCGGTCGTTTTTATCTGGTGTTCGTACACATTTGTTATTCTTGGTCTTTCACTGAATACATCTTGATTTTGTTGTATTAGTCGTTTTAATTCACTACTCTCGTGTGTGTTGAGTTTGTCATGTTTTGTTGCTGTTTTATGAGTTGGTGTTGCTACTTTTATTTCCGGCCTCTGAATCTTCATAGTACTTTTATTATTCTCATATTTATTTAAATTTTCATTTAGTTTTATTATATATGTTGTCTTTTTTATCTCGCACTGCGTAGTGTCTTGTTGTGTGTTTATTATTGCATTTATTTGTTTAAGTTGATCCATCCCAATAATTGCATCATAAATTAAATTCTTTATAATAATAGCTGGTATTTCTAAATTCATCTCGTCTTTATTTATGTTTATAAACATTAACTGATCGACTTTCTCTTTCTGGTTTACGGCCGTTTGTACACACATATTATTTAATGGTAGCACTGGTGCCTTATGAAATTGTTTTTTATTTGCGTTTATAAATGTCTGGCTTATAGCTGACAGTTCGGCTCCTGTATCAATTAGTATATTGGCTAACACATTATTTATATATGCTATTATGCATGGGCACTTACGTTTCACTGTATCGCTAGGTTTGTCGTCTATTAGCAATAGTTCATCCCTAATTTCCGGTGGATACACATTGTTTATTTGTACACATATTTCATTAGTCTTAATTTTATTTTTACATTTATAATTATTATCACTGGACGTCTTGTGAACGCCCCTTACAGTCCGTTTTTTGAAGTTGACTGTACCACCTGACATATCTCTTCCTGTAGCGGTGTCGTTACCGTCCGTATTGTTGTATGCAGTCCACTCGTATGCGCATCCGTCTGCGTCGGTGTTATTGTTTGTATTTGAGCTGTCTTATTCCAATTCTTATTTGTAAAACTTCGTTCATTATTATTACTATATTTATTTCGTGGACCTAAATACGGTTTCTTTGTATAGGTGTTTTGTTGTTGTCTGTTTTCATAATTGTTTTCGTGACTTGGACCTGGTCTAGGTTGCGCGTCTGACCTTGGTTGTTGTTTTAGCGAATATCTTATCTCTCCCCACTGCGCCAGCATGAGTAGGAGTTCTTCAATCGTTTTCGTTCCCCTCGTCATTACTGCAACATTGATATCGCGGTCAAAGTGATAAGACAGTTTATTTACGATTTCACTTTCCGTCAACTTAGGTTTTAAATGTTTCGCTCTAGCTACAATATCAATTACATATGCTTCTCTGGACTTACCTTTTGGCATGTATTCGTATTTATCAAACTCTAACTGGTTTCGAATTCTTCTTTGGATATGGTCGCTCCAGTATCTTTGTTCAAATTTATTTTTGAAATCCTCGTAGGACGTAATGTTTTCTCTTATTATCGAATACCACTTTGCAGCTGTGTGTTCTAATCGACGTGCTATCCATTCCACGCGTTCGTTATCATTTAGGTTATTTCCTACCGTCTCCATATTTCTTTCACACTCGATTAAAAATTCTATTGGGTTTTCACTTTCCCATCCACTAAATTTCTGCATTTTCGGCATATCTTCAGCACTCCTGTAGATGTACGTGATCTGGTCTGCTTTCGTTTTCTTCATCTGTTTCTGCAGCTGTGCTATCTGTTCTCGTAGGTGTTTGTCATTCTCCTCACCTTGTTCCTTATTTGTCATTATTGTTGTTTCGTGCCTAGCGACGACTTGGTCCAATATTTTTATATTTTCTTTCACCTCGTGTATATTTCCTTCTGTCTCCTGAGTAAATTTAGTTAGTTTCTCTTCTTGGGCCTGTACCGTTGTAGTTAACTCTTGTTGCTTCTTGTTTATAGCATTTGTCCATGTTCGCATATTTTTGCTTA
Source organism: Magicicada septendecula (assembly GCA_034769895.1). Taxonomy (NCBI): domain Eukaryota; kingdom Metazoa; phylum Arthropoda; class Insecta; order Hemiptera; family Cicadidae; genus Magicicada; species Magicicada septendecula. Next base: position 393,457,202 of record CM068374.1, on the reverse strand, counting down.
GTTTCTTTAGTTCCTTCCTATTTTCTCCATGTAGTGCTCCGAATTCCTCTCGTAATTGTATCCTTGCCTCTTCCCACCATTCTGGTTTTTCTTTTCGTAGTCTTTCTTCACGCTCTTCTTTTTCTTTTCTTCATTTTTCTTTTTCTGCTTTCTCTTCTTCTCGTTGTTGTTGTAGCATTTGCTGTATTGCTGCCATTATGTCAGTAGGTGTTTGCGGTTCTGCCATTTTCGCGGTCTAATTATTGACCTAGTATTTCAAAATTACACATCTAATAGTCTATAAAATATTTTCTCAGCGTTGACAATTTCCTCCCCTTACAACTAACAATGGTTACACAATATTAACAATAGGTCTTTGTTCAGACCGAAACTTTCTTAGATCTAATTCCCTGTATTGTACTACTGATACTTAACTTGTATCCTTTAAAATTATTACTACTCCGGATGATGTTTCCGGTTTAAACTTCACCTCTCATCCGTTCTCACACTGGTCTGACTCTTATAATTCAGTTAAGGCTTCTAACGGTTTTTATATTTTTTACTTCAAATAATTATTACAATTTATTTTAATTTTATATTTTCTTAGTTTGTTCTTTATATAGGTTTGTTATTTATCTGGGCGCCAATCATAAACAAATATAATATTTTCATGCAACTATTTATTTTATGACAATTATTAGATTTTTAATTTTATTTATTTTATGTAATTTTAATTAATCATGCCCCACGCTTTGGGCCGCCATTTTGCAACTGGACTTTGTTGGTGTGCTTTACTGGTATCGCCAATTTTGGGCAACAGCGAGTATTAATACTGTTCAGTTTACACACACAAAGACCCATACAATTTGAATTAGACTTACCTTAACTGAATTTACTTTTACTTCTCTGCTATACATATATTCTGTAGACCTGTGTGTGAGAATGTGATGGATGGGTGTTATTTTTGAAATAATTACTTCTAACTCTTTAGTTATTATAAAAATTGTGTTTAATGTTTGTCTTTTTATTTTACTTTACTTTAACTCTTTAAATGACTCTACTTCAATTTGCTCTGTTATCTTACTTTACTAATTACATACATTTATTTTGTATAGTCTCTGAAATTGTTCTCTTTCTTGTCTACTGTCTTTTGAATTCAAACTTAAATATTTAATACTCTACTTGTTACTGTAGTTCCGGCGTCTATCTCATGGGCGTTTCTTGGTTTGAATGTTCCAATTGTTCCTCTTCTTGTTCATCCCGTCTCCATGGTGTGGATATGTGTACAGCTTCCCTGATGTGGAGTGTTCTCAGCTTCCCTGATGTGGAATTGTACTGCCTCCCTGATGTGGAATTGTACTGCTTCCCTGATGTGGAATTTTTACGTTCAGATGCTAATTTTTTACACTATGGTTGATTTCTATGAACCACGTTAAGTTCGAGTGTCGCTTCCACGTTAAGTTCGAGTGTTTTTACGTTTAACTTGTCGCGTGATTTTTCTCACTACTCACTGCTCGGGCTAGCAATTCACAACCGATGTTCCGTGTTAGTGTTTTACTGCAAACTATTTGAACTGGTTTGTTTAACATAGACTTTCCGAACTAGTGTTTTAAAGCGGACTACTCGAACTGGTGGTTTAATGCAGACTGAAGTGCTTTGAGCACGTTAGCGACATCGCCCTGTATTTTCCCGCTAGTTTAATGACACTCTACCCTTATTGGTTTATCAACTGTCACGGGTTGTTGTTCATGCTCTGATAGGTTCTTTTTAAACTGTTTTTACATTTGAAATATTGATACACAATTACACAACAATTATTATTATACTTTCTTAACTCTATTTACTTAATCTTATACATTGTTTCTTATTATACTAAGCAGAGCATTGCTTTATGCACTGTATTTTCTATTTTGTTGATGGGAAGAAAAAAATTGTATCATTTATTATTTTTATATTAATATGTCATCGTCACATTGGCTACAAATTTCTAGATTTTATGAACACCCTCAGAAACTAGACGGTCTTAATATAACTTTTAAGTGCTTGATTTGTGTGCCTAGGTAAAATATATTAAACTTTGCTGACTGTAGTAAGGACACACATAAATGTAAGCAGATTAATCTATATATATGAAACTCAAAGTCTGAGGATTTATTTGTATTGAATACAAATCCACACCATTACACCGATTGCCACCAAATTTTGCACAGATAACCTTTGACACAAAGCGAAAAACACTGTTTAACTTGGAATTTGATATTGTGTCCCATTTGCACGATTTAGGCCCTTTTAATTATCCACTTTTGTTGACGTGTGGGCCTATAAAGATGTCAACACCATGGAGACTAGAATTAATTACCATAGTAACAATTAAATAAACAAATGCTATTTAGCAGCATCGGAACTGTACCTTTATCCATTCCTGGAGTACATTTTTGATGTTTCTAATATGTGATTGTATCGATATATTACGATGTGAAAAAGTAGTAGTATGCTACAACAACAACTACTACTACTACTACTACCACTACCAGTGGCAGCTGGTAACGTTTTTGACTGGGGGGGGGAGGCAAAATTATTTTGGACCCATATGTAACAAAAGTCACCAGTAGAAACTAAATTATTGCTATTATCATGAAATAATTGTAAAATTTAACCTTTTACTTTACTACTAAAAGTATTGTTAACATCAAAAACCTACCTTGCAAACTACCAATATTTAAACAGTGTATGAAACTGAAATTATTTATAACCCTAAACAGTTCACGTTCCTAAACTTAAATATTTAATAAATTATATATAATTAAATGCATGGATTACTAAATAAAATATATTTGTTCCCTACCTTGGATTAGTTTATTTGCTTGAACATGAAATCCATTCTCCTCTCCTTTTGCTTGGCAAAATGGTCAATAACTAATTCATTGAAGCCCAGAGCACTTAGTCTGTCCTCTTTCATTGTATTACGTGTAAATGTTTTAACATGTTTGAGAGTTGAGAAACATCGTTCACTTTCTGCTGTAGTCATAGGGATTGTACAAATAGTTTTTAATAGTTTTACCAGTTCAGGAAAAACAGTAACTAGATTGTTTTCATATACAAAATTGAGTAGAACCAATGCGCCAGTTGCCTTTGTGAAGTCGAGCCTGCTGTATAGAACTACCAGTTCATGTCTTAATGCAGTTTCATTGAAATTAAATTGTTTAGCAGCAATTTGTAACTGTGTTTCTGGAAAGATAAGCTGATATTTAGAAAACAGGGTTGGTTGCAACAAAACTGCTATTGCTAAATGATCTGAAAATGAAAATCTGTCGTCTATGTTGGTAACTATTATGTCACAAACTTCTTTAGCTGCAGTCTTCTTCCTCCTTTCATCAAAACGTGACCTTCTTGGATTTTGAGATGATTATCCAAAATCATTTGTTGCAGACAGACTGGCATCAAAATCAATATAATCTCTGACATTTTGAATGTGTGACTTGAATGAGGCAACATACTGATGTGTTTTAATACTGTCAATTTCTACTTGCCATTTCTAATTGTCATTGATTAAACAAAATGTCACAGGCTGGCATAATTGTGTTGAATAATGTTAACCAAAAATTAAAATCATCATTATTTAATGTGTTTTTCAGTCCTAATGCCTTCTGAACAGTAGACTTGTCACTCTCATCATCATCTATGTTTTTTTCAAGAGCAGCGGAAATGTCACTTTTATGAATAAACACTGTTGTCACACAACGGGATTTAAAATTCCACCTGGTATTAGAACATTTTGGGAGATGTTTCTTTACTACTTCATCAAGTATGGCAGTTTGTTTGGAAGATCTTGAAAAAAATGTTGTAAAGCCATCTAAATTACAGAAAAATTTTTACTTGCTTGTTTTGTGATGCAGCGCGCGGTCAATAATTAAGTTTAGTTGATAGGCATAGCAGTGTATATACTGGGCATTTTCTTGTATATGGCTTTAACTTTTGCTTGAACACCGTTATGTTTTCCACTCATTATTGCTGCCCCATCGTAACTTTGTGCAATAATTTTTACTATTTTGAATGTTCATCACTTCTTTGTTCACTACTATAATAATTATTACTATTGTTGGTACTTTCAAGTTCTAATACTATAGCAATAATTTTACTAGCCATCTTATCAAGTTCTAATTTTGCTAATTCTTCAAAAATAGTATTACTGATACCTTCAGCGGAGTGATCTTGTGGACTGACAAAACTGATAAATCTCTCATATAATTTTCCATTCAATTCATACCTCACAACTAACACCATTTGTGACAGAGTGGCACAATCCGTGGTTTCATCTGCTTCAATTGAAATGTAGTCAGTTTCATTTATTTCTTTTTTTATTAGTCCAATCCATACTGCATAAATAGAATCCAAAATTTCATTTTGAATTGTTTTAGAAAGACCAACGAAAACCCTATTGTTTGATTTTTCAATATGCTCTCTTAAGGTGCTATCTAGGCTTGCCATTAAATTTACTAAGCCCCTAAAAATACCTGGATTCCCAGATGTGTTTGTTTCATCATGTCCCCGTAAAGCTAGTTCAAATATTCCACAAAACTTTACACAGTCAATTAACTTACTTAGGATGTATCTGTTCTTAGAGACTTCTTCATTATGCTGTTTAATTTTTAATCTATATGCACTGTCTAACTGGCAACTAATATTGACTTTGCCTAACAATGAATATTCAGTACAATTGTTCATATGAGTTTTACTAATTTTATGTTTTTTAATTTTTTCTCCCAAATGTTTCAAGTCCTTAATTCCATTTTCAGTCCAGGCTGAATCACTGTGTAGGTTCATCACCAAACCTACATAACAAAAAAGGAATTCATCACCTCACATCCATATATTCAATCAGCATGTAAGTAACAGTTTCTATTAAAGTTTCTGTGTATTTTTTTTTACTTGATGCTGACATGTCCGTTTTATAATTTTGTTGTGTGATATCTAAATTGTTTTTTGGTGGCCCTAATTTTTTTAGTTCTATTCTCTTTTCGCAGGTAAGTGAATTTGAAATAATCAAATGTTTAATATTACGTACTGAATTCATAGCCATTTTTTTGCGTCTAACAAATACACACAGAACACACAGGCTCAGGCCTACACAGAATAAGTTACACGTTTATGTACACAAAGTTCGACAAAAACACTATCTTACACAGAATACACTGCCTAATAAAGAATAAATTATTAGAACATTACGTTTACACAAATGTACAACAAGAACACAATCAAAACTATATAAAACACAAGAGAAAATATATGCACTTTAAACAGCAACAGAGAAGTTTTGAACAACGGTCCAGTTCTCCCTATTATGGCTACCAATAACTTAAAAGCACAGACGTGTACACGTCCTCTTTCCCTGCTCTCCGCAAGACCCGCCTATGCAGGGAGGGCTGTCGTATTAGCGTCCGGCTGCAGACCATGCCAAAAACATCGGGTGATCGCTATTAGTCACCTCAAAAATATCTATCACATAAGGATACTACACATTATAGTTATATTATTGACAAGTTTAATTTGCTAATTTAGTGGGAGGGCTGTGCTCTTTTGCTCACCCTGTACGAGCTGTCACTGACCACTACTACTACTACTACTACTAATACTACTTCTACTATTACTACTACTACCACTACCACTACTACTACTACTACTACTACTACTACTACTACTAAGAAAATCGATATTTTAACTGGCCTTGACATCCTTGACCCATTCAAAACTTGCATGGCATTCATGTTTTTCATTGATTTTTTAAATCAACATTAGCATTGAGAGTTTGTCGTTAACTACTTTAAGTTAGCAGACCTCACTGCATAGTGCATAGTTATTGATTAATGTTAATGACACCAAGTTGTTGTTCGACTATAATTAACTATCGCTATTAATAGTTTTCTCAGTTCAGCAACTTTGCGTGAGCGTTTGTAAAAAAAATCTCGGAAGTTCTGCTGCTGTGTTCGCATTTCCTTTCTCTTTCTTTTTAAGGAAGCCATCAATTAAAATTTGTGGTCAATTAAATTTTCAGTCGATGCAAGTTGATTGATTTGTCTATCAAAAAATTCTTAATAAATTATTTTTAATTAACCAAAAACTGAAGTGTCAAATTTCTCTACAGAGTGCATGTACTGCCCGCGCACTCGCACTGACCCCAACACACAGACTGCAGCGCAGGCCATGTGTCCGACAAACGGGTGTGAGTGAGTGTAATGCCTGTGCCCTAATCGTAGCAATCAAAACAGCAAAAAAAACCCATATACCTTGAGTGTTTCACAATGGGTAAACATTCCACGAGATGGATTTATTTGCAGAGACACCAACGGAATACATCTGTAATCGCTGACAATTTGAGTTAAAATAAATAAATTCATTAGTTTTGTTCAATTGCTTAGAAACAGACTATTTATTGTTAACAATTACAACAACTAAAATTTAATAGTAAATTTTTGGAAGTATGTAAAAATCAGAAATTTGTGTTAAATACTCTTATTTTGAAGTAAACAAGAGGTAAAATTTATTTTATCTAAAATTCATTAGATTTTAGAATTCACCTTAACTAAAAGAATTTAGATTCTAAAATTCTACTTTCTGTTAGATAATCTAAAATATTAGAACGTCTTTGCCTGCACAACGTCAAATCCGCCTCAGTTGTATCTCCACCTCCCAATTATTTTTTCAATCAACTTGTAGATTATAAAATTAACCAATAGAGTAGCCTAATTTTTGTCTGTTCTATTAAGTCATTTAATACTACATGATCCTGTAGGCACAGTACAATGTCAGTAGTCAGTACTGTGAACTGAAAAATGCAATAGACAAACATTATTAAAAATAGACAAAACCTGCTGCAATTAAAAATAATATTAATATAATTTAATGATTAAAATAAAATCATCTGTGATTTTTAATTATTAAATTATTATTGATTGAGTTTTTTAATGCTAAATATTTAATGTCATTTTTTCTGCAATGGAAAATATTAATTAATTTTTTTAAAAAGCTTAATTTGTGGATTTATTTAACATGATTTTAATTATTTCAACAGTCAAACAAGCTTCCTCAATGAAACAAAAAAAAGAAAACATACATTTTTAACTTTTAATCAGATAATTTGATTTTAACTTTAACTTTAACTCAGTTAATTTTGGGGGGCACTAACTTTAACTTTAATCAGTTAAAAAATTGTATTAACTTTCCCAAGTCTGCTACTGCCAAAGTGTCTCACTCCAATTATCATAAATACCCCCTATGGTATCCACATCAATAAACTCCGATAAAAAAACTTTGTTCAGTACCCTTCCCCTCCTAGAAAAATCCATTTATTTCACCACTTTAAAATCATTTGTCAGCAACTTGAAATCAAAAAAGTACTGGTGTTGGAATTTATTAAATTATCAAATTCAGTATACAAAAAAAAAAACAGGCATACTGTTATAATGTTTCATTTATTAATTGTTTAATCCTTTGAGGCCTTAAGGGCAACAAGCGAACTGGTAGCAAGTCGCCAGGTTCCCCACTCCTTTTCTAGCAAGTCAAGTTGAATTTCTATACAAAGTATCAAGTGTACTGAAATATCGTAAGCATTTTCATGCCAACCTAACCTAACCTTGCCCTATTATGTTTGAAATCCTTTTTGATCAAGTAGTGTACATATGAATTATGTAAGTAAGATCTCCTCCACAAAGGTGAGAATAATTTAATTTAGGAAGTATTCAGAGAAACAGTTATTGTTCGCAAGACTACAGCAGCGAAAATTCAAAATTCTGTTCCCAATACATACGAAGCTTGAAAGTGTTGAGCAAAAACGTAAACAACATAAAGTGTGTTGAGGATGTAACATGGAACCATGAAAGTCAATTGATAGACAATTGATATTGGTTTTGTTTAGCATGTTTTGATAAATACCATAACTACAGCTGTTGCCAGTCTTTTAAATATGTTAATTAAGTGTTAAAAGTTTATATTAGTTATCGGAAAGTAACCCAGATTATGTATTTGTGACAAAACAATTAATTATTGAACGCAATTCTTAATGTTTTTAATGACGAATTTCATTTTAATTGAATATGTTAATCGAGTATAAATAATATTTATTTTGGGTGTTGTATGATCATCAGAGATAGCCATGGGTTAACAAAACATCAATTTACTCATCAAAAATTACTTCACAAACTAGGCAACAAATAATTGTCCTTCAGGCCTGCAAACTGGTAAAATCTTGAAGTTGAGTGCTCACAGGATATTATATGATGCTCAGTGGGCAAGTTCATGTACAGTACCCCAGTGACCGATAGTTAAATCAAAGTGTAGCTATGAAAAACCTGTCACAAAGTCAACATGATAAACAATAGACAGTCTGTAAATGTTAAGAAGATATTGACAATCATTTATGAAATTAAAAAACCTATATTTTTGAAAACAAATATTCCTTAGGTTTTCACAGCCGGTGTCAGCATTTTTGGAATTAATATTTGCCAGGCTGTTAGCTGTGGTATACTGCTTATATTCAAGACAGACATTTTGGCCCCACCATCAGAGGCTATCTTCAGTGTCAAAAACGATTAAAACAATGGACATACGCACTTTCCAACACTGATCATTGTGTTTTCTTCAAGGAGACCAAGATCTTGACCTCAGTGAGTCCGTGACCTCCTTGGCTGCACATAGAGTCCATTGATATCTTCAAACATGATTCCGTTGCTATGAATAGAAGGCCAGATGCCAGATGCAGAGGGCACAGATTCATGTGTGCCCCCCCCCCAAGTGGTTGCAGCGTCTGAATGGTGCTCCGATGACTGCCTGTTGGTGGTGCATAATACTTGGTAAGCGGGTCTTGGTGCTTTCTTTTATAGGCAGGACCTCCTTTTTTGTTTAAGCGGAGGGAGAGGATGGTGGGTGTTATTGTTCGAATCGCGGGAACGATTCGCAGCTACTGATTGGCTGGGAGGCTCACAGGACGCTCGTGCAGAGAAGGCAGGATTTGTACACTCGCAACGGGTCGTTACACTTCCGCCAGCCCATTGAGAATCCCGCTAGACTGCCTCTCGGCAATGCTGCACCAGGCGAAAGAGTGCAGCAGGAGAAGTCGCCCGCAAAAGGCGACAATTGGCACACCTAAAGCGGGCGCAACCCCCGATACATCTCTCGGCATGCTATGGCATGGAGATGAATGTGTATGGATGGTAAATTGAGAAAGATCGGGGGTTTGGGGCAGAAGGGCTCTGAGAGCTTATGGTGGGTCGTCTAATAGGGCTCTGGGTCCTCTGCATTTTACAGGTGGTGGGCCTTCGTCCGTACTTAATCTGCAGAGGTAAGGATAGGTTGAGGTTGAGGCATGGTCAAAAAGTCTGTAAGCAAGAGAGAGTGTACAAACTCGTCGAGTGATGGAACCTTCAGCCCTCGCTTGATAACATCATTTCTGACAAACCAGGGAGAGCTGGAGATTTGTCGGTGGATGACTGATTGGAAAGCTTCCATGCGGGCGACTACGTCCTCGTTGAGTAGGGACCAATAGGCCAGGGCTGATGGCTCTTAAGAAGAGCAGATATATTGAGCGCTTTGTGCGAAGTTGCAGAGGCCCTCGATCAGACAAGAATGAGTAAAGTTTGGCTTTTAAGCCACGGGCTGAAACGTCTGTCTTGAAGATATACAGTAGCCAACAGCCAAACAGTCCAGCAAATATTAATTACAAAAACTGTTTAGTTTATATTGTAATTATATCCTTACATCATAATATAAATAATTGGTTATGTTTCTTTATGTTGGACAGGTTTTGCCTGGTACAACTATGAATTTCACTTTTGAAATCCACATTGTACAGTGTCATCACAGAAGGAGTACTGAATGGAGTACTGAAGGTTGCATGGTATGTTACAAGATACCGGTACCAACTTTAAGTCTTAAAAATATTTATTGGAAAATGAACAAATTTTAAAGCACAGTTGTTAGTAAAACAGATTGTAAAGTCAGGCAGCTTTTTTTGTATAGTGTTTTTTTTTATCCATTATTCCTGTGTGTTGAGTACATTGTATGACAATTATGTAGTAATATAATGTATATAATAATATAATCTGTCTCTTGTAAACTTTTTTTTTATTTCACTATTAAAAATAACACTTTACAAGTTTAACACACATTTCCTTTTTTTAAACATGAAGCACCTGATCTTGTTGCATGGTGAGGCAATGCTGCATCATTATATACTAATTGAGCTATAACGTTTCATGATAGAATGGGAAAAATGGTTGATATTAATGGAAATATGTATTGAACCAAAATGTCGTGGGGTTAATGGTAAAACTGCCACTAATGTGAAATTATGAAAACCGAAATTTAAGGTTATCACATGCAATGATAAATCATAAAACTGATTTTGAAGGTTAATTTTTATAGCCTATTGTCTTTTTATCACATAGCTCTTAAAAAATAAAAAGAGATGCATTAAAAAATAGAAATTTTTTAAGCATCTTGAGACATCATTAAAACTTGGACTTGGGTAGATTACCACTAACCCCTTGCTATATAAATGGTCACAGCAAACTAAATGTTTGTTAGTGTGAGATTAAATAAACATAAGAAATGTTCTTGAACACTTATATGTTTCACTGTAATGAAAATTTGTGAATTATTATTTTTATTGTAATTGTGAATTATTATTTTGTTTTCAGCTATTTTATCTGTGTTAGCAGTCTTCATAACAACTTTGTCGTATTTTGTTGCTTCTCTGCTATGTATTATTTTCTTTGTTTGTTAATTTTTTTTTATTGTCTGAGAATTACCATTGAGTGTATGGTGGGATACACTTCTTTTTTAAGTACACTGTTAATTTTTAAGTAATGTACAGATAGTTTTACACACATGAGATCTGTTCAGCAAGTATAATCATAGGCCAGGGATTACAATAGCTTATCTATTGGCTTCTGACTTTAATCTTCTTCATAGTAGTCACTTGTGTCACACACTTAATGTAAGCAGATCTGTCATTGCTAGAAACTTTTCTGGAAGTTCTCTATATTTGTGGGTCATCTTCAATGTCGTAAATCATTTCAGCAAAGTCTTCAGCCACAGGCAGTTTCACCTATCTCTTCCCACAATAGTTGAAAACTGGATTATTATAGAGCAGTATGTATTGCACACTCAACACACACATTGTAAAATGTCTGTGATGAAAACGAAAATTTTCTTAGATGATGAAATAAAAAGTGCTTCAGAATTCTTCATGAAGTAAAAAATAGAATTATCAATATAAACTTAATATCAACAATTAGTATTGTATTGTAAAAAAATTAATAATTAATAATAACGCAGCAAGGCTCACAGTAAACCTGTTGATCTTGGGAGAGTAACTAAGCCAGTGTCTCTTTAAGTTACACACCTAATTTGCTCTTAAATTTGTAATAATATTCTGAAAAATATGTTTTTCTTACTATTCATTGATAGGAATTAGTCCTCTTGGTCCATTTGATTCTCACCATACAATACATTTTTTTTTTTTTTTTAATTTTGAGTCTTTAATGTAACTTGAGTAAAATCTGTGGACACTTGGATATTTTGTATTTAAAACTTTCTGTGTTTCACTTTCTTCAACTTCTTGCAATGAGTCAGGGTCTGGTATTCTATTACTATCACCACTTCAAAAGGTCTTCACATCTGAGACAAAACAATCATGTTCATTTATTAAACAATTCTAAATAAATAATTAATATTGTTAAATAACTAGATTCGTCCCTTTTGAATCTCGCGTTAGAATCGCCGATTTGTATTATTATAAAACAGGTTAATTACCTTCTGTCGCGCTTCTTAAAATCCAAATACAGGATTAATCAAGTTTCGACAACTAATGTGTCATCATCAGATCCTCATGAATATAGTTAATACTACATTTGTCGATGTTTACACATCTCGTCGAATAATAAACAACACATACATAGTACAAAAAATATTTAAATAATTTAAAACACAGTAAAAACAAAATAAAACAGAATGAAACGCAACACACGTGGCTGCTGCGGACCTGCACAGGAATGCGTTACGCAGTAAAACTAATCGATACCGACTTCACCTTCGATTAACTTTATCGATCTGACATAGCTTATATCTCGTTCTATATCATTGACTCTATTGAATAAAATATTATTTTTATGTATTGATTTTTCATTTAGGATGCGATCGTAATTCTCTTTAGTGGCTTTATATATCTCAAACCGTTCGAGAGTGTCCAGTTTAAGTGATTTCTTGCATTTATGTGATATGTCCAAACTCTCATTAATACTTTTTATGTTGTGATCTTGTAAACTTAAATGTTCAGCAAATGTGGATCTTCTTATATTTGACTTAGAGCTTGGGATGTGTTCTTTATAACGCAATTTGAACTCTATGTAGCGACCCGTTTGTCCTATGTAGAATTGTGAACAATCTGAACAATTAAGTCTGTATACACCAGTACCAGTACCAGTACCATACCAGCACCAGTAATTAAGTCTGTATTCATCGAAAGATTAATTTTTGTTTTTAAACTTAAGTTTGTTCTCAAGCTTATTATTTGCTTTTGAAGCCAATACAATATTATGTTTTTTCAATTGGTTTTTTAAGGTATGATGTAACATTTCGCCATACTCTATTGCAATATATTTTACTTTTTCTTTAGGCACTTCAATATTTATTGGTCTATTTTGTTTCTTATTTATTATTTTATCTATTATGTTACTTTTATATCCATTGGCTGTCGCTATGTGTTTAATAATGTCAACTTTGTTTTTATAGTCTTCTGTGGAGAGGGGCAATGTCAGCAAACTGTGTATCATGCTATTGAAAAAACCCGCTTCTGGAGGCAAGAAAAAATGTTTAGATTTGTATTATTACGATTATTAATTATTATTTATTTGTTATTTATTTAGTTTTAATGGAAGTTTCAGTTTTACTTAAATTTTGATTCTGTTTTGCTTATTATGAAGTCGTTGATTTAAAGTGTTCAAGATTAGTGGTAATTGTTTAAACTGTTAGTCGTTCATTGAATGTTGAGTATTGGACAGAGGTTGGTTCTTCTCCACTAGTAGACATAATTCGGTTGCGTTGGTTCTCACTGGAATCAAAGATAATTTAGGATAACGGTACTTACTTTGAGTGACGTCCTGGTTATCAGGTAGAGTGTATCAGCTCATCTAAAAACAAAATTAATTCAAAATCACTCTGGCGCCGTCGTGTTGCCAACCGTTGCATGTCATCTACCGTGCCTGCAAATGCCTATCTACGTGAAATAATTGGGCCAACTCTAATCGTTAGTTTAAACATAATTTATTTCTCGTTATAGTCTGTGTATTCATTTCCTTGAACCATTAACATAAGAAAGTCAGACTTCACAATTACTTTTTCGTTTTTCGTAAAACTCTTCTTAAAATCTCAGGGTGGTTAAGCTGCGTACGTGGATACAACACTCCACGATGTTTTTGTTTACAATAATTTTAATCAACATGTGTTCTTTTAGCTTACAAGATACTAAATGTTAACACAACGCAACAATTAAAATTATTTAATAGGAAAGTGGTCACCTCGAATAACTAAAATCTCAATTCATTAATAAAACTTCAACAGACGGCTTGTGTCAACTTCTAGGTTAGACCTGGTGTGTCTGGTATAATCCCAGTTAAGTTAATAAAAAATCTAAATGATCAATCAACAAAGAAAATTCAAATTTACTAAAGTTCTAAACATCTTCAGCATATCCAACTATCGTTAGACTACTATATGGGGATATCCTTTCTCAGGTATTTTTCTTAATTCTAACAACATATCAGTAGGTTATGAAATGGTTATACACTGACTTAACCTATTAGATTCAGTAAAGCATACTGTCCTTTTATAATTGGTTAACAATCATATTATAATTAGAGTGAATCATATTCGTTAACTCTTATCCCTAGTCTAATTGTTAATTGACTTTACAAGGGTTAATGCCTCTTCAAAGTTCATTATATATCTTTAACTCTATACATTGTCAGGTTATGGTTCACTTCATAAGTTTATAATAATAATATTAATTCACCATACTCCCTTTTTATTTATATGACCGCGATTGCTGGGATTGTACACTAGCAATCGTATTTGCACTTTCACTAGGCTTGATTAATTCGTTTATACAGTATAACTTTATTAATGCTTTTAGACATTTCGAGTTGTATTAACCCAAATATGACGTTCACTACGTGCACAGGTTAGGTTAATTTACTTTTCTGGTGTCGAGAACTCTCGTCTTGTTTCCTGAGTCGATCGTACAAGAATGACGCTTAGCTCGACGTCTCTTTTTTGGCCAAGCCTCGCTATAATTAATTTGATTGGTGGAAAGCTCAATGACACCTCACTGGCTTTTTCCAGTAGCGTCGGTTTTTGATGTCGAGAGTATGAGAAATATTTTCTTCCAATTTACACAAATATTTAAAATGCGTTTAACTTTCTTATGGTACTTGGGAGTTCTAATATAATCATCTAAATCGTTTGCAATTGTTCTTTAAATCAATTAGATACCCCTCAAGCCATAATTCTGTTCATGTTTGATAATTTCTTATTTTCATAACTTATGCCTATTACAATATTTTTATTTAAAACTATCTTACGTTTATGTTATTTACCATTTAACTTCACTACTAATTATTTTTACTATTATTCAGTCTCTTTCTGCTCTTTAGTTAGATTATAATCAGTTATGGGTGAAAACAACTCTAAAATTGGGTATAAACCTTGCTGTACAGATAGCATTATGTTTTAGATTTAGTTGATATAACTCATTGGTGGTATTTTATGAGTTAAGTTACATTTCACATTTATTCTTAAGTCTTCCCTTCAACTACTGGTCATCATTGTCTGACTTAATTGATATCCTTTTTTATGTATTTTTGTTATTAACATACTTAGTGTTTGGCACACTTAGGCCTTATTTTTATTCTGCTATTAACCTTAGAATACATTGGTTATTTTGATTACATTTTGATCACTACTTGGTGTCTGGTCTATCTTATGAGTTTACTACTGTTGGTTTAGTCTGATACTCTGTTCAACATAATATTTAGTATCAGTCTCTGGTCTCCCTTTAGGCCTATTACCCCCAAGTTAATTTTAACAGTGGTTTGTTCATTGCTATTGGATTACTTCTGAATATTGTTACTTTTTTGTCTAAATTAACTATTACAACTTCTGGTTATTACCTTTAGTGGTTTTGATACAATTATTCCCTGGAATTATACTCTTTACTTTCACCTATAGTTCAGGCACTGTATGGTGTTATATCTTTTCTCTTAACTCTTAATTATTTTTAATTTTAGTGATCATTCTCCTTTACAAAATAGTGATAGTAATTATTCTCAGGTGTTACAATTATTTGATTGGTAACAGTATGTCACCTTTTTCTGTTAATTCAGTAAAACTTCTTGCATCTGGTCTCAAGATACAAGTATGCCTATTTTACATTATCCTGATATATTTTTAGGCTAATTACAATTGTTTTACATTATATAAGTGACTGTGAACCTTGCTGGTTCTATTGACACTAATGTCTCATCCCTTTTATACCTTATTGTTAAAGTTTTTGAAAGATTTGTTAGGTAACTTCAGAATGTCTAATTTCTTGTTTGAATTTACACTAATTACAATACAATTTGTAACGATACAATTCAGCCCACCTAATAATTTTGGGGAAAAATAAACGTAAATGGATAATAATGGTAAATTTTATTTGGGAACAAGGAACGTAATATGCGGTGAACGAAATAGTGTCAAGGTCAACAGCGAAACGACAGAGAAGCAGTTAATTTTAGCCGCAAGACATTTGACCTTTGTCAACGGAGATCAAAACATCTGACGTCAGAGCCTAGCCCAGCCATTTGTCACCACTGGAATGGCGATCCAAAATAATTGTCCCGTCAAAATTGATGTTGAAACACAAAAAGAACAATGAAACCAGACCACGTGATCGTTCGCCAAATTAAGAATCGTCATCTTTACGAAGCCCCAGTTGACCATCTTCCTTCGTGCTGTACAGCCGCAAAAGTTCCGGAATAAATTACGGGCGTGCGCCCATCACCGCACACCACAAAATGTGAATTTTTACATATTAAATCCAAAAACCAGTATTTTGATTCGCAAGATAAATACAGTGTCAAATTAAATCAAAATGACAGTTTGGCGGTAAAATAAAAAGGTGAAAACGAGGAGACATCTAAATAGTGCGCATGTACGAGGAGACATTCCATGGACGCACCTCTACGGATCATGAAAGGGAAGTAAATGATACTAGAATCAATAAAATCTGGCAATTTTATGAAATATATAAAATGAGCTCAAAGAGGGGAATATAAAAGATGTACCATATGAAAGTGTGCGTGGTTGTGTGAATAAATAATATATATTTAAGAAGTGCTGGGTTGTGATCAAATATATATATATAGTTTAAACGGATGATTTAGTATAATCTATTTTAAATGTTGATGGTAATAATTACTTGTAACTTGTTTTTATGAATTGCGCCTCATGGCAGTATAGATGTTTTCATTTAGAGAGAATGTCGGTATAAAGAAAAATAAAATAATATTATATTTTAACTTTATAAATATGTATTTTGTTTAATTGTATTTGCCTATTATTCTCTGCCAAGTACACTAAACGATATCCTTGGTTAACCTTTAACTTGTAAAGTCAATTATTACATAATTTTAAATACTGAAACGCTTCAGTTGGCACCCGATAACAGTGACGTTGTAAATTAAATTTAAATTTACAACTTAGTCGAAAATGGCAGAGAAAAATACAAATACAAACTTGTATGAGAATGCATCTGTTGAATCCATGTTGGATGCCACACAATATGATGTAATAACTACAAATAACTTGACACAAAATGAAAATGTCAATGAGAGTGTAGGCGAGATAGTAACAGATGTAATTGAGACAGTAGAAGCTGAGAGTAGTAAAAGTAATGATGTAAATATACTTAATCAATTAGCAATGATTATGGAAATGATGAATATTAAATTTGACCAACAAAACAAGAATTTGAATGAATTTAAAACTGAAATAGTCAGAGAATATAAAAATGATGCGTGTGATGAATGCAAGTAACATAGAGCTGAAAACTGAAATAAAAGCAGAGATAAATGAAATAAATAATAGACTTGACAAACAAGACAAGAAATTAGGAGACATAAATAACGAATTTGTGAATATAAGAAGTGAAATAAAAATGAGTAAATTAAGTATGAATAACCAATTTGAAAGTATAAGTGAGAGTTTTAATGGAGTGAGTGAAAAGTTCATTGAAATAAATAATAAACTAGAGAAACAGAGTGAGACTATTGCTGGAGTGAAAGATGAAATGACTATAAATATAAACAAAATACAAACCGAGGTAAAAAATGATATAAAAACAATTAGCGAAAAGCAGGAAGAGAAACTGCTAGAGACAGACAAAAAATTTGATGCGTTAACTAATAAAGTTAACGATAAACTTAAAAAACAAAATGAAAAAATTGACTGTAATGCGGAGAAGTTTAAAGCTGAGTTTGAGATGGACATGAACAAGAAAATTGTTACAAAGATACAGGAGTATAAAGTAGAAATTGAGAGTAATGTTCAAGGTGTAATTGATGAATGTGAACAGATTAAAACAGCAAATAAGCTACAAGAGGGTGTTAATAATGAATTCAAAAGTAACATTGAACAAATTGATACAATTAAAGCTAGTGTAACTAATTTAAAAAGTAAACAAACAAAACATGAACAAGAAATAATTAAAGTTAGAGAAGATCTAAGCTTAGCAATTAATCAAAAACTAACCAATATGAGTGAGAGAGTGAACGTTGACGTTGAGTTAGGTTATTTCAGTAATGAGTGTAAGGGGTGAACCCCGTACAATTTTTAAATTCAATAAAAAGTTTTAATAAGTATAACAAAGAAAGTTGGGAAATAAAATTGGTACGAATTTTGAAATATTTTAAAGAGATTAAAAAATTCTTCTTGTTATACACAGGTCCATATGAGGTTAGTGAAGTTAAAATGGAAAATGCTTATGTATTAATAGACCTGCAAACCTGAGAAATAAAAGGAACTTATAATGTAACACAATTAAAAAGGTATTATTTATCTGAGTAACGTTAATTATTCTTTTAATTCATTAAAATCATTAATAAATAAATACAGATTATTTTATAATTTAATGAAATGGGGGGTACATAAAAGTATAACTTTTGGATTTCCCCACATTTCGGGCGGTCCCGGCCTTACCAACCCAGACCGTGGTTTTGGATGACAACTAGCTGTGGGCAGACTTATTGTAAACTGACCATGGTTGGTTGCCTATGAAATTGGTACAGTTTAGAAATTAACAGGGGGTTTAAGCAGGGGAATCCACATAACTATGGAACAGCGGCTACCACCGAATGGGGTGATTGTACTCGTACTTATCTTTTTATAAATTAATAAATAGATTTTGTTTATTTACTATACATTTAGGCTCTGTAGCCGCCATGTTGTTATCTACCAACTTAAAATTTTACTCGCCAGGGTCCAGGTTTCGAATCAGCGAACGGGAAAATCAGAACTGGTTATTTGTATAATAACGATCATTTCTTAGTTTACCAAGCAATAACATTTTATTGATCATTTCTTGTTTTTTATGTCCCTTTCAGTTCCAATAATTCTTAACAATTTTTTACATATCAAAATGAAAATTATTCAGACAAAAACTTAATTTTTCGTATATATGAATTTATATGCAAAATAACATCTTTAAAACTACTATCAAAATTTAATTAACCCAAACCAGCGCTTCTTATTTTATCATTTTTATTCACGCTCACATTCATACATATGCCCCATGCCCATTTGAGATCTCAATTTCTTTATTCAATGGTAAATAGAGTACTTTAAAAGAACATAATTTTGAATTTGGTGTACACCACTGGTTACTTATCTGGCTATTTTATGTCTGAAAGAGTCCAATGTTCCGTAGTACCTTCCATCACTTCGCATATTCTACCTATTCTATCTATTCCATATTCTTCGCACCATCTTTTATCGAAACTGTTACTTTAATTATTCAATTACTGTATAATTATATTCTGACTGAAATTATAAATATCATTCTAAAATCACATTTTTGTTTGAGTTGCGGGCCCGCATTTTCGTTCCAGAACTTTTTTCACAACCGGCTGGTTTCAAGCTATATATGCGACTGGGGCGAGATGAACTGCTACAAATTCTGAGATGGAAGGGGGGTCACGTGACCACATCTCATTGTTCTTATTTATGTGACGAACCAATTTCCAAGGCGAGGCTAACTACGCATCGCATTCCACATGACGTATTTACAGGCTTGGCCGTTATGTAACTGGTGACTTCATCGGTCAAAGTTCGTTTGGCTAAATATAACTGTTGTTTTGCGTCTGGAATGTTGACCTTGACTCCCTTTCAATCGCTAGCTTACTATGTCTTATAAAATTTTACAATTATTATTTATGTTGTTACCCCAAAATTATTATTTATACTTTTTATTTCCCTTTTTCCAAATTACCCTGGGTATACCTAAATTGTCCCGTTACAATACCCCCTCAATGAGAGGTTTTATGCCGAAGCATTGACACTCTCATACTTCCTAAAGGGATCAGTCAGGATATGTCACCACAACCCCCTTTACGTTTTAAAATAAAAAAATCATGGTTAACTTACCCCTGGTCCAGTGACTGTGACCGCACCTGAATGACCTTACTGGACTTCTCTCTCAAGATCCCAACACCGCAAGGCCAGACAGGCACTTGACGCTCCTGCTCTGACGTGCAGGCCAGCACAGGACCGCCGCCACAGCATCACCAGACACTGAAACATCAAATCAAAAAAAATCAAATAGTGGCCTTGTATAATACCATATCCCTAACTGATTTGGTTCCCCTTAGCTTTGCGCTGGTTTACGTTAAGAAGCACTGGTTTTCTTGACCTAGTAATATATAATCTTATATCTACTGCATAGAATTTTCATCCCCTTAATTCACTCCAAATATTTCATAAAATTTTTGATTCCAATCGATAATACCCATTTTACAAGAAGAAGTATAAATCTATACATTAACACAATAATATTTCAAAATATTTAAACACATTATTTTATCAAAAGCTTTAAAAATCAATTAATCAAAAACAATTCATCTATATCTCCTTTCTTCTACAATTCTTAACCATTTTCCATCTATTTCCAAAACAATTCAAAATCATTTAATACATTATAAAATATTATTATTAACAGAAATTCTATTTATCCAGTGCTGTTAATAATAATCATCCCCTTTTCTCCTCCACACACACTATTGCCCCCCTCTGGACTGTTGCATCCAGTTGCCTCCACAAGGACTGAGCCGGAAGGAGTGAGCACTTTTTTCTTTTCTCTCACCCCCATCCTTGCTTCAGCGTTACAAGAAACTTCAGGGTAAGTACCCCTACTCATTACTTTACTATATGCCCCTAAGGTCTACCACCCCTATTTGGGTGAAAATAGCCTGTGATCAAAATAAGCTTAGATTCCCTGATTAAACCCCATTAAATTTCCAAAGTACACCAATTTCAAAGGCAACCAACTATGGTCAGTTTTACAATAATGCTGCCCACAGCTGATTGTCATCCAAAACCACGATCTGGGTTGGTAAGGCTGAGATCGCCCAAAATGTAGGGAATCGCAGTGGTTTAACACCTAGTGTCATAACTGCCCCCAAAATTATTAACCTATACATATTTACGAATACATATAAAATCATCCTTATTTAAAAGTAATATACATTACAAACATTAATAATCATATTATCACTGTTCATAAAGCAGTCTTAAGGCGTCACCATAGTTGAATAGCTTGATGTTAAAAGGGCATATTTGCATTGCGCCACATTTTTGGTAAGTGGATAAAACTGTATAACATTTTATTACATGATTATATTAACACTATACTTTCAGGTATCGTACAACTAGCTAACTTCATTATTACTGTGTAAAAATATCCTTAAAAAATGTGAATTCAAGTATTTTATAGACCTTCAAATGTCATGTAAATATGCCCTTTTAACAAAAATCCTTAACTTGCAGGTGACTGTGGACTTTTGGAATTGAAATATACACAAAAAATAAATACAGTTTTAATAATAAGAAACTATTTATTTAAAAAGAAATACAAATTAATAGAAAAAAGTAATACAAAACTATTTACTGAAAAAAGTATTATTTTTTTTTTGTAATTTTAGCAAAAATCTAAACATTTTCATGTTCCCCTTCATCATTACCGGTAATGTTTTGTGTAGGCCACATCAAAATTTCATTATAAAAGTTTTTGTGTTAGCAGGAACATACATAATAGCTTTTTGAATATCTTGAATTTAAAATATTTGTATAGCCACCTTTCCTGAAGAGTAAGCCTTGCTGAGTGTCTCGGTTGTTACAGCATCTCTTGTAGTTTGCCTCAGTATAAAAGTATCCATCACTATACTGTTTATAAATTCACTCGCTAAGCATACTCCTGAGTTTTCACTATTGTATCTGAGATGAAATAAAGAACTTATTCCAAAAAAAAACTTCCTTTTGGGAGGTTTCAATGGAAACAGGACTCTTTCTATAAAATCGAGGCCACCAGTTTTTGAAATCGTATATTAATTCACTGCTGTCTACTTCTACAACAGTAAACTTATTGCTTGTGCTGCTGTTAATAATAATTTCAATTAATTCATGAATTGAATATATTCTATGCCTTTTTAAAGCTCGTTTGATGATCGCAAAATCACGATCACATGGTAGGAAGCTGTGTCCCCGCACAGGAAAGAATTGCTCTACTTTCTTGAAACGTTCTGTATCAGTTAAAGACAACAAGAATTTTGATAGGGCATGATTTTTATTCTGCCCAGAGCAGTTATCAGAAAATATGTGTACCTCATCATATTCAGGAGGAACTGATGAAAAATAATCTTTAAGAAATGAACAAGTTTCATCTGGGCCTTTTTTGGCTTGGCCTTCGTAATAAATGTAAATAGTAGCAGTGTTACGTTTAATGTTGTGAATACAGAAAATGTTAATCGTTAATTGTCTCAAATAAAATAATTCCTGCACCAGTACTTTAGGTAAACTAAGATGCATCATAAAATCCATTGATATCGCCAAAATATTAGTATTCTTGTTTTCCTTAGCATCTAATTCCTCTTGTTTCAAGGCAGTGTAAAATTTTGTTGAGCGTCTAATGTGAATTGCCAATTCTGCAACAGCTGCACTCTTAGCAGCTTCACCTAAATGGGGAGATTTAATTTTAATTTTAAGTTCTTCACATTGACAACAACAGTCGACTTGTGGCTGGCCGAAACGTAAATCAAAGTGGTCCTTGAAATGATTCCAGTAACTTGTATAAGAAACATTTATATCCAGATGCTTTTTAATGAATAGAGAATGCATCATTTTAACATTTAAATTTGCTGGTAAAAATTTAATTTCCTTTCCAGAATAGTGACTTGTTTTAACTGGGAAAGAATGTACATGTTCATGGATCTTAGCTTTTATGTCTTTATCAAGAGAGAAACTCAAATGCCTTCCTCTTTTGTCTTGTATTTGTTTACCTGCTGCTTTAAGGTCCCTGATTCTTCTAACTCTTTTCATTGAAATAGAAAAAGTAGATAAAAAAGCTTCAAGACATACCTTAATCCGTTCTGATTTGCATAAGATGTTATACGAAAAATTGTTCATCGAGGTTTTTTCCATTGTCCTCATTACCATTTGACTTTGACTGTCTCCTTTTAACTTTTTCAATGTCAATTAAGCCTTCCAGAAATATATCTTGTTCATCTTTTGTTTTAAAGTCGTTATAAAAATGATGAAATGCTGCTTGAAAAATCTGCTGTTCATATTTTTCAAAACATTTGTTCTTACACCTGAAACAATAAGAAATACCAACAGTACTTAATTAAAACAATAACAACAAACAAAACAATAAACAAAAACAATATGAATACAAAAATAAAAATGCATTGTTGCATGCAAAGTAAGAATGAAAGTCTTGTTAGGTTAGGCTACATTTCATGCATTTGGTTTGTTAGGTTATTCGGTTACAATAGTAATTAAATAAGATAAAGTCGTTAAATTTATCAAAGTACATGATTATTATTAATACAATAATATAAATAATAAATTTAACTTACTTGCAAGGTTGTCCGAGAATTTTACAATCAACATTTTTTCCTGAATGACTTATGTATTGCGACCCCATAAGTCTAGCATTCTTTTTTTTATTTCTTTCGTAATTCTCTGAATTTCGTCTTCTCTTTTTCGAACTTGTTCCAGTTTCGTCTGACATTATTGTTTTTCCATACACTTTTAATAGAAGTTGAATAACGATGTTAATAAATTTTCAACAACGAGAACGAACTGACACGTTTTAGGTTAGAGTTACATGATCAGCTGATTAGTACTACAGCTGATAGTTTCATGTTAAAAGGGCATAATAAACACTCAGATGCCCTTTTAACGTGAATCAAGAATTTTGAAACTTCATACAGTCGTACATATTGAATTCATTAATACCGTTTTAACACAGAACGATGCATCTACCTATGTATTATTCATTTCTGCCAAAACATGAAAATTGAAAAAAATGTTAATTATGCCCTTTTAACATCGAGCGATTCAGTTTCACTATGTCCATTTTCAATTCACAACCACTGAAGGTTGTCACTTTAATACAATTTTCTAAATTTTGTCGTTTAAATTTTTCTCCAAGAAACGGTTGATTTTTATTAATTTCACATAATAAAATTTTAATATAGACATTTTTTTGCAAGTTCCAGCTTTCACTTCTCAACAATACCTTCTCACAACAAGATAACAAGTACAACAATGGATCATCTTAAACTTCTAAATTACATTAATTACATTTCTACTTTGTAAAGAAATAACTCCGTAATGAGTTAATGATTTACGTTACACAAATTTTGGGTGTTTTATTCCATAATTCATAAAATAAAACTATTGTTCGTGGAAAATACTGCCAATTCCTAAGTTTTCTTTTTTAACATTACCTTTCCACAAAACTAGGGGTCCCCCTCCCCGTTCTTGTAAACAAAAGAATTTCTACTGTCACCAATTTGTGGAGTAAGACCATTATTGCTTTCACCCCCTTGTTGAGGCTACCGCCAACCATGGTCCGCCTCCAGACTGCCAAAATCCATGATCAGAGGTGGTGAGTCTGTGATCGCCCGAAAATGGGGGAGAGTCCCTTCTGTAAACACATAAAAACCAAATTAAAATTCATTCACACATCTATATTAATGACGATCACTTCTAAAGTTTCTAAGATGACCAATACAATTTTAAATTTGTTGCATTGTATGTCCCTATTATCTCCCTTGTTTCTCTGTTCTGTAGTACATACGCATTATTCATTTTCACTCCTATTACCTCATAAGGTCCTTCGTACAGTAAGAAAAATTTCTTAATTTCCTTGTCCTGAGCACTTGATAAGTCGTGTCTCCTCACCAATACCAACTGTCCTATTTCATATTTTATCCACTTACCTTTTGCGTCATGTCTACGTTTCCGTCGTTCACCTTTACTTAATAGATTTTCATTAGCCAACCTGATTTTAATGTTCACATCCGTTTTCTCACTCTCAGGTGGGTAGTCAAACAGCTGTTCCAAAATCCTCGGGGGGCGTGTTCCTTTATTAACTCATGAGGTGTATATCCCGTCGACTCGTGGGTGGTACTGTTCAGCCAATTTTCAACCTTTTTTATATATAACGGCCACTCACTGTGTTTGGCGTGACAATAGGCTCTAAAAATCCCGCCTATCTCTCTCATGACACGCTCTGCCTGGTTGGACTGAGGATAGTAGACTGCCGTATGCTTTGGAATGATTCCCTCCCATCCGAGGGTCTGGCGCCATCTTCCACTGATGAACTGTGGCCCATGGTCCGATAAAATCACCTTTGGCTTCCCCACATTTATCATATAATCCTTCGTCACTTTCTCACTCAGCACATGACTGGTAGCTCTCTTCACACTATACAATTTTACATATTTCAAAAAAGTGTTCAACATTACAAAAATATACATAACTCCTCCTCTACCATTCGGAAACGGCCTGTACAAATCTACCGCAACTAAATCAAATGGCTTTTCCACTTTTATAAAATTCAACTCCCCTTCAACCCTATAGTTCACTACCTTTGACTTCTGACACAAATCACAACCCCTTAACAACTTCCTAACCCGCCTCTCCATATTCTTAAAAACACAAGACTCTTTCAAAACATTAACACACTTTTTCACCCCAAAATGACCATATCTTAAATGACAATCCTATATGACTTTATCTACTAATCCATCTGGCACAACTAACCTCCAATCACGCTCACCCCCTTCTACTTTCTTAAATAGGAACCCCTGATATATCTGAAAATGATTATTATACTCTGACCCAGCTAATTCCGTCTCTAAACTATTTATGACCCTACCTGACTTACCATCTGCTCTTTGCATGGTTTTGATGTTTTTTAACTCTTCCCCAAAAATCCTATCTTCCCTTGTTATTTTAAAAATTTCAATTTCCTTCGCATCTCTCCCCGTGTTGTTATCTAGCATGTCCACCCTGGAAAGAGTGTCAGGTATTTTGTTCTCTGTTCCCTTTATGTACTCCCATCCAAAATTATTTTCTTGTAATACAAGTACCCACCTGGTTAGACGGCTGTGAGCAAGCCTACATGTGTTCAAAAAGAATAATGCTTTATGGTCCGTGCGTATGACAGTTTTGTTCCCCAGGATTTCTACTTATCTTTGTTATTAACATTAAAGTTTGAATGTAGTATTTCTTATGATTTGTGATTGTTGGTTGTTGTTTGTTTTGGACCCTGGTGGTCGTGATATTATGTAACATTACAATATGTACATCATCTTCTTAGTTTCTTAATGTTAATGATATAATGTAGAAAATACAAAATAAACAAGAAAATGCAATACAGTAAATTATAATATATATTTTATAATGATCTTTACCTCAAGATGTTTTCTCCCTATTTGGAACATGTTTCGGGAAGCCTTGTGTTCCCATCTTCAGCCTTCCTGCTTCTGTTTATTTAGTTTTTACTAATACTAAATACTAAATAATAAATACTAATAATAAAACGTATTTAGTTTAATACTAATACTAAAACAAAATTACTTTGAATTTAATAGCAAAATTTATCAACAGCAAGAAGGTTTAGCAATGGGATCTCCATTATCTAGCATAATAGCAGAAATATTCTTCCAACACATAGACACCAAAATACAAAATATTATAAATTCATTTGATCCAAATGGCATATGGATAAGATATGTAGATGATGGGCTATATGTATCAAATAACAAAAACACAAATGCAGATAACATATTAAAAAAAATCAATAACATACATCCAAAAATACAATTCACAGAAGAAAAAGAAAAACATAACAAAATCAACTATTTAGACATAACCATCACAAGAAACAACAACCACATACAATATGCAGTTTACAAAAAACCAACTTCTACTAACATCATTATACCTAACCATTCTGACCACCCACCACAACATAAAATGGCAGCATTCTATTCACTGTTTAACAGAATGTATAAAATCCCACTAAACAAACAAGAAACAGACAAAGAAAGAAATATAATATACCAAATTGCTTACAAAAATGGATACAATAAAAATACTGTAAACAAAATAGAAAATAAAATCAAATATAAAATAAAAACTGAACAATTAAGAATTAATCAAAATGAACAACATTTAAATAATAACAACAATAAAAAATGGGCCACATTCACATACATAAATAATAAAATGACAAAGCTAACAAAACTATTTAAAAACACAGATATAAAAATAGCATACAAAACTAATAAAAATAATTTACAAAAACTAAATAACCCACACAACAAATATAATACAACAACTAACGGTATATACAAACTTGAATGCCAAGATTGCAATAAATGTTACATAGGACAAACAAAAAAACAGCTGAAAAAACATTATTTTGAACACCTAAATGCATACAAAAAAGCAGAAATATATAAATCTAATTTGGCCACACATGCAATAAACACAGGACATGAATTCCCAGACATAACCAATATGACACTAAAAAAACACATACCACACAAAGGGACCGTAATGAACAGTTGTGAAAATTTACAAATATACAAACATAAAACACAAAACAAACTAATACCTGAACAAATACAAATCAATACAAAAATGACACAATTTTCAAAGCTCTCAACATAGAAAATACACAAAATACTAATATATAACCACACTCACACACAATAATACCAATTTAAATTTAAACATAATTAATGCGGTCCAAGTCACTGTATGATAATGATATAATTTACCTTATGATTTCCGTCAAGTGACTTCTAACATAATTTGAGCTAGGTTACGCATTTCAGGCCCCAAAACTTACCGGCTTACCCAAGATCCACAAAAATGACATTCCTATCAGGCCATTAGATAATTTTACCACAGCGCCGGGTTTCAAAACAGCCAAGAAACTTGTCACGCTAATTAAGGACAAATCTTTCTAAAAAACAACCATAATATCGTTAACAATATTGATTTCATAAACAAGGTCAACGACATAAAATTACAACCCAGTTACAAACTAGCCTCTTTTAACATCGTCAATATATACACGAATATACCCGTGAACCAAACTTTGGATAGTTTGAACGAGTCTCCACAATACTAACAAACTGGACACACAACTCATTAAAGAACTAATTACCATGCTAAGGCTCATCCTTCAACAAAACTATTTTACTTTGAATGGGAATTCAGATGGCCTGGCTATGGGTTCACCGTTATCCGGCCTATTGGCTGATATATATCTTGATTTTTATGAAAACAACATAATAACATCCTTAATAATAACATCTTCGCCAATAATATTATCTTCTATGGCCGTTATGTTGATGACACTTTCCTGATTTTTAATGGTACTCTATGCCAAATCAGTAATCTTAAATATCGGTATGGAGAACCATACATGACTTCCATGTTCTAAGATTTATATTGTAACTAAACGTGGTTATGGTGTTTAAGTTGTATTGGTGTAGTGTTACAAAATATCTTAAATATGTGTTCGTGTAATAAAATAAAATTGTTTGTTAACAATTTTTTTTTTTAATTTTTTTTTTTTTATTAATCAGTTAATTAGAAACAATTAATTAATTGAGTTTCGTGAAGTTCCGAAATGTTTCTTTCTTATTTAGAAAATTTTATAAGCTTTTGTGTATTTCTGAAGAAACTCCAACCACTTATAGGATTGTCTCCAATTACAATCGATCTTTGTTTACGTTCGTTTTGGAGGTTATCTTCCTTCTGGTGGTGAAATTCTTGCAATATATTTGTTTAAATTAAAGTATATTTAAATAGCTATATTTATGAATGAAAGAACTGTTTTAATATGAAAGGTATAAATTATTTTATTGACAATTGTTTATTTGGACTCTTGTCGATTTTTAAATCGATTCTCAGGGTATCGATGTTATTACAAATTTTTATATAAAATACAAAAGGTTCTTTGAACAGCTATTTATGGGAAAAGTCAGAGAAATCGGGCAAAGATTAAAAAGTATAACGTTACAAGATAAATTCTTAATACTAAAAGTACATATATTCAATTGAAAGAGTAAAATAAAGAAATAGATTGCGAACCGTGTCGCTGACAAACACTAGATGGCAGTGTTCAGTTGAGTGGTGATGAAACAGTAATGGCCACCGTCGAAGTCGTAAATCGTCCCTTCGTAGTTTTGGCGTCCCAATAAAGATGTTTTCTTGCCGAATTTACATCCTGGTGTCTGCAAATCTTCCTTCTGATGTTGGTGTTGTGTCTCTGGTTAAGTTTCGGTGTTGTATTTGGAAAAGTGGTGTATTTATAAGTCAGTTTCACTTTTGTCGTTCAGGCATTTTTGATGGTTAAGTTGTATTACTGTTTTACTGAGTTTAAATTGTTATTTCAATGTAGTTTTGTGCTATACAATGTTATTTAGGCGTTTGTAGGTGTTTATGTCACTGTGTTGAAGTTGTAAAATGTTTTTTGTTGCCACTCGCGATTTTCACTCTCAGATCACACTATTAATCGCCATTATGGTATTCGAAACTAGGTTAATACGTTTTAATTGCTCGTGTCAAGTGTCCTGTACAACGTTCAATAATTAACTCTCTCACTTCCTTCACCTCCGACTAAAACCTTAGCCAAAGCAATATTATTCCTTACATTGTTCGAATTTTATTTTGCATCCTGTGCATGTAATAAAGTTACATTATATAACTGCTTATACTTTGGTTATTATTCAAATTTATTAGCTAGTTGTTACTTAATTTTATCCTTCAGTTCATTCGGCGTATTTTGATATCGAATAATGCCGTTTTATTAAGTTTTTTATCTAAAATTGGTAATTTTACCTTCATTTTGTATATTGTAAATTTCAAAATCCAGCTTCCTGTCATTATCCAAATTCAGCCATTATCAAGTTATATTTATGATTATTAAATCTCATATTGTAATAAAAGGTTTATATTCCCTTAATTTCTTGCAATTGTATGAATTAGTTAAGTTTTAAAATATTATGTTGGAATATATGACTCCCCTCTCCAAATTTTTGAGTTCTGTCATTTCCATTTTTATTAATAATCCTGGCTATAATTTTACAAAATCTTTCCAAGTTATTTTTCTAATTATATGGCTTTGTTTCTGGTTTACCTTATCTAAATCCCTTCAGTTTAAATGTATTTAAGTACTTAGTTTCTCAGTTTTGATGGTGTTTAGTTTTCATCATTTTGCCTAGATTCCTAACAATTTTTCCATACAAATTTTTATATAAACAATATATATTGAGTTATACCCTCTCTGACTTTTTAACATTGTAATATAAATTAAACATTTTTTCTATTAAACACAATAACAATTAGTATCTGTTTCAATACTATTAACAGATAAGAAATAATTCTAAATAATAGTTGTCTTCAACTAATTAGACATTTTTTATACTTAAAGCTTAATACTAATACATTTTTAAAATTCTTATTCTATATAAACAAAACCTTATTTCTATATTCTTATTCTCTATTCCTTATATTAAGTTTAATTAGCAGTTTTTAACTGTTTTTTTTTTAATATGGTTTTTGGGTAATTGTACCCTGTCACTTTGTGTCTGCTTCTGTTTTTATTCATCATTTTATTAAATGTCATTTTAAGCAGATTGACAGCTTAATATTATATTAACATATGCATTATATTCCCTCTGTACTAATAATAAGTCACTCAAAAGTTGTACTTTTTCATTATCTACACAGTTTGTGGATGCCAATAGTGAAACATAAGGTTTATTTTTTATAATACACAAACTAGCACTGGTTCACTTTACACTCTTTGATGCTATTTCTAAATGGTTATTTAGTCTTATTAACATCAAGAGATCTATTTGTGGGTTACAATGAAGATTTGTTCTTTGGGTATTATATTATTGTTTCACCTTGGTCCACTTGCAACTCCTACTCTATACACTTTTAGTGTTATTTCTATTGTACATGTAGTTTTTTTTTCATGAATACTTCGTTATACTTTTTTTTTTTTAATAGCGAATTGACCACTTAGGATCACGCTACAACTTTATTTCTTTTTCTTTGCCTGGAGTTTCCTCTGTCTCCAATACTCCTTCATACGCTCACTGGCTTGTTTCCTTTGATCCTCTGTCCAAGTTCGTCCACTTCTATTAGGTCTTCCTGCATCTTGAAACAATTCCAGATTTTTCACTGTACTCCTAAATTCACTTCTTTCTAACATTTGGGACTCTGTGATATTCGACTTTTCTAAATCTTTTCTAACTTCCTTAATCCACGTTGTAGTGGTCTTCTTCTTCCAGAGGTAGTCGAATATTTGTTTGGTTAATCGATTTTTGTCCATTCTGTATAGATAACTACTTGCTTACTTGTTATACTTTTTATTATTATTGTTTTTATTTATTTTGGGATATGGGTGTTTTTTACAAGAGCATTCCTTCTTCTTGTGGATGCTGTCTTCGTCTTGTTTCTTCAACGATGTCTTCTTTTCTTCTGGCTTCTTAGAATTTTATTTTCTTCATCTTCTTCTGGATGCCATCGGATTTTTTGGGGTTCCTTCTTCATCTACTCTTCTGGTTTCTTTAAATGCATCACCTTTTATGGTGGATCTTGCCTTGTTCTGGGTTTCTCTTTTATTTATTCCTTACCTTCGTTGTGGGTTTAGTAATGTTCTGGGTTGCTTCCTTATCTACTCCTTACCTTCCTGGGTTATAATTTTTCACCTTGAGTTATTAAACTGGTTTTGGTGATTCATCACTAGTAACATTTCTTTTATATGAACTTAAACTTTTAATATCAACGATTGTTCTGCACGGTTGTTCTGAATTAATTATTTATATTATAATGCTCTCTTCGGATTTGATGTTATTATATTATATTACTTTAATGACCAATTCGCCATTCATTTTTATGTGTTTATCTGTCACGCTACAGATTGCTCTCCTCCAGAAGTAATTATTTCAGACTTGTTTATGGATGAAATAATTTCTTATGATAATTTCATTATTTTTTATATTTCATTTTCCTCTCCATTTCTATATCGACTTTTTTTTATAGTTGAGTTTAATAAATTTTATATATATAGTCACTTATCTGACTTTTGATCCTTCTTGGATAGTTAGTTTCTTCTGAGATATATTATTATTATTGTTATACATTTTCTTTCTTTATAAACTTTGTGTTGCATCCTTGGGATATTAATTCCCTAACATTCCCTATCACGTGGGCTGGGGCAGTTCAGAGGGGCACTGTAGGCTTCACAACTCTGCTGGCCATACACCACTTCTACAATTTGAGTCCAGAGGCACATTCATCTCTGCTCAAAAAACATAATGCTGCTGGAATTATCTTCAGTCAGTCATCAAATAAAATAAAATAAAAAGTATTCTCATTGTCGACTAATAAAAATATCTTTGGATTCTTCACTTCGTAGTTTCTCAGATTATCTCACACTTTCCATCTTAATAAATCTTCTTAATTCTTATTATACTCATTTTATATATATTTTTCTGAACTCTTAACTCGTCTGATATATTTATTTTAATTATGGTTGAAAACTTCTCTTAATAATTCTTGTTACTAGTTATAGTGTAACTCTTTTTCTTCTCCATCTGAATTCTCTTTATACTTCCTTCTGGTTAATTACAGTGTTAGTATGGTCTTTATATATAGTATTTTCTTATTCATTACTTGAATGGTCTTATTTTATTATATTTAATTTTTAAATTTGTATCTTTATATTAGATATTCAGGTTGTTATTTTGATCATATTATTTAAACATTTTGTTCTTTCCTTTCTTTTAGAAAGTTATTAATCCACCTTCGCATTCATTAACATTCATTCATTTATATTATATTTCATGTGGTACTTCTTCTCTTTGCATTTCATATAGGTTTTATTATTATCATTGGTTCAAAATCATCTTCTCCATATGTTTGGTATGAGTTGTTCTTCTTTGTTTCTTCAGAACTGAGTAATATCGTATTCCTTTTTCTTGATTAACTGTTTCCATTATCGTTTCATAAGTAATTAGTCATAGGTTGTTCTCATTATTATTTTATTATCTTTCTTTTTTGGATTTTTTATAATTTTATTATAATAACGGATTCTTCTCTTTGTTTCCAAATTATTGCCTTCTCTTGTATATCACACTCTTTTTTGTTTTTCTTCTCTACTCCTTCAAAAGCTAGATATTCACATTTATTCTGGATTATATTTAATTCTTTTTTCTGAATTAATCATATTATTTCCTTCTAAATTTAATTATAAATGGAACATATTTATTTTTAGAACTTTGTTAGTTGTATGCAAAATTCAAACTCTTCTTTTTATTTAATTCCATAACATTTCTCATAAATCATTGTAATAAGTTGATCTTATTTTGTTTCAAAGTTTTGACGTTTTATCAAAATTCAAATTCTGTTTAATTCATTTATTCCCAAAATTGTTTTCTTCAAAATTGTGTATAGTAAGATGTGCTTACTTAATTTTTAATTTTTTGTTATATATAATTTCTAAATTCTAATTCTTCCTGTTCAATTATTCCAAATGGTTTCTCTTCAAAATTGTGTGTAGTAAGTTGATCTTACAATTATCTTTTGAATTTTTTGGTATTTCTCTAAATTCAAATTCTTCTTAATTAATTACCATAAAGTTTTTTCACAAAATTAGTTATAGTAAGTTGGTCTTACTTCATTTTTAAATTTTTTAGTATTTTAAATTCAAAATTCTTTCTTTTATTTTGCCATAAAGTTTTTTCTCATAAATATTTGGTAGTAAGATGTTCTTACTTCTATTTTAGAATTTTTTGTATTAAATTCAAAATTCTTACTTTTATTTTGCCATAAAGTTTTTTCTCATAAATATTTGGTAGTAAGATGTTCTTACTTTTATTTTGGAATTTTCTGTATTATTTAAATTCAAAATTCTTTCTTTTATTTTGCCATAAAGTTTTTTCTCATAAATATTTGGTAGTAAGATGTTCTTACAATTATTTTAGAATTTTTATTTGTATTAAATTCAAAATTCTAAACTCATTCTTCATAGTACTTTTTCATGGATGCTTGGTTGTACACACCTTTAACTCTTCCGGAAACTATTTCTCTCAGTTCATACATATTATTTTGATTATCCTTTACAACAACATATGGGCCTGTATAGACTAATAATAACTTTTTGGTTATCCCTTCTAGGGTGCTGGGCAGTTCTCGATTTTTTAACAGAACTTTCTCACCCTCTTTGTAAGTTATTATACGCCCTATTGCCTTTTGATATTTGGCTTGCCGTTTCTCTTGTTCTTCAGCCACCTTGTTATAGAATTTCAACTGGTCAAACTTACGATCATTGTTTGGTGGAAACTCGATGATTTCCTCAATTTCTCGGGGAGTTGGCTTCTCATACATGGCGGAGTAAGGGGTAGTTCCTATAGCTGGATGGTGGGCAAAATTTAGGAATTTCTCTGTTGCTGCTAAGTACTCTTGCCACTTTCTCTGTTGGTTGTGACAGTACGTCCGCAAGATCCTACCCACTTCTCTCAGTACCCTCTCAGCCGGATTACTACTTGGGTGGTAGACTGACGTCTTATAGGTTTTGATCCCAAGTGATAATAATGTGGCTCGCCATCTTCTCCCCTTAAATTGAGTACCATGGTCGGTAATAATCGAAGATGGTCTACTGATCTCTGGCACATACAAATCTATTATTACCGCAAGAACTTTCGCTGTTGTTGCCCGATTAACCGGATATAGCTTTATGTACTTCGTATAATGGTCCATGATTATTATTAGGTACTTATACCTGTGTCGACCACCGCTACGGGGAAATGGCCCGCAGATATCTAAGAACACTTTCTCTAGTTTTGTATTTGATGTGATAGGTATCATTATACCCTCTTTCTTCTCATTGTTTATCTTGACACACTGACAAATATTACAGGACTTTAGGTAATTTCTCACCTTTCGGTTAATATTCTTTATTTTGCAGTTTTCTAAAGCCTGTATCACTTTTAGCGCTCCCATATGGCCATACCTGATATGATAATCTATTATAACTTCCTTTTCGATTTGGTGTGGAATTATCACCTTCCATTTTTCTTCATCCAATGCCGTTTTTACGAATAATATTCCTTTATTTAGATGGTAGTATTTGGAAACGGTGTCATCGTCGGCTTCCAATCGACTTATGATGTTTTTCAGTTTAGGGTCAGACTGTTGGTGGATACGGATGTTTATTAATAGAGCTTGTAGATCGGATCTGGTTTTAAATAGGTTGTAAATTTTAACCAAGCTCTCCTTCTCTCCCTCGAAGGTCTGGTCTTCCAAATTTATCCGTGATAATACATCTGCTACCACATTCTTTTTCCCGGAATATACTCCCATTTTAAATCATATTCTTGTAGGGCGAGCACCCATCTAGCCAATCGGCCGTGACTCAATTTGCACCTACGTAGAAACGAGATGGATTTATGATCAGTACGAACAGTGACTTGATACCCGAGAATGTATGTTCGGAACTTGCTGCATGCGAACACCACGCTAAGCAATTCCTTTTCGGTTACATTATAATTCTTTTTGCATTGATTCAGTGTGCGACTAGCGAAGCTTATTACCAGATGTTGACCCTCCTCATCTTCCTGGTATAAAGTTGTTCCTAAGCTTATGTCGCTAGCATCGCAATTTAAAAAGAATGGTTTCTTAAAATCCGGGTGACGAAGTATAACGCTCTCCAAAAACTTTTCTTTTATCAAGCGGAAGGTAATATCTTGTTCCTCACCCCAGGTCCATTTGTTTTTCGCAGACAATTGTGGTTGAAACTTGGCTGTCAACTCGGAATATTTGTTCTGAAACTTTCTGTAATAGTTACAGAGTCCGAGGAAAGATTGTAACTGTTTCCTGTTTCTTGGTTGCGGGAACTTCTGAATTGCCTCCACTTTCTCTGCTGACGGGGTAATACCTTTATCATCTAGGTTGAAACCTAAGAATTGTACTTCGCGCGCAATGAACTTGGATTTCTCCAACTTCAAAGTTATGTTGTTTTGCGCTAACTTTCTGAGTACACATTCTACTCTATAACAGTGTTCCTCCCAGGTTTCTGATGTAATGAGTAAATCGTCTACATAGACTGTGGTAAATTGGAGTGCTTCTTGTCCAAGTATTTGGTCCACACATGCCACAAAGATGGCGACAGAATTTACAAGTCCGAAGGGCAGTCTCTTGAACTGGTAATTGCGCCCTTCGAAAATGAACGCCACGTATTGACGGCTTTGTGGATGCAACTCCACTTGCCAATAACCACATACAGTGTCCCAGGTACTGATAAATTTAGTGCCGTGAAAACGTTTTAGTATCTCCTCTATTTCACCGGGTGAGGTTCGGTCATTCACGATGGTTTTATTCAGCTCGCGCGCATCTAAACAGAGCTGGACTTGTCCGTCTTTCTTGGGAACAGCAATAATTGGACTAGTGTAAGGAGATTGACTAATCTCAATTATGTCATTGTTGATCATTTTATTAATTTCTGTTCTCACGGCCTCTTTAAGCGAATGCGCGATTGGATATGACCTCCGGTTAAACTCCACGTTTTCTTTGAATTCAAGTTTGCACTGATAGTTTTTAACCTTACCTGGCTCGTCTGAAAACACTGCTTTGTATTTCTCATATACACTGACTAAACGATCTGCCAAATGTACAGGTATTTTTTCGTTATTGGTTCCGCACTGGAAGTCCTGTATCTCTTGTATTTTTACTGACCATAAATTCTCTTATCCATTGCTGTATACAATTGGTTTATGAAGGGGGCTGTTCCTTATGAGATTTATTTTACGAAGTTGTTGGTGTATTGGGCTGGGAAGTATATTTGCGCCTCCTACCAAATTTGGGATCCATGTTATTCCGTCTGGGAAAAGTGATACTCTCTCTAGGTTAAGGTCGATAATGGCGGAGTACCTTCTTAGAATATCGCAACCTACCAGTATATCAAATGGTAATCCGGTGGCGATCAAAAATGCCATGTCTAAAGCTATATCACGGCTAACGACACTTAAGGAAACTTGCTTCCTAATAGTTTTGTTCTGGCGGCCAGTTGCACCTATTAAAACAATGTTATTCACTGGTAACATCGGCAAAGTTTTCCCACATTCTCTCTGGATTCTTTCCAGTTCATTTGCCTTTATAATAGAAATATTTGCACCGGTGTCAATCATGATTTTTGCGGGAATTCCTTCTACCTCCGCTGTTATATATAATATTTCATTGTTATTATTATTGAGGCTCTTTTCGTTCTCCTCTAAAAGTTCGGTTCTAATATCTTTCAAATAATGGTTACTGATTATTATGATGTTCTTTGCATTGGTTGCTTGTTGCAACTCATCTTTATAAAACCCAGGAAGTAGAAGCAGCAACGGGTCGTAATAGTTAATTACTGCCTCCTCCCGTTTAAAGTATTGTGGTCATCGTTAGGACTCGGATTAACCGAGGCATCGTTCTGGAAACTCTGTGTTGTTTCCTGCCGCTCTGTACCCTGTTCGAGGGTTATTTCCCTGTTTTGTTGTCGGCCAAAATCCTCCAGTCTGGTACTTCTTCTTCCTTGTCCGTGGCGTGGACCGTCCCGTTCTGCACTTCTCCATCTTCGATCTCCACCGTGGAAACTGTTCCTTCGTTGTTGGTAATACCTTCTCGGACCGCGATCTTCCACTCTTATAAAATTAACCCTCGGGCGTGAAACTCTATTATTATTATTATTATTATTATTATAATTATTGTTATAATAATTTCTATTTGGTTGGTAATGTCTTTCATTATTACCGGGGTAGGGATTTCTCTGACTATACGGGTTGTTAGGGGGCTGAGAATAATTGTTCCGATTATTAGGATAGGCGTTGTTGTTCCTATTACCGTTCGTGTTACCATTAAAATTGTGGTTATTACGCAGCGGGTTATTATTGCCGTCATAATTACTGGGCTGGTTTCGGTTTCCGGGATGGTTATTGCCGTTACTTGGGTACTGATTCGTCCTCGCTTCCGGTCGCTCATTCCTCCTCCTGCTCTGGCGGTAGTACTCTTCATTCTCGTACCCTTCTAGTAACTCCGTCATGGCTTGCACCGTCTTGATCTGGCTACCTCTCCTTGCCCTGACAATATCTTCGTCGTAATGATAGGACAGTTTGTTTACCAGGCACTCTTCGGGTATAGCCGGCTCGAGGTGTTTCGCCATGCACACCTTCCCTAGGAAATAGGCTGTCATGCTATTGCCTATTTGGGCCCTGTATCGTCCGTTGCAAATGTTGTCTCGGATCAGGTTCTGTGTTGTTTCGGACCAGTATTTTGATTTGAACATTCTCCTGAACTGCTGGTAGTCGGCAATCTCGCTACGGTTAGCCATCCACCAATTATCAGTCATCTCCCTGAATGACTTGTCCAGTATCTCCCGGTTATGGCTCCATTGAGTTCCTCTATGTTTGGCGAAGTACTCCTCTATCCTCGCCAGGAACTCCATCGGTTTCCTCTTGTATTGCCGGAAGTTGAGCCATTCTCGCTTTCGTTGATGGGCAATCCGGTGAAATGACTGGGTCTATTTCTCAAAGCTTCCATCTCTTCTTGGCTTTGCCGTACCTGACCCATGATATTGGTCATAGCCTCCTGCATCCCATCACACCGTTCCGCGACTTGGTTCCGTACTCTCCCGAATTCTTCTTGAGTCTCCTTCCGCTGTCCTTCCACTTTCCTATGGCTATGCTCTTCTATATTCGTAAACTTGATGTTTACTACTTCCTTAAATTCTTGTACTTCCTTTTCGGTCTGGTTGCATTTTCCGTCAATCTCTCGGATCTGTCGATTCACCATTATGTTTTCTTCTTCTAATTTCTTATTCATGGCTTTCTTGTTAACGTGGATTTCTTTGTTCAGTTCTCTTAACAATTCCATTCTTTCGTCCAGTTTATCCAGATTCTCCTGATTGACCTCCCTTAATTCTTCTCTTAACATTTGGTTGTCCTCTCTCAATTCTTCCAATTTCTCCCCCATCTTCTCTTCCATTTTCTTGTTATTCTCTTCCAATTTGTCTTCCATCTTCTTGCTATTCTCCCTCAACTCTTCCTTCAATTGTTGGTTGTTCTTTTCTATCTTCTTCCTAGTTTCATCGATTTCTGATTGGTGTTTTCAATTTTATTAATCAATTCTTCTTTAGTCAACTTGAATTCTTCCTTGGTTGATTTGAATTCTTCCTTCAAAGATTGGTTGTCTTCCTTCAATTCTTCTAACTTTTTACTATTCTTCTCCATGTTCTTGTTCATTCCACTCAATTCTTCTTTTGTGGATTGGTTATCCTTCTTCAATTCTTCTAATTTTTCTCCCATCCTCTCTTCCATCTTCGTACTGTTTTCTTCTATTTTCCCCCTATCCGTTCCTCCAAAGACTGGTTATCACTTCACATTTTCTTACGCAAGTCTTCCTTTGTAGAATCAAATTTCTTCTCCATCTTCTTACTACTTTCGTCCATTTATTGTCCATTCCTTCCATCTTTTTATTTAAAAATTTATTGTTTTCCATCTTCGCTCTTAACATTTCTTGTATTGTCATGTTCTCTGTTTCCTTCTCCGGAACATTGATTTCCCCTGTTTGTGTGGGCATCTCAGGTTGTTCCTCTGGTTGTGCAGGTTGTTTAGACAATACTGGTGGCAATACCCTTTCCATATCTTCTACTGACGTCGCCTCTTTATTTTCCATGTCCATTTCGATTTCCTTTTCGGCCTCCACCGCCCGTTTCTTTGATGTTGCACGTCGTTGCATTTTTCCCTTTCTCTGGCTTTATAGCTGCTGCCAAACTCCAATTAGTGATTGGGCAGATTGTAGTGGCCTTTCAATCGCTAATTAAAGCCCCTCAGTTGTGCGCCAATTTGTAACTAAACGTGGTTAGGGTGTTTAAGTTGTATTGGTGTAGTGTTACAAAATATCTTAAATATGTGTTCGTGTAATAAAATAAAATTGTTTGTTAACAATTTTTTTTTAATTTTTTTTTTATTAATCAATTAATTAGAAACAATTAATTAATTGAGTTTCGTGAAGTTCCGAAATGTTTCTTTCTTATTTAGAAAATTTTATAAGCTTTTGTGTATTTCTGAAGAAACTCCAACCACTTATAGGATTGTCTCCAATTACAATCGATCTTTGTTTACGTTCGTTTTGGAGGTTATCTTCCTTCTGGTGGTGAAATTCTTGCAGTATATTTGTTTAAATTAAAGTATATTTAAATAGCTATATTTATGAATGAAAGAACTGTTTTAATATGAAAGGTATAAATTATTTTATTGACAATTGTTTATTTGGACTCTTGTCGATTTTTAAATCGATTCTCAGGGTATCGATGTTATTACAAATTTTTATATAAAATACAAAAGGTTCTTTGAACAGCTATTTATGGGAAAAGTCAGAGAAATCGGGCAAAGATTAAAAAGTATAACGTTACAAGATAAATTCTTAATACTAAAAGTACATATATTCAATTGAAAGAGTAAAATAAAGAAATAGATTGCGAACCGTGTCGCTGACAAACACTAGATGGCAGTGTTCAGTTGAGTGGTGATGAAACAGTAATGGCCAGCGTCGAAGTCGTAAATCGTCCCTTCGTAGTTTTGGCGTCCCAATAAAGATGTTTTCTTGCCAAATTTACATCCTGGTGTCTGCAAATCTTCCTTCTGATGTTGGTGTTGTGTCTCTGGTTAAGTTTCGGTGTTGTATTTGGAAAAGTGGTGTATTTATAAGTCAGTTTCACTTTTGTCGTTCAGGCACTTTTGATGGTTAAGTTGTATTACTGTTTTACTGAGTTTAAATTGTTATTTCAATGTAGTTTTGTGCTATACAATGTTATTTAGGCGTTTGTAGGTGTTTATGTCACTGTGTTGAAGTTGTAAAATGTTTTTTGTTGCCACTCACGATTTTCACTCTCATATCACACTATTAATCGCCATTACGGTATTCGAAACTAGGTTAATACGTTTTAATTGCTCGTGTCAAGTGTCCCGTACAACGTTCAATAATTAACTCTCTCACTTCCTTCACCTCCGACTAAAACCTTAGCCAAAGCAATATTATTCCTTACATTGTTCGAATTTTATTTTGCATCCTGTGCATGTAATAAAGTTACATTATATAACTGCTTATACTTTGGTCATTATTCAAATTTATTAGCTAGTTGTTACTTAATTTTATCCTTCAGTTCATTCGGCGTATTTTGATATCGAATAATGCCGTTTTATTAAGTTTTTTATCTAAAATTGGTAATTTTACCTTCATTTTGTATATTGTAAATTTCAAAATCCAGCTTCCTGTCATTATCCAAATTCAGCCATTATCAAGTTATATTTATGATTATTAAATCTCATATGTAATAAAAGGTTTATATTCCCTTAATTTCTTGCAATTGTATGAATTAGTTAAGTTTTAAAATATTATGTTGGAATATATGACTCCCCTCTCCAAATTTTTGAGTTCTGTCATTTCCATTTTTATTAATAATCCTGGCTATAATTTTACAAAATCTTTCTAAGTTATTTTTCTAATTATATGGCTTTGTTTCTGGTTTACCTTATCTAAATGCCTTCAGATTAAATGTATTTAAGTACTTAGTTTCTCAGTTTTGATGGTGTTTAGTTTTCATCATTTTGCCTAGATTCCTAACAATTTTTCCGTACAAATTTTTATATAAACAATATATATTGAGTTATACCCTCTCTGACTTTTTAACATTGTAATATAAATTAAACATTTTTTCTATTAAACACAATAACAATTAGTATTGTTTCAATACTATTAACAGATAAGAAATAATTCTAAATAATAGTTGTCTTCAACTAATAAGACAATTCTTATTCTATATAAACAAAACCTTATTTCTATATTCTTATTCTCTATTCCTTATATTAAGTTTAATTAGCAGTTTTTAACTGTTTTTTTTAATATGGTTTTTGGGTAATTGTACCCTGTCACTTTGTGTCTGCTTCTGTTTTTATTCATCATTTTATTAAATGTCATTTTAAGCAGATTGACAGCTCTATATTAACATATGCATTATATTCCCTCTGTACTAATAATAAGTCACTCAAAACTTGTACTTTTTTCATTATCTACACAGTTTGTGGATGCCAATAGTGAAACATAAGGTTTATTTTTTATAATACACAAACTAGCACTGGTTCACTTTACACTCCTTGATGCTATTTCTAAATGGTTATTTAGTCTTATTAACATCAAGAGATCTATTTGTGGGTTACAATGAAGATTTGTTCTTTGGGTATTATATTGTTGTTTCACCTTGGTCCACTTGCAACTCTTACTCTATGCACTTTTAGTCTTATTTCTATTGTACATGTGGTTTTTTTTCATGAATACTTCGTTATACTTTTTATTATTATTGTTTTTATTTATTTTGGGATATGGGTGTTTTTTACAAGAGCATTCCTTCTTCTTGTGGATGCTGTCTTCGTCTTGTTTCTTCAACGATGTCTTCTTTTCTTCTGGCTTCGTAGAATTGTATTTTCTTCATCTTCTTCTGGATGCCATCGGATTTTTTGGGGTTCCTTCTTCAACTACTCTTCTGGTTTCTTTAAATGCATCACCTTTTATGGTGGATCTTGCCTTGTTCTGGGTTTCTCTTTTATTTATTCCTTACCTTCGTTGTGGGTTTAGTAATGTTCTGGGTTGCTTCCTTATCTACTCCTTACCTTCCTGGGTTATAATTTTTCACCTTGAGTTATTAAACTGGTTTTGATGATTCATCACTAGTAACATTTCTTTTATATGAACTTAAACTTTTAATATCAATGATTTTTCTGCACGGTTGTTCTGAATTAATTATTTATATTATAATGCTTTCTTCGGATTTGATGTTATTATATTATATTACTTTAATGACCAATTCGCCATTCATTTT
Organism: Magicicada septendecula; assembly: GCA_034769895.1. Taxonomy (NCBI): domain Eukaryota; kingdom Metazoa; phylum Arthropoda; class Insecta; order Hemiptera; family Cicadidae; genus Magicicada; species Magicicada septendecula. The sequence goes on along the minus strand of CM068374.1, from coordinate 393,414,625 downwards.
TATGTGTTTATCTGTCACGCTACAATATTTAAAATCATTTAAGAAATGAAATGTTTCCATAGAAAATACTTCTTTCCACTTATTGCTTCAGCCTTAACCACAGTACTGTGGTCACTAACATATACCACCTCACGTTAGTGAACTCGATTTTCACTGATGATGTCAGTCGATGGAACTGCCGAAACGTATGGTTTTGCAGAAAAGATTAGACTACGGCCAAACAGCCCGGGAAGGAATTTTAACAACAAACTACTACTTTGTTGCCGATAACGTAGTACACATATAAAAATTATCCCCTCCCCCTTCAACTATAATTTCATTTATAGAAAATTACCCCCACCCCGTTCAACTAGCCTCTTCATTTATAGATATTTCATCTACGTTTCTACAGTGGATTATTAAGATCTTCTTATCAGGATACTTTATTTATAAAAATTAATTACTTTACTCTTGTTACAACAAAAAATGTTTCAGGTAAACTGCCCTTTTTCGGTAATCGATCTTCACCAAAATCAAAAGGCCTTGAGTCTTCTACAACTCAGGCACATATGTAACAAATTATTTGATTCTGTTTGAATTTACGGCAGTTATCGTTCCTCATGAAAATATTTCTCTGCTTACAACATAAAATGTTGCAGGTAAACTACCCCTTTCCCGTACCCGATCTTCACCAAAATCAACAGGCCATGAGTTATCTACAATTTAGGAATGTATGCAAAACTTATTTGATTATGTTTGAATTTACGGAAGTTATAGTTTGTCATAGAAAAAATTAACCTTGTTATCACATAGAAAATTGCAGGTAAACTACCCCTTTATCTTAACTGATCTTCACCAAAATCAAAAGTCTTGAGTCCTCTACAGTTCAGGGATGCATGCAAAACCTTATTTGATTCTGTTTGAATGTGCGGCAGTTATCGTTTATCATATAAAAATTACTCTTGTTAAAACATTAAAAGTGGCAGGTAAACTACCCCTTTCCCTTAACCGATCTTCACCAAAATAAATAGGCCTTGAATGCTCTACAACTCAGGCACATTCATAAATAATTGTTTGATTCTATTTGAATTTACAGCAGTCATCGTTCTTCATGGAAAACGTTCTCTTGTTACAAAATAAAATGTTGCAGGTAAACTACCCCTTTCCCTTAACCAATCTTCAACAAAATCAACAGACCTTGAGTTATCTACAATTGAGGAAGGTATGCACAAAATATTTGATACTGTTTAAATGTGCGGCAGTTATCGTTCGTCATATAAACAATTACTCTTGTTAAAACATAAAATATGGCAGGTAACCTACCCCTTTCCCTTAACCGATCTTCACCAAAAACAATAGGTCTTGATTACTCTAGAAATCAGGGCTGTATGCAAAAAATTGTTTGATTCTGTTTGAATTTGCGGCTGTTATCGTTTGCCATAGAAATAAAATCTACAGACAGACACACAGACAGACACACAGACACTTTTTGAAAAATGACTTTTTTCATGTTTTGAGTGTAGTACAATCAGAATCTGCAATAATCTCGAACACGATTTTTTTTTCCATCACCATACTTCCATTTCCTTAAGGAACATGGAAGTAAAAACCATATGAATACTGTTACTCACAATATTCAGTTTACTATGGATACTGAAACCAACAATGAACTCAACTTTCTCGATCTTACCGTTACTAGGCGACTTAACAACTTAAATTTTAAAGTTTACAGAAAGCCTACCACCACAGACGTGACCATACATGCAGACTCACACCACCCCTTCTTTCAAAAATTAGCGGCCTACAACAGTTTCATTCACAGGCTTTTGATGATCCCCCTAAATAATGATGATTTCGAGAGTGAACTCAACATAATTAAACACATAGCTATGGCCAATGGCTATGAGTGCCAAATGATTGACAACATCCTTAAAAAACACAAAGCCCGTCGTTCCAGACAGACACAAGATAATACACCTAATAACAAATTCATCTCAACAACATACACCTAGTTGATGCCTAAGATCCTAACATCCACCTTAAGTAAAATAGGTTACACCGTTACCTTTAAAACAAATAACAATCTACGGAACTTGGTTTGTCCAGTCGTTCAGACCAACATTGAATCCAAAACCGGTGTTTATAAGCTTATATGCGACGATTGTGACCGTTTTTATATCGGCCAAACAGGTAGACCTTTTATCAAACGATTCCGTGAACACACACCACACAGCCACTTTAACAGGGGTGATTTTTCCCTAGAAAATATTAAATCTAATTTTACACGGCATCTACTTTCAAGCAATCATTCATATACCAATTTCAACGCTAACCTTATACCTCTACATTATTGTAGTAAGGGCCGTTACATGGATGCACTCGAAGAATTCGAGATATATAGAGGTCATAATAACCCCGATATATATGACGACATACTTAATGATAAACTCAACTTCAGGTCCAACCCACTGTATGATACCGCGCTGCGATCGCTTAAAGATAAAACTAAATAATAGTGCCCATCGACACTATCACAGTCTTGACATGCTACACACGGTGCACCGTGTCGATTACTAGTACGCTTATAATATGTTCATTCATTGTATTTTACATGTTTATTTATTGTGTGTTTGTTTTATCATGGATTTTAATATATAACGAGCTCCTTTGGAGTGAAGATCTGAAGATGGGTCATATGGCCTGAAACGCGTAACCCAGCTCAAATTACGTTAGAAGTCACTTGACGGAAATCATAAGGTAAATTATATCATTACCAATTTAAAGCACCAGAGACCAACAGGAAACCAAAGCAACAGCCAGCCAACACACAAATACCCAGGGACGGTAACAGAAATCATGGGGCCCGGAACAGATAAACCCACGGGGCCCCCCTTATTTCCAAACCGACCTCCCACCCAAACACTCACAAGATAAAAAAAACGTTTTATTTAACATATATAATGCCCTCTAATACATTTAAAAGAAGAAATAACCCGGAAAAATTTCTTATGTCTGATAATCCCTAGTATTTGGCAATATTTAATTATGCCCAATCATGTCAAAGCAGATCTGGTGTTATAATTTATTTTATGTATTTATGTATAACTTTCATTCAAAATTTTTGATATCCATGTTAAATAAAACATTTTTTTATCTTACATAATATCGTAATAATCATTTTATATAAACATTTTTTAAAATAACAAAAAGTTATTATGAAAATAACCTGATGCATAAACAAATATTATCAGACTGTCAAATAACAGGTATAATACTTAATTTTTTACATTTAGTGTTTCAAAACATATAATTTTACATTTTATATTATTGCAAAATACATTAAGACATATAAGTTACATACTGAAATTCTTTTTTTTTTGTTTCATTGCTTTAATAGGCTACTTTTTTCACTCCAATTTCGCGCTTGGACTACATGTCATGCGAACTGACAGTCACAATAGTTTTAGTAATGATCTGAATATAGCTGCTGTTGCGAAAATGTACTAGTGACTATCAAATTCACCATTTTGTCATCCGAATTAAACAACACTGATAGTGGATAGGGGAGAAAGCTATGAGACGGGAAAACAATAATATGCCCTCATAGCTATTAAATCGAACAGGTTCAAATTTAATATTGGTTCTGCTGCGGTTAATTAGAAATATTTTGTTGTTTTTCTAAATCATAACCAACTAAAATTATTTATTCTTAAAAATTGTTTTACAAAAAAAAAATGGAGCCCCTGTTGGGGCCCCCCTTGAGCTCAGGGCCCGGTACAGCTGTCCCCTTTGACCCCCCTGTTACTTCCCCTGCAAATACCTCACAAGGTTCAAAAGCACGAAGGCTGAAGATGGGAACACAAGGCTTCCCGAAACATGTTCCAAATAGGGAGAAAACGTCTTGAGGTTAAGATCATTATAAAATATATATTATATACATCAAGAAACGGACTGTAGCAGAAAGAGTTTGAATTAATAAATTATAATTATAATAAAAAATGTCACTAAAAAATCAATTAAAGAGAAACAAATTTGGAGACAATGACTAAAAACTCTACATTTGGTGAATGTTTTTCAGTTCTACATTGAACTGTATAATAAATTGTGTTCAGTATACTGTAATATATATAAAATGCAGTAGGCAGCTCTATAGTATATGATTATAGCTAAGTTTTTTTGACAGAGGACCTGTAGACTACGTTTATGAATACAGAATTTTATTTTTGTCTGTTGTAGGGAGAGTTTCCACATGCTTACAGTTTCGGTTTACAAGGATTTTACTTTAAATACTAAACAATTAAAAAAAAAATACAGACCTGAGTAACAAAGTTTGCAGTCCCACATTATTTTATTGTAATTATTAATTTTTACATTGAGTTGAAGCATCTTGTAGTATGAAATTGTTCTGCTGTTAAAGTTTTTGTATGCATACAGGTTGGAGACAGTTTGGATACCAAAGTTATACATTGTCTTTGTTCACATTTATCGTTCTTTGGTGTTGGGATATCCATACCTTCGAGCAAGTTGGATCCATTTTATAATGCTTCGTTCACTGTACCTGTTGAAGACAATCCCGTTATTATATTGCTGATTGTAACCTTACTAATAAGTTATGCTCTTCTTCATGTGTTTGCTGTATTCAAAGAAGTCAATGACACAAAGCAGGTAGGCTGTATCCAATATTTATTTAAACATTTAGATTATACAACCATATATACATATTGAAACACATAGATATTGTTACAACACAAACAAGCCACACCAATACCAGGGAAAAAACGATGAATCAACTATATAAAATGTTTAAACTAATGAAAATAAAAAGACTAAGACGCGACAAACAACTATGACCCAACCCAAGTGATTGACTCAGTAAAATGAAATAAATGAAATCAAATGAGAATGTAAATGAAAATGAAACAAACAAAGTATAAATGAAATAAAATGAGAAGAAATGAAAAGACACAAACGAATAATATAGAACAGAAAAGGAGAAATGTTACACTCAAATAAAGTAATGAAAAAGAAACCAATAAATAATAAATGTAAATGATAATTATTAGTATCAACTAATTAATCAATGTAAATGATAAGTATTAAAATCCAATAAAGTAATGACAAACTAAAGTATACTAACCAAGTAAATATAGAGTAAATATTATAAATAACTCTATAATGATATGAAACTTGTTAACAGTATAACTAACCATTGTGAAGTGAGAGATAGATAGATAGAGAACATGATTAAGTGAGAAAGAGAATTTAATGTTAGGGAATACCCACTAGTAACACTTAAATAAAATAAAAAGTGCGAAGTGCCAGTGTAAAACCCCCAAAATAATAGAAAACCCTACTGATAGGTATAGACACCTAAAAACCAGTGATAAACACTAAAGGTTTAATGGTGAAAAGTGTTAGAAAATAAGAATATTGTTATTATTAGGATTAAGAGTAATTGTAGATCAGGAATACAAGGATATTCAGGGGAAAAATCCCAGGAAGAGTCAAAATGTTAGTGTTACCATGGTTACCTAGTAAAGATTAGAATAGAAAAATATAGTAAAGAATAGAAATGCAAAATCAATAAATATCCTATGTTCAAAGGGATAGTTAATTAGATAAAGTAAATAGTGTGATGATGTTTGTCACCAAAAAAATAAATTAGAATAAACAAAATGTAAACAAGAGTAGCATAATAACTGTTAAACATTTGTTTGATTAAGTTTATGAGTAGGAATATGGCTGAAAGAGTTATACAGACCATAAGCCTAAATGTCATGTTATATTTTATAGAGAATAGTAAATAATAGACAAATAATAAACAATGGCAATATAGATAAGAAAAAAGATAAATTCATGCAAACCTAATAATACTGGAAAAGCAGTTAGAAAATAATAGACAAACCATAATATGTAAAATAATGAAAACATACAATTCTTATAAAACAAACCCAAATCAATTCAACAAGTAACCAAATCACTTGTAACACAAAACAAAACATGTATAAAGGTAAAATAATATGTAATTTGTATAAAATAAGAAAGTATAGCCAATTACTACCTAGGCCTATGAAATGCCTAACTGTAAAAAAACAAAAACAACAAATTGTAAGAAATTAACTAGGATATTAGCAAATCCAAGGCAAGTAACTAGTCAATGATAATCAGTGAATCATATTAAGAGATAAATGTTAAATTAAGGACATAAAATAAGAAAGAAATGTAATTAAATAATACCAACATAACTGTCAAAACAATAATACATAAGCAAACCCAGCTTTGTGGGATGTCAAAATGGTCTTTGAAAGAAAATACGAACAGTTGTGATAATATCTCATACTTAGATAAGAAAACAGAAGAATAATAGCGATCAGAAGATATTTAGTCATTTTGAATAATAATTCAAATATTATAACAATGGGCTTAAGTTATAGATAGCCAATGAGAGTCAATCAGTTACCATGACAACTGAACATTATTTATGAATATTCCATTAGAAACTGTGAGTCCATTATTGAAGCTAGAGACAAATAGATGCCAAGCCGTAAATGACTCAAATTTTAATTTAAAACAATCAAAAGTAACCAAATTTACTAAAATGAAGAACCAAACTATCTGATGAGGAACTAATACATTCAACCTAGGCAACAGACCAGATTAATTAATTCCAAATTAATAAATTTCGATCAACTTATACGAAAAAGACGCAAGGCATGATTAAATCCCAAGATGATTGAAGATTGATGACAAAACGATGACGCAACCTATTTTGACTGAATGACACTACACCATAAGTCAACTGATTGATAAGTATTGCTGAATTACCCGAATTTATGAAATAAATTCTCTTTAATTTTTTCTCACAACACTTTTAACTCTCACTATAAACAGGACTAATTTCTTTCAAAGATTAATTAAAAATAAAACCCTAAACTTATTCGAAACTAAAAAATAACCTGTAGAGAAATTACGAACTTTTGAGATACACTTTTTAACACTTCAGGAACAAATTGTAATTACACCTTATAGTGTATAAGTACCAGTAATGTAAGGTAATGTACTTTATTGTAATCAAATTGATATTTTTTCGTAAACCAAAAGAATCCAGATTTATTGAACGAAATAGAAATAATAAACATTCTGTAGACGCCATGTCTGACTAACTAAATCGTTCAGAAACATTCGCCGAGCCTTGAGATATAATTGTCTTTTACGGTCGGGGCAAATTTGTTTAATAACAAAATATAATTTTGTATATTACTGAATAATTACTAATCACAATTTAATAAACTAGTACAGAGTTGTAACCACTGTTCTTTATTTCATAGGAAAGTGCATTATATGAATTGTGTATTTCAGCGACAAGCAAAGGTGACGGTAAGCGCTCACGTCAGAAATTCGGCGAAATAACAGCTGGATTAAGAAATTCGCACACGGCGGGAGTAATTGAATTCACCATACCACCATAGAACGAACGCTCAATCGTCCTATTTTTTATTTTAATTGTTTTCAGTTAAAACAATTTGGCGCCACCCGGGAAATACAACCAGATATAGAAGAACAGGTAAGGTTTTCACTCGCGTGTACTGGTAATTCGAAAGATCGCTACGGACATCGTCAGCGTGAACATAAAGTAACGACCACGACGTGTGAGGCGAACACACGATACACACATTTTTCAGAGACGATTTTTCAGAGAGTCCTTTTGGTTAAGCTTTCAGGATGAATTGGATATAATAAGGCACATAGCAATAGCGAATGGGTACAAGAGTTCGATGATAGATAGACTTCTTAAGTGACGCCTATATAAAACTAGATCCCACCATAATACCATCGATGATAATAAAGTTAACAAAAATAAAAATAATAATAAAAAGTATATAACGAGTGTACGGTAGCTTTTTACCTAACATTATATCCAATGTGTTTTCTAAATTTAATATAAAAGTCGCGTTTAAAACAAATAATAATATTTCTAATTTGTTACGCATAAAACAACCATTCCCGTTAGAAGAGAAAACAGGTGTTTACAGGATGTCATGTGATGATTGTGATTGTTTCTATCTGGGTCAAACTGGCAGGTCTTTCTTGAAAAGATACAAAGAACATCTACCAAGGAATGATTTAGACAAGACCAAATCTAATTATGCACGCCATCTAATGATGCATAACCATAATTACACAGATTTCAATACTAATTTCAAAGCAATCCATGTATGCGGTAAGGGTAGATTAATGGACGCTCTCGAGGAGTTTGAGATTTATAAATCATTTAAAGACAAGAATATCAACAATAACAGTATAGTAAACGAACAATTAAGGTTTCAGTCTCACTCACTATATGATACAGCCCTAAATATAATCGCGCATGACGGTAATGACTGGTGATAAGGATTGACTTGGTTTAATTAGTGGCTCGGCAACGACACGCGCGGTCGGACCGGTCCAACGGAGCCGAAGTTACATCGTGTTATATGTGTGTCGTTATTGTGATTTAGTAAATATGTGCAAATGTGTTTTTATGTGAATTTTAACATTTGACGAGGATTACTGATGATGTGACACATGTCACGAAACGCGTCTATATAAAAAACGCTAGAACGAAGTCACTGACGGATACAAGGTAATTAAATTATTGTGAAAAAGTGACTTGGATACTATATAAAAACAAAATAAAATACATGTCATTTACAAATGGTCAAAAGAAGACACAGTTCAGTACAAAACATTGTGAAGTACTGAACACATCTCCAACAAATTGTCTTTATTGAGTAAAAAGACATTTTTATATTTATAGATACATAACTTCTGCATTTTCAAAGGTTCACCAAATGATATAACTGCAATAGAGAAGTTACATTTTTATGTTAGAAAGTTTGGAAAACTGATAGATATTCTGATAAATTTGTCAGCTCAGTTTGTGTTTACATTTGTTCTAGCCAAATGTACAAGTGCTGAACGACAACTTTCCAGGTGAAGAATATCCCTACATAATATGTGTATATACAGGTGCCAGGTTTGGTGCAAGCACCACTTCAAAAGTGGCTATTAAAATTTATGGCACATATAGTGTTAGTCGGGTAAGTGTTTCTTTGTTGCTACAATGCTGTTAAGTAAGGTTGTTTTTTAGACTTTATACAATTTTCTAAAAACATAGTAAAGACAATTTACCCCCTGTAAGTATGCATAAATACATACAAGACTTTGTTGTCCATGACATGTTCATGTGTTAAAAAAATATGTAACGTGCTATTTACAACAACAGAATGTTTTAAGTTTTAGATAAAATTTGTAATGAAAGTTTTATCTAAAAATGTGTGTTCAAAATTGCATGTAGTGTATTATGCACCGATATTATGGTATGTGGATTAATGTTTTTTTCTTGACTATATCCTTACAATTTGTTTTGAATATGGCACAGATAATATTAGTTTGGTAAGTATATGAAATAAAGGAGTGGGGTAGTATATGTGGAAGTAAAAAGTCAAATGAAAATTTTAATTTTATTTTACTTATAAATTAAATTAATATTATATGAATATAAAAATCATCATGTTTTTCTTTATCTTGATTGTGTATTTATACAGTATTAATTTATCAATACATTAAGAAAAGAATCTGTACCTAGTTAAAAGAAGTTATTTAATAATACAATATATAGTCACTAGACTACTACTACTAAGTTTTGCCTGTAAATGTTTATAAAATATTCTGTGTACAAAATGATCACCATGATTTTATATATGTCATACAACCTCAGACACATAATGCAGTTTAGCAAATAATTCATGAAGTGTGTAACTGCTCTGTTTGCATGCTGTAATGTAGAGCAGTTTGACACAATCTTCTCATGTAACAACAGTGTCTGTCCATAAATGCTGTTCTTTGTGAAGGGTTTGACAGATGCCACACCACGCCATTATAGTGTCCTATACACACATTATAGCAACTAATATAATGTGTTCAGACTATTATGGACATGTTTTGGAGGGTCCCAAGTTGTTTAGACTGATAGTGTAACTGGATACTGAAAAGCATAATCTAATATTGCCACATAAGGTACTTGTGACTTTTTTTTTGTAGCTGCCATCTAAGGACCACATGCCAATTTCAATTCTTTATTTTTTGTTCTTTTCTTTTTCTCCAATATTCTTTCATCTTTTCACAGTGTCTCTTCTTCCTGTCTTCAGTCCACTTTGAAGTTGCGGTTTTCTCTCTCCTACTCTGGAGTCTTTCCATTTTTAACACTTTTGCCGAAAAACGTCTCTTTCAATTGCTTCTTCTGCGTGTATATTATTTTTTTCCTAAATCCTTTTGGACTTCTTTAATCCAACTTGATGTTGACTTCTTCCCCCACAGATATTTGAAGATCTGCTTTGTTAACCTATTTTTCGTCCATTCTATATAAATGTCCAAAAAATAATAGTCTTCTTTTTCTCATTGTTTCTGTTATATTTTCTATACTTTGATATATTTCATCATTACTTCTTAATTTCCAACATTCTGAAGTTTTTCATGGCCCTAATATTTCCCTAATAATTGTGACATTTTTATTATATTCATGAGTAATAATGGAAAATGGACATCAAAGATGCAATGGATGCAAGAGGACTTACAGAACAGGACTGTTTAGACCGGCGCCAGTGGAAGCTAGGATGCAAGAGGCGGCACCAGCCGTAATTAAATCGCAATAAAAAAGAAAGACTAATATGAACAAAGTTATGAGAACTTCGGCTTGCTGGGCTGTAAGGCCGTGATCCAAGGTTGTTTGCTCCAAATATGAATATGAACAAAATACCAGAAAAAATGTAATACAAATACAATAGTGGGCACTATCATTTACATGAAAACAAATTTTATTATTGTATTGTATAAGATTTAATAATATCGGTATGGAGAACCATACATGACTTCCATGTTCTAAGATTTATATTTAAAATCATATTCGAAATGAAATATTTCTATATATAATACTTCTTTCTACTTACTGCTTCAGCCTTAACCACAGTACTGTGGTCACTAACGTATACCACCTCACATTATCACACTCGATTTTCACTGATGATGGAAGTCGATGGCATTGGCAAAACGTCTGGTTTTGTAGAAAACATTGGACTACGACCAAACATCCCGGGAAGGAATTTTAACAAAAACTACTTCTTTGTTGCCGATAACGTTGTACACACATATATAAAAAATATGCATAAAATTAATGGCTTGTATAAGTTAATGTTTGATCTCCATTAAGTAGTGCTCAAGTTTCCAAAGTTTTAATATTATGATGTCCGTAATTAAAACATCAGAGCAGATTTAGTGTGTATGAGGGTACACCATGGACAAAAATTTTTAACATTTCCTATTGAGCATTGCTTAGAGTAAAGCTGCGAATCTACAGTGTACGTTTCACAGAACAAACACGCGGAAAAGAAGGAGCGCTCCGAAGTCACCCATGGACCCTCAGCATCTTGCAGAGGGTTCATTCCCTAAAGACGAAAAGTCTGTCTATGAATCGTTCCTCTGTAAACACGTCCAGTTACACTGCCCAGCGATCCACAGGAAGCAAATCGCTATCCACGCTGGACACTTTTTCGGCTTGCACGCGTTATGTTGGTGTGGGTTTCGGCACTTTCCATTTAAAAAGCATGCAAATGTAAGAAAATAAACATGAGTGAGGCCAGAAATAGCGCGAATTGTGTGTGTGTGTGTGTTCCCTGCCTTTTTATTGCAGTAATCATAATAATAAAATGGAAACGTAAACTAAACATTACATAATTGAGATATGCTTGCCTGCCACGAACGGTATATTTTCTCTCATACATGATTTACATTAAAATGAAAAAATTATAATTTTATTGCCTGGCAACAAAATTATTTTATTTTTAACAATTACCATTGTTTGAAAAAGTTTAAATGAATTTTCAAGTACTTTACTGTTGTTAAAACGTAAAAGGTTGCAGGTAAACTACCCCTTCCCCTTAACCGATCTTCACCAAAATCAAAAGACCTTGAGATCTATACAATTCAGGGATGTATGCAAAAAATTATTTGATTCTGTTTGAATTTGCAGCTGTTATCGTTTGCCATAGAAAAAATCTACAGACAGACACACACACACACACACACTTTTCGAAAAATGACTTTTCATGTTTTGAGTGTATTACAATCAGTATCTGCAATAATCTCGAATACGATTTCTTGTGCCATCACCATACTTCCATTTCCTTAAGGAACATGGAAGTAAAAAAATATTACTTTTATTAAATTTATTATTACTGCTATTAAAGTTTTTACTGTTACTAATATTTTAGTGCATGTATAATGTACGCCTGACTTTGGGGGTGTTTCTTTCCTACTGGAAGGTTGTGTCTCATGTTTATCAGCACTGTTGTGCTCAGCAGTAACAAAGCCAGAATTATGTAAACAATTAACAATATTAACCAAACAGAGTAAATGGAAGCCAAATGAGTGTTTTAATCAGATTTTTGTGTTGTTGATTATACTGAAACTACTAGTAAAATAAGTGCTGCAGTTGTTTGTAATCAGAAAAAATATTGTGCAAACAAGTCATGATAATGAGAACAGTGTTCGGTTTAATCATGTTGTATAAAGTACTTATTAAACTTGTATTAACTTGTACAATTATTATTTTATTTGCAGACACATATTTTAAATAGCAGTTGTAATGATGTATTACAAGCATTTAGTGATGTTTACTTTCTGTTGTTCGAGCAAGAGCATTTGGGTGATATAGTGTACATCCACATATGGCATGACATCTCTGGCTCTCAACCTGACTGGTGAGTATAAACCATTACAAAATAAATAAGGACCACTAAATATCAAGTGGCTCTGAATCTGAATAAGCATTTTACAGTTGAAACCCATTTTTTGTGTGTTACTACATTTGATAATTTGCACCAAAATATACTGAAAAGTTATAAGGAAATCCAGCAAACTTACCGTACTCACTGTTTTTAGAAAACACACTCTTCCTACATAATATGAGGGTGAGTTATCTGGACAGACAATTTTAAATAGTTTTTATCTTATAATTAATTAATTCATTATATATATAACACTACCGACTCAGATTACAAATTATTACTGGTAAAAATAATAAATTTTTACCTGGTGGCTAAAAAAACTAGTTTCACTCCTTTAGAGCTTTGTCAGAGGCCTCCAGGAATGTAATTTATTGAACAGTAAAGAAATACACTTTCATAAGTTTTAACATAGCCTCCATGATGTATTATACAAGTGTTTCAACACTTTGAAAATGCATGGATACCTCTAGAAAAAAATTCTGAAAGTTGTGATTGTAGCCACTTATCCATGGCCTGTGTAACCTCTTCATTGCACTTGAAAGACTTACCTCTTAGCACCTCTTTGAGTGGACCAAACACATGAAAGTCATTAGGTGTGAGCTCTGAATAATATGGTGGATGTACTAGATACTCAGATTTCAGATTTGGATGGTTGTAAGTGTTGCACGAGCACCATGGGGTCGAGCATTGCCATATTGCAACAAAATGCCAGTACTCAGAATGCCACATCATTTGAACTTGAAATACACTTAGACATAGATAGTTTATGAGATGTTGCACTGATGATTTATACATATGCACTGAGATTGTTTATACATATGTTGCACTGATGATTGTTTCTCCCCTGGGCCAAAATAACTCCTCATTCATGCTAAAAAAGAGCCAGGATAATCTTTCTGGCTGATGGTTGTGTGTGAACGATTTTTGATTTTGGCAGTAGTTGTGGCACCATTCTTTGCTTAATTTTTTGGTTTCTGGTTGGTGAAAGTCAGACCAGTGACAATTCTTTGTAGGAAGACATCTCTTTAAGCCACAAATCACCGCAAAAGCTTGTCACATCCGTCAACACATTGATCTTTCAGTTCTGTAGTCAACTGACATGGGACTCATCTCACAGAAATTTTATTGAATTGTATAACATGGGATTATATATATATATATGGCATGCTGATTCATGACTTATATTAAGATAGGCAGCCCTTTCATCCACTGTTATGCACCAGTTTTCCTTGATGATGGCTTCAACTGCTACAATGGTCTCTAGTGTCACTCCTTGATAGTTGACCTGGTTGAGGAGAATCAGCCACAGAATTAACACTGTTGCAAACTTCCCACTCCATTCATATACTTTCTGCAATGACAGACTTGCATCACCATTCAGAACTTTTATCTCCAATGAATTTCAGTGGGTTTTGACCCTTTACTACACAAAAAATTAATAACAGAATGCTGTTCTTTGGTGCATGATACAAGCAGAGCCGCCATATTTATACTGGTGCCAACTCATTGTTTAGCATTCCTGTGTCATGCTGCTACCTGTTGGCCACTCTTCAAACTATAAGTATTACTACTGCCAACTTTCAGAACAATCGCCCAGTGTTTCAAACATTTAGCATATTTTTAAGGTTTTCATTTGACTCTTCCTTGCAAAAACAACTTGAGTTTGAAATATGTTACAGGGGTATTGTATTAGTAGAGATATCATTAAAGGTACAATTATATATTATTTAATTTACTGATCATTCAAAACTTTGTCATGCATTTGCTGAACAGTTTTGCATGTGCGTGCGTGCGTGCGTGCGTGCGTGCGTGCGTGCGTGCGTGCGTGCGTGCGTGTGTGTGTGTGTGTGTGTGTGTGTGTGTGTGTGTGTGTGTGTGTGTGTGTGTGTGTGTGTGTGTGTGTGTGTGTGTGTGTGTGTGTGTGTGTGTGTGTGTGTGTGTGTGTGTGTGTGTGTGTGTGTGTGTGTGTGTGTGTGCGCTTTAAGATCTTGTTAAAAAACTGTTAATTAACTTAACATTCTGTCTGGAAACTGTCTGGATTATGTATATTGTTTAATGCACACATGTACTCACACAGTCTGTTTAGTATCCTAATTATTTTATAATAATTCTCGATAATTCTAACCTAATTAAATTTTTGTAAGTACATTTCATTTAACACTAAGGCTTTTACAGGTACTGCTCAAAGATCATCATCCATGACTTGACAGATTACAATAAGTACACTTTTTTAATTGAAAGATGGCTGTCTATGAAGTATCGTAACTGTATTGAAGTAATTGAGTATCCGTTAACGCCTGAAGAAGAAAACACCAAATGTAGACTCCTTCATGAAAATCTGAGAAGTTGCTTCAGTGAATCATACCAGTGGTTAACAATTTTCTCAAGGTAATATGCATAATTGTAGCAGTTTTCCTTACAAATAATGTTAACCTATTTTTCTGTAGCAACTTGCTTTCTATAACCACTTGTTTTTTTTATATAGGCGTACAGCATGTATTTGTGATTAAGCCTTTAGATTTTGATGCCTGTTTCTTGTATCTTTCCCTTATGGCATTCAGCTTAAATCTGCATAAATTTGAGTAGCTGTTGTCAAATACTTCCTTGCCTGTATTATATTGAATAATGACGTACAGTAGAGTTATGTTTATCTGGGCTTCACGGGGCCAGGACCAATCTGGATTGCCAGAAATCCTGAATAACCAGAAACAGTTCAAAAATCTGCCTATAATTATTTTTAAGTATTGTTATGAAAAGCGTACCGAACAATCCAGAACATTCTCCACTCCCTCCATCCAGTGTGGCTTGTGTTGCATCATTGAAGTAGGTGGTTCTAGTGAGTTCCAGGAACACCGAGATACGTATTAAGCCGCTGGCGTGAAGTAAGGAGGGAAAGCTGTACTGGACCTCAGCATGGCCTATATAAAGCCATATCAGCTGGGTTGTCAGTTCAGTTATATGAGCGATTTTTGCTAGTGCGGATTGAGTGTTTGTCGAAGTGAAGTAGTATTGTGTTAATAATTGTGTGAAACTCTATTAATTGACTGTGTGTTACTATTATATTGTTACTGTGTGTGGTCAATTCTAACTGGAAATATTGACCAAATACACTGTTACTCACCGTCTATGGCCTTTCCGTAATGTTTTTTCTTGTTTACATGTTTCGAGGCACTTGCCTCATCATCAGAACTTATTAAAACCAATCTATGTCATAAATGATGACATTTGTCAAAATATTAAAAACACAATACGGCAATTAAACTATGTACATACCTTGCTTTAAAAATGTTAGGTGTGCCTTGCAAGACAACACGCGCCGTACTGACGAAATCTAAGCCTTATCTCGACCATATCGCATAGCGGTATCGTACAGTATATTTGATTTATATTGTAATTGGTCGTTCAACACGTGTGGCTTGGTACTGGCGTTGTTGTATGCTTTGTAAATCTCATATTCTTCAAGGGCGTTCAAATAACCCCCTTTACTGCAGAAATGAAGGGGTATTAAATTGGAGCTAAAATCCGTAGAAATCCGTGTATTCGAGCTAAAATCCGTGGAAATATTGTACAAGTTAATTATAAACTGGTTAATTGTGATAATTAAAGCTTATGATTAGTGACTTAACTGGTGTCTTGTATTTTGTTTTCCACTGTACCGTATGACGATCAGTAGACCGCCATAACAATATGTTTTAAATAATTTTTAACATTATTCTTAATTGTTATTATATGTTATTAAATATGTACAAAATTCCAATAATGCATGTACCTTTTTCAATTCATTGTAAAATTAAAAACAAGAAACAACCTTTTTGATTTTTTTTTAATTATTTAGTTTATATGTAGATAATTTTTTTAAGTTGAAGAAAATAAGTTATTAAAATAATCAGATAATCAGATCATTTAAATCAAATGTAATAGAAACTTATGTAAATTTTGATTAACACAAAACATTTCTGAAATGTGCTTTGGTATAACCTTGAGGTAGCTCAGACATTTTTTTTCATCAACAGCCACAAAACTAATTATAAGTATAATACTACTGACTCAAAACACTAAGGTTTTTCAATAAAATTTTTTGTAAAATCTAATGTAAAATTTTTACCTTATACCCTGAACCAGTTTTCACTTATTACAAGCTTTTTACAAAAACGACATCCCAAACAAACAGACACAATTCAAATCACACATACTATTCGAACATATCACACCACACACAACATCGATCTTTCAAACGACGGTGCCGTCACGAAGAACAAGATGGACACTCCTAGCCTCTGACGAAGCTTGTAACCAACATGTAAGGAACTATGACAGAACTATTAAGAAATTATTTTTGACCAAAACATCTTGGACATGCAATGATGAGTGAGCTACTGCAATTTCTATGAATTGTCATTCCAAAAAAATCTGGCTGTTTTCTATGAATAGTTCCATGCAAATCATGTATAGAGCCAAATAATACTCTTTATTAGCTGAAGTTATGTTCCTGAATAGTATTCTTTATCAACCATGGAACCTTTTCTTTACAAATTATTATGATCTTCATAATGTTATCATCGTCTTCAACTGATTCATGGTTACCAGTACCGTTTGCAAACTGGTCATTCATGCACACTAGACTCATAAAAAGCATTCTGCACTATTTTCATAATATTAGAACACTTGGTCCATTATTTACAAACTACTTAATGCAGGTTCTTTGATCTTATATTGTAAACGTTAAAAAAGTACTAACGCATGGCACATAACTGGAATAATTAGCTGTCCAATCAATATGAACTATGTGTCTAATGTGCCACAAACATGTGTACCAGCAACATATAGCAAAGTTTTTTAATCAAAAACTTCTAGTGTGTGAAAATTACAAAATGTTTTTGATCAAACCTTGTACATTTAGCCCATTCAAAATTCAAGAATTTAATGCCATCAGATAAATCACTTTTATTGAATCCACTAAAATACTCATCAACAGTGCCATTAAGTTCAGAATTCAATTCATGTCTCTTTCAAGGCAGTCATGTTTTAAGTTAGGGAACATACAAAGCTTGCACAGTGCCAAATCTGGACAATAGTATGGGGAATGTAGAACTGACTGAAATTTAAATTCTTGCCCTTGTGCCAGATTTGTTACTGTAATGAAGAAGCACTTTCTTTTTGCTAATTAGGGATAAGGACATTTATTCTTGGATTCCGTTGTCCATGACGTGTCTGTTGATTAACTAAATATAATTAAATCACTACCAACTCGGAACACAAAGTTTTTTATGGGTAAAAACATTGTATTATGAAACATTGTGTTTTTTGTGGGTAATTCAAATCACATATATTATTCAAACATATCACACTCCACACACACAACATCAATCCTTCAAAAGTCGACGCCGTCACCAAGAACAAGATGAACAGTGCTCCCAGTGGCAACCTCTGACAAAGCTTATAATAAGCGAAAACCGGTTCATGCTATATGGAAAAACGTTTACATTTTTACCTATAAAAAACTTTGTGTTCCGAGTTGGTAATGATTTAATTATATTAAGGACATTTATTTTTGATTTTGTCACTCAAATGATCTGATGATAATATGGCATTACATATTCCTGATGTTGTTGTTCCCATTTCCAAATGGGCCATGAATACTGTGCAATATGCAGCCCGGAAAAGAATGGTAATTTTCTCCAGACTCTTTCCGATGGTATATGGGGACCTGGCAAGCTAGTAAGGGTAGAGACAAGATAACTCATGCTGAACTTGGTTTCCTACTAGTTCTGAATTCTGAACACCCATCTTTCAGACAATTTTTAATTTTCAAATGTTTGTGTGAAATTTTTAAGCTCAGTGCAGATAGACTTGCTTATTATCTTACCTCTTACAAGTAATTCCATTCTTATGTTCATTAATAGGATTTGTTAGATTCTTGGATTTCGTTGTCCATGATGTGCCCATTGATTAACTAAATATAATTATATCACTACCAACTCGGAACACAACGTTTTTTATAGGTAAAAACATAAAATATTTACCTTATAGCCTGAACCAGTGTTTGCTTATTATAACTGACAACAGATAAGACAAAACAAAAAATTCATAACACTAACATACATCAATAACCACACTGAAGAAATAGCCCATAAATTCAAAAAAGCAGGATACAAAATCACATATAAAACTACAAACAAAACAGAACACACACTATCAAAACATACACACAAAGCACAAAACAAATTTGATCTACCTGGTGTTTACAAACTAAATTGCTCAGATTGCAACAAATTCTACATAGGCTAGACAGGACGTAGCTTCAAACAAAGATACATTGAACACACAAAGGCACTACACTCCACTACCAAATCCACCTTTCCAAACCACCTCACTGAAGCAAACCACACAGACAAAAACATCCGCAATAACATGGATATTCTACACGTACACACAAAAGGCCTAAAACTAGACAGTCTTGAACAATTGAAAATATACAACCACACAAAAACATATAAAAATGACATCCTAAACGAACAGATACAATTCAAATTACACATATTATTCGAACATATCACAAGACGGACATCAGTCCCAGTGGCAGCCTCTGACGAAGCTTATAATAAGCGAAAACTGGTTCAGGGTGTAAGGTAAAACTTTTATGTTTTTACCCGTAAAAAACTTAGTGTTCCGAGTTGGTAGTGATATAATTATATTTGGATTTGTTAGATTTTGTCAACCATGTCTACAGTTGTCAAACTTGTTTGGACAGTTACTGAATTCTTCATGAAAAATTCTGTTATGACAAAATACTGTTGCTGTTGAAGGTGACGAGTCAGTATAAATATAATTTAGTTTAACTAAGGTTATCTCATAAATTATCCATTTTAAATAATGTAAACTAAATCATTGTTAAGTACTCAGCTCTTTCCATTTTCTATAAGTAGCCATAATTTGTTTACTACACTGATGATGGTAAATAATTAATTGATGAATTTGTCAGAAATTTTCAGAGGAATTATTTAAAGAATATGTAAGTTATCTCTTATAAGAAAGTTTCATATTAGTGATACTTTTTCATATCTAGACCAAGTACCTAATGAATGGCACTCAAATACCTGTATATTACTTCTATGGCGCCACAGTTCGAAGTCGAACCTTAGTCTCCATAATCATCCGTCTCCATTTTTCCCTGTCCTTGGCGATCGATGTCCATAATTTTATTTTAAGTAAATTATCAGCATCCCTCACCACTGCGTCAATCCAGCATATCTTGGGTCTTCCGACAGGCCTTCTACCCCCGATTTGACTAAACAGCACCTTCCTAGGTATTCGGTTACCTTCCATCCTAATAATGTGTCCTGCCCATTGCAATCTATGCAGTCGGTTGGTGGTGGCCAGATCATTGTCTTTATACAGCTTGTATAGCTTCTCATTATGGCACATTCTCCATATCTCATTGATCTGGATTGGTCCATATATTCTCCTCAAAATTCTCCTTTCAAAAGTATTGACTATGTTAGCGGCTTGTTTGTTCAGAGTTCAAGTCTCGCTGCCATATGTTATCACCTGTCTAATCATAACTTTATATAATGTGACCTTGGACTGATGGTGGATATTCCTTGTCTTGAATATAAAATGTCAACAAAGCATATGCTCTACTTGTGGCCTGTATTCCTTATTTCATTTATTTCTTCATTGTCTTCTGCCATCCAGCATCCCAAATATTTAAACTGATTAACTATTTCCAGGTTTAGTGGTTCGATTTCAAACAGTTCAGGTTTTCTGGTTTTCTTCTGAGTGGTGATCATAACCTTTGTTTTATCTGTATTAACCTGTAATCCTATCTCCTCTCCTTCACCTTTGAGTTCCTAGAAGGCCTCTTTTGCTCTTCCTTGGGATCCAGTATATTATGATGCTCATTAAATTTAGTGTTAGAATGTACAAGTTAACATGTATTTAACTTACTTACTTTAGCCAACGCCCGTACGTGGTTCTTCAACCATTCGACGTCGAGCCTCCCAGTAGCGATTGGTTATGTCGTCGGTCGGGTATGTGAGTGCTTGGCAGTCCCGTAAGTGTTCTCCGTCCATTCTTCCGGAGTTGCAAAGCGGACAGGTTTCGTTCTCAGCTAGGCCGATGCGGTGTAGATGAGCTTGCAAGTAGTCATGTCCGGTAGTAAGGCGGAAACGGGCGACGGCCTCAGCTCTGTCCAGGTGTCTCGGTATTGGTCCTACAGTGGCAAGACTTTCCCACTTTTTACCAGTACCCAGGGTTTTTAGAGTTCTTTGTGTGGAGGTGTTTATAACTGAGGTGATGAGGTTATTGGCTCTACTGAGAGTAAGCGGCACGTCCGGCTGCTCCGATTCTGCTCCTTCTTTGGCTTTGACATCGGCTCTTTCATTGCCAGGAATTCCTACATGGCTTGGCACCCACTATAGGGTAATGATCCATCCGGTTGACATCAGCTCTGCAAGTTTCGCGCGGCACTGAATTGTTCTCAGGCAGTCGGTGGGAGCGTTGCTGGTGAGCGCAAGAATTGTGGACTGGGAGTCGATTAAAAATACCACTTTTCCTGGTGCTAAGGTCTTGGCTAGTAGCTGGTTGGAAGCTTCGTAGACTGCGCACACCTCACCATCGAAGTTACTAGCGTTTCTTCCCACAGCTGTTGAATTCTCAAAGAGGCTACAAAACCATCCCGCGCCTGCTCCCTTCATTTCAGATATGAATGAGCCGTCAGTGTATATGTGGAGCCAATCATTCGAAGGGTACCTAAGGTTGATGGTTTCTATGGCATACGACTTGAGCTCGATAGGGTTGGCTTCGGCCTTGTTGGTTGTTAGGCTGATTAGGTCAAGCCGCTTTGCAGGTAAAGTGTTTGCCACTGCATTGTAGTACTGTATGGGAGCCGGAATGATAGTTGGTACTTGCTTATAAGAGCTTCAGCGTGAGTTAGAGGCGAAGTTTGGGTTTTGAGTCGTTGGGTTGCACTTCTGTATCCATTCCAGTGATTCCCATCCACTCTCTTAGCCCTTTCCCAAAACTTAAGCGTGCATTTATCCCTCCGGCTATCTAAAGGTTCGATGCCAGTTTGAAGTTGCATGGCCGCTATTGGGGTTGATTTTGCTCCTCCGGTTATAATTCTTAGAGCGTTATTCTGGACAACGTCGTATTTATTTAGGTTGGTTTTACTAGCAAGTGAGGTGACTTCCGAGCCATATTCAAGTACTGGACGGACGTATGTTTTGTAGGCTGTGGATAGAACATCTTGAGTGGCTCCCCACTTGGTAGCAGTTAGTCTCTTGAGAAGATTGATACGTTTCTGACCCTTCTCGGCCGTACTTGTGACATGGGTGCTGAAAGATAGTTTCTTGTCGAGGTTGATTCCCAGATACTTGGACAGCGATACTTGTCTTAGAGGTGATCCCATGAATTTTAAATTGATTACCGGGGCCCTAGTGGACATGGTGAAGAGTTGAGACACTGTCTTATCGGTGCTAACTTCCATTTTGTTGATGCTTGACCATACTTCGAGGTTTAAAAGAGCTTTGTTTAGAGCTTCTATGAGGGCGTTTACGTTGCCCCCAGTAGCCCACAACAGGACATCGTCAGCAAAGAAGAGGAATGAGATTCCTGGTATTTTTTGAAATGCATTCTTAAGGTCGTCCATCATTACGTTGAAAAGGAGACAGCTTAGTACCGCCCCTTGCGGCAAACCTTGATGTAGTAGTTTGTATGGGGAAGTTGCGCTAAAGAATTTGCATCGTATGTAGCGTTGCGAGAGGAAGCTTTGTATCCACTTTAGCATGTTCCCGTTTACTCCTAGTTTCTTAAGTTTGTGAACAAGCATACCGTGCCAGATTTTGTCATATGCAGCTTTAAAGTCCACTAAGACGGCTACAGTAGATTGTTTTCTGTGGAAACCGTCCTTTACCGACTGAGTAAATTTTACAACTTGGTCCATGGTTGCTCTGTGCTTACGGAATCCTGCTTGGCAGTCGCTAATGGCTCCTTTAGACTCTAGAAATTCCCGGAGTCTGCATTCGACCATTTTTTCAGTAACTTTGGAGCAGACACTAGTCAGTGAAATAGGGTGGTAGTTATTTAGGTTGTTCGCAGGCTTGCCTTTTTTCAGTATTGATAATACTTCGGCTTTTCTCCATTGCTGGGGCACACGTGCATTCCATGTTAGGTTGATTAGTTTTAAGAGAGTCTTTAGTGCTTTCTTGCCAAGATTCTTAATGAAAGGCGGGAAGACCTCGTCTGGTCCAGCAGATTTTCCTTTTTTTAGCGAGTTGATGGCAAGAGAGAGCTCATCTGGGGAAAAGTCCCTGTTGAAGATGAGGAAGTCTTGTTCGGTTTGACAAGAGGAAACTTTAATGTCGGAGATAGATTTCCGCTCATTCGCGTTTACACGGAGTCTGCTTTTTGTAGCGTAATTTTTACTTAATGCCTTAGCAATATCTCTGGAGCTGGTGAGTAGTTTGTCATTCACTTTAATGGGTTGCCAGTGACGAGAAGATTTTTCATTGTTCAAGCTGGATATAAACTTGTGAGCTTTAATCCCATCTTTCCGGAAGTCCAGTTTGGATACGAAGGATCTATAGACAGATCTTTTTGATTGTATAACAGCACGTTTCAGTTTGGCCTGAGCTTTCCTTAACATGATGCAGTGTTCCAAGCTATGGGACTTTTCTGCTCGGCGTCTAGCAGTATTCCGCTCTTTCTTAAGGGCGTCCAGCGATTTACTCCAGAAAGGTGAGTATTTCTTAACTTGTCCTTTTGGAATGCTCTCGTTAGCTGCACGTAGTATGCCTTCCACGATAAGTTTGACTGAGGCGTCAGGGTTATCTTGCACCATGTCTTCAGTGACATACAAATTGGATAGTTCAGAGAACTTGTCCCAGCAGGCTTTCTTGAAATTCCACCGGGTTACTTTATGGAAACGGGGATGTTGACATTTCATTTGAACCCGTAGGTACATTAGACGATGTCCACAACCATCCATGGGGTCTTCCAGGGACAGTTCCGATCTGGAGGTAAGGATTGCATGAACTAGTGCAAGGTCTGGAGTGCTTGTGTGGCCAGCGTAAGATAGGAATGTAGGTGCGGATTGAATTCTAATAATAGCAGAGTGGTCTATAAGGTCTTCTACTGCCTTTCCAGTTGCACTAGTAGATGAGTAGTCCCATCGGGTTGAGTGAGCGTTGAAGTCTCCCAAAATGATGGTGTTGCGGTACTGGCATAGGTTGGCTATTGGTTCCAGGTTTGGTACGTTTCTGGGCGGGTTGTAGAGGCCAATAACTTTGAAGTGGACTCCATTTTTCCAGGCATCGATACATATGGCTTCTAGTTTGTCGTTGTCGTCCATTTCATGGACGATAGTTTCTTTACTTGCAATAGAGTTGTGTACAAATACGATGATGCCAGAGGCAACTTGTCTTGATCTCTAAAACATAGAGCGAAAAGTCGGGTATTTTATAAAAATGTGTGGCTTCGGTAGAAGCGCCAGCTTCGACAATAACAATGATGTCAGCGTCAAATTTTGAAATGTTAGTTTTTAACTCAGAGTGTTTTGCATTGCTCAGTCCACCCGCATTCCAATACAGTATGCGGAGGTGATTGTCCGCGCCCTCATAAGGGCAGGTTGGATTTCTAGTGGCGATCGCATGTGCCATGATGGCGGAGGCTCGAGAAAACGGCGGTCGCTGTAGCAGATTCGGCGTTACCCAGGGTGCACCACTTGGAGGCCTGCTACGTTACACCCCACATGTATTTAACTGTGTGGGACACATTTTGCACTTTAACCACTACTCAGTATAATAAAACTTTTGATTGTTATACTAATTTTATAGTTTGGATTGACCAATTTTTTTTTACATTGTGTACACTTAAAGAATGTGTACTAACAAATTAAAGAATTTATGGGATTAATTAAACCATTTAATTTTGAAAGAATATTGCATTTAAATGAATACAGATGTGTTGTGATTCACAGCCAAGATCTCAGTCGTCATTGTGCTCACATGAAATGTGTTTGTTTGTTTTTGAAGGCATCGTTACCAGAGTATGCTGACACGGAGTGAACGACTTGCTATTATAATGTTTGTTATCATGGGTACCTGTTTGTTTACTGTTTTGTTTTACAGTTTGTATTCAGGTAAGAAATAATCATATACAAGATAATATACATTTCAATTTTAATAGTACTGACAATTGTTTTTTTTTTATTACATGAGAAGAAGTGAGCTCATATATATTGTACCAGCTTTCATTATTATAACATTTTTTGTCAAGCCTTGTTTTTATAGTACATGAAGCTTTGAAGTTGCATTATTTTTCCTAGTTTTGTGACTGTTATTTCCTAGCATTCGTTTCCTAGCATTATCCATAACTGTTTCGTGATTAATACTGTTTTCTAGACAAAAGTATTTTTAACACAAATTATATTACTTCCTTAAGAACCTCTTCCTTAAGAAGCATACCACTGTCATTTAAATGTCCCATCTGAAGCCATACCAGCTGTGTTATAAAGGACAGAATCTTGGACGATGAAATATCTGGTAAGAGTAATTAGAAAAACATGAAGGGATAAGACTATGAAAACAAAGTGTAAGAGAGAACTATTAACAACACAGACTGTTTATAAAATTGAAAAGAAAAGGCAACAATGATATGGATATCTAGTATGAATTGAGCCAGGAAGTTACACTAAAAAAAATATTCTTGGATTTCGTTATCCATGACGTGTCCGTTACTTAACTAAATATAATTAATTCACTACCGACTTGGAACACAAAGTTTTTTACGGGTAAAAACGTAAAAGTTTTACCTTATAGCCTGAACCGGTTTTCGCTTTTAAAAAGCTTCTTCAGATGTTGCCGTTGGGAGCACTGTCCGTCTTGTTCTTGGTGATGGTATCGACTTTTGATGTTGTGTGTGTGGGGTGTGATATGTTCGAATAATGCGTGTGATTTGAATTGTGTCTGTTTGTTTAGAACACACGAAAACAAATAAAAACTACATCCTAAACGAACAGACGCAATTCAAATCACACACATTATTCGAACATATCACACCCCACACACACAACATCGATCTTTTGAAAATCGATTTCGTTCCCAACAACAAGATGGACAGTGCTACCAGTGGCAACCTCTGAAGAAGCTTTTTAAAAGTGAAAACCGGTTCAGGCTATTATTTATGTTATTATATATGTTATATTAGTTCATGTTATAAGGTAAAACTTTTACATTTTTACCCATAAAAAGTTTTGTGTTCTGAGTTGTAGTGAAATAATTATACAGTATTTAAATTATAAAAAAGATTTTAAATATTTTAAGATTTTAATTTCATTTTGTGTAATCAGTATTATATACTAAAAACTTTCGAGGACAGATCATAAACTCAAGCAAACAGTCATAAAACAAAATTGGGAAAAAAAACATTTGCACATAGCTTTATATCTTCTGGTTCTTTCTCTTCGCATTTATCCTTTATGATATTGGGTCCTCTATCCATCTCCTATGTAAGTCTCTGTCTCTGTCTGTCTGTCTGTTCTCTCTCTCTCTCTCTCTCTCTCTCTCTCTCTCTCTCTCTCTCTTCCATGATGTTTCCCTCCTCTATTTGCCAAAATCTCTGACATTATCTTCCCATTGCATTCTTGGGTCAGCATCTGGCTTTCTGATATCCACTTTCACTACAATATTTTTTTAAATATAATTAATTCACTACCGACTCGGAACACAAAGTTTTTTACGGGAAAAAA
This sequence comes from Magicicada septendecula, assembly GCA_034769895.1. NCBI lineage: Eukaryota > Metazoa > Arthropoda > Insecta > Hemiptera > Cicadidae > Magicicada > Magicicada septendecula. The sequence continues at coordinate 393,388,075 of CM068374.1, read as the reverse complement.
CGTAAAAGTTTTACCTTATAGCCTTATGTATTTGTATATTTCCAATTGTTCTAGAGAGTCTAGTTTTCGGCCTTTTGTATGTACAGTAACCCCTCTTTAAGTATTTTATTGAATTATAAATTTTTTTTTTTTTTTTTTTTTGAAGAGGGGCCCACAAGATAATTAAAACTAGGCCAAAAGCCTAGAGAAGCCAAAAATGAGCTGGATCCAGTGAGACAGGACTTGCAATTAAAACTCACAAAATTAACATCCAATAAATTTTTATTACATCCTTCTCCTTTTTTTTTATAACAAAACGTTAAATATTTATCTCCCAACAAAATCAGTGCATTCTCCTTAAAATATTTTTGGTTAACTTTTTGCTTTAAAAATAATTATAAAATTTAAATGAAATTAATATAATGATTTCTTTTACAATTGGGGTTACTTTTCCCCACTTAGCCCTATACCTAACCCCCAGAAATAACACATGAATATACAATACATATAAATGGACATATAAATATATATGTTGTAACACAACAAAATGTTACATAACTTAGACATTCACCAGAAGGGTAAATAAGTGCACTGAAATAATAAAAGTGAATCATTTATAATGAATGTAGCAAAGAAGAGAAGGACCAACAAGGAAGAAAGAAGAGGAAGGATCCCAAGAAGCAGTGACGAATACACTGCATGACACTACAACAAATACTCTGACTGACTCTAACTAATGGACATGCCAAGTTCACAATAAGCTGTCAAACAAGCCAGTCAATGACATGAATGTAAAGTCATGTGTTAATAAAACTAATTGAATAATGATGAAAATAATGTAATATCAGTAACAGCATTCTAGCTGAAAGTAAATGAACCATGACCAGTAAATGACAAAGCCTATGACTAGATTAGCTATGGCCACAATGTGTATTAAAACTAGCATTACAAACCCCGATGTAACATTAGTAAGTAAGAATACTTATAAAAGGAAGCCTTATAGGGATGAGTAACTTCCTTATTATACAAAATGTAACTAGTAACAATTATTAAGGCATAAACAGATGCTAAAAATGTGTCTAGACCATGCCTAAACAAACGTTTGTCAGTAAATTAATAAGGAAAAAGGACTCCTAGTGAACGTAAAATTTACTGAACAATCACTATAACTAAATGTAATATGAAATATCACCACTCAATTGTTAATGAATAACGTTCAATTGAGTAGGCCAAACGAAATGTAATTAGAAAATGAGGATTTTTTACAATAATGTATCACTCTAATTATGTTAAGATTTAATATTGTACAGCAATAAATAGCTCCTAAGTATAATCATAAATGTATTAGTGTTCAAACAAAGACGTTATAAAGGAAACGCAATGTGAAACACTAAATGTCAAAAGATAGGGAATAATCGTATTATGCATCGCTAGCAGACGACAGTGAGAAACCATGTTTCTAAACATTATTTATGAGCATTGTCAAAGAAAACGAGGTTAAAACCAGTGTTAAGCCACATCAAATTAAAGCCCATAAACTAAACTTTAATTTGGTGGTAATAACCTCGTGATCGAAATAATAATAAGTGCATAGTGCGCGTTAGCATCATTTATTGTTAAAAATAAGAAATTATTTCGAGTAATACCAACAACACAAAAAACGGAGCGCAACGTTCGCTCCGGTGACAGTTGGAAAGACAATACGTCATTTGTAACGGTTATCAGAGCCAATCAGAAAAGAGTTTATTAAACGATTTTACCGCCTAAGCGCTATGTAGCGAGGGGGTATATAATCAACAACGAAGAGAATTCGTTACACTTTTTGTCATCACTCGAGCGAGAAGGTCGTCGCTCGTCACCGCAATATTTTTTAATAACTTAACATACTACAACCTTAGTAAACCTTTAAAAATTTCTTCAAGACATTTAATGATACAGCAACGGACTACAAGGAAGTGCTTCGAAAGTAAAGTGAATATTTTAATTTGTGCGTGATTTTAGAACGAGAGAGAGAGTTTTATAATCAGTAATTAACATAGCCCAGATTTAGTCAGAAAAGGGCCGACTCTCCGTTCAAGTGCGTGTGAAGTGTAATTAACCAGTGGTCATTATAATCTGATCACTGGAGAGTTTTTTTAATAAATTTTAATCTATGCGATTAAAAGAAATAAGGTAACACTGTGACAATTTATTTTATTTATCTGCTTGCACTGATCATTATTTACCACAAAATTGTACTGACGCAAGAACAACAAAACTTTCTATCTGATACACCGGATCAAATTTATTTAGCGGATTTATTAATCCAATGTAAGATATTTGTATTAGTACTAAGTGTTAAAAATATATGTTAGTGGATAAGTAAGCGTAACACATGCTAACCTGAAAAATAGTTACGAGTTTTAAAAAGAGGCCAAATTATTAATTATTATTATTAACGTCTCTCAAGGCATAAGATAGTTCTTTATTGTATTTCAAAGAGCCTTCCCGTGAGGTATATTATATAATTAAAAGTTAAATTTGTTAATAGATATAAGAGTTTATTGTTCTAACTGAGCTAGACCGTATTGTAAACGGACAAAGTAACATCAAATTTATATTAACGTATCAATTGTATTTGTAATTGTTGAGTTTATTTTCAAAGGGTAAAATAAACCCCGTTTTGATTCAGCATAAACCTTGATCATATTTATTTCAAATAGTGAATTAATAATTAACATTGAGTACAGGGAGATAACTCTGAGTAGAGACTCTACTATATTAGATTTGAAGTGTAGTGAATGCATCAAGCATTTAAACAAAGTTTAAAGTGAATTTATCAAATCCTAAATTTTATTAATTGGTTTTTCATGGGAATTTTCCTAAAATAAACCCATGTGGCGCCCTTATTGCACACAAGGAGTGATATAACCTTGTTGATAAAGCAAGCTGGTATTAAGCGCATCTTGACAGCTTATTTTTTGGTAAGTGAACTTCAGAACTTCCAGTATCACGAACAGGTACGTGAAAGTGTATATTATTATAAATTATTTGTCCAGACGAGACTTAACGTTACGTACACTAACGACACTTAACCAAGAAGAGGAGTTCCGCTGCAAGATCGACGCTACGGCTACATTCATCCACCGACCAGCGATTAACATATTATTCACTATAATTATCAAACTTTACTAAATAAACAATATTTATCAATTATTACTAGAGATCATTACTGAAAATATTTTAAAGAGAGTTCTTTTCGAGTTGTAACACGAGATTCATTATAATCAAATTTTACTTCACTTTTAAATTAAATCGAATACATTCAATTTTAACACATAGGACCTCGTTTGGTTACAATGTCTACAACTACAACACATACACACGTTCCACATCACAGGACAATTACAACTTTCAACATTAATATCTTGCCACACCTCTTTCACCCCAGAAGGTACATAATTCACAATTCATAAATATTCTTGAACGCAACACCTATTGAAAGATCTTAATACATAATAATCCATATATATGTGTAACACCCGTGCCCCCAGGGCATACTAAATTTCAGGGGTTGGCATAATCCCTGATACTACTATAAGGTGCTCCCACACTGAGCACTTAGACTTGGAGGAAATATAATCATAATTCAGCCAAAATACAAGTGACCATAATAAATTAAAAAGAATTTAAGCGTGATAAATTTTTGTGAAATATTAATAACAGTAATATTTTCGTGAAAGAAATTTAATAACAGTAATGTGCCATGATGCTTTATAACCTTTAAGAATTAATTTGGCCCAAAGGCCGACATGTTCCTAGGCAAGATCGTGCCTAACTAAACCTGTCCCAGGAGCATGTTCAAGTCTGCATGAAAAATCCGCCTATACAGGATTAAACTGGGGACCCGATTGAAACTAACAAAAGAAACTCCTATCCATTATAGGACCCAAACTGAATATAAATATGTGAAATTAATGAATCAATTGAAAACTAAATTTAATCTGTGAAATTACATGATGAATGATAGAATTACTAGCACTAAGGTAACCCTTTTACTGAAAACTAGAAAGAAATTTACATGCCTGAATGGTAATCAGCCACGGATACATGCCAACCTCTGGGCTCACACTTAATATAAATAGTATTACAAAATGTACAAAAGATTCCCCCCCAAGTCTGCGCACTATTCTGTCCCGTTAACCGGGGACCCAATTGAAATGTGTAAAGCTTAAAGTCATTTTAGGGTGTGTCGCTATATGCCCACGAGTTCTAGTAGGTTACATTCACTTGTGTTAAAAGTAATATTGGGTAAGTGTCACCTGATTTATTCCCTGGTGTGGAGTTTGAAGTCCTGGTCCAAAGCATTTTTGTGTTGGTGTGGCCTGTTCCTCGCTGTTCTCCTCCAGCAGATGAAGCTGAGAGCCTTTGATGTTCGGTTGTTCAGGTCATGATTTGGGGCTGGTCCTCGATGTGAAACGAGGGACCCGCAGATCTGTTTTAATTTAGCCTGCCATAGGTGGAAGATGGAACAATTAAAAAAAAACTTCTCTGTCGGAAATCAGACGAGGTGGTTAGTTGGAGCAGCGAAATCAGACAAGAACGGAAACGTTTGTTCTACTCATTCTTCAACTCGCGCTTCGAGGCGTCCGCAAGGGAGCAGCACCAATCAAGCGCCGCTTCGTTACCTTAGGTAGATTCAGCGCTAACCGTTAAACACAGTACGGCAGAACGCGCACCGCTAAATACAGAAACCTATTTTTCTTTAGCGTATTAGCGCCGATTTTATTCAATCGGCACACCCCCACCCCAATAGGGCAACATAGTTGCCCCACACTTAGACAGAGGAGTACCCTGCAGTGTATTCAATGTTTTCTACTAAAACGCAGGTGTTCCTCGGTCTTCCCAGTTGCCTTTGTTCTCAGGAGAGCAGTGGCTCAGAAGGAAGTCGAAAAAACAGAAAGAAGACGTGTAGAATGCGAGTGTGTTGGCACTACACACTGACCTGATCAGGGCCAGCATGCAGCAAGAAAGACAGAAGAAGAAAAGAAGAAAGAGTGTTCGGGTGCACCCTGAGTTCTGACCTCCTGAGGCTTGACCACTTATGCGGGAACTCCGAAGCTACCTCAACAGGGACCCATGCCCTATAATTACACGGGGACTAACCCCCCAAAATCCAATAACACTTTATCCCATGAATCCCTCTTACATCCCACAGGACCAGGGAGAGAACGGGGGAGGTGGTTTCCATGACACCATAATTTGTTTACCCAATGTCTATATCCCTTCCTATAATCTAATACATGTGTGCTCCAAGGACATTGTCCACGTCGTACAACGCCACCGAGGTCCCTACCTGGCCTCATTGGAGCGGTACGACTTACTCTACTTACTCCTATTTTTGATATTTTCTCATCCTTTCCTTTTTCTAATTTTTATGTTTTCTGCTTTTCTAGTTTTTTTTTTTTTAAAGGGGGAAGGTAGGAAATCGGGAGGATGAAAAGGGTAAGGATCCTTAAAGGACAAGGGTGAGGACAGGGTTCCCTCCGAAAATAAGGAGGAGTGGAGAAAACCAAGGCTCGCATAGGCAGGGGCGCAGCCCTGAATATAGACGTACACCACCCGGATTGTGGGGAACATCTACCCGCTACCATACCAGGTTCTTACCTTTTCCCCGGAGCACACACCACCGAAGGATCACCATCCCTACACACATGGAAACCACCAAATCTTACCCCCCACTTCTATTAGTCAGCTTACTCCCTCCGACAGAGCTTCAATTTTGAAACATGTGTAACAATTTCTTTAGAATCGCCCCCCGGTACGCCCAGCCGGGCCGTCACCGGTGACGTGAACCCCAGGATGCGATATGGCCCCGACTAGCAGTAACATAACTTTGCGGCACGTTTGTCCGCGGCTGAGCTGAGTGGGTGGCTCTGGCAATAGACCCAGTCCCCAATTCGGAAGGGGTTAGGAATTCGCCCCTGATTATATCGTCGACGGACCCGCTCGTGCGCTCACAGCAAATTCTTCCGAGCCTCCTTCCACCTCTCTGGAGTTCTATTATCTGGCTCCCGTGGCAGAAGATCTTCGATGTTCCACAAATTGGTCAACGGGAGTGCGGGTGAGAATCCAAACAGGATTTCAAAGGGCACGGCCTGATGACTGTCATGTCGGGCCGTATTAAAAGCTAACTGTAACCACTTCAGATTCTGATCCCAGGTGGTCTGTTGCTCAGCGTGATAAGCAATCAGGGCGGACCGGAGATTCCGATTGAATCTCTCCGCATGGGACGGCTGTGGGTAATAAGGGGGAGTGGTTATGTGTTTGATCCCACTGGCGAAACACATCCACCGGAATTCACCCGAAATGAACTGCGGGCCATTGTCCGAGACAATGATGGTCGGAAGACCGAAATGCTGAAATATATTGTTTTGGAGCGCGTTTATGGTTAAACGAACCGTTGCCTGCCGTAAGGGCAATAGCCAGGCAAACTTTGAAAAAGCGTCCACACAAACAAGCAGGTAAGCATTACCTGACTTGCTACGGGGGAATGGCCCCACGTAGTCGATGAACAACTTCTCCATCGGTCTGCTCGCCACATCAGATGACAACAACCCTAACTTGGTGTTCTGGGCAGGCTTGCTCAAGCCACATAGATGACAGCTCTTAACCCTGGTCGCGATGTCCCTATCCATGCCCTTCAAGATAAAATGTCTCCTAATGCTGGAAATGGTCTTAGAAATTCCCTTGTGGCCTCCTACTGGGGAATTGTGGTAATAACTGAAGACCATGGGCACTAACTTGCTAGGCAGCACGATCTTAGGGGCACGTCCTTTTCTTTCTCTACAACATAGGACTCCCTTGGACAAGAAGTAAGGGGCGTGTACGTTACCCTCCTTTATATTTTGGATGACTGGACCCAGCTCTTCGTCGTTCAACTGATGGGGTAACACATCAGTGAAGGTTAATGGAAAGTCTAGCAGAACGGAACAGGGTTGCTCAGATTGGGCATCACTGGGCTGGGAAAACATGCGGGACAAGGCGTCTGCAACTACATTTTGAGATCCCCTAATGTGTTGCACTTTGAACTTAAAGGATGAGGATCTTCACCACCCATCTACCAATTTTACCCAGTTGCCGGGGATGAGCCAGAAGCCAAGATAGAGCCTGATTGTCGGTCTCGAGCAGGAACTCAGCATGTTGCAGGAAACGCCTGAACTTGTCTAGAGCGTACACAACAGCTAAACACTCTAGCTCATAGACGGATGATTTTCGTTCTTGCTGGGTCAATGTCTGGGAAATAAAAGCCACAGGCTGCCTAGCGTCATCAACAACTTGGGACAGAACTGCCCCGAGCGCAACCGAACTCGCGTCCGTCTGTAGGATAAAGGGTTTCGAAAAGTCGGGCATCCGTAACACCGGTGGGGAGATGATGGCCTCCTTCAAGGTGTGGAAAGCCTTCTGTTGACTCTCGCCCCATGTAAATTTAGCGCCCTTCTTCCTCAGCTCGTTCAAGGGTGCGGCAATCTCAGCGATATTAGGTATGAATCGTCGATAAAAATTGACCATACCTACGAATCTCGCTATTCCTTTCGCATCCCTAGGAGGGGGGAAGTCACGGATGCCCTGTGTCCTCTCGGGGTCGACCGTAATGCCCCGGTGTGAAACCAAATGGCCCAAGAAAGAAATACTCTCCTGGGCAAAACGAACCTTCTCGGGATTGACAGTGAGGCCTGATCTTCTCAACCGACACATCACTTCTCGGAGATGACCCAGATGATCTTCGAATGTCTCACTGTACACCAACAAATCATCTAAGTAATTAAAGACGAACCTGAATTTCACGTCGTGAAAAACGGTATCCAGAAGACGAGTGAGTGTCTGGGCCCCCACAGCCAAACCCATGGGAACCCTTGTGTATTGGTACAAATTCCATGGTACACAAAAGGCCGTTACTCTCTGACCAAAGGAATCTGGTGATAAGCCGCATTGAGATCGATTATGGTGAAATACCTGGCCCCACTGAACCAATCAAAGGCCGAGTGTAAGTCTGGGAGGGGAACAGAATCCACCTCGATATTTGCGTTCAACTTCCGATAGTCGATGACCATACGGAGTTTACCCCCAGGCTTAGGTACCAAAAACGCTGGACTGGCATAGCTAGAATGAGAAGGTTCAATCACCCCTTGTTCTAACAACTCTTGAACCCTCTCTCGCAGAATGGTCATCTTCGGAGGTGCGAATTTGTAAGGGTGCGACCTTACTATCTTAGAGTCTGTAAGACGGATCTTATACTCCAGCAGGTGTGTGAGTCCCAATGTAGGAGTTAACACCTCGGGAAATTCCTCACACAATTGGTCTAAGGCCCTCTGCTGGGATGGAGTGAGATGATCTCGTGCAGAATCGGGACAAGCCACCTCTTGGATACCTGGCTTAGCTCCCTGGTACCCAAGGAACGGAATAAGAGCTCCCCGATTAAACTTGAAATAGCATTGGTGCGCTTGGATGTCCAGCATGAGACCACTTTTCGCGATGAAATCGGCACCAATGATACAATCCACTCCCAGAGCAGGAGAAACAAGAAAAGGCCACACCCAAGAAAACCCATCGATTTTAAATTTAAAGGTAATCACCTGGGAGATGGGCAAGATTTCTCGAGATGCAGTCCAGCATACCACAGACGACAGGTTCGACCCCTTGATCAAGCCCTGCTTCTCAAGGTCCGCGCATACCCGAGATGAGATGATGGATCGGGCTGAACCGGAGTCAACTAGTGCTCTGAGCTGACCCCCTTTTACCTCGAGCGACAGAAAGGGGCATACTGAAAGGTGTTGAGAGGTAGTGGACCGGACCTTGATGTCGAAAGAGTTGGATCCTAGCAATTGCCTGGAGGTAGTTGGAACTTGTAAAGATTTAGTGCGAGGGGAAGACATCCTCCGACATATCTTCCCCTGTCTACTTAGTTTTTTGGGATGGGTCTTGACGATGGAGGTGCTGGACGCGCGCGTCCTTGGGTGCATGATCGAGCCACATGCCCCGGGCCATTACAATTGTAACAGATGATGTCCCCACATCGCTCGCGATTTCGAACTGACTGGGCCTGTCGGGGGGGGGAAGGTTCACTGCGTCCTTCCGCTCTCTGAGGTCTGGGTAGTTCCCCTCTTCTGTCTCCCCTCGCCTCGTCGCTCATCTGAATGGCCTTGAACATCACACACAGCCGGTCCAAGTCCGCAAACCACCGCGGCCGCTCAGCAAATACGAGTCGCAATCTGTCTTCTGAGGAGACGCCGTCAAGAATATTCTGGACAACCTCTTCCTCCGACATGCCCAGTCCCAGTATGCGCATTACCTCTCGAATACTTTGCACGAATTGGGCAAGACTCTCGCCCCTCGCATGCACGCGATAAAAGTGTCTGTGACGTAATTGCTGCATTAGTCTCCCGGGCACAAACGCCTCCAACACCTCCTGGTGGAACTCCGCCACTCCACCTCTACACCTCATTACACCCGCCACCCTCTCAGCCATGGGGCCGCGACAATAAGGATAAACGAGCTCGAGGACGGTACAATCCGACATACCCGGGAAATCGACCAATTAAAAAATTATTTTAAAAAACGGCAATAAGTTGTCCATATCCAGCCCATCCACGACCGGTAATTGCTGGATGATTTGAGACAGTGGGTTGGGCAGCTTGTGATATGACGCCGCCACCAAACCGGAGAAAACCGGGGTACTTGCGGCAGGCTCAGTTGCTCTATAAGATGACTCTACAGCCGAGACCACGGACTCAGCAACTGGAGCCGGCGTAGGTGGTCTACCCGGTTGAGCCCCCTGCAGGGTCGAGGTGATCTGCTGGATCAGACCTTTTACATCATGGGCCGGCTCAAGACCGCCCCATTGTTGGTCAAGATTCTGCAGCCTGAGTTTTACATGCTGCAGGCGTTGCCGGATTCGCCGGACGCCGATGGAGCACCCCGGTCCCCCTCCAAATTGTCTACACACCGAGCTAATTCCTGCAGCTCCTCCCACTTCTCATTGCATTTTTCGAATTCACTCTCTTTGTCAGCAATGGCGACCGTCGAGAGCGCTTCGCCCGCGGACATCGCTTCTCTGAGCTGCCGTCGCAATACAATTACCGTCCCTTTCGGGTCTCTCCCCCGGGCTCGTAACTCGAACTCGATTTCATCACGCAGAAACAACTCTGGATTTAGGACGCTCATCCTCGAGCTTCGCGGTCGGCACACGAAAACACAACACCCTACAAAAATTGACAATAAAGATCACAGGAATACTTGAGTACTGTCCTTCCTTCAAGCAGACTGCGGGTCCCCCTACCGTTGCGAGAACCCAGCCCACTTACCTGAACTAGCTCTATACAACACTACACACGAAGGAACGCAACACACACACTAATACACGACATGACAAAATTACCGACCAACGAACAACAACAAATTCTTATAAATATTTGCAATAACTTCGGCTCCCGTATCTCGGAGGAGACCGACTACCGATCAGGCCATACCGCATAACTAAAAACGCCTTCCCTATTATTGGCAAGGTAATACGCGAAAACCCTTTCTCCACCTCGGCCCAGATCTGCGATATTTCGAGTTTCCAAGGAATTTCCCCCCTAAAATTTCACACCCCGTGGCGACCTCCAGTTCAACAATACCAACAGGCGGGCAATGATATACACATATAATTAACAAAACCTTAAACATAACAAGACATAGGTACTTATAGATATAGGGACTTCTAGTCCCAAAACCCCAACCAAGGGGTTATTCCAAGTCCGATTCGAACCCCAAAATGTTTCCTGAGTTTGCAAGCCCCGTCACACCCAAAGGACCCAAGGGTTGACGCTAATCTCAACCACGCTCTGCTACCAAATGTAACCCCTCTTTAAGTATTTTATTGACTTATAAAATTTTTTTTTTTTTTTTGAAGAGGGGCCACAAGATAATTAAAACTAGGCCAAAAGCCTAGAGAAGCCAAAAATGCGCTGGATCCAGTGAGACGGGACTTGCAATTAAAACTCACAAAATTAACAACCAATAAATTTTTATTACATCCTTCTCCTTTTTTTTATAACAAAACGTTAAATATTTATCTCCCAACAAAATCAGTGCATTCTCCTTAAAATATTTTTGGTTAACTTTTTGCTTTAAAAATAATTATAAAATTTAAATGAAATTAATATAATGATTTCTTTTACAATTGGGGTTACTTTTCCCCACTTAGCCCTATACCTAACCCCCAGAAATAACACATGAATATACAATACATATAAATGGACATATAAATATATATGTCTACAACTACAACACATACACACGTTCCACATCACAGGACAATTACAACTTTCAACATTAATATCTTGCCACACCTCTTTCACCCCAGAAGGTACATAATTCACAATTCATAAATATTCTTGAACGCAACACCTATTGAAAGATCTTAATACATAATAATCCATATATATGTGTAACACCCGTGCCCCCAGGGCATACTAAATTTCAGGGGTTGGCATAATGCCTGATACTACTATAAGGTGCTCCCACACTGAGCACTTAGACTTGGAGGAAATATAATCATAATTCAGCCAAAATACAAGTGACCATAATAAATTAAAAAGAATTTAAGCGTGATAAATTTTTGTGAAATATTAATAACAGTAATATTTTCGTGAAAGAAATTTAATAACAGTAATGTGCCATGATGCTTTATAACCTTTAAGAATTAATTTGGCCCAAAGGCCGACATGTTCCTAGGCAAGATCGTGCCTAACTAAACCTGTCCCAGGAGCATGTTCAAGTCTGCATGAAAAATCCGCCTATACAGGATTAAACTGGGGACCCGATTGAAACTAACAAAAGAAACTCCTATCCATTATAGGACCCAAACTGAATATAAATATGTGAAATTAATGAATCAATTGAAAACTAAATTTAATCTGTGAAATTACATGATGAATGATAGAATTACTAGCACTAAGGTAACCCTTTTACTGAAAACTAGAAAGAAATTTACATGCCTGAATGGTAATCAGCCACGGATACATGCCAACCTCTGGGCTCACACTTAATATAAATAGTATTACAAAATGTACAAAAGATTCCCCCCCTAGTCCGCGCACTATTCTGTCCCGTTAACCGGGGGGACCCAATTGAAATGTGTAAAGCTTAAAGTCATTTTAGGGTGTGTCGCTATATGCCCACGAGTTCTAGTAGGTTACATTCACTTGTGTTAAAAGTAATATTGGGTAGGTGTCACCTGATTTATTCCCTGGTGTGGAGTTTGAAGTCCTGGTCCAAAGCATTTTTGTGTTGGTGTGGCCTGTTCCTCGCTGTTCTCCTCCGGCAGATGAAGCTGAGAGCCTTTGATGTTCGGTTGTTCATGTCATGATTTGGGGCTGGTCCTCGACGTGAAGCGAGGGACCCGCAGATCTGTTTTAATTTAGCCTGCCATAGGTGGAAGATGGAACAATTCAAAAAAAATTCTCTGTCGAAGATCAGACGAGGTGGTTAGTTGGAGCAGCAAAATCAGACAAGAACGGAAACGTTTGTTCTACTCATTTTTCAACTCGCGCTTCGAGGCGTCCGCAAGGGAGCAGCACCAATCAAGCGCCGCTTCGTTACCTTAGGTAGATTCAGCGCTAACCGTTAAACACAGTATGGCAGAACGCGCACCGCTAAATACAGAAACCTATTTTTCTTTAGCGTATTAGCGCCGATTTTATTCAATCGGCACAGTACGTGTAGAATGTTCATGTTATTGTATGTGTATTTTTGTATGTGTGGTTTGCTTCAATGAGGTGGTTTGCAAAGGTGGATTCTGTAGTGGAGTGGAGTGCCTTTGTGTGTTCAATGTATTGTGACAGTACAACTATTTACAGTACTGTGCATTGCCAAAATAATTTAAATAAATAATAAAAATAAATAAATATTGATTTATAAACATGACTCAGATTGCAAGCTGGATTGTTAAAATATAGGGAATGCACCGTTCAGGCACGTACACGCATATCTTGCCCACCTGTGACTAGCGTTGTGTACATGTATATTTTGTTTGTGTGTGTGAAGCCTCTCCGTTCCTGAACAGTAACCATTCCTTTTCAAATATTGGTACATTTTGTTTTATTTTATTTATAAGAAAAATATGTACGATACTGTAAAACAAAAGACACCAGATGGTGTAGAAAATAAAGGTGAAAAAAGGGTTAAAAGACCATGACAAAGTGATGGAAAGTGCAATTACTATAAGTAAAAAAGTGAATAGCTCTTTTTATAATTACAATAAAGAAGTGTAATTTACGTATAGTAAACATATAAAAATTAGCAATCAATTGAGCATCGTGTAGCGTGAAACAGACTTCGTAATTCGCGAAGATAGGCGAAATTAGTGAGTTGAACCAGAGTGGGGTTAAATATGGTTCGAAGATGAAAATTGTTCAGACTTGAGCTTTTGCACGACCTGGCTATAAATACCAGGTCGCGCTAATAAAGTTCCTTCTTCTATATTCAACCATTGCCGTAGGAGGCTATGTCAGTCAACTACGCGATCGTAAATCTACAGTAAGCGTCACCTGACGACTTGTGAGGCAGAACAGAGGTTTGATGGACACACCTACAACCCATGATGTGAGCAGAGCCAACAACAACTAAGAAAGACAAGCAGTGGAAGCCTGGAAGAGGACCAGAGGACGCGAGGACATGAAAGACTGGAGCAAGGATGGGAAGAGGATCCAAGGATATGAAGGACGGGACCTGAGGACCGGAAGAGGACACACTAAAGTTCCCACATGAAACGAGGTGATAACAAACCATAATAATAAATAGATAATTGAAAGACAATATTGTAACTAGAATGAAAGACATTCCAACTGTTGCTAACAGAATTTAAATTGTACATATAATGTAAAGTATTATTATAATTTAGAATAATGTCTCATGTTGAGAAAAATATTGGAGCAACGTAAATGCTATGAGAGAGCAAGGCTTGATTTTTAAATTGAAGTAAAGTAGAATAATTAGTAGAGTCCTTAATTGCTAAAAGAATAATGCATATGCTATAAATTTAAAAGAGAATTAAAGCCGAGTAAAAAATTAAAGAAATAATTGAAACAAAAGTAAATTCATTGTGAATTGATAAGCAACTGCAAAAGATGGCCACACTAAATGAGTAAGCCGAGAGCAGAAATAGATAATTAAGAGTAGATAATAAGATTTGTGTATAAACTGTTTAGACATAAATTGTTCACACAAATCACATACGTAATATCGCACAAGCGAGGAATATGATTATTTTTTTTTGTATTGCTGGAATAAGTAAAGAGGTTGTTAATTAAATAATGTAAACATTTAAAAACTTTATAACATTGTCTTGTTATTACAATTACACCCAAAACAAACAACTAAAAGTTGTTATGTTATATAACTTTTCTCTCCAAAAGATTGGGGCTTCCCAAATTAAATAAATTTAGGGTAGTTACGTTACAGTATCTTTGTTTGAAGCTACATCCTGTCTGGCCTATGTAGAATTTGTTGCAATCTTATTAAAGTACTTTTCTCTTTTACTATTATTAAATAATACAACAATCAGAAGATTCCAGTAATATTACGAGGGCTGCCTTTTAAGTCTTTACAGATGACCACTAGATGGTGCTAGTGAGATGTGACATTATCATTGTTGAAAATTTTGTCATATGTTATTTGTAAAACAATTGCAGCTCAGATATTGGCCGAGTAGTTTGTTTACAGTGAGCATTTAAAACAAAAGTGTTTGTGAAAAAATGGAAATTTCATGTGAAGGTTTTCGTTGAATGATTTTTTACGATTTTAATAAAGGCCTAACTCAACAACAATGCCTCGAATCACTTCGTACAACTTTTGGTAATCAATCACCATCAGAAAAGACTGTTTACAATTGGTTTGCGGAATTTCGCTGTGGTCGTACTTCAGTCAGCGATGAATTTCGTGAAGGTCGACCTAAATCGGTTGTTGTTCCAAAAACATCGATGCTGTGCACAACATGATTAAAGGAGATCGGCATGTGACTTACCGTGAGATAGAGGCATCCTTAGGCATATCGAAGACTGCAGTACATTCGATTTTACATGAACATTTAGCTGTTAAAAAGATCTGTTACCGATGGATTCCGCATAATTTGACCGAAACTCAAAAACAGGCTCGTGTCAATTGGTGTAAGGAAATGATCCAAAAATTCGACCGAGGAAATGCAAAATCCGTATACAACATCGTAGCAGGAGACGAAACTTGGATATATTCGTACGAGCCGGAAACTAAGCAACAGTCAACTGTTTGGGTGTTCCAAGATGAACTGAAGCCAACAAAAGTGGTTCGTTTACGAAGCACTTCCAAGAAAATGATCGCTTGTTTCTTTGCTTACACTGGACATGTCGCGACCATTGCTTTAGAGGATCGAAGAACAGTTAATGCTGAATGGTATACAACAATTTGTTTGCCACAAGTCATCGTTGAAATCAGGAAACACAACCGAAAACGTCGCATCATTCTTCATCACGACAATGGCAGCTCTCACACAGCACGCCAAACAATTGATTATTTGAAGGAGAAAAACATCGAATTAATATCTCATTGCCCGTATTCACCTGATTTATCGCCAAACGACTTCTTTTTGTTCCCGAATGTCAAACAAAAAATGCGTGGACAGCGATTTTCATCACCTCAAGAAGCTGTTGAATCCTTCCAAAACCATATTTCTGAGGTACCAACATCAGAGTGGAAAAAATGTTTCGAGACTTGGTTCGAACGCATGCAAAAGTGTGTAAATCTCAAAGGCAAATATTTTTAGAAACAATAAAATGATTTGTATCAAAAAATGTTTTTACTTTCATTGTCTTTGTAAAAACTTAAAAGGTAGCCCTAATATAATTATACTTACTGCTCACTGCTGCCAGAATTTTACCTACCGTCATAATCCCTTTATAAAACTTACCTTATTAAACTACCCGGGTCACCACGATATTTTGAGGTTGAGTATCGAAACCTTTACACTCTTGCCCTTATAAAAAAATTAACACACTCCCGCTATCTGACCACCCTTAAAACTCAGAAAATCCCATAGAACGTTAGACGAGGTTTTCAGCACAAAATAGGAAATGGTTATGGCGTAATAACTTACTCTAACACATGGTTATATATTAAACAAAATCTAAATTTATTTTAAGACAAAACTGAATTTACGCATTAATAAAATAAACATTTCTAACCTATGACAACTTATTATGAACCAGTACGTAATTTCGAATTATATCTGTTCCCTTAGAGATCGCATTCATAAAATGTTTTAATTTAGAACTATTAACTTGTATTTAAGCTTGGATTAGAATGGTTCTGGTTTCTGTTAATAAAAATTTTCAGTATATATTACCCATTCACTGCGGGTTCCTGTGGTTAGTCGTACACTCGTGTCGTTCTGCCGCACTCACGTAACTGTTTGTATTGAATTTAGTATGTCTTTTTAATGTTCACTCATTACTTTGGTTAATACGTTATGTACATTGTAATATACATTATTCTAGTCGTCCGACTTTCTTTCGCTCGTACACTGTCTATTACTACTGCTATTAAACGGTATTTTAATACTGCTACAATGTTCACACTTTGCGGGATAGGCCGATTATAATGATTTCATTATAATTATTTCACTATATTACTTCCTTCAATTTTCAGTTTCTATAAATATATGAGTCTGTTCGTTTTGATCAATTTGTTACAATTCAAAGCAAAATTTAAATCAAAATTAGTTTGACTTCATTAATTAAAATTCACATTTGTAAATTGGCTTCATTTCAATTCAAACCAAAACAATTTCTTTAATTACATTATTTAAAATACTTTTAATTTAAATACACAATGCAAAATAAAATTCATTATTACCTCTTGTTCCTTAGTTAGCAAAATAAAATGTTATTATTTATTATTATACCCTTCATTCTTATTACAAACATGTGTTACACATAAGCTATAATATACATTACAACAAGATAATCTTGACACAATACATTTAACATTAACACATTTATTTACAAATCTTCGTCATAATTTTATTATTTACCACACTTCGTTACCTAAATAAGCAAAGTAGTTACCGTTACTCACATAATTAAATGTTCATTCAGTATTTCTCTAACCCCCGTCGTCGAAAATTAATCTTTTCTGCACATAACATTGTTCAATTTCATTTATACACATCATATGGCTATCATTTGTGTAATAACCTTAAAAATTCATTTTTTCCGATATACCATCATAATAATTTTTAGGGTTACCCCCCATTATTACTTTATCATGAGCCAAGTCTGCATTAGTATTTTTTGTCAAGTCTCCGTCAGTATTTATTGTTACACCCAGGTGAGTTACCTCATTATCACACTTATCAGCTACTACAAGGACACTAACTCTTCCAACAGGTACATATTTATCATTATTGTTGATATTATAATCTTCTAGTACTGCACAAGGTAAGTCTCCATTGTTTATAATATAATCATTTCTTTCAATATTTATTCCCCCTACAAACCCTTCATAATTTCTGCTTAATCTGAACAACTCTATCACTCTGTCCCGCTCTTCATAATCACTCTCCCAATCCAATCTCACATTCTCACTCCACACAGAGAGCAAAACCATTTTACTATGACACCATCTGGCTTTACCAGATACACACAAAAAACTTCTTTGGCCGTTTGCCGACCCATTGTCGCCCAAATGTCCTAGTGAGGATCTCTTATCCCCGTAAACAACTTGTGAAAACTCTGTTTCACATTTAACCCCATAAAAATTTGCCCCCTGTTCACCCTTTAAATTATCTCTCCATTCTTTCTCCAACCATCAATACTAATCATTACTCCGTTACTAACACCAACTAACTTTCTACTCTCATTATCACTATTACTAATACACAATATATCACCAATATTTTTAAAGAAAAATATCTCACTCAAGTTAACATCATCACAACTAACATTATTACTCACCATATTTGTGGCCACCAGTTTTATATTTAAACTAACCTCTTCCCGAATGTTACTCGTATTGATCTCACTTACCTCGTTTTTTATCTCCCCTGTGCTTAAACTAGCACTATTTTTTGTAACAGTATCATCATTTTTATCTCCACTATCAAAACTACTCACCTGGTTTAGGTCCTTTTCTTTTAATTTGTCCGCATTATTTATATTCTCACTATGCTTACCTGTGTCTTCACTGTATAAGGGAAGCAGAAAACCCTTTCCTGTTGGTCAGTGGCGGCTCGTCCATAAGGTTCAGTGATTCAGTGAACCCCCATAAATAATTTAAATATGTTTAAGGATTTGTTGAGATAATGGTTTCATATTCAAATAACAAGATTTGCGGGATTAAGCTTGTTGACTGAACAGTAATGGATTTGTGTAATTGGCGAATTGCTCGCTACTATTGCTTGGAGGTGCAAAACAGCTCTCAGCACCTCCTAGATGCAAAATTACATTCAGTCGTTAATCCTGAGTCTTAGCAATAGAGATGAATAGTTCTGATGAGGGCCGAACTGCACTGACCAGGAATTTTAACATTTTCATAATACTCCATTTGTCATTATTATGGTTTTTATATGATTTGTATGTTTACCATCAATTTTGTGTCAGATTTCTCTATTTCATTTAAAATGCAATGAAAATGTGTGCAGTAAAGTCTTAAAATAAAATAAAATAATGAAGTAATTGTATTCTGAAAATAAAATGTGTTCAATGTAGTCATTAAATAGTTGTATTAATATTATTTTGAATGATCATCACTTCTTTCACAGCACTTTAACAATTAATAATTAAATGCATTTTCACTCGTGAAAAAACTTACTTTTTGTTATATCCTCATACGCACGTTTCGGAGTAGTTTGCTCCTTCATCAGTGAGGTATAAATGCAGAAATCGTCAAGGCATTGGTAATCTGTAACGGTTTTGGGGGGATTGGTTGTGTGTGGGAGTGTGTGTAGATGGAAGGGGGTTGGCGCGAGATTCTGAATTGTGTCCGTGTCGGTTGTGTATTATTATGTCGAATAGTGTGTTGGATGGTTCTGACACAATTCAGAATCTCGCACCAACCCCCTTCCATCTACACACACCCCCACACACAACCAATCCCCAAAAAACCGTTACAGATTACCAACGCCTTGACGCTTTCTGCATTTATACCTCACTGATGAAGGAGCAAACTACTCCGAAACGTGCGTATGAGGATATAACAAAAAGTAAGTTTTTTCACAAGTGAAAGTGCATTTAATTATTAATTGTATTAAGTTAAACTGATCGAAGCGTGTATAACCTTCAAAGTGTTTGCTGGTATTTTTGTGTGTTAAGTGTTCAGGTATTTCTTACTTTTGTGTTCAGTTCATTGATTTGGTAAAATGAATAGTGTTCAATCTATTTTAAAAACAAATTTTCCCCCCCTCTCTCTCTCTCTCTCTCTCTCTCTCTCTCTCTCTCTCTCTATTAAAGATAAATGCAAAATTAAGGCATTCCCGTTAATGCCGCTTGGTAGGCCACTTCCCATTTTAAATACTAAACAGAAAAATTTAACTATCCTTTTATTTTATTTTATCCTTTATGTTTAGAATAATTTACAAACAGCATAAACACAACTTAATATTAGGCCTACTAAAATTATCAATAGTTATGTCTTCATGTCGAGACCCACCTCGTGTCTTATTTGGAATGGGAAAATTGCTCTTATCTTAGTAGAAACCTTCAGACATTGAACCCCCAACTGTCAGAACCACGAGCCACCACTGCTGTTGGTAGAAATTTTTGTTTTGCTAAGGAACTAACATTATAGTCCTTGCTTCCTTTATTGATTTGTAAATTAGGGGTAGTAGTGGTCCTCATGTCCAGTGACTTTTTTATAGGAAATATTCTTCTTCTTCAATGTACCCCAAACAGGCAATAACATAATTATTCATTCAAATCTGTAGTCAGTTAATATGACACTATACACAATCGCTTAAGGAACAGCATACGACTTCTAACAGAATGTTCTCTGATCAACAAAGAATCAAATGACTTATATCTATTGCATTCACTGTTGTGTTTGTATAGGCATTATGTTTATTTATCATGACTTCAGCTGCTGTAATGGCCTCAATTATGGTAGTATTTGTATGACTGATCTCACAGAAAAAATTCTAAGAGAAATAATGTGTACTAACCCATTAGTACATTTACTGTAATGACAAATGTACATCACCGTACTGAACTTAATTCCATAAAGGAACTGCAACACTATTCATGTTACAATTCCAGTATTGTACTGACACCAGCTGGCTGTTCTTCAAATCATGAATGTCACTGGTGCCAACTGACATGACAGTCAAGCACTCTTTCAAATAATTATAAGTATAATACTACTGACTCGGAACACTATTCGAGTAGTAGTGTTCCAAGTCAGTAGTATTATACTTATAATTAGTTAATCAACGGACATGTCAGTGTATATGAGTACTATAGTGTTCCAAGTCAGTAGTATTATACTTATAATTAGTTAATCAACGGACATGTCATGGACAACAAAATCCAAGAACTCTTTCACATGTTTAGTACATATCTAATGTTTCATTTGATTCTCCAACTGGTCCACATTTAGGCAATTTACACAATCTGCTGTTGTACAGATTGACAAAATTTGAGGTGTAATAAAAATTTCAATATAAAAAAATTCAAGTCTGCTATAATTTGAATGCTTCAATGTAGTAATGCATAAGAATAATACTCAGTTTATGAAGAATCTAGAGATACTAAGGAAAAGAGAGATGGTTTAAATGATAACATATATTAACAAATTTAATTCTTGGATTTTGTTGTGCATTATGTGGATGATATTATCAAGAACTAATATTGTAACGTATGATCTCTTCTATCTGAATTTTTGATGGCATTCCACTTTTCCAAACGAACGGTTTTCAATCTTTTTAACAATTAATTCATATCTTGTTAGGTGGTTACTGTTAGTAACCAATAATTTTTATATCATTTTTTTATTGGTGCATCTATATACTTTTGTGTATATAGGCTGTTTTTAATTATTATAAATTTATTTCTTATTTATAGAAAAATAATCCTTTCTAACTTTGGTTTATTATCCAATTTGATTTATATAAGGTTTTTCCTTTTATTTCCACTTAACTTTAGATATAGGTCTTTAATATTTTTATTTCCTTTAATTGTATTTATTTATTATTTATTAATTTCTTATAGTATCCTTACACTAAACTATTTTCTTCTGCCATTTTACTCATACAGTATTATTTTATTTTTATTATTATTTTATATTTAACCCTGGGTTATCTTATATTCAAACACAATTATTCTTATTAAATATAAAATTAGACCTAGGTACAAAATCTTTGTGGTCTACACAATACACATTATACAATATTCAAACAAAACCATAATTGGTCAGTAGCAATATAGTCTACTATTATAATCAATTGTTTCTCTATCTACAGCATAAGTCTGTGAGATGCTTCTTTTAAAACCACTTATTTTCTCACTGGATACACTATAACTCACTTTGTACTCTTTACATCACTTAATTATAGTTTATAATGTTTTGTGATACAAAGTAATCTAGAGCTAGGTATATTATACCCATTTCTGACCTTTATAGTGGGGTGATTAAGTTATCATTTTTGGGACTGGGTTATGTAACGTTACAATATGTATATATTAGGAATTGTGTGGATTGGTTCTTAACAAATTTATAAATTAATTTTGATGTTGAAAATGTGTTTTCAAGTATATTTAAAAAAATATTATTTAATAGTATATGGTATAATATTTAAGTAATGTGTTGTAAGTAGTGGGCAAAATATAATTGGAAATTGTACATTTTTGCTTAATTTTGTGCATGTATGTCTTATTTTGTAGACACAAATGTTGATGTGGATTATATGGTTTCTAGTTTTGTATCAAAAGAAGTTACAGTAGCTTTACAAAGTGCAGTGGTGACAATACTGGGTGCATTTGTCATACAACTTTGTTTTAGGTGAGTATCTAGCTGTTTTTATCCAGCCAGTCATTTGTCTCTCTGAACCATAGAATTAAGCTAATCTTAACAAAAACACGAACTGAGAGTTAAGCCAATGATGTCTGTAAATTTCTCTTTGTAAATCCATTTCACTGAACTGGACAGGTATTACCTTGTATACTACACAAACTCTTAACTGTTTAAATCCTCTTGAGTCTTCTAACTGGTTACTTACTGTCTGGAAGTGATTTCTGTTCACTTTTTGCATGGAGTTTTAAATTTCTTTGTCACTCCAATAGTTTGTTTTCAGCTGGTATTTGACTTCTATTCAACAACCAGTACTGTATTTAGTACCAGGTTCAATGGGTTTTGTATGGATCGGTCCTCCCATTTGAGTTTAACATTCAAATACTGTCTAGATGTATACACAATAAAATCAACAATTTTTTTCATATACCAGACACTTACCTCTGCTGGAACAACACATTCATGCATTAGGTAACAACACTTCTAGGTACATCTAACATCAGTCATGTAGATTGCTATTCATTATTCTGTATTAATCAGAAATTCAAATTTCTTAATTATATAAGTAATAAACACGTATGAGAAATGTTGTTGTTTTATCTAAGTAACAAAATATTTAAATCCACAACTTCAAATGGCTGCTGTAAGTGCTTTTGTGTGTTACCCCATTTCCATTGTAATGGTACGTTATGTAACGAATTCTATTTTTAGCCTGTGAATCACACAAAAAGCATTTTGTTGACAAAGATGAAGTAAATCATTGTTTGGGAGCGGTCAATGGCCAGGCATGGTCGGAACGCAAAAAAGGTCGGAATATCAGAAGAATACAAAATGTTTATTATTTCATTAAATGAGACAGTCTAAAATAAAATAAAACTTATACAGTAGGCTACCAGGCTATATGATTGGTTATGTACAATAAATGATAATATGTATGTATGTATACACAGTATTAAAAGCGTAAAAAAATATTTGTAAACACTAAAACTGTCACCAATTACGTACTATGTACACCAATTCACACAGGACGAGTAATTAGCACGCACTAGTAAGCGCGCTTACACTGAAAAAAAGTCTAAATGAATTGGCTCTATCTATTGCGAGAGCGCCCGCAATTCTAGATATGGAGTTCCACGAATTTGATGTTATGAACAGTGTTGGCTCGGTTTTCGATTTGCCAGAGCTCGAACTTCAGGACCACAGAGATGTAGACATAACAACAGCTCAACACTCTTCATACCCAACACAGTTTAGCCACCAAGTGTAGTACCCTACTTTTATTTTCATGTTTATCACGGCGACTTGACATTATTATGACCTGGTGTAGGCTAGACATTACAGTATCTGTTTATTCAGGTGCAGTCATGTAGTGCGATTCTGTCAGCTTGAGACTAAACTATAACGATTAGTCACTCTTATTTGAATAGCAGTATGGTACAATAAGTGGATACTGCAAAATGCTTATTACATCATTGTGTATGGGTGGTCATAATTATTGTTTGTGACAGGAGGAAGGAACTATAATTTTTGACAAGACCTCTTATAAACTTTTATTGAAACCAATTATAATTGTGGTTGCAATGAAACACCAGATTTGACGTCATATTGTATGCAAAAACAAAACTCTAGAAATGCGACATAGCACAGAAACGAGAGTAGGAAAAAATTCGGAAGATTTACACCAAATTTCGTATTTTCTGGAACATTAAAAAAAATCGGAAGGTCTTCCAAAATTTCGGAAGACCTGGCAACACTGCGCACTAGACACTAGATGCCGGCTCACTGAGGCAGCAAAACAACTGACAAGTATGTAAACAAGCTGGTGAGTCATCAACAAGTCGGTGCCTGAGCCGCGGTCGGACCAACTGGAGCGTCGGACCAGCCGGAGGTCGGACTAGAGAGGTTTTACTGTATATTTATTTTAAACATTAAAAAAAAAGATACAATGTGTTTTAGTAGAATAAAGTCAGATTTCTCATTATAATGTGTTAGCTTAGTTAATTACGCACTCTACCCGAAACCTATTCTCTGTGTCAGTAAGTTCGCCTAAACGGCCCTGGAATTTTTTCTGCAAGGGAGTTTTTGTTTATTCATCAAAATTGTTTTCTTCGGGAAAGTGAAATGGTTTCCACATTTCCTCCAAAAAATGTGGTGGGGACCTTGGGACTTTGGGAATCTTCTGGCTGTTTGAAGGTAAGTCGAAAATAATAATAGTAATAATCGGGGCTTAGTCATTTCTTCTTTTTTTTTAACAGTTACAAGTGGCGACCCTGCCAGGATTCGAACCTGGAATCTTCTCATTGAACCCCAATGAGAGGTTTCATGTCTAAAAACATAAAAACTCTCACCATGTCAAACTAACTGTCAAGTCAAAAGTGATCAGTGTATACAGTGACATGTGACATAGTGGATACCAGTTGTTATTACTGGGAAGTAATAGAGTAACGAGTGTTTCAAAACAAAGAAAAGTGAATATTGATGAAACAGTAATGGTGAGGATTATAGCTTATGGATATGACTCTAAAGCACGATAGGTTGCTAGGTGCATGAAAATCAAAATGCATTTTTCAGCCCCCAGACTGATCAGCCTGTCACAATGAGTACCTGGGATAAAATCACTTCACCCCAGTGGCGAATATAGAATATATTTTGGGGGGGGCCAAGATTAATGTAAGGTTAGGTTAAGTAATTTTAAGTAGACACCCCATGATACTTTATATCAGTTTTGCTGCTCATATTCAGAGGGTAATTTGCGCTGAATGCCCCTTTTACTTTACCGAGATCACGCTTCTTTATTGTTGACATTAAATCATAAAAAATATATCTATTTTTAAACAAACCAAATGATGAAAAGATCTGTTACTATATTTCAAACATTGGTCAAGATTTTAACAATGTCTCATCTGTAAACACTTATCCGAACTAAAAGAGTGAAATACGCGATTGTGATTATCGTGTTTGGAGGGGTTCTAGCTATAAATATTGTTTTGTTCTGTCATATATGTATAAATTGCCAAGACCCCTATTTTTTCTTTTTGTGTATACACGCATATGTGTGTTTTATCAACTATCATTCAAAAGACTGTTTTGAGTATTGTTTTGGAGAGACCTTAAAAGAAGGTTTAATAAAGTGACTGTTTGACAATGCAACAAAATTTGTTTTATTAATCGTTTATCCAACTGACAATAAAAAGAATACATAAAAAGGAACTCCACTTTTTATATAGACCAATGGTTACGAAACAAAATCCAGGTTTCTTGGTACACTTGCAAACTTATCAAGAACTTCATCGTCACTAACTATAATGTCTCTGTGAATAGAAAGTAAAGCAAGCCCGTTAAGCCTACTTTCAGATGTGCTGTTCCTTAGGTAAGTCTTCAGTCTTTTCAGGCTGGAGAAAGTTCTCTCTATGGTTGCGACAGAAACAGGAAGAATTGCGAGTAATTTCAGAAGGGTATAAATGTTGGGGAAGAAAGTCTTGTCACATTTTTCTAGAGAACTTATAACCGTTTTTGGAAGATTTGAAGGATTTTCCTGACTCCACTTTTCTTTCCACAACATAAACTCACTTTGCACAATCTCTTTATGTGACAAATCTTCTTCGTAGAAACCAAAAGCAGCCTCCAATGAACCGAAATCTGTTATGATACACAATTGTGGAAGGATAAGGATGCAACTGTTTCCTTGTGAGATTCAAAGCGTTCTTTCAGTGAGTTACAAAAATCGTCCAGGTATGGCACATAAACAGCTCGTCGATAGTATTCTTCTTCTGTGGGGTAAGGGACGTTGCTACGTGCTGTTTGAAGGCGGCAAATTCTTGGAATCTCTTCCTTAATGTCAAGTTTGGCAGCGAATGACTTTACTTGATTATACAAGGCTTTAAATGAGTCATCAGCGTTTGCCCTCTCCTTCGACAGAAGGTGTAAGACACTCGTAACGTTAGTCAAGGCCTGTGGAAGATCTATATTTTTGTTTTGAAGCTGCTCAGATAAGTTATGCGTGGTTGATAGCATCCGGCTCAAAACAAAAAGATTAATAAGAAATGCAAATTGACTAATAGCACTACTTAGAGTGTGAGCCTTAGAAGCTGAGTCACTTAATTCCTCTTCTTCTATTTTGCAAAGGGAGAGAAAGATAGGTTCCAAAATGTCTTTAAATAAAATTACTGAGTCGTGCCTTTCTACCCATCAGGTTTCGCACAGTGAAATAAGTTTCTTTTTCTTTTGTTCTGGACAACATTCAGAAATCATTGATTTCAATATTTCTGTTCTTTTGGCTGACATATGAAAGAATCCACAGACTTCTTTTATGACACCCATACAGTTTCTTATAGAAGGTATTCTGCTCGCATCTGACAAACACAAATTTAGAGTGTATGAAGAACAATGTGTATACAGGGCCAATGGTAGCTTTTCTCTGATGGAAGCTTGTACTCCTCTGAATTGCCCACTCATCGTGGCAGCGCCATCATACCCTTGACCTCTCATTTTGTTTAGATCAAGCCCTAATGTTGGCAAGGTCTCCAATATTGTGTTAGCCAAACCTGCTCCAGTGACGTCATAAACGGGGACGAATGTCAGAAAATCTCTGATTTTGAAAGTTTGGTACTCTACGTAACGTACACAGAGAAAACTGTTCGATTTGGCTGATGTCAGTGGTTTCATCCGCTAAAACGGAATAAAAAACAGACTTTCTGACATTTTCTACAATTTTTGATTGTATTAAGTGACCGAATATGTTAATAAGTTCGTTTTGAATGAAAGAACTTGTGTACATCGTCTTCCCACCACTGGTCGTTAATTGGTCTTTAAGAATATTATCTCCACTGTTGGCTCGGTATCTCGAAAATTCCCATCATTTTGGTCCGGTTCTTCAGGGCTTATTCGTCCAGAGTCACGATGACCCCTTAGAGCTATTTGCTGCCTCCCGCAAAATCGTATTGTTTGTATTATAGGGATTAGCCGTTTTCTATTATTCTCAATATCCAGTCTTCTTTGGGCATTTACTTGATTGATAACACTTTCAGCCTTTTTCTTAACTATAGCTTTTGTGTTTTCAGCGATCAAAACATATTTCTTATGATAGGATAAGTTTTCATGTTTGCTAAACATTTCCGTGGCTTTTTTTAAATTGGTAAAAGCCTGAGTAACCAACGCCCCTGCTACTTGGTGATCTCCTTTCCCTACATTTTTGGTATGGGAAAATAACACGCAGTACTTGCAAAAAGATCCAGATTTTTCCTCTGAATAAGCCAACCACGTAAATTCTTCTAGCCACTTCATTTGAAAAGATCTAGTATGGTTTGAACTAGTAATGGAGGGAAATTTGTATCCAGGCTGAGGTTTCCAAACATTTTCTAATAAAAAAATTTGTTTTTCGTTTGTGAAAGACTGAACGGAATTGTTTTGACAATAGTTTCCAATATCATAGATATTTTTCCTTACTTGATTAGGCCTACTATCCTCCATAACTGGAACTACATTAATTGAGCTCGAAGTAGCGACATCACAAGAAGCAATTCTACCAATGCAGCCGACTTCAGCATTGTCACCGTCAGGCCTATTTGCACTTTGTCCTTTCGTAACACTACCGACTTCAGGACTGTCACCAACAGGCTTATTGACACTTGGTTTTTTGGCGAAAAAGTTTTGAATAGAAGCTTGCCTCTTCATTACAGTTGTGGTTCACTTACGGCCAACTTCAATATACTGATAAAGTACATAAACATTAACACTTAAAACACCACCATACTTCAGTACAACAGATGTCGAACAAACGTAAACAACAAACAATGGCTGCCACTGAACTGTTCAGTTGTCCGCACGCACAGATGGCCGGGCGGGAGCCTGAGTCGGACCGAATCAACCCGAACTGGCACGAACTTCACACTACTACCACCCCACTCCCCTCACCCATACGGGGAATTATCACTGTCTGCCGCGCCGATGCCTTCGCGCATGATTCATTAAAATAATTCAGATTACGTTACTTATTTTTTCTTTATATTCATTATTTCGGGGAGGGCCCGGGCCCCCTGGGCCCCCCCTTATATACGCCCCTGCTTCACCCATTTACACTCCTCAGCTGAAGAGCAGCGCTGACCACACTGCCTATCTTGTATGCTGAACAATTAACTTTAGACAGCTTACCCTGCCTACTCACAGAGAGCTTATGCAGTAAAAGAAAAAAGAAAATAATAATAAAAATGTAATTATATTAAATAAGAATATTATATTATTATTATTATTACTATTATTTTATTTTTTATTTTTTAAGGGTTTGGAAAATATGACTTTTAGACCAACAATGTTGATCAGGAGTGTTGTTCAATTATATGTTCAGCTCTCACCTACATTCTAGTTACTCAATGAAAGTGAAAAGTCATAAACACAATGACGCAAGACAATCTTGTCAGAGCCGATACAGTGATCTTGCTGCTTTTAGGAAGGACAGAGTTCTGTCTATCACTAACTGTTCATTTCCTAGGTCTTCTTTCATGTTACCTTTTACACTGTGTCTTTGTCTGAGTTCAGCAAGAGCAGTTACAGCCTTCAGTTATATGTTTTACTCCAAGTGCTCTGTCACAAGTACAGATGGGGTGTTCTTGTCTTTGTAGCTCATAATAAGATGTCAAGTTCTTGTGTCCAGTTTGCAGTATAGTGATGCAGACTTGTTCACGATGACTGCAATCACCTACCACTTGCCATTTATAAACACTCTGCTTTGTGGCAGAAAGGTTGCTCTGCTTTGTATTCCACACTTGCTGCCATATATTCAGAGTGGTGATTATGTGGCAGCTACTTTTGTGTTGTGAGGTCATATGGCAATGCATTAACCTCCTGGGCTGTCTGTAGCATATCTCATTGCAGTGTCAGCTTCTTCATTACCTACAATACCTGCAAGACCCAGATGCCGAACAAAAGTAAAAGATGAAGTAAGATCCTCTAATACACAGTAGAGCACCATTATCAGTTGCAATACACTGTGTCCAGTTTTTCAGTAAAACTGTACAGATAACAAATTTTACTCACCTTGGTGTTCACAGAAACAAAGAGCTTGCCACACCGCGTGCAGTTGAGCAGTGTATACACTCGCCACTTTTGACAGTCCCCAGGAGTGGGAGACACCCTTGATGACAAACGCACTTCTCTCTTTGTCGTCAAGCTATCAGTGTATACAGTGGTATGTTCTTTGACATATTCCTCCAGGAATGAGCTAAAAGGAAGTTTCAGTTCAGTTGGTTGGCACAATGTTTTGCTTCTAGTGGTGACATCCAGCTGGAAATTTGGTTTGCGAAGCAGCCAGGGGGCAGCTTAACAAACCAATTATTACACTGCATTTTTTACTGGGCTGTTACCCAATGTTGCCGCTAGGTTGCAGTATATTACATATTCTACTATTAGTGCT
The DNA here is from genome assembly GCA_034769895.1 of Magicicada septendecula. Lineage (NCBI taxonomy): Eukaryota > Metazoa > Arthropoda > Insecta > Hemiptera > Cicadidae > Magicicada > Magicicada septendecula. The sequence continues at coordinate 393,358,635 of CM068374.1, read as the reverse complement.
ATCTGTTGCACAATTTAGAAAGTTTGGAAATTTTATTGACAAACCTCATATTGTAATGTTTTTAATTTTAATAACCAACAATTAAGACTGAGAAGTAAGTTGAATTCAACTCGAGACAGCACACAGACCTGATCAACCTGTTGATAAGCTTATCAGTTGGGATAACAATGCTGCAGCTCCAACTGGCCAAACAAGAATTTTGCTTTACTTTTCCTGTCGCTTATTGTTCATCACTGCAAGCCAAGTGAGGCCTGATCGGCTGAACACCTGTTCAACCCCACTGCTGCCTAGATGTTCTGAATAGTTCAGTGTGAGTTAGCTGCCCATGGAAATCACCACACCACACCCTTACTTTTGCACTGCTCCCTCCTAATCCAATGTTCCAGTTGGTTAAGGTGAGATATTTTATTTGTTCATAAATTTCTCAAATCAAATTTCACAGATTATGTAACTTCATAATAATAATAATATCCACAGAATATATTCGTGTGAGTAGATAAATAAATTATTTTGTTAGTACACCTGTTATTTCAAGTCTACCAACCAGACAAGTTAGTCCCAGTATGCTTTGGAAAATAATTATTTTAACTGATAGTAAAGGGCATAGCAATCATTTTGATACTTTGTAACAACATATTTTAAAGCCATCAAGCCATTTGTATTATAATGTGTCACCTACGTTATAACATCGGGAAGCAGTGCATACTTACCTCTGATCAATTGCACAGGCTGCCATACTCGTAATCAACTTTTAATTACTAGATAAACCAGCAGTAGTTATAACTAAAGGAACTTTTACATTGGGGTCTGATGATGTATTCACTCACTGTTTTAGTGTAAAGTAACGATTATTCGTAAATATTTTCTGTTCGCTATTCTATAACATAATACAGTACTCTCTTACTCAATATGTATTTTTCTGACTTATTTCCTTTTATCGAGTTGTTCAATAATTGGTCTTAAATGGGGGTCTTGTTGTTGATACTGGGCTAAGTCCGTAAATGCAAGGGGAAATTCGGTAATTAAAGTATTGATAATCGGTGTTTCTCTACTTTCCTTGTTTTCGTATGTTTTACTAGTCGGCTGGAACATACGTGACAGTGTATCGGCAACTACGTTTTGGGTGCCTCTAATATGTTGTACTTTAAATTTGAAACAATTTAATCTTAATACCCATCTTCCGATACGACCTAACTGTTTTGGGTGATTTAGTAGCCAAGATAATGCTTGATTATCCGTTTCTAACAGAAACTCTTTATGTTCTAAAAAGGGTTTGAACTTCTCAAAAGCGAAAACGATAGCTAAACATTCTAATTCGTATGCGGAGTATTTCTTTTCTTGATCTGTCAGGGTGCGTGATGCGTAACTAATAGGTAGTCTAGAGTTATCTACTTCCTGATATATTACTGCACCTAGGGCTACACTTGAACTGTCTGTCTGCACTACAAATGGTTTTGTAAAATCGGCTAATTGTAATACTGGGGGTGATATTATGCTTTCTTTCAGTTTTTCGAATGCAGTTTGGTGTTGCACATTCCACTCAAATTTAACTCCCTTCTTTCTTAAAGCATTCAGAGGTGCTGCAATTTCAGCTAGATGTGGGATATACTTGTGGAAATAATTTACCATTCCCAAAAATCGGGCTATTCCTTTTGCATCCCGTGGTGGTAAAAATTCTCTGATAGCACGGGTTCGCTCAGGGTCTATGCTTACCTTTCCGTAGGCTTTTACGATGTGACCTAAAAATGAAAATTGTGTGACAGCAAAATTTACTTTACTGGGGTTTACGGTTAATCCAGCTTTCTCCAACCGGGATAGTACTTCACATAGATGTTTAAGATGTTGGTCAACTGATTTGCTGTAGATAACGATGTCACCTAAGTAGTGATACACATATTTAAATTTTATATCATGAAATAATTTTTCTAATAATCTGCTACATACAGAACTACCTTGGGATATACCAAAGGGTAACCTTGTAAATTGGTACAGGTTGAAAGGGACGGCAAATGCGGTTAGACGTTTTGATTCTTCCGAGAGGGGTATCTGGTCAAATGCCTGGTTTAGATCCATGATAGTAAAAAATTTTCGCTTTCATAAAATAATGAAAAGCACTGTGGACGTCGGGAAGTGGGATAGATTCGAATTCTATCCGTTTATTTAGTTGCCTGTAGTCCACAACTAGTCTATGTTTGTCGTTACTTTTTGGTACTAAAAACGCTGGTGATGAATAAGATGAAGTAGATGGTTCGATGACTCCTTGTTCTAATAATTTGTTAATTTGGTTCCTCATTACTTCCATTTTTGGAGGTGATAACTTGTATGGGGCTAAACGTATTACTTTATTGTCGCTCAAATTGATTTTGTACTCTTATCAGGTCCGTCAGTCCTAACTTTGGAGTGAGGACGTTGGAGAATTGTTCTATTAATGTCTGCATTTTCCGTCTATCTTTACTTTCCAGATGACCTAATTCAGACTCGTGATGTTCTAGATGTGTAGAAGTATTTCCAGTACTTTCTCTGTTATTTGCATTATCATCCAAATTATATTTTTGTGAACGATCGAATCCAAAATAAAATTTCTTATCGTGAATATCTAGAATTATTCCTGTTTTACTGATAAAATCAGCTCCCAATATTAACTCGGGTCCTAACTCGTCGCATACCAACATTGGAAAATACCACGTTAGATTTTTAATTTTTACTTTAAACGTGATGATAACTTTTATCATTAAATTTTGTTTATTAGCTGTAGCGCATCTAATATTCACTGATTGACTGCGTTTAACTAAGTTGTGTTTAAATAATTTATCGGCTAGCTGTTGACTAATTAAACTTTGCATGGATCCGGAATCAATTAATCCGAGGGTGGATGTAACACCGAGGTCAACTTGTATATACGGTAATTGACACTTACTGAAATCACATTTATTAATAGCGTTACATTTATCAATAAATTTTCTAACATAGGGGTCTAATTTTCTTTTGTTATTATTATTTTTTTTTTTTAATTTGTTGTCTCTCAGGGGTTTACCTGTTTTCACGATGCTGCGGAAGACACAGGATTTCGGATCTCCCTGCCTTACATGTTTTTTGGATAATGGGTTTTCTGATTGTACTGTTTCCATTTACAGTTTCTACTGATGTGTCCAGGCTTCCCGCAGTTATAGCATACATTTTCTTTACGTGGGGTCTCACTGGTTTCCTGTCGAGGTTGAGGCTCCTTGGACTTACCATGGTCATGAAAATTGGTTGCTCGACGAAATGAGTCTTGCATCAATGAAACTCTTTCTCGATGAGTTCTTGCATCTGAGACTAGTGCTTGGGTTTCCTTTCTATGTTGTGTAGTGGATAGCGATGCATGTCTGTTCTGATCTGCGTACCATACATTTGAAGAGTGAATACTACATTGTTCTAGATCAGCGAAAGTGTGGGGCCTATTTATTAGTGCTAATCGAGAGCGTTCTTCTGGAGATAAGCCTACTAGGATAGTATCAACCAATTGTTTCTCACTCCAGTTGACTTGCAGTAGTCGTGAAGATTCTCTGATGTCTGCAATATAGTGGGCCAGTCTTTCATGGGCTCCTTGTACTCGAAGTACGGTATTTCTTTTAATCTCCTCGTAAATTCCCGTGGGGATAAATGTTTGATTATGGTAGTATGAAGTTCTTCTACTGGAAGAGTCGAGTTTAATGATTCCAGTACACGATCTCGTAATGGGGGTTTACATTTGGGTAGGATTACTTGCACGATTTGCCAATCGTTCAGTTGCTGTAAATCTTTTATTTGCAGGAGGTATCTGATGAAATTTAACAGTTTTGTAATACTTAAACCATCGGTGTAGGGAATTTCTGTAATAATTTTTTCTACTGGGTGTGTGATCTTTCCGTAGAGGTTATTAATATTAAAATTTACATTTGGTATACATTTCGAAGGATTCATTGCTGCGTTAGGCGTCATAATCGCATATCTACTGGTGCGAGTATGGTGACCACTAGGCTGTGGGGGTTCTGATATCGTGAGGGTATTTAATTCTCTACTAGGTAGCTGTTCATGAGTCGGTTGTATCTTCGATACGATGGGTGATTAGTGGTTCGCGGTGGAGGGAGGGTGTTCTGAAGTAGGGGATTGAACCGGGGAAATATATAATTTTTGTAAGGAGTGCTCAATTTCTTCCATTCTAGATGAGTCTGACTTTCTTCGCAATTCATTGATAATTATGGGTAATTGACGTAATGCCTCATCCGCAAATTTTTGCACATCGGGAGGGGTTACGGTGATGTCGGGCCAGTTCAATAAATTGTTCAACCGCCGGGTTAAGTGTTCTATTCTTTGCGTGACGCGCAATATTACAGTAGGTGATTTTTCGTCGTGAATGTTTTGAGATAACAACGTCAGTTCCCTATACTTCGCATAACAGGTTTCTCGTTCGCTGTCATAATCGAGTTCACGTAATCTATCTAACTGCGAGGGTATATCTGATCTGCTTTCGTGTAATGTTTTGCGCAAATCAGATACTGTTACGTTCGCGTGAGGTAAACCGCGTAAAATAGCTTCGTAGCACAATTCATCTTTTAATAAAAGATCGGGGTTAAATACAGCCATTTTTGAAATGTGAGTGACTATAAATACTTATTCTACTATTTGCATTAAATTCTATACTACTCTTTCTTGTTTTCACACATAAACGATTAAAGTTCACATTTAAAATTTACATGGGTAGTGAGAGAAATAAATTTCAGAGAAAGAGAAATCTCACACAGGCGTCAATATACATTCAACGAAGGGGAAATTCTCGGTTACTACGCACAGGATGATATACGCTTCTTATAACAATAGAACAATCGAAGAGGGTTGGGTATTGTCTAACTCAACTTTGCGCAATGTGACTAGGACAGTTTTACACAGGCGTGGACAAGAATTTAACCAGTCTGATTTTGTTTACAAACCAACACGTTGATGAATGAAATTTTTGACAAGTACGTACCTGATGTTGTTTCGTATACCTTTGGCGTTAAGTTAACATTATGTAAATTCCTATATCTAATTCACAATTAAAGTTACCTATTTACTATACCACTATAATAATAATTATCATTTTTATTTTATTTAAAATTTTAGACATATATTAAAGTACATGAGTGAATAGATCAACAGGGTGTCACAATATCACACAATTATATTTATTATTTTTTTGTTTTTTTACAAAGCAGAGTGGCGCATCTTATAACGTGTCACCTACGTTATAACATCGGGAACCAGTGCATACTTACCTCTGATCAATTGCACGGGCTGCCATACTCGTAATCAACTTTTAATTACTAGATAAACCAGCAGTAGTTATAACTAAAGGAACTTTTACATTGGGGTCTGATGATTTATTCACTCACTGTTTTAGTGTAAAGTAACGACATCTCTTTATTAAATCATTACTACAACAGCTCTACATAAATATTCCCATATAAGGTTTTCTGAATAAAAGATTACAATATATAACAGATTTTGGTTAAAAACTGGGGCCAAAACATATGGATTTATCAGTGCTAGCGTTATCCACGGATCCGGGACCTTAAACTTGTTTATGAGTTAATCGCTTATTTATATTCTATAATACTATTTGGGGGCCATTTGAAGAATGGACTTAATCTAAAAATTTGTATCAGTGAAGCTAAACATATACATCACCATCATTCGGTACTACAAATATTTTTAACTTCTAAAACATACTACATCTTATAAAGTGGTTATCATTAGTCTTTCTATTTTTATTTCAACTGTCTTTAATAATTCATTGGTTACAATTTTAATTAATCACGGAGAACAAGTCTCCGTGTCACCTGCCATATCCATCAGTTTACTCGTAGTCAGGGTCCTTGGTCCTTATGGTGTTCGTCAGCGGTTGGTCTTAAGTGGAGTTAACTTTCCTGTTGAAGTTCCTGAAGTGGTTAGTTCTTAATGAAGTAGCGTGGAGGTTCTCAGAAGTCTCGTAGTTAAACATCGTTAGTAGTATAAGTGCCGTAAATGTTCTTGTTTGTTGCAGAATCGCACGTCACATTATTGTTTATAAAAGTTCTCACTTTTGGTAGCTCGTACCATATTATTTAAAACAACATAGACATCTTACAAAATTAAACAAATGAGATGTCATCCCTTACACAGTTATTTATACATTTCGGTTTTTTACATTTAGACTACTACCACACTAATTTGGCAATACTTTTGCTACACATTGTTGTAACTGTCTTCTAAATACAAATATTCTGTCTTTTTCTGAGACATGGTATAAGCGCGTGTTTTCTACGCGAGCGCTTCATCTCGACTCTCTACTATGTAGGAAGGGTCAGTTAATCGCGCGGAGTTTACGTGTCGCAACAAAATAGTTCCACATTTATCCACTATTTAAGGGGTTAAAGTTTGACCTTTTAATTATCCAAAGATATTCTTAATTACAGACTTCATTATAGTACACTACTGTGGTCTTGTTTATTTATTTATTTAATATTAATTTTCAAGGATTATTAGTTTGTTTAGGGGTCGGTATTCAAGTTAATTCCGGTTAGCGCATGTCTATGCAGGGTTAATTAACAAGGGTTTCCCTATCTGTACACTCGCATTCCTTTTATTGTATTATTAAAACTCTTTATTAAATATTATTATGATTTATGATAGCGATAAAATTTAGTTTAAATGTGCGATTTATTAAAAATTTAAAATTTATCAGCTTTTACATTACCTATTTATTAATTATTTTATTTTTAATTAATGAAATCGTCACAGTATGAGTTTTATGTAGTAAGGTAATTGCCTACAAATGTATTTACGTGTTGGATGTGTTGGGATAAATTGTTTTATATGTTCATATATGTAACTGATTGTTTAGCCTGATAATTGGTATAAAATTATTTCTTGATAGCTGCCATCTTTGTTAAAAAAAAAAATTTACAATTAATAAAAGGAGGAAAAAATATTGATTTGGAATCTATATTTTAAACCAAAGAAAGAACGTCATCTTTTTGGCAACATTGTCAGTTATTAGACTATACTAGGGATGTATAGCTACACTTTTAATATATTGTATGTGTATCCTAAAACGAATGTCATTAATCCATCTTTTAGCAATATTTTTCTTGTTTTCAATTTAATTACTATTGTAATTATTTGGTGTAGCATAAATTAACCTATCTAGATTTTAGCGCTTTTTCAAAATGCTCAGGGATTTCTCCAGGAGCTGTGTCCTTTGGTATCACACATCTACCTGGTACCTATACCTTCACTGCCGGAGTTGCTGCCTGCTCCGGGTAGTTGTCCTACATACCTGGTTGCCAACGGCTGGTGCTCTCCAAACCGATAAGTGGAAAATTATCATTCTAACGGACATTATATCTTATCTTTACTAAAACATTTCTGAATTGTTATCTGGTATCAGTGACTTATCTAAAAATTCTCTTAAATGGGACTCAGTAGTTAATCTTACTTTGAATTATTGAACTCCCATATTGGTACTCGGTCTACTGGAGTGCGGGATCTGTACTAATGTCCGACAAAGAGTAGCAGCCTTGTTCGTGCGGCAACCTAACTTCGACTACACCGGTTTGTGGAGGAACTGTCTAACTGCCACTCCATTAATTTATTTATGTGTTAAATATTGTGACTTCATGAATTTATTTGTCCAACTGTATATTAAATGTTAAGTGTATTTGTATGTGTTGTTAATGTTAATTCTTTCAGCGTTGTGGTGGCCACCCAATGTATTATGAGTAATGGTTTGTTGGGAATAAGGATCCATAAGGGGTATGGTAATTAGAATTTTTGGGATAATTTAAGGAAGTTATCTTAGGTGTGAGTCGTTGGTTCGACAACTAATTAATTATTTGGTTATAATCTATTGAAACCTATTAAGGGCCATATTGGAGGTTGACACCTAAATTGTATTATATTATATTTCCTGCTTTTATTGAGTTATTTGATCTTGAATTATTATATGGTTAAGCCTAATTGATATTTTGATACAGTTTGATAATTTTGTAATAAATCAGGCTCTCTATAATGTTGAGTACAGTTATTCGAAACCTGTGGTGGTACATTCAGGTAATCAATTTAACTGGATTTTCTTTTATTTTAGAATTAAGATCACAAAAATAGTTCAGACCAAAATTTAGCACACTTTCACTCACATCTTAAGAATTTTGTTTGGTTGTTTACAATTTAATAATTATTTTCCAATTCTACTCACTACCTCTAAGGTGTTAAATATAAATAGTGGTCATTATAGAGCTTTGTTTTTTTTTCCTTTTGTTTGGATGGCCATCAGGCTTTACTTTCTCCTCAGGTCATCCTCTTGCAGTGTCGGCCTTTTCCTTGTTATGGTCGTAGTAATATACCACTGTGTGAAAACAAGGTGGCGCTTTTGAAAAAAAATGATTACCTATTGAAGTGACTTGAGGATACTATTTTGAGTTATTGTCTACCCACCCCCTAGGCTGAGTAATCCGGGACCGTTACAATATACAAAATTATAGGCTGAAAACAGTTGATCACCAGAACATTACATTCTCCCTCTAATGAAGCAGATGTTGATTCTCTGGACATACATCAGAGTATACAATCCTTATATAAAAAAGTAATTATATATATATATGTGTGTGTATGTGTGTGTGTAAAATTATCAACTTAATCATGAATATTTTGTCTATCTGAGAGGATTAAATATAATTAACACATGAAGCAGATATGGTGTATACATTACTACATATGCTTTCAATTTACTTTCTTCAGTTTTTTTATGTTTTTAACAAAGGAAAAGCAAAATTTTCTTGAAAAGGATAAGTGATAAGTCTGAAGAAGAATCTTTGTCAGTTCATAATGAAAATGTTGCTGGACATGAATCATTATCACAGAAATTTTTGAGAAGTGAGTAGACATAAAAATATTATATTTGTACTGTTTAGAATTTACTGTTTTATGCTATTACATAAAATATTCTCCTTCTCCTTCTTGTTCTTCCAATAGCATGAAGTATTTTACTGGATTCTAGTTTCCTTGTGTCTTGTAGCTAATCTTTTCTTACGACAAGGTAACAAACTGTTGTTATATTTACCAGGAAGCAATTAGTGATAAAACACAATGATCTGATTAAATGAATTGACATTTATTAGTACATTAAACAATACAGTGAATCACTCATGACAACCGCACATATTTCGTAAATAACAATGTAGGTATCTAGGATACGTAACTCAATGCGACAAACATAGATGGCGACACACTCAAGTATAATAAAATAATTACTTATTAACACTCCTCCATAATAATTTTATTTCTGAGTCGTTCAAATACTTTCTTCGACAATGGTTTTGTGAAGATATCTGCCAACTGGTCAACGCTTCTTACTTTGTCCAAAAAAACAGTATTTCCAATGGTTTGCTGTATAAATTTTCTAGGAATGTCGATGTGCTTCTTCCCTTTTGTTATTTTGCCTTCTGTAGTATTTTGTAACATTAAAATTGCAGATTGATTATCTATACAGAGCCTTGTAGGAATATCCTTGAAATATCTAAGTTCGATACCAAGTCTCTTTATCCAGCAAATTTCATCAAGCGATGAAACAGCAGCTCGAAATTCTGCCTCTGCAGTTGATGTAGCAACAAGTCCCTGCTTTTGGGTGAACCATACAATAGGACGGCCTCTCATAATAATTACTCCAGTAGTTGACTGTCTTGAGACAATGTCTCCTCCAAAATCTGAATCTGAATAAGCAATGAGTTCAGAATCTCCATTGAAACTTATTCCAAAGTTTACAGTGCCTTTCAAGTATCGAAATACATGTTTTACCATATTCCAGTGCCGTAACATGGTATTGTTTGAATATCTACTTAGGTAGTTTACTGCAAAGCTGATATCTGGCCTAGATACTGTAGCTAAGTAAAGTAAACTGCCTATTGCCTCACAATATGGGACAGATTTATCGAGTGGCTGATCATTATGAAAATGTTGTTCTTCGGTTAACATACCTACTTCCATTGGAGTTGACTTTTGATTTGAATCTTCCATTCTAAATCTTTTCAGTGTAATGATGTTGGCTTACAAAAATTTCCTTATGTCTAATTTCAATTTCCATGACAAGGTAAGTTAATTTGTTGTCTGACCCAGAATTATATGTAATTTCAAATTCTTTGTTAAGTTTATCTAGTATATCTATCATTTTATGTTTTTCTTTTCATATAATAGCACCATCATCTACAAAAAGTGCAATTATAATGCTACTGTCACCATTATAATAAATACAAGGATCATCGTCACAACAAACAAAATTTAATTTCCTTAGGTAGTTTGTGAACTTCACATTCCAATTTTTTGATGACTGTTTAAGTCCATATATACTCTTGAGCAATTCACAAACTGTACCTGAGCCATCATCAAAGCCTACCGGTTGATACATGTAAATCTTCTCATCCAAAGATCTATGTAAAAACGCTGTCTTCACATCAAAAGTCATCAGATGCATTCCATCGGAGGCTGAAATGCTGAGTATCAGTCGAAAGGATGCATGTTTGGCAACAGGACTGAAGGTCTCAGTATAATGGATTCCTTGTTCTTGCTCAAACCCTCTTGCAACTAGCCTGGCCTTGTATCGCCCATCTTGTTTTTGGCATAAAACCCACCGACAAGTCAAAGCTTTTTCTTCTTTTGGTAGACTTACTAATTTCCAAGTTCTCATCTTCATAAAAGATTCATACTCTTCTAACATTGCTTTCTTCCAGTTTTCATCCTGTAGTGCTTGTAAAATGGAAATATCTTCTACCTCACCTATCATGGCCATATTTACATTTTGGTTTCTGTTGTCTTCAACTACATAATCTACCATCCTTGCTGGCATCCTTAAAGTAGCCCTGTTTCGAAGACTTCTTTTCTCTGGTTGAATACAAACAGTTTGATCTCGTTTCAAACACTTTACACAATGATGTTCTTTACATTAATTTTGCATATTATTGTCAGAGCTTTCATAAACACTTTCACTATCAGATTTTTCTTCTTCACTTGACACTATGTATTCCTTTTCTTCATTTGACAAGGTAGCTTCAGTTTCTGTACAACTAGACTTACTGTTTACTTTTTCATCAAATATCACATCTCCTGATGTTACAACTTCATTTTTGTCTCTTAAGTAAACTCGGTAACTACTTGAATCTAAACTGTATCCTAAGAAAATTCCTTTTTCTGATTTCTTCTGTGTTTTGGCTCTCTTAAAATCCTGAATGAAAACATAACAATCACATCCAAAGATTCTAAGCTTATTTACATCAATTCTGCGTCCAAACCATAAATCCATAGGACTTTTACCTTTCATAGAACTTGTTCCAGTCTGATTTAGTGTAAATGTAGCATAACTAATTGCTTCTGCCCATAAGTTTTCATTTAGATTTCTTGCATGTATAGCTGATCTAGCAGATTCTACAATGGTTCTCATCTCTCTCTCAATTCGACCATTTTGTGGTGCAGTGTATGGGTTCGACTTAATGTGGAAAACTCCCAAGTTCTTCACAAAACTTCTTAGTATCTCCATTTTTAATTTCTTTCCCATTATCAGACTTTAAAACTTTTATTATCTTTCTAAACTGATTCTCAACTAAAGTCATGAAGATTTTCAATTTCTCAAAAGTTTCATTTTTAGTTTTTAAGAAATAGACAGTGCGAAAATGAGAAAAATCATCTTTGAGCATAAAAAAATATTTTGCCCCTCCAAAAGAATTTATATTCGTTTCGCACAAGTCTATATGAATTACATCAAGTACCTCTTTTGCCACTTCAAAATTTCTTGGATGTGGGAGACGATGATGTTTGCCATAAACGCATCCTTCACACACATAGTCATCCCAATCGTCTACATACTTTATATTATTTTTCTTCAAAATGTCTCTTACATAACTAATATTCTGATGTGCTAATTTTTCATGCCACTTTTTAATTGACATAGTAACAATACACTTTTCTAAGTTTTCATAGCGAAACATCATTCTAAACAATCTTCCATCTCTGTTTGCCATGGCTGTTAATTCACCAGTGTTTGAATCAAAAAAATATGAGCAATTTGTGTCTGCTTCGTGACGATAACCCTTGTCCAAGGCACTAGTGACGGAAAATAAGTTAAAGGGTATCTTTGGTGTATACAAAACATTTTTCAGTGTTATGTTACACCAATCTTGACCATTATAAGCTAACAAATCTATGTCTCCGACACCAACACCTTCTATAAGTGTTGAATCTCCAATCATGACTTTTTCTGGTTCTTGTAAAACAGTATAATTTTTCAACCAGTCATTCCTTAAATTCATGTGCTGAGTGGCACCACAATCTTGGTACCATAGATCTTGATAGTCATTATTTATTGATATATATTCTATATTAGTAACAGACAATCCAACATTAATCATCAATTTACTTTTTGATGTAGATTTGTCTGATTTTTCTGACTTACTATCTACATTTTTGGTACAATTTTTGGCAAAGTGACCTTTTTCGTTACACTTATTACACGGATAATTTTTCTTATAATATTCAATGTAACTTTTACTAGGTTTATTCTTGCAGTACTTCTTTATGTGCCCTTTTTGTCCACATTTAAAGCATTCCTTTATGTTCACTTGTTTTGTTTTATTATTGTTCTGTCCCTTTGATATGAAAGCATTCTGACACTCATTATTGGCCTGTTCACTTTCTTTTTGCCTGTCTTCTTCAAGTTTCAAACGCTCAAACATGTTGTTCAACGTTTTGTCTGTGGAAATAACGTTATCCCAAGACGTTCTAAAATGATGTAGTCTTGTTGGAAGTATACCTAATATCCTTTGCATAATCCAGGTTTCTTTAACGCTTTCACCTAGTTCAGACAATTCATCAGCATATTGTTGAATTGTCATGCAATTTTCTATTACTGATTTGTGCTCATCATACTTATAATTAAAAAATAATCTTTGCAGGCCTTCAACTGAAATGTTTGATTTTTTTCCATATAAGGTTTCCAACTTTTCTAACATAGCATTTGCGGACTGGCACCTTGCAATTTTCTTGGCTATGTTACTGTCAACATTCAATCCAATTAATACTTGTGCTTCTAAATCCTTTTCAATCCATTCTTTTACAGCTACGCTTGATTCATCTCCTTCAGGCTTAATTTTAACTGTCGTTGCGATTTGATAAATACGTTTTGATTTTAAGGTTAGGTTAAGTTTGAATATCCATGAATCATAGTTGGAACCTCCTTGCAAATCATCTTTCAACATTTCTAAATGTGATCTGACTAAATCCATTTCTATTGTTTAATGTAGTTTCTTCTCTACAACTGACTTTGTGCAATCAATTCTTACTGACACGTGCAACAAAAAAAAAGGGTTCTTGCATATTTTTACTGTCCACAATTCGATTCAACAATGTGTTTTATTACTTACCTGGGCCCATAACCTGTTGTTATATTTACCAGGAAGCAATTAGTGCTAAAACACAATGATCTAATTAAATGAATTGACATTTATTAGTACATTAAACAATACACTGAATCACTCATGACAACCGCAAATATTTCGTAAATAATGTTACAACACAAATAAGCCACCCCAGTACCAGGGATAAAAAATATAATTCTTAATATAAAAATACTTCATATAAAATAAAATGTTTCAAAATAAATAAAATATAAATATTATGACACGATGAACGACGATATTACCCAACCCAAGTGATTGACCCAACAACAGAAACACAAAGAAGGGAACCACGAAACATACACAAGAAAAAAAAAGGTGATTGACCAAACAATTATGAACTAACAAAGGAAGATAAGAAACCAGAACTAAAGAAGAATCAAAGGAAGGGAACAAATTCCTATGACTAAACAGAAATTAAACCAGATGAGAAGAGGAGAACCGAACCAAGATGAAGACAATTGAAGAAGAGGAAGAATGAAGAGGAGACTGGTTAAACCCAAGGAGAAAATAACACACATATAAAGGGGAAAAATAGTAGACTCAAAGATAGAATACTGCAAATAAACCCCAAATAATTATCCATTAATGAAACAAATAGTATTGTTATAATTGAAATAACTTATGTACCTATTTTAAAGACAAAAGACAATTGTAAAGTAACGTAGTGTAGAAAAGTACACTAACACAATTAGGAAGGTTAGATTTAATGAAAAATAAATAACCTAATATTATTAATAATAAAAATTATGCTGTAATGAAATAGTGAGAAATAATAGGAGAAAAGTATAGGGATTACCCATTAAGTAACACTCAATACAAACAGTGAACCAAAGTAAAGTGTAATAGTGAAAGTGTAAATACCCTAAAAATAGTGAAAGTGTATCAGTGATAAACCTCTATTAATTAAAGGTGAAGGTGATACAGGGAAATAGTAATGTTATGCAATAAAAATGTAATAATAAATAAGAAAACACTTTATAAAACATTGATAAACAATCAATGATTTGAGTGATCTTGTGAACATTTATATAATTAAAAGTAATATTTCAAATAAATATAAAAGAAGCATGTAATATTATTCAGGGAGAAAGCCCAGACAAAAACAGTTTGTATTAACATGGTATGGAGGAGATAGTAGTATAGAAATAAGGTTTTGTTTTAAAATTAAGACTACAATGAATAAAACACCCCATGTTGAAAGGGGAAATAACTTTCATAAATTTGCAAGAAGTGATGATGTTTATCACTCAAAGTAGTAACAAAAGAAAGAAATTAATGTTAAAACTAACAATAACTAGTAACTTATAAAGAATAATTTGGTTCAATGTTATGAAGAGGATATGGCTGAAGGGAACTTGCAGTCCATAAGCCTAATTGTTATATTTTAAAATATGTGTAATGAAAACTGTATTGAATAGTAATTAAAACACAAACAGGATCAACACACAACACCAACAATTATGATAACTAAGTGAAGCCCATCAGGCTGAATTAAAAATGTAATTTAAAGGAAATCAACCAAAAACCATCATGGCTAATCTTGGCTATGAAAACATCTAACTGTCAGACACACTCAAATGTCAATTGTAACAATTTCGCAAGAAACTTTACTAATCTAAGACCAGTAAATGGCCAGTAATTATATGTACATCATTTTAAAACAGAAATGTTATTATAAAAGTGTAATTTAAGAAAGATATGTAATTTATCAAATGTCACATATTTAGACTAAAGTTAAGGTATAACAGAATATGACCTTATGAGGTGTCATTGTAAACTTTGAAAGGAAAGAAAGATAATAGTGATATTATTTATTACCCCAAAGGAACTATAAAGGAATAAAACCATTAGGAAAATACTTAATAAATTTGAATAAAAATTCAAATCTCTTAACAATGCTTTTGAAAGAGGTATTAACCAATCAAAGGAGTGATGTTACCATAGTAACGGGCTGTTGAAGGCTAATTTTCCGTTAAATTTATTAGACTTGAAGAAATGACGCGTGGATAAGCGGCACGCAAAATTGTGATGATTGAAATTTTACTTTAAATAGTTACGAAAAGTTTCAGAAGTTAACCACGATGACTAAAGACGAATAGATGCCGACCTACCAAGATTTAACGATGTCCTGGAACCAAATACCAATAAATTAGTTAACAGAAATCCCAAGACAAGATTGAAAAAGATGTCCGAAGCCTAAAACCAGTCCAAATTTGCAGAATATCCACTACCCCAGATGACAACATATCAACACTATCTGAACTGATAAGTATCGAATAAATTCCTTTCTCCCAGAAACCAAATTACTTTAAATATTTCTCAAATGATCAAATTTCTCACTATTGAACAAATATAATTTTCTTTCAAAGGTTTTAATGCATAATTTACTTACGTAAAAACATTTTATTAATCAAAATATAACCTCGCATTAGAGTGCAACTTTGTAACAAAAATACGACACTACCGAACAATTTGTAAAAACACATTATATTTTCTAGGTACGTATAAGGTATGGTAGTGTACTTTTTTAATGTAACCAACTTGTATGTCTTATTTTATAATCCAAAGAACCCCAGATTTTGAACAGATTAATATATTGTATGTAAACTGTCGCCATCTCGGCAACGAAAAGTTGTTTTAAAATCAATTTTGCCAACTCTGAGATATTTGTGTTTCATATTATAAGCCGGAGCAATTTGTTATCAAACCATTTATAATCCTTTTGTCATATTAATTAATGACTGAATTTGTATTAAATTTACCGTACAGAGTCTTACTATCGTTTTATTTCATAGGACGTTGTAGAATATATGTGTGTTAGCAAGTTTTATTCAGTAACCAACTAGCGCTCGTCACGAGTGGACAACACGGTAACCTGTATAGCGGCGGGAACCATTTGAACGCTCCAGCTGCCAACGCTAATAACACTTATCATCTTGTAATTTGACTATTTTAATTGTTTTGATAGAAACAATTTGGCGCCACCCGGGATTCGCAACCCTTATGAATTAACAGGTAGGTTGTACTGGTAATTTTGACAACGCTACAGACTCCAGTAGTGACTACGATTATTGTAACGACCGGTGTGAGGCAAACACACTACATTCACACTAATACACACAATAAACAAGTGTGAACACATTTTAACAGGTACGCACCCGTTTCTTCGTTACATATTGGCGACCAGCAACGTGAGGCTAGAAAGAATAACTAGCGGCGGTTATGAATAGACACGGTATGGTTAGGAGGCTCAAAGGCAAGGAAGCATTAAACCAAGAAGAAAACCAAGAAGAAATGGAGAAGTTGAGGAAGTAGAAGTTGAGGAAACGACTGGAGAATTGCTGGAAGAGAACCCACAGGAGGACCAACTGGAAAATCCAAATCCACCAGAACCAGAAATAGAAGCAGAAATAATGGTAAACAAACAACCAGTCAAACCAACAGAAGAAACGAAATTAGATAGTTTGATGAGAATGATGATGGAACAAATGAACAGATTAGAGTCGGACAAGGAAGAGAGAAGACTGGACAAGGAAGAATTGAATAAAAAATTAGCGTCAGACAAGGAAGATTTGAATAAAAAATTGGAAAAACTAGACCTAAACAGTGAAGAATTGAAGAAGCAAATGAAGGAGAGCATAGAATTCCTGAATAACAAAATAGAGAGCAACCATGAAGACTTGAAGAGAAGTCAGGAGGCATTGGAAAAGAAGAGCGAGGAGCTGAAGAAACAGATCAAGAAGGATCTGGAGATAGTAAATAAAAAGATGGAAAATAATAATGTTATTCTCCAACGGAAAATAGAGGAAGAAAGTGAGAAAACCAAGGAGGAATGGAAGCAACAGCTAGTCGAATGTCGAGAGGAGATCAGGCAAACGGTAACGGAGACCAACGAAACAGTGATACAAGTCCGGGAAGAATTGAATAATAAAATAAGCAATGTCGAGGAGGAAGGTAAATTGAGAGCGACAGAATTCTACCAAGTCCTGACCGAAGGATGCCAGAAGAACAAACAGGAGGTGGTCAAGGAACTGGAGGAGAGGCACCAAGAAATACAGATAGATGTAAACAATCGTGTGGAGAAGGTATACACCGTCATCGATAAACTAGACGGACTGACCAGAGAAAACAGAGAGAAAATCCAGGGGATCAGTATACGGGAGAAACAAATGCAAGAAGAGCTAGATGCATTAAGAGAGAAACCATATAATAACACACAAATCATAACCAGCGAAAATCGAGAGATAATTAATTTCCGCAGCTACCGGAGGAACCCGATAGAATTCCTCAAACGGGTAGAAGAGCTGATAGAAAAAAATAGAGAAACCAGGTGGTCCAGTGTGAGAAGTATGATAGATGAAATGTTCCGAGACACCCATGACAACTGGTGGACGGCCACTCGACCCGAGATCAATGACACACAGGAGTTTAAGAGACAATTCCGGGAGAAATATTGGTCCGAGTCCACACAGAATGTGGTCCGCAATGATATCAGCAATGGAAGATACGAGTCACAAGGAGGACACACTTTAACATCCTAATTTTTGGGAAAAGTATGTTTAGCCAGAAATTTAGAACCCAAGATACCCGAGGAGTCTCTGGTAATACAGCTGGGTTATCATTACGAAGAAGCAATACCGAAGGCCAGAAGGCAAGGGCAGATAAAAACAATTCAAGGAATGGTTAGTCTATTGGAGGACCTGGAGAATGATGGCCAATACCGAAAAAACCGGATCATGAACCAACGGTACAACAAATGGAATGAACATAATAATACGACCAATTTCAATGTACCATACAATCATCCACAAAACAATAACCGGAATAACTGGGGCCGAAACAATAATAATAATAATGAAGAACAGACATTTAATAGAAATACCCAGAATCATTCTCCGAGTAATCAGCCAGGTAACAGAGGTCAACAAAACCATCGTCAAGGGAATCAAGATAACAATAGAAACATCCCAAATAATAACCGACCGAATGATAGTTACAGAGGAGCTGAACCTGAACAACGCACCAATGGTCACCCCAACGACCATAACTACTACGGCAACCGGTACCATCCTAGTTACCAGTACAACCGGGGACCCGGGGGTAATCAAAATAGAAGCGACGGTAGACGTCAGGTAAATTTCATCAACGGGAGAAGGCAGAGTAACCACAGAAGATATAACTCGAGCTGGCACACAGACTCATGGTACCACGCGTCCAATCATAATAATAATCAACCATCAGTGAGTAGGAACAACGAACCACTTCAGGATGGAAACAACCAGCAACAAGGGCGGAACAATGAAACGAACGACCAGTCAAATAACCTGGCCGTCAGCCAGCAACCACCTTTAAACTAACCAGGTCAGTGGAAAAGTATGAACACCCTTCACATGACCATTGATACGTCGAACAATGTCAGATAAGGAAACCAAAGTAATTACGATAATATACAACAATTATTTAAAGAATATTCGAGAGGAACTTCTCGAAGAAGAGGCCAAACAATTACAACAAAATAATAGTGAAATTGTTCACATAAAGGCGACAATAAACGGCACAATAACCACTATCATGGTGGATACGGGGTCTAATATCTCTCTAATCAACCAGCCTGAATTAGAACGAATTCAAGCTCACTCTCGAACACCAATCCCTACACTGCCAATAAATAATATAATCATCATTGGCGCAACTGGTAAACAGAACAAAATGGTGAGAAAACAAGTATCATTGGAGTTAGATAATCAAGAATCAACCATCCCTATTATATTTCTCATGGCAAGTGGGCTACCATTCAACATGCTTATCGGATGTGATGTATTAAGAAGGTATTCAGCAGTAATAAACCTGCAGAAGGGAGTCGTGTTGCTAACTTCGGAACAAGGAACCTGGTCCGCAAACATTATAAATTGTATGTCAACTCCAATTGCTCTGAGCCAAGACCCAGGATTGAGGAGTTATTATTGTCAGAGGCGTGAACCATCTATCACCATGGCCGAGGAGGAGGAATGCAAAGCCTTGTGGAAACAGAAATTGGAAGAGATCATAACCTTCCAAAGAGAACGGCCTCTACAAGAAATTAGTGAGCAACAGTCTAAAAAACTAATTGCAATTTATAACGACTATCAGCATGTCTTTTCAAACACCCCAGGAAAAGTTAAAGGATACCAGTGTAAAATTAATTTCAGAGAACCGGTAGACTTCCACAGGAAATCATATCCCATAGCACATTCCCTGAAAAATGAAGTCAGGATGGAGATAAATAGAATGATTGCTGAAGATATTATTGAGTATAGCCAATCTCAATATACCAGCCCCATAGTAGCCATACCCAAGAAAAATGGCAAGGTACGAATTTGCTTGGACGCCCGAGAAATAAATAAAATGATTATCAATGACCGAACCTCACCGGGAGAGATAGAAGAAATTCTGAAGAGATTTCATGGGATAAGATATATTAGCACCTGGGATACTGTATGTGGGTACTGGCAGGTGGAGCTGCACCCACACAGTAGGCAGTACATGGCTTTCATATTTGACGGTAGAAATTACCAGTTCAAAAGGTTACCATTTGGACTCATTAATTCAGTAGCAGTGTTCGTAAAATGCATGGACCAAGTGTTGGGTCAAGAGGCACTGGAATTTACCACAGTGTACGTTGACGACCTGCTTATCACGTCATCAAACTGGGACGAACACTGCAAAAGAGTCGAACATGTATTGGAGAAATTATCCAACAACAATATTACCCTTAAATTGGATAAATCGAAATTTATTGCAAAAGAAGTGAAGTTCTTAGGATTCAACCTGACCGAGAAGGGAATCTCTCCATCCCAAGAGAAGGTTGAAGCCATACAAAATTTCCCATCACCGAGAAACAAAAAGCAATTGCAATCCTTCCTAGGAGTATGTAATTACTATAGGAAGTTTCAAACCAACTACTCCCACCTAACAAAGCAAAATTTTCCAAACAACTCTCTTCGAAAGAAAAATGGACGTGGGGAGCGGAACAAGAGGAAGTGCTCAAATTAATTAAACAAAAATTTGTTGATACTGTTATATTACACCACCCCAATTTTGAAAAACCGTTCTACCTAAACTGTGATGCTAGTGATGTAAGTCTAGGCGCAGAGCTGTACCAGAAAGACGAAGATGGAAATCACCTGGTCATTAGCTTCGCCAGCCGAATACTAAATAGTTGCGAGCGTAACTACAATGTTACAGAAAAAGAGTTGCTCAGCATAGTATTCGCGTGCGGCAAATTTAGGACATACATACTAGGATATCCTATCACGGTCCGAAGCGATCATAAATCAATATCGTTTCTCAAACAGTGTAAATTGAGTCATGGCCGACTTACTCGATAGATACTTGCTCTGCAAGAATACCACATTACATGGGAGTATATTCCAGGACGAAAAAACATAGTGGCTGACATATTATCCAGAATAAGTGTGAATATCAAACACTTGAAGGAGAAGAGGTGAAGAATAACGAAGTGTCGAACAAAAGAAGAAGGCAATAATAAAGGAAAGAAAAGGAGAAGTCAACTTACAAAAATATAAATAACAAGGGCCAGTTTATAGTAATAAGTATAACCCAATATATATCCGTATATCATCACAAAAAATAATGGTAATAATACTTACCAGATAAGCAATATAAATACAAGAAATATAAAGGGAGTTTATAACCAAACTTCGATAAAAAAGTTTTATGAAGAAGAATAAAACCATTATGAAATGAAATATATTTCAAAATTCCAAAAGAGATTGTAAGAGCAACTTACTCAATTATTTAGATGATATATGCGGAATAAAAAGAATTAATATAAATGAATAATAATGAAAAAAAAACAAAGGAAACCGTTACACAAATTCCTTTCAATTTAAATCAATTTACAGTCTAATAAAAGATTTATATATGAAGTATGAAGTAAAAAAGTGAGATAATAAGGAATAAGTTACACTCATTCCTATATAATATAAATGTAAGAATCACAAACTTACGATTATAATTAAACAAAAAATAACTAAAAAGGGAATACGCTACAAACATTCCTTTAAAGTAAGAGAATTAACTTACAAAGAATTATCGAAAATGATATTTAATACAGAATAAAATAAACAAAAATAAAATCAAGCTCAAATTACTGAGATAAATACCTGAAATTATAATGAATCAAAAGTATTCTAAGAAAAAAAAAGAAATGTGAACTGGTACAAGGAAGAGAGAGAAATTATGTATAAAACAAATATACAGAAATGGCTAAAGCAGAATCTTGCTAAATGACTAAGAAAAGAATAAAAAATGTCTAAGACAATTAAAATGATCACAACGAGCATTGAAAACAAAATAATGAAAAATGAGATATGATGAAATTAACATATGAATAAATATAAAAACTATCAAGTGTATGAGCAGATGATAGTGTATAGTTAAGGTATAGCGGAAGGAAGAATGAGTAAAGGGCCAAAGTGATCTAAAAACAAACTACAAGGTGGACAATCCCAAAGTATATTATTATATTATTATTGATTTAAGTCACAAGTTGACAAAGAAGGTATTTAAGATTGACTGTTGAAAAGTCCAGCAATCCAAATAAACTGAGCAGAGATGATGTGCCTCTGGTCTCAGAAAAATGAGTAGTAATGGGAGAAACCAGCTACTATAAAAGTTAGGGAAAAAATTGTGTATGAGGGAAAATGCACCAAAGGAAATAAATAAAAACAGATCCAAATAAAATGGAATGAATTAAGTAAGAAGAGAAATGAAGAATGGAGAAACAAACAAGAAAGAAAAGGAAAAAGGTTATCTATAACTGATAATTTCATAAAAAACTATGCTAGTGTTTTATCAAAATGATCAATTTTAGAGGAGAGGCATTATGTTACAACACAAATAAGCCACCCCAGTACCAGGGATAAAAAATATAATTCTTAATATAAAAATACTTCATATAAAATAAAATGTTTCAAAATAAATAAAATATAAATATTATGACACGATGAACGACGATATTACCCAACCCAAGTGATTGACCCAACAACAGAAACACAAAGAAGGGAACCACGAAACATACACAAGAAAAAAAAAGGTGATTGACCAAACAATTATGAACTAACAAAGGAAGATAAGAAACCAGAACTAAAGAAGAATCAAAGGAAGGGAACAAATTCCTACGACTAAACAGAAATTAAACCAGATGAGAAGAGGAGAACCGAACCAAGATGAAGACAATTGAAGAAGAGGAAGAATGAAGAGGAGACAGGTTAAACCCAAGGAGAAAATAACACACATATAAAGGGGAAAAATAGTAGACTCAAAGATAGAATACTGCAAATAAACCCCAAATAATTATCCATTAATGAAACAAATAGTATTGTTATAATTGAAATAACTTATGTACCTATTTTAAAGACAAAAGACAATTGTAAAGTAATGTAGTGTAGAAAAGTACACTAACACAATTAGGAAGGTTAGATTTAATGAAAAATAAATAACCTAATATTATTAATAATAATAATTATGCTGTAATGAAATAGTGAGAAATAATAGGAGAAAAGTATAGGGATTACCCATTAAGTAACACTCAATACAAACAGTGAACCAAAGTAAAGTGTAATAGTGAAAGTGTAAATACCCTAAAAATAGTGAAAGTGTATCAGTGATAAACCTCTATTAATTAAAGGTGAAGGTGATACAGGGAAATAGTAATGTTATGCAATAAAAATGTAATAATAAATAAGAAAACACTTTATAAAACATTGATAAACAATCAATGATTTGAGTGATCTTGTGAACATTTATATAATTAAAAGTAATATTTCAAATAAATATAAAAGAAGCATGTAATATTATTCAGGGAGAAAGCCCAGACAAAAACAGTTTGTATTAACATGGTATGGAGGAGATAGTAGTATAGAAATAAGGTTTTGTTTTAAAATTAAGACTACAATGAATAAAACACCCCATGTTGAAAGGGGAAATAACTTTCATAAATTTGCAAGAAGTGATGATGTTTATCACTCAAAGTAGTAACAAAAGAAAGAAATTAATGTTAAAACTAACAATAACTAGTAACTTATAAAGAATAATTTGGTTCAATGTTATGAAGAGGATATGGCTGAAGGGAACTTGCAGTCCATAAGCCTAATTGTTATATTTTAAAATATGTGTAATGAAAACTGTATTGAATAGTAATTAAAACACAAACAGGATCAACACACAACACCAACAATTATGATAACTAAGTGAAGCCCATCAGGCTGAATTAAAAATGTAATTTAAAGGAAATCAACCAAAAACCATCATGGCTAATCTTGGCTATGAAAACATCTAACTGTCAGACACACTCAAATGTCAATTGTAACAATTTCGCAAGAAACTTTACTAATCTAAGACCAGTAAATGGCCAGTAATTATATGTACATCATTTTAAAACAGAAATGTTATTATAAAAGTGTAATTTAAGAAAGATATGTAATTTATCAAATGTCACATATTTAGACTAAAGTTAAGGTATAACAGAATATGACCTTATGAGGTGTCATTGTAAACTTTGAAAGGAAAGAAAGATAATAGTGATATTATTTATTACCCCAAAGGAACTATAAAGGAATAAAACCATTAGGAAAATACTTAATAAATTTGAATAAAAATTCAAATCTCTTAACAATGCTTTTGAAAGAGGTATTAACCAATCAAAGGAGTGATGTTACCATAGTAACGGGCTGTTGAAGGCTAATTTTCCGTTAAATTTATTAGACTTGAAGAAATGACGCGTGGGTAAGCGGCACGCAAAATTGTGATGATTGAAATTTTACTTTAAATAGTTACGAAAAGTTTCAGAAGTTAACCACGATGACTAAAGACGAATAGATGCCGACCTACCAAGATTTAACGATGTCCTGGAACCAAATACCAATAAATTAGTTAACAGAAATCCCAAGACAAGATTGAAAAAGATGTCCGAAGCCTAAAACCAGTCCAAATTTGCAGAATATCCACTACCCCAGATGACAACATATCAACACTATCTGAACTGATAAGTATCGAATAAATTCCTTTCTCCCAGAAACCAAATTACTTTAAATATTTCTCAAATGATCAAATTTCTCACTATTGAACAAATATAATTTTCTTTCAAAGGTTTTAATGCATAATTTACTTACGTAAAAACATTTTATTAATCAAAATATAACCTCGCATTAGAGTGCAACTTTGTAACAAAAATACGACACTACCGAACAATTTGTAAAAACACATTATATTTTCTAGGTACGTATAAGGTATGGTAGTGTACTTTTTTAATGTAACCAACTTGTATGTCTTATTTTATAATCCAAAGAACCCCAGATTTTGAACAGATTAATATATTGTATGTAAACTGTCGCCATCTCGGCAACGAAAAGTTGTTTTAAAATCAATTTTGCCAACTCTGAGATATTTGTGTTTCATATTATAAGCCGGAGCAATTTGTTATCAAACCATTTATAATCCTTTTGTCATATTAATTAATGACTGAATTTGTATTAAATTTACCGTACAGAGTCTTACTATCGTTTTATTTCATAGGACGTTGTAGAATATATGTGTGTTAGCAAGTTTTATTCAGTAACCAACTAGCGCTCGTCACGAGTGGACAACACGGTAACCTGTATAGCGGCGGGAACCATTTGAACGCTCCAGCTGCCAACGCTAATAACACTTATCATCTTGTAATTTGACTATTTTAATTGTTTTGATAGAAACAATTTGGCGCCACCCGGGATTCGCAACCCCTATGAATTAACAGGTAGGTTGTACTGGTAATTTTGACAACGCTACAGACTCCAGTAGTGACTACGATTATTGTAACGACCGGTGTGAGGCAAACACACTACATTCACACTAATACACATAATAAACAAGTGTGAACACATTTTAACAGGTATGCACCCGTTTCTTCATTACAGTAACAATGTAGGTATCTAGGATATGTAACTCAATGCGACAAACATAGATGATGACACACTCAAGTATAATAAAATAATTACTTATTAACACAAACCTTTAGCCTGATCCACCATTGATCTGGAGGCATTTCTACTCTCAGCTGTCTGTCTTGATCCTGCTTCCCACTGGGATTGGTTATTTATCAGCCATAAATTTTATCATTTTCCTGATGTTTGCTAATTTAGATGTGAGAGTCAGAATTGGGTAGGAGTGTCTGACTATTTTTGAGCTGAATCATAAGCTATGCATTATTACCCCCATTTCAACCTCAATTAAATTTCAAAAAATTCACCTTTTGCAACTTATGTAAAACACAACATAAATCATTTTTTAACTTAATGTTCTTGTACATGGCAGATTTTCCACTACTTGTATGCATTCAATCCAGTAATGAGAAGCAAGGCAGCTGAGTGAAAAGAATGGCTGTCAGTTACAAGGAATGAAAAAACCTAGTGTTAATATGCCTTTATCATAATTAACACATTATTTCCACTTTTATTTTTTTATTCGTAGATTTTATGCCTTTTTATGTGATTTGTATTTGTTTGGACAGATTCCCAGTTGATTTCACTTTGCACACTGTGTGACAGCAGGTCTCTCTCTGCCATCTTGAGGCTGCTGGTCCTAGTTTAATCACGTTGGATTTAGGCTGAATAGCCCAGTGTTTATACTGCTATGTAGCTTATTAGTATTTTGTTGTTAACATATGAAGTTTGCACTAAGTTCTTGAGTTTAAATACATACAAAATATAGAAGTAGCACTCAATAATGTTGGATGAATAATTAATTACATACAGTTACATTTGTATAAGTCATACAAGCCAGTTGTAATATATTTGAAAGATACGAAAATTATTTCCATTCAATGTAGTAATTACATTTATATATGTCCTTTGTCAACAGAGAGATGGACAAAATTATATAAATTTCTCTATCATATCTTACAGAACAATGCTGGTTTAGACTTAAAGAACATTTTGCAAATATAGTGGCAAAATTTACTTCCACAGCTGTACCAATTCCTGTAACAGCAGAAAATTATTCTGAATTATCTTCATCGCAGAAACACTGGGCTACTGCAGGATGGTAAGACATGGTTTTTTAAACACTCTTCTACTGAATGGTGGTAAGCATTCATTTCAACAACAGGAACTACAAACATGATTACTCTGTATATGTGGCTTAGGATAGCAACAGATGCTGCATGTAGTAGACATTCTTGTCTGTTACCAGAGCATTTGAGTTTTTAGTTTTCCAGATTTGATAGTATTGTTTATTATTCTCTAGTCTACGTTGTTTCAGCACCTTTTCTGTTATGTCTTCTGATTCGTTAAGGTCGGAGGGATGATTGACTTCTAGAGACTTAAGATAAGAGTCTCACCAATCAGAATTCACGTCCTGAAAAGGTTGCTGGACATAAAAAGACTGGACTTGAAATCGCTGTTTAATGGCTGGGTCTCGGGTCTTTTGCTTTGACATCTGAAATGGAGCTTGCACCATAGCCAGATGGCAAGGATAGTTTAGCTTCTGGTGGAAGGGCTGATTTTCAATGATTTACCTCAAGAGCATATGATTCATGACACCTTGGACTAACTCCTGAAGATGAGTGGCTTGGAGATCCAGATCATCATGAGTCACAGTCAGGTCAGGTCCGAAGGGAGAGATGAAAACCACCAAGAGAGCTCATCATAATAGGAGCACCAATTGACCCTCTTAACAAGACAAGTGGGAGGCCATTATGAAACTGACAATCCAGAGACAGTCACAAAAAGGGTTTGTGGTCAGATGAAAGGGAAAGTTCCGACACAGCAAGACCTGGATGTGATGGTTCACACTCTTAGCAGTGACTATGTCAAGAATGTCAAGTCACTGACCAGAAAAGGGGAAGTGTGTCGGATTACTGGAGAGAGAGAGAGTGGTTGAGGAGAGCACTCATCGGGTAGCGGCACTGTCCACAGGTCAGGCCGGAGATACACCAAGACAAAGCGCAACTCTGATCCATCAGCTACCAGCGCCACCACACAGCCTTTAATCACAGATGTGTCTAAAGGGGGTAGTTGCCTATGGGGTCCAGAATAGCTGTTCCTCCAGATGGTGGGCAGCAAGGGAGATTGAAATATGTTTGGCCCTAAATAAATACTGCCAGCAGTGCTTAGTAATACTAAAGTCCCGCCAATAGGAGCTCACCACAATCTGATTGACTCAGAGTATTTATAGCCTGGGTCATGGTAACAACTTGAACAATCGCAGCAGAAGTTATTTTATACAAGTGTGCTTCTGTACACAAATCCAAAGCGATGTGCTTTACACATAAGTCCACTTCCACATACCAATCCCTCTCCTAGGAGGGGAGATCCATTCAGTGGACTGACTCGGTGAAGTACCGAGGTATTTGGCTAGACTGCTGCCTAAATTTCAACAACCATGTGGCCGATACCCTAAACAAGGTTCTTCCATGAAAGGACCAAGCTCTTCCCCATGATTTGAGGAATACCTGTCTGGCTGCCCACACTAAACTGACTTTGTATCTGCTGTTCCTTAGAACAGTACTCACATATGGAGCACCTGCTTGGAGGCCACTCCTGTCAGCCTTTCAAAATCGCACCTTCCAGTTCCTCTTGGTGACTCTGTGATATGTCAGAAATGATGCTCTCTATCAGGGCCTTTGAGTTCTTATCCTGGAGGTTTCTTCTGGTCCCTGGCGACGACTTTGTTCCAGTGAATCCTACAAATCATGGTGAATCCTGCTTCCAGTACCTCTACCAGCAGTATGACAATGCACTTCCCCCAGTACGTGTCAGACGGCCTCAGGCATTGCTAGACAATCCACCTTAAACTTCTTAAGAATCCCACAGAACCAACTACCACCATCCTATGCATCCGCAGTGCCTAATTGCGGGAGCCATCTACCCTGACGTGGCAACCCATCATTGTGGCCAACTCGGCTACAGACAGTCGAGCTTATTGACCATACCAGTGCTTTTATAAGCTACTGTGGTCAATGCCTTAGGGAGCCACAGAGTCACGTCTCTGGCATGGAGATAGACTGATGCAAAATTCTGAACCCTCCTCATAAACGCATATTTTGTATAGGAGGCCTGCACTCCTAAGTTTTGTGCCTAGCAAATGACTGCGCTGTGCCATGTGAACATAATGTCCATTGGGCTCCGGCCTAGACAATGCACACAAACCAGGGCACAAGATACATCTTCTGTCTGTTGTCTGTTTGTAGTGTGCTTATCAAGGGTGCACTCGTAAATTTTCCAGTACCGGAACTTTTTTTTTTTTTTTTTTACACCCAATGTCGGCTACATAGTCACTCCATAACGGATAACATATCACTGAAAGTAAAGTGGTAAAGTGATGGTTGGAATCTAACTAAACACTTGTAATATTCACAAAAAATATTTATTACTTGAACATTTGAACAACATACCGGTAATTTAACTTACCTTAATCACAAATGTTTAGCTAATGGATTGGATTCTTCCAGAGTGGTTGGTTTTGCTTGTTTCGTTCGGGTGTCGTCTGCAGTCCGGTGTTTTCGGAGCCATGTTTTTACATATGGCTCTGGATCCCAGTCACTCAAGTTTGGGCCGTGTAGTTTAACAAACATCAAACTTGACACATGTGGCACTGTCAGTCTCGTACGGGTGGGTGTAATGATGAGATTATTAAACTGAATCCTCTTTCGCAATCAGCTGAACTGCAAGGGATCAGTTTTGTACAGTTAAGCAAAGGTGTTAAATGTTTTGGTATTGTTGTATGGTTTTCAACAAAATCCCTGTAGCTGTTTTTGATTTTGGGCATGTTTAACTTAAACCTTCTGCACAACTTCTCAATCTCTGGTTCTCCAAAGCCTGCAGGTTTTTCAGTAGGCCACGTATCTGGTTCCAGCACTTTTAATTCATCTAAAAGTTATTCGTAAGCTTCATGATAATGTGATGGCACACTTGACCGATGGGGTTCGTGGCTAGAAACTGTAGTAAACATTCTTCTTTTTAAGTTATTTATGACACTTGTTATTAACTGCTGATGATTGATGGTTGGAATTGTGTGATTTTCTATGAGTGGAACGCCATTAAATGTTCCTTCCCTGATGCAAATTTTTGCTTCCAAAGTCTTAGTACCGGGATTTTCCTTCATAGCCTCAAAAAACCGGACACTTTGTTGTATAAGTTTATCAGCATAGATTACTGTTGTTTCTTGGTTTTGTAAGGATTCTGACAGCATCGACAGCTCAGCCAAAATATCATACATTATAGCCAAATCTAGCAAAAACTGAGGTGATGAACATCGTTTTGATAGTCCACTGTACATGGCTCGCTCTGTCAAATTTCTGCTCTTATCGGCTTTAGCAAAGTCAAAGTGTCTGTTTAAGGCACCGTATCCATACCAAGTAGCTGACACGGCTCTAAATGAACTTGCTACCCAACGTGTCCCTAAAATTTTCACGATTTTATTTATTTCTTGATCTAGGCCACTAGCACATTCTGCTAACTCCCTTTGATTCTTTGGAGACCTGCTATAAACGGAGTACACTTTGTCCATAAAAATTTGGAAATGGTTTACAGCTCCCACTTCGTTTATTGCATCACTCATAGCTAACTCAAGTCTGTGGTTCATGCAGTGCCAAATAAAAAGGCTTGGATATTTTTCAAGCAATCTTTCTGCGACTCCTGATTTTTTCCCCAGCATAACACTTGCAAATGCAACAAAGTTTTCTTTTAAGTAGTCATCTTCAAAACCGTATTTGCTTAAGCAATCAAGGAGATTTTCTGCTACGGTCTTAGACGTTTGGTTGGATAGTTCTAGGAGATCTAAGAATAAGAAATGTGGAGAGTCCTCTTTGCAAACTTCACACTTCAAATATACTATCAGAGTAGACTTGCTGCCGAGAGTGGTCGATTCGTCTATCAGGACTGAAATTTTGCCTGATACACCTAAAATTTGTTTCACGACTCTTTTCTTCATTTCGTCAGAAACGTGACAAATTATTTCCATTGCAATTCTTTTAGAGTGTAGCCCCACACCTATATCCAAGCCATTCAATTTTTCCATCTGCAACAGATCAAAATGGTCAGTGCAAGGCCTATTGTTTTTCGCAATGAAGTAAGCAGTTCTAAAGACAATTTTTGTTGTCACTAAGTGGGCTGCATTCATTTCATCAAAAACCTTGTCTATTGACTCTTTTTTGGCTTCAGCAGCAATTCTTTCAGCTGTTGTGTGACCAAAAGAGCTTTTATGTTAAAATATTTTTTTCTCAACGATGTAAGTTGAGAGGTTTTACTTGATCCATTAAACGTAATTAGGAACAAACGCCATTCTTTTGATATGCTCATGCGCTCTTTTTTAAATGTGCCAAGTTGAGCAACTTCTTTACAAACATTACAGCCAAGTTTGCTGTTGATACAATCAAGCCAAGGAAAAGCATTCTTTTTACGTTCCCACATTTCTTCTGTCCAAATGGAAGGCCAACGAGAAATAGTTGAGTCCTCAGTTGATGAACTCAGTACAGACAGAGAATTATCAATAACATAAATACCTTCGGTTTCTGTATGCTGCACAAACGAGCTTTCGCCAGGTTTAAGGAGAGTGTTTGCATCGCGAGAAGTCTTGAAGACTCGCACGAAGACTGTATAGTCCCTCTACTGAAGAACGATGTTAGAGTTTTTTGCTTCTTATTGGCAGATGCCATGACTGTTGTAGCACTGAATAAACACACGTAACGGTTCACAACAGTGATTTACAACTGACAAGCAAGACGCAGGAACCACTAATGACTCATCAGTAAATATTGAGTTGAGTAGTGAGCCGATCGGTGGAAGGTACCCCCCTCCACTGCACTGCCCGCTGGTCTACACTTCAAGGTCATCCCGCATCCAAAATAGATCTCATGTGCGTTGTGTTCGGCGCCGTTCGGTGAGCCTAGCGCGTAGTTACCAAATGATTATGTTATTTTTTATTTTCTTTCGTCAGTTTTAATTTTTGATCTCGGCGATGGTCATTGAGATGAATAATGTGTTATAAACAAAATTAACAGTAAAACTAAAAGGAATTATTTGTCGAATATGTTAATATTTCTTCATTATCTTGCAATAAGAAGTATAATAACAGTGAGTACTAAATCTTGAAATAATATGTGGACCAGATTTTTGAGTAAAAACACATTTCATGTGAAAGAAAATAATTCTTTTTCTTAAAAAGCAGTACCGGAACGGCGTTCCGGTACCAGTGCACCCCTGGTGCTTATGGTTTTATTTTAATCTCAGTTTATTCTTTAGTAGGCTGTACTACCTTGTTCCTGCTTCACTGAAGATGGCTACCATTGGTGTTTTAAGAAATATGAATATTGGACCACGTCCTAATATCCCAGTTAATATGTCCTAACAGCTATGTGACAACTCCAGCTGTGAAAGTTTGTTTTCATTTGTTTGGTGTTCAGTGTTAACTGTGTTTTTGTTTTATATAATATAATGTTGATGTTAACAATTTGATAGTAGTAGTGTTTTTATAATATAATGTTTATAGTACCGTTAATAAACAAATGTTTTTAGGGTCTTGTGTGAGTTCTTTATCTGGATGAGTGCCGTAACAGTGACAATGATTGCTCTGAGACTTGGGCCCAACATAACCAGTGAATATATTTTATTGTTGAATCTAAGCTTTGTTATTATTGCGTTCATAACAGTGCCACTGAGGGCCTTTGTCTTCTCAGCTCTGCTGGCATTTCTGCTACAGGTAAAACACACACACATAAGTAAATAAATAATAAGTGAGCAGAGCAATAAGCTTTCTTAATTTATTATTCATAGTCCCCGCCCCTCCTTAACTAAAGTCACATTTTAATTAAAACTTCCTCGATATAGTAAAATAAAAATGGTGAGTCCAATAAAAATAGATTGAGATTTACATTACTTAGGTAAAGGAAGCAAAAGGCTAAATTTTTGAATACTAAGTTGTCTCTTGGATTTTGTCAGTGGTTAGACTCGGGCCACTGAGGAAGTGACTTAGACGTTTAATATACTGTATGTGGTGGGAATAAAAGTATGTCTAAGAATGTTTGCCAATCAACATCATTTTGCCAT
Organism: Magicicada septendecula; assembly: GCA_034769895.1. Taxonomy (NCBI): domain Eukaryota; kingdom Metazoa; phylum Arthropoda; class Insecta; order Hemiptera; family Cicadidae; genus Magicicada; species Magicicada septendecula. The sequence continues at coordinate 393,326,072 of CM068374.1, read as the reverse complement.
AGTAATGGTCTGTATCGGTACTGTGTTGTCACATTCTTACCCAGATAAACACATGGTCAGTTTTGCACAGTGTAGCTCTCAGTCAATGTAAAACGTCTAATGTACAATTCACAATGTCGCAGTGAAATATCAGAGTCACTTACTGAATGTCTCAGGTATACAACAATGTTTATTGTTATTAACTAAACAATACAAATTTAATAAAATTTCCAGGATATGAAAAGTACATCTAAACCTTCTCTTACTTTCTAACAAGCTCTCAACAAGCGTAATTTATAATTAAATTAATAATTGAGGAATTAGTTATTTCCACATATGTAAATAAATCACATGATACTGGGGCAGTTTGTTGCACGGCTTCATTATGTTAGCAGCTACTCTCAGTCTCATTGTTTATGTACAACACTAGTTTGGTCTCTTAAATATTCTGTTTAATTTTGTGAGTCTGAGTGTATGACCATGTATTTGTAGCAGACATCTACTATGGTAGTGAAAAGAAAACTGATTACAACAGAAATAACAGTAGAAATAATTAAGCATTTTAGATGAAATACAGGCCAAAATTTATTGGGCAAGTGTCAGCCTTCAGTGGAACAATTATGAAAAATATGGATAATGAGCATAATAGAATGTTAATTCAATTTCATAATGCATTATGAGCAATGCTCAATGAAAACATCAATTTAAAATAATGAACTATGTAGGTACTTAACTGCTGAAATAAGAAGTATTATTGATTACAAGAAGGAAATAAGCATATCATTTCTATTAGCCTAATTTCACAGCAGTATCAAATGTTAAAAAATAATATATTGACACAGATATGTTGATGTCATTTTACTCCTATACAACAGCAACAAAAGACAAATTGAAAATTTCCACAAATACATTAACACTATACACCAAAAATTAAAATTCACACTTGAATTAGAACAAAACAATAGCATAAACTTTCTGGTCCTTACAATTACCAAAACAAACAACACACACACATACAAAATATACAGAAAACCCACCACATCAGACATGGTCATACATAACTCATCCAACCACCCAACTCAACACAAACATGCAGCTTTCAACTACATGCTCCATAGGCTCACTTCAATACCCCTAAACACACATGACTACCAAGAAGAACTCAACACAATCAAATATATAGCAGTCAAAAATGGATACAATCCCGATTTAATAAACAAACTACACAAACGCATCCTAAACACAAAAAGTAAAACACATAAAACCAACAGCATACAACCCAGTAAATACATCACACTCACATACTACAATTCCAACACACACAAAATTGCTAACACATTTAGGAAACACAATTATAAAGTAGCCTACAGAACTAACAACACCATCAGGAAACACATAAATAATACTAACAAAGACACAGACACATACAGCAAAACAGGGGTTTATAAATTAAACTGCAGTGACTGTCACCAGTTCAACATCGGCCAGACGGGAAGATCTTTTTCCTCTAGATATTCTGAACATTTAAAAGCCCTCACCACAAACTACATACATTCCACATTTGCCACACATTTACAAAATGAAAACCACAGATACACAAACATAGAGCACAACATGGAAATACTACACTACTTACCTAAAAGTAGAAAACTAAACACAGCAGAACAATTTGAAATATACAGATATCACACACTACAACCAAACAACATATTAAATGAACAATTACATTATAGATCACACATACTTTTCGATACACTGATTCAAACACAAACTTTGAATCCCAGCGCCAATTCCCTCCCACCAGCAACCCCCACCATACACACCTACAACCCATAACCGTTACTTTATACAGACATTCAGTATTTTAAATCCTACTGAGGAAGATGAACACCATGTCGAAACGTCTGGGAAACAAAACCAAAAAGTAAGTGTTCACAGTGAAAGTTTAATATATATATATATATATATATATATAATATTTAAAAAAGTGAATGAAGAGGATGTACCAACAAGATAATTATAGTTAAAACCCTGTATGCATATAATAATAATACTTGGATTTCTTTGTCCATGACGTGTCCGTTGATCAACTGAATATAATTAAATCATACCGACTCGGAACACAAAGTTTTTTATGGGTAAAATTGTAAACATTTTACCTTATAGCCTGAACCAGTTGACAACATCATAATTCTATACAGGGGAAACAAAAAAAATGAGAACAGTTATTAACACACATAAACAAAATACACAAAAACATAACCTTCACTGCCAAATATGAACCACAACAATAGCATAAACTTCCTAGACCTCTCCACCACAAAATTTGAACACATACATGAATTCAGTATGTACAGAAAACCCACTTAACTGACACACTAATACACAACTCCTCCAATCAGCCAATACAACACAAACTAGCTGCCTTCAGAACTATGATACATAGACTTAACAACATCCCACTAGATGAAAAAGACTACAAAGACGAACTAAACACGATAAAATATCTTGCAGAATCCAATGGATACAACAGAACAATCGTCAATAAACTCCTACACAAAACAAACAACAGACAAAGATAGAGAAAAACAACAAATTCATATCACTAACATACATCAATACCCACACTGGAAAAATAGCCCACAAATTCAAAAAAGCAGGATACAGAATCTCATACAAAACTACAAACAAAACAGAACACACACTATCAAAACACACACACAAAGCACAAAGCAAATTCGATCTACCTGGTGTTTACAAACTATATTGGTCAGATTGCAACAAATTCTACATAGTGCAGACAGGACATAGCTTCAAACAAAGATACATTGAACACACAAAGGCACCACACTCCACTACCAAATCCACCTTTGCAAACCACCTCATTGAAGCAAACCACACCCACAAACATCGACAATAACAAGGATAGTCTACAACTACACACAAAAGACTCTAGACACTCTTGAACAATTGGAAATATACAAACACATAAAAACGACATCCTAAACGAACAGACACAATTCAAACCACACGCATTATTCGAACATATCACACCCACACACACAACATCGATCCTTCAAAAGTCGACACTATTGCCAAGAACAAGACGGACAGCACTCCCAAGCCTTTGATGAAGCTTATAATAAGCAAAAACTGGTTCAGGCTATAAGATAAAACTTACGTTTTTACCCATAAAAAACTTTGTTCCGAGTCCTAGTGATTTAATTATATTTAATAATAATACGTAATAATTATTATTATATTATATTATATTGTTATCACATACATTGGACCTATTATAGCATAATAATAATAATAATATTCTGAATATGAGTAACACTGACTGATAGTACTTACTTCAAATAGAAAGTAAGCTATAAAGAGGGAAATTAAAAAAAAAAATTTAGTATTTGGTGGGAAAGCAATTGAATAAGTCTTCAAATTCAACTGTCTATGATCAGAGAAATAAGACACAAATTATATTAATAAACTCAGATTTTAAATCCACTTTTTGGAAGTCCAAAGTAAATTAAATATTGAAAAATGAATATGGTTATCAACCAACGGTAGCGTGCCAAAAATGAAAAACACTTCAACTTAAAAATGGTGTCAAAACCAAAACATGCCTTCACTATTGTGTAAAGTTTCTATATGGTATTTGATCAATAAGCATACAAGTAACCAGTAATAAGGATTATCATTGTGAAACATTGTATCACTTCACTTATTCAGTGGGTAATGCAAGTGGCGACTTGCTAAAATTTATTGTAAATTTGATTGTAGAAAAAAATTAATTCAAAAGCAATTGACTGCAATATTGCAAAAGGCAGAAAACTGGATCTGGTGGGAGATAGTGAGTACTTAAGTGATCTGTTAGCTCTTCGATCTAGGCCTGAATATTTTCCACCTACTCACTATAGCTTGAAGGTGAGTACACAATCTGTTATTTGAATGTGTGTGTGTGTGTGTGTGTGTGTGTGTGTGTGTGTGTGTGTGTGTGTGTGTGTGTGTGTGTGTGTGTGTGTGTGTGTCACTGTAGTTAATGGGTTTGCAGTATAAAATAGTCAGCTGAAGTCATATTTGTTAGAGTAGTCCTCTATTTTACCTTCATTTTAATAAATTTGTAGGTAGCCTTGACACCCTATATTTTCTAATTAATTTAGGTACATGTTGTAAAAGCTGTCTGTCTTTTGTATTGATCTAATATGTAAATATAAATGGATAACTGGCTACATTTTCTGCCTCAATAAAGTCTTGTTAGTTATGAATAATACTAATTGTTATTATTATTAGTAGTAGTATTGTTGTTGTTGTTGCTGTTGCTATTATTGTAAAACTCTAGGCCTTATCAAATGAATCTGGGAGACACTTTAAGAATCTGGATGCTGTGTGACTCTTTATAAACATTTGGTCCAAAGCCAACTAGATCATGGTTCAGGCGTATGGAACAGGAACTGAAGCTTCTTGCACTGGATGATGAATAAATTCACCTTCTCAGGTTATGAGGTGGAGGTCACAAAAGTTCTTGGCCTTCCTCCACTCTTGACTATGAGAATTCATACATACCTGCTCTGCTTTATCAAGTTCTTCTTGGACTTAGTGGATTTACCCATGACCATTGAAATGCAGGATCATGCAGGCCCCTTGTTGTGACATCCGTGACTTCTTTAATGACAAAAGCAGTTTCGATAGGCAGTGAGGCATAGAGTTGTTGTATACTAGAGAACCATCAACCCACATACAAAGTAATATTATAAATATTGTATAATATGTTAAATGATTTTGTGATTGGTGTTTTTAAAACTATTTGTCATTAGGACAGTATTAGGTCAACTGCGTAGGTTATGTTACTCATGTATATTTAAATTATCCACAATTGATATTGTTACGACGTCTAACTGATCGTCGTATGGTACAGTGGAAAACAAAATACAAGACACCAATTAAGTCACTAAACACCAGCTTTAATATCACAGTTAAACAGTTGTAATCAACAAGATAGTCTCTTACAACAAATCAAATAAAATTTACACAGAATTACCACTGTTGCACACCACTCTATAGTGGTGTGATTCTATAATTCTGTATCTATAATTCTGTTTGTGATTATAACCACTAACACAACTTTCTTAATTAAACTTCAAGTTAAACTTGTTCACATGCAATAAAAATGTCATCTAATATAAAACACAACTGTATTACAATTGTCCTGCACAATTATAAAACACATAACACTTCACCACAATACTTAGAACCGCATTGTATAAATTGCCCAACAATAACTGAGCTAAGCGCCGCTGAAGTCTTGTATTTATACCCCACTGACATTCCAGAAAATATCCATACTACGCATCAACAGTACAATAGAACGTAATTGACTGCGGCCTTGAAGCAGTGCGCGGGGCTGGCAAAATCTAGAAAAGTCTCGCTAACACATGTTGAGATCACATATGCACACAACATTACAGCCGGATTCCACTGGAACATCCGAGAAACACGTAGAATGTTTTGTAATGGTGTAACACTTTTTCCGCATTACATAACAATACATAACTTATGTATATTAATGCACCCTAGTTATAGAGACACTATTTATAGAACACACTAAAATGTTCTGTATCAGTGTACAAATATATTTATAGTTAACGTAGTTGATTCTGTTATGTTCTAGAATGGGCACCTGGAATATTCTGGTCTAAGGTAGTAAATTGGGCATGTTGGTGAATTACGTCATTACCAATTATATATAGAACTGTAGAGAGAGTGTGAATCAGTCTTAATTCTGAGATAGTTGATTATGTTACAAAGTTGGTGCATATGTCTGATACCACATTTGCGGATCAATATTATTTTTGTGTGTTGTCTTTGTGTTTGTATAAATTATGGTTGTGTCACTATCAATGTCATAGTTGTGGATTGAAATTGTACTTTCTGTTACATTTTTATCTGTGAAAAATATTTGTCATTTAACAAATAAACAAGGTGTCGACAGTGATAAGAATGTTTTATTTCAGTCGCTGCCTAGAAGACAACAGAGTTTTCTGACTGTGTGTGTTCATTTAGGATGTCGTTTTTATGTGTTTTTGTGTGTTTGTATATTTCCAATTGTTCAAGAGTTTCTAGTTTTCGGACTTTTGTGTGCACATGTAGAATATCCAAGTTGTTGATGTTTGTGTATGTGTGGTTTGCTTCAATGAGGTGGTTTGTAAAGGTGGATTCTTTGAAAAAGACTACAAAGACGAACTAAACATGATAAAATGTAGGTACTTAACTCCTGAAATAGGAAGGTTATTATTGATTACAAGAAGGAAATAAGTGTATCATTTCTATTAGCCTAATTTTAGTGCAGGCCAAACTTCACATCAGTATCAAATGTTTAAAGGTTGCATGCATATAATAATAATAATAATACTTGGATTTCTTTGTCCATGACGTGTCCGTTGATTAGCTAAATATATTATTATATATATATAAACTTTCACAATATGAACTTACTTTCTTTAAACTTTCCCAAACGTTTCGAGGTGATGTTCCTCTTCCTCAGTGGGAGTAAATACTGATTGTCAGTTAACAGAATAACGGTTATGGACTTAGGTGTGTGTGGTGGGGGTTGATCAACCTGTTAACTGACAATCAGTATTTATTCCCACTGAGGAAGAGGAACATCACCTCGAAACGTTTGGGAAAGTGTAAAGAAAGTAAGTTCATATTGTGAAAGTTTATATATATAATAATATTATAAAGTGAATGAAGAGGATGGATCAACAAGATAATTAGCTAAATATAATTATTTTACTACCGACTTGGAACATAAAAGTTTTTTATGGGTAAAAATGTAAAAATTTTACCTTATAACCTGAACCAGTTGACAACATCATAATTCTATACAGGGGAAACAAAAAAAATGAGAACAGTTATTAACACACATAAACAAAATACACAAAAACATAACCTTCACTGCCAAATATGAACCACAACAATAGCATAAACTTCCTAGACCTCTCCACCACAAAATTTGAACACAGACATGAATTCAGTATATACAGAAAACCCACTACAACTGACACATTAATACACAAATCCTCCAGTCACCCAATACAACAAAAACTAGCTGCCTTCAGAACTATGATACATAGACTTAACAACATCCCACTAGATGAAAAAGACTACAAAGATGAACTAAACATGATAAAATATCTAGCAGATCCAATGGATACAACATAACAATAGTCGATAAACTCCTACATAAAACAAACAACGGACAAAGACAGAAAACAACAAATTCATAACACTAACATACATCAATAACCACGCTGAAAAAATAGCCCACAAATTCGAAAAAGCAGGGTACAGAATTGCATACAAAGCTACAAACAAAACAGAACACACACACAAAGCATAAAACAAATTGAATCTACCTGGTGTTTACAAACTAAATTGCTCAGATTGCAACAAATTCTACATTGGCCAGACAGGACATAGCTTCAAACAAAGATACATTGAACACACAAAGGCACTACACTCCACTACCGAATCCACCTTTGCAAACCACCTCATTGAAGCAAACCATACATACACAAACATCGACAACAACACATACACACAAAAGGCCAAAAACTCTTGACCAATTGGAAATATACAAACATACAAAAACACATACAAATGACATCCTAAATGAACAGACACAAGTCAATTTAGTAAATCAACGTCATGGACAACAAAATCCAAGAATTTAATCTTCTATTCTTTCTTGTCACAGCTGTCTTCTTACTTTTTACACTAAATCCATCAGGTTTATATCTTTCTTAAGTGTGATATACCGGTACTAAGCATTCTATCATAATGTCCCCTGTGTCCTCTCCTAGGTGTTCTTCTGTCCTAGTGATTGGATCAGCAGGATGTAGGAATGTATGGAAGCTCTGCAAAAAATTATTATTATTACCTTAATACAAATATGTTAACATCCAAATGTATAGTAATAATTCATAGTAATTGTTATAATACATTTTTATGATCTTTATTTTTCAGAAAATGTATGAGAAACATTCTTCTCTGCATTTAAAGTACAGGTTTATTGAATTCGTTTTTGTGTTATCATTTGCTGCCGTAACATTTTTATTCTTAAATAAAATGTGGCCATCAGGCAATTTCTATACAGACAGTCATAGTGCTAAGATTTTCATGGATACAGAAAGCTCCAATGAATCTGTGAGGTTAATGGATGCCTACAATGTGTCAAGGTGAGTCCTTTCTACTGTCCTTGACACAGAAATGAACACACACACACATTTATAATCCACATATTTATTAATTAAAACATATTTATTCATTAAAAGTAATGTTGAAAATAATAATTTAAAATATCTTTTGCATTAACCTATGAGGTTATGCTCCATGGTGCAATCATGTTACATTTTTGGTTTTACAACACATCCAATACAAATAAAAGTAACATATATAAATGCAACAACCAAGGATTGGTATTGGGTGATGACCAAATGACCAAACTGTTGTGAATGACTTGGGATTGGTACTCAAACTATTAAAACTATTAAAACCACAGAGAGGGGAGAGACAGAGAAAAACAAAAGTATCAAACGTTGGTGAACATGGTAGTACCTTCTTGCTTGTAAGCTTTTGTGGTTTTTGTTTATAACAGCGACAGTGACGGATTTAAGCATAGGCTACATAGGCTGCAGCCGAGGGGCCTGCACCACAAACAAAAAGAACAATTAACTTGCACAAAAATTATTTGGTTCGTGATTCAGAGAACAGTTGAATATGCAACAAACACACAGTGCAAGCACAAAATAAACATGCATTTGGCACCTCTTGATACTATTTCTTATGAACCTAGAGAGTGATATTTTGAAACAGTTATCTTATGAATAGTGGCGAAGCGTCAGGGGAGACAAGGTAGACAGTGTCTCTCCAAATAATTTATTCATAAAATAATTAATTTTTTATTTATGAACTAAGTTGCATAAGTTACTCAGAAAGTGTATAAAACTAATTTAAATAATTTAAAAAGTTATGACACATGCGACATGACGGGTGTGAGCCATGGAACCTTGCTGTGTGATGCAATTGTACGGGGAGTATCAGGGTAGACGTTACTTGGAATGTCTTTTTAACAGGGCTGGAGGTGAGGAGGGCTTCGGTGGATGGCAACGAGAGCAGACCTGCGTGCGCAGCATAAAAATGCGGCCCGTACATCACGGCAGAAGACGTGTCTCCCCCACACTAAATTGTTGCCTGGCTGCCTGTGTTTGTTTCATTGTGCTCGCATAGTGAATACCCTATTTGTTTTTGTTGAGTTTACAAATTATTTTTAATTTTGTATATAGTTGTATAGACTAAGAAGTGTGTAATCATTTACCCACTAATTATTTAATAATACTTATTTTTCAGTGTTGTCATTTTAGGGCTTTAAGCATACTGTTTAATTGGTTTAAAGAAGCAAAATGAATACAGTTAGTACCAGTTCTACAGCAGAAGTATTTGATATAAACTCTGACAACTTTGATTCATTAGAATTTTTGTTAAAATATGAAATCAGTAGGTTACATTTAGAGCTAAAGGTATTGCTAACGTCAGAAATATCTTGGGCGTCTTTATTTTTGTCGCAGAAGGATGGAAAAGTTATCAGAAAATTTCAGAAAGTTTGTATAGTAAATATAGGTGGCTCTCTGGTTGTAAACAAAACAAAACTCTGCACTGTTTGATGTTTAATGGAGAGGAACCATGGAGAAACGTTGGAGTAGGCTTTTGAAGCTAAAGCTGCTAAACATGCTGGTAGAAAAACTCATATGAAGAATTCTGAGATGTTTCACATGCTAGGACGTAACAGATTGAAATTGTTTGTCCAAAACACCTAGAATTCAAGCAGTACAGCACAATGAAAATGTGGCATGAAATCAAAGGATAGTGCCATTTGGTAGATCTTGTTTGTTATTTAAGGAGACAAGAGTTAGCTTTTAGGAGTGTTAAGGAAAATGAGCAACCTATTAATAAGGTCATTTATTTAGAAACTTTAAATTTACTGGCAACGGAAGAGTCTTTCATGAAAGAACATATACAGAGTTATTCAAAATTACACGACAATCTCTCGGGAGCTGATTCTATAGCTAAAAATAATAGAACTCATTTACAAGAAAATATGAAACGTTTGTGTAATGCCTATAGTAATCCGGATTTGTCACCATTACAAAATGTGAATAAAATTTATGTTTTTCTAGCAATATTTTCTAATTAAGATTCAAAAACAACACCAATAACAATACAATAGCTTTATCTTGATATTTAGGCTAACTTATAATAACGAAACGCGTGTGTTTCAGACAGTCACTTGGCTATTATCTGATAGAAGTAGCATTAACTCTATTTACCATAGTTTTACTGGTTCATTAAGAACGTCAACAATCTTAGTAAGAGGTTGCTTTTGGCTGGTATTTTTATGACTACCCAAATTATTTTGTCATGCTCCGCCACTGCTTATGAAGATGTCAGAAGAAAAGTTAATACTAAGTGTAGGCGAGTGTCAATAAATCAAACCAAATCCTAATGAGAGTAGTATACTACATTTATGATGCAGAAAAATTATGAGTTACAGATTTCTATAATGTAAATATACCCTAATACTTTTATGTTCTTTTTAAAAATATGCTTAATTTGTGGCATTGTTTTACTTTCCTTTGGAAATCAGTTGTTTTTATTTTTACTATATTTGAATTCTTTTAGGGTCTTTTGAGTGTAATACAAAATCGATTGCAATCTTTTATTATTATTTTCATAGATTCCAGAATGCCACTGTACATTGAGATACCTTGAACTGTTAAATTGTTTAACATAGAATTGAAAATTTACAAAAACAGTGTATCCTAATTTAATTTGTACACTTAACAAAGATTTAATTTGCACTTCTGGAAGATATTTTTCAAAATTTTCTGGGGGAGGGACACAGACCTCCGTTTTACTGGGGGGACCATACCCCCAGACATTCCCCGGTAGTTGGGGGCCCGCACCACATGTTCAGCCTAGGGGCCCACTAACTCTAGATCCAGCCCTGAACAGCAATGCTTTTCAGTTTAAGAATGAGAGACTGAGACCATTCAGGTGAGCCACTGGGGATGCTTTATCATGGTATGAGCAAAATGTTTGGTTTTAAGAAAAATAAAATTATGTGTGTTAAACTGAAAAACAATGTTAACAAGAAAAACGAAGCACTGCCTTTAAAGCACTGAAACACTGTATATCTGCAAGCAACTGTTGGATCTGTTAACTGCATCAAATTTAATTCCATTCATATTTTGTTAGGTTATTTGAGAAACCAAACAAGAACACAATTAACAATACAGTCTTCTTCTTCTTTACTTCAAGGATTAGGTTATATAAACCTGTTCCAGCACCCATCTCATCCTTTGAAAACCCACATCTCTTTTACCAATCACTTCATTGTTCAATGCCACTTTTGCATCAGAGAAATCCATTGCAGACGTCTCCATTGTCTTTGTCATCCACTGCAGATGATCCCACCACTGTCTTCTGTAAGCTGGAATAATTTTATTTATGTTCTCTACTTCAAGTTCTGCTCTGATATTCTCATTTCATATTCCTTATTCCCAATGTATAGTTTAAAGTACTTCGAAGAAACTGCATTTCAGCACTCTGAATCTTGCTGCATTCCTTTTTTGTCATGACCCACGCCTCAAATGCATATAAGTGGGTATTACAATTGTCTTATAAAATTCAATTCTTGTGCTGTGTCTTGTTTTATTTCTAAGATTTCTATGAATCGTTCCACAAATATTCTCTTTTATATCATATACAGACTCATAGCTGTGATATACTTCCTTTATAGCTCACAGCTTCAATATACTATAATATAGCTTTATAATATTTATAGTACCCAAAGCAGCCTTGGAGTACGGTTAACAATACAGTATTACTAAAATATTATGATACAATTTTTTGCAAGTTGTTTAAGCTAAACTGTCTAAATTTTGAAAAGTAATTGTTTGTCAGAAAGAAACGTTACAAATGGATTAATAAACAAAAAAATGTTTATTTTATTTTTTTTAGTTATAACGACTACTTGATCCACACTTTCTCTTCAGCTTTGTACAATTTAAGATGGCACAATGGCATGTCACTTGATTCTCAAGGTAATTAAATTTTGTATTGCATTAAAACTTGGCAACTGATAATAATAAATAAGACTTATTAAACATACACCTGATTTGTAATGATAAATCTGTAACTATGTGTGATGACAGATATAAGATTGTAATTTAATATCGACAAATTTTATCATACGTTAAACTAATTCATGCAATCACAATCTGCAGAATAGAGGTATTGTATAAAATCCTCGTGTCCAGACAAACACACTTGATCCCAAAACCTCTTTCTTAGCCTTCTCATGGTATCCCCCTCTCCTGATTGTAGTAGCAAATCGTATATTTGATTTGCATAATTTATTGATTCAGTTGTCACTGGTTTATTTGAATGAGGCTGTTTCTACAATTTTATTTTCTTGCTTGTCCTCTTAAACAATTCATCCACTGATGAAACCATCTGGCTGAGATTTCCTGTAAAGTTTTCAGTGAATGTTCCATCTGTTGAGGACCTGTAATTAAGTAATTATAAAGTGTGTAATTAAGGCTGTAAAGCCTGTCACAGGTTACAGAGTTGTAAAACTTGAAAGCTTTATTCATCTTAACATTGTATCTTCCAGTCATCTATGGTATCATCAAACACATGGAAACAAGGAAAGTGCCATGTCACTTCTGGTATGTTTCCTTTCATATTCATATAAAGGTCATGAAGTATCTATACCGTAACAAACAGAGGTGCCCAAAAGACCATTCTCTAAGATTTTATAGAAATAATTTCTATGCGTAATTACTTCACCAACGATGATTTAACATGGCAAACAATTTACTTACGAATTAATTTCCATGAGACAGGTACCAAATAAGCAACAAGACAGTTACACTACCTCATAAATAACATTAATTTATGTTATGTATTAACACTATTTGTGTGTGTGTGTGTGTGTGTGTGTGTGCGTGCACGCGTGCATGCACAATCTTGTAGATCTCTACAGCCTAGCACATCAAAGTTCCTGGTTTTCCGGATTTTGTTCTATGGTTGTTCTTATCTTATTGACATTTTAATAACTTTTTCCAATGTCTCTCTTAAGAGTATGGGATATTTTTTTTAACATCACTATTTTTTTTTCTAGCCAGTTCTATTGTCACTTCTTACTGATTCATGCATGGTGCCCAAACGAACACTCATGATGAGCACAAATCAATAAGAAGTAATGCTTGAATTTGTTGTATACTAGAGAACCCCTAACCTACATTCAAAGTAACATTATCAACATTGTATATTATTAAGTGATATTGTGACTGGTATTCTTAAAACTATTTGTCGTATTATTAAAACTATTAGAATAATACATAGATTATATTGGTAGGTTGAGTACATAGGTTATGTTACTCACATACATTTATATTTTCCACGATTGATGTATAACTTGTGTACTTTGATAGACACTATTTATAGACTACACTAGAATGTTATGTATCAATGCACTATACATTTATAGTTAATGTAATTTGTTCTACAATGTTCTAGTTTAAGCGCCTAGAATTTTCCTGGCTATACTGATATTGATAGTGACAAATGGTGCTAAATGACATCATTTCCAGTTATATATAAACAGTGGTAGACATAGCAAAAATTCAGTCTTGATCCTAAGAGTTAATAAAATAAGTTACAGAATTAGTGCGTGTATTTGATACCACATTTGTGGATCAATATTATATTTGTGATATCTTTTTGTTTGTATAAATTATGGTTGTGTCAATAATAGATATCATAGTTGTGAATTTATCTTTAAATTTTCTGTATTTTTTTATATATTTACTTGTGAAAAATTATTTGTGATAACGATAAATAAACAGGGCATCGGCAGTGATGATACGAGTGTTGTATTTCAATAGAGTGTTTTGTTGCCTAAAAGACAATAAAATTGGTGACCGTGACAAGAACAATTCCATTAACATTATAAACAGGGCATCGGCAGTGATGATACGACTGTTGTATTTCAATAGAGTGTTTTGTTGCCTAGAAGACGATAAAATTGGTGACTGTGACAAGAACAATTGCATTAACATTATAAATTAGCGACCAAATTACCTTATAATTAATTTTAGATCCATGTTTTTCGGTATCCAAGCCACTTATAGTATATAATTAGTAAAATAGTTTACCTTTTTCTTGTCCGTCTGGTGGCCTTTTCTCTATATAAGTAGTTCTTTTCTTATAATTAAGTAGTTGTGGAGTACAGGGGAAAACGTGGGAAGAGTACATTTGAAGAACATGACTACCACCCAGGTGAAGAAGTGGTTAGAAGAAAAAAGGGCTTCCCACAACAGAAACTAAGGCCGACCTAGAGAATGCATGTAGAACAGGCTATACGAGTGTTTTATTTTGATAATTGTCTAGAAGACGACAAATACACTGGGCAAAATAAAAAGCACGATGCCTGAAACATACCACACTACTGAGGAAGGCATCAGGGCAGTCAAAATATCAAGAATAAGAACAAAAACAGTGTAGCAATTTAGGATACTGCTGTACATGTATTTAACTATCGTTATTGTTAAATGATGTACAAATTGTGACAATATGTCATCAACCTTCATGCCTACATTTGGTCTGCCTAGCATTTAGTCACCAAAGCTTATATAGTTTGTGTGCATTTCATTCATACAGTTGTTAAACAATATATGCATATTTAATGGTTTTAATTAAAATATTTTCTCTTTCTTATTGATTTTTTAACATCCAGAATCTGTGTAGTAGTACAGTAGAACCTTGATTATCCATTACGCATTTAACCGTCAACTTCTATTAACTGTCAGGCCCTGAGGTAAAAATTAATTAGAACATGAGACCAAAAATACAACATTACAACCGAAAAAGAGCATTGATCTTTGCTGTTAGTCTGAATGCACTATTTCTTCCTCTCCCTGTGTTCTTGTAAATGACATAGCGCCCCCCCCCCTACTATACTTCCCGCTATTATGATTAGTTATTGTCTTGACCTTCAAATGTAGTGTTTGGTTACTTGGTCTCTTTACTTTGGTGATTTTTCTGTTCAGTAAATTTACTGTAAAGTGCATAGTTTTTCATACAGTAGTGTTTGTACAATTATTGAAATGATGAAGAAACAAAAGTGTGTGATGTTGAAACTTTTTCAAAAATGTGAAATTATGAAATGCCTGCATAAAGGTGAAAGTATGACTAGTATTGCACCTGTAGACATTGGCAGATGGACTACTGTGAACAAACTGGAAAATGCCAAAGATGATAACAACATTTTTGAACTGCTTAAAAAATGTCTGGTAGTGAACCAATTTATACGGAAGAAGTGAGTAAATAGCTCAACATGAACAATTAATACAGAGGTTTCAAAATTTTGAATGAAGGTGAACTGGTGCAAAGTTTGTTGAAAGAAGATGACTTCAACACTGAAGATGAAGAAGATGCTGTCCTTGAGAAATCATCAAACACAATTATTAGCCGTGGTGAAGTAGAAACTTGCTTGGTTGAATAGCAAGAGGAGCCAGACCCTACTCAACTGCTGCTTCTTCAAAACATCCGCAGCACAGCAGCAAAGAAGGGTTATGGTATGGTCAGGCAGAAGAAAATAACAGACTGATTGAAAAAGTAGTTACACGTATGCACAGTACCTAATTTCACTCATACTCCTATAGGCCTACAGCGTGTTACCTTATTGTACTTCTATTTCATCTATGTTTGTACTTGTATTTTAATACCAATGGAATGGAAATTTTTGGTATGAGTGTAATGTTTTTGATTTTGTTGCGACTTCACATTCTCTTTATTCTATATTTCAATACAATAATTAAAGTCTGTATATTTAATTTACATTATAATATGCTTAAGACTATTGGTTGATAGTTATGTAGAAGAGGGGGAGGGTTATAAATTTCTATTATCTGTCTATTCACTCAGTTCACATCAATGGCCCCTACACTGACTACTAAATCGAGGTTCTACTGTAATGTAACATACATTCAGCTAGCCCTCAATGTTATAAGCAGGTGGTGTCAAAAATGGTCTTTAAAGATTTCAACCCAGAAAACTGAATGCGCATTTTTCACCAGACGTAATAAACTCGCAAACTATGTGCCTCTCCTTACCCTTCAAGACGAAATACTTCAGCATAACAGAAATCCAAAACTGTTGGGGTTGGTTCTTGATCCAAAACTTCGGTGGTCAGCACACGTGGAATATGTAATAAAGGCATGTACCCCAAGATTGAACGCATTGAAAGCGGTAGCCAGTCGCAACTGGGGCGCTGACACTTCAACGCTGAAAATGTTTTATCTTGCATTCGTGAGGTCGAAGGCTGTTTACTGTTGTGAAGTTTGGGGTTCAGCTGCAAAAACCCACATAAACAAAATTCAGGCGATCCAATCAGCGGCACTACGTCTTTGCCTGGGTTGTACAAAAACCACCGCGATAGCTGCTATGCAAGTTGACTTAGGTGTTGAGCCGATCGAAATGTACATTAGAAGACAAATGTGGACAAAACTTTTGAAAGTCAATACATTACCAATAACTCACCCATTATACAACTTGTGTGCCAATCAGATAAGCATTAAAAATTCGTTCAACTATCAAATGAACATACTGTCGACAACGTTATCATATAATGTGCCGGAGCAAATTCCACCTGTGTATGATGAACCGCCACGTAGCTGGCCGGGAATGAAAGCGATTGTGGATCTTCCACACAAATTCGGCAAAATGAGTCATCCAGATATACTTAGAGCAGAAACACTAGAGATGATTGACGAGCAGTATAAAAATCATACGAAGATCTTCACAGATGGATCGGTGGACATCGAAAGCGGGAAGTCGGGTGCAGGGTATTTTAACCAGAGTAATGGCGAACGGTACTATATTCCAGCTAACGCACAGTCCAGTATGGACGCCGAATTATTGGCTATAAACGCGGCATTAACCTGCTGTCTTTCCATTGAGCAAAAGCTCATCTGTATCTTGACTGACTCCAAATCATCATTAGAAGCGCTATCAAAATCTGGCACGAGTGCGTACTTCTTTCGTATTAATGAAATAAGGAAACTATTCCTCCAGCTACACAACGAAGGAAAAATGATCACCCTTCAATGGGTTCCATCCCACTGTGGAGTCCCCGGAAATGAAATAGCAGATGGGATCGCAAGGGAAGCGTGCACAATGTATCCAACTAACCTAAAGAAGTTCTCCCTGCTGCAGTGCAGAAGCTCGGGTGACCGACACTTCAGGAGCTCTTGGGAGGACAGTTGGAAATCAGCAACCACAGGTCGCAGCTTATACCAAATACAACCTGTGCCGGCCAAGGAAGACATCTACAAGGGAGTAGCGCGTCCGATAGCTGCTTTTGCTGCGAGGGCACGTACCGGCCATATCGTTACCCAAGAATATCTCTTTAGGTTCAATCTCACGGATACGCCACAATGCTTATTGTGTGAAGACGGAGAGGAGAACCTTGAACATATACTCATAAAATGTCATTACCCGATTGCCGCAAGGGATATCTTAAGGATGCAAGTGTCGGGATGGCAGGAAATCATGAACAATAAGAAGTACTGGGCTATCGCTTCTATGATCTACCATGGACATCGGGCTATCGGCTACAGTTGAAGCTGGACGCCTGCAGGAAGAAGTAAGAAGTAAGTAAGTACTGTAATGTACTTGCAAGATGTTTTATACTAAATATTAAATTTACAATGTAGTTATAAGTACCAAACACAACATTAAAATGTGTTTTATGATACAGGTCGGGCAGCAGATTATGCTAGCGAATTGCTTGGCATACCTAGGATACGACAGATCAGAATGAAGAAATACAGTAAGTGAATTGCTGGTGTGTATGGAATAATGCAACAGTATTATTCTGTCATCTACTCAATATAACCACTGTCCATCAGCTGCATCTTCAGCCCACCATCCCTTCTTTCATCAGCTGTTCATGTATAGAGAATACAATATAATTGTTCTGTTCACTCTCCTTTGGTGACTGGGTTCCTCATACCTTCTTTATGTTTACTGTGTTCTAATTATCAAGAATTAAGAATAGACTGCATGAAGAAAAACGATTCTGGTTTATTGTGTGATTTAACCTAATTAGCAGAAGCCTTACATGGACAAAGACATATTGTCTGATGTAAGCTGCAATGTGAACACATAAATTTAAAATCTTATTATTGCCAATATCCTTTATTTAATGCAACATAATCCTGGTAATGCAAATACCACAGTAAATGTCTTAAACAACGGAAAGTGAAAATGTAAAATCACTACCACTGGTAAAAAGCACGTTTATTTTTTTTTACCATAATTATGAAATGTGTGTAGACAAGAAACGAGTTATGGAATAAGTTTACACATGACAAAACTAATCAATATACTGTAGGCCTACTCAAAATTTTGTAACTGTTGTTCTGTTGTTATTGGTATTCTGAAATGGGACTACTCAATGACTACCACTTTTCAACTATCGTTGAATATACTTTAAACTTTATACAGTAACAGAAAAGTATTTGTTTGCTCTTTTATATTTTTTTACGTTGTTTGTCAGCCTGTTATAGACCATGGCTGTCAAACAGCCTTTTTTAAAGAGAGTGTAAGTGATAAGCCCACTACTTATTACATAATCTTTGTAATTCCAACATTTTCTACCATGACATTTGTAACATACTGCAACTACGTAATTACTTTTTTCATGTATTACACACTGGAAATTGGAAACACTAATAAAATCTAATAAATGATAAAAAGTTCTAACATACTGCCATAAAGCTTTGCAGCTACATGTGTTAATATTATCTTACAAGATTTTTGTAGTGCACATTTTGATAATTCCAGTCCAACTAAAAAAATAAAGAAGGAAGGCACATTTTCTTAAATAAATTATTTTCCTATTGTAGAATATATACTGTACTTAAACAAAACTTATTTTACATATCAAATTAAAATGTAGAACTTATGAGTTAATTGAATACTGACTGTTAGTGATGTTTCTTTAAGTTAGACATGTGGAAATGATACCTGTATTGTTTGGTAGTAACATTGCAGGTAGATATTTTTGAAGTTAGAAGCTTTTTAATTTCTTCTACTTGAATATTGAGGATTTTCTACTTGGTACAAGTTCATTGGAATTTTATTTTTAAAAAGTTGTCTACCTGTTGTGAGGTTGCCTGCTCAGGAAGACTGGTAACATCGCTCTGTCTGCATATAATCCATCTCGTGTTTTCATAACACCATGTTATTCTTATTGAAATTTTTATTTTTATTTCAATGTCATTTCCACAATTTCATAAATGTGATTTATATGTAAGATCCAGCAAGGATGTTTTAAAACTTATGGGTACATCTGTATTTGAAATTTTCAGTGGTGATGTTTTGTTATGAATTTTTAAATCAATATAAAGCAGCATTAGCATATTTCATATGTGTGTGTGTGTGTGTGTGTGTGTGTGTGTGTGTGTGTGTGTGTGTGTGTGTGTGTGTGTGTGTGTGTGTGTGTGTGTGTGTGTGTGTGTGTGTGTGTGTGTGTGTGTGTGTGTGTGTGTGTGTGTGTGTGTGTGTGTGTGTGTGTGTGTGTGTGTGTGTGTGTGTGTTTAATTTTATTCTAATTTTCAGTTAAAATGTGACTTTTAATTTATTTTTAATTTTCTGAACATTATAAATATACGGTTACTGTGAGGTGTTGTACAGTAAACTTCAAAGAAATATGCATCAGAATGTAATGCTAATTAATGACTTACAGAGAAGCTGTACATTAGAATAAAATTAAAATATTTATAATCCAAGAAAAGTCATATATTTATGATGTGTATTATTTTATTATTTTCGAAGTCTCATTAAAAGTTTGGTATCTTGAAAGGAATTTTGAATGTGTTAAATGATAGAGTTAACTTTAAATTCTTTCACAGTTCGTGTTATTTTATAAACTAGACTTACTAAGCTGTAGAGCTATGGCCATCAGACGCTGAATGACAAGTCGGTGTGTTAAGAACAAGCGACACTATAAAAGATGACTGCTGCATTTAATATTGAAACATCTGGACCATAGCTCTATAGCCATGTAAGTTTGACAGCAAATAACTTCTTTAGTTTAGAGTTAATTTCATTAACTAATTCAGTTTTCTCATTTTAGAGTTTTGTACCATCTATGAAGTTTACAGCAACACATCGAAAAAGTGTTATCCATCATATTCTGTGAGTGAAGACACAGCTGCATATGGCATTGGTTGGATTAAATATGAAAAGCCAGTATATTTTAAATCAACTCCGTGGGTCTACTCAAAAGCCACTGAACCTGGAATTTGTGTACACTGTAAGAATATTGTGGTTTTTCTAAACTTTGACCATTTGTTACTGTTACAAAATTTCATCCCATGCTTCCTCCATCGTGAAACACTAGTTACAAACACAGTATTTTAACTATTCAGAATCAGTAGTAGTGTTATGGTGTGCAATACCACAAGTGGCGGCTCGTGGTTCTGACTGTTGGGGGTTCAATGTCTGAATGTTTCTACTAAGATAAGAGCAATTATCCCATTCCAAATAACACACGGGGTGGGTCACATATAACCAGAAGTCAGGTAGCTGTAATTGCGAAAACTGTAATTTTAATGAACTGTCAGTTGAAAGTTCTGCCAATGAATCTTCTTTTTGTAGTGTAAGCGAGAGGTCTAGTCAGTTCGACTGATAAACAGATCTGCTACACGACATGATTTAAAGGCATTATTAAAACCATTATTTTGAAATTACTTTTACACAACAATTAGTTTGAACCACCCAAAAAATACTGGAATCTTCTACTAATTGTTTTAAGATTCTAAAATTTAGGATTTTAGAGTATAAAAAATCAGAGAAAATTACAGTATATTCTAATTTTTCTTAAAAGTTTCTGCGGACCCCCTGAAACATTGTCATGGACCCCAGGGGTCTGCGGACCCCACTTTGGGAACCACTGTTCTAAGCCATTGTTCATTATGAATTTCTTCCATAAGACATGGCAGTGAACAAGGAATATTATGTTGAAGCAATGAAACATCTTCACGAGACTATCAGAAAATATCGGTATGGAGAACCATACATGACTTCCATGTTCTAAGATTTATATTTAAAATACTTTTCGATATGAACTATTTCTATAGAAACTACTTCTTTCTTCAGCATTAACCACAGTACTGTGATCATTAACGTATACCACCTCACGGTAGTGCACTCAATTTTTACTGATGATGGCAGTTGATAGCACTGCCGAAACATCTGGTTTTGTAGAAAACATTGGATCAAGCCCCAACAGCCCAGGAAGGAATTTTAACAACAAACTACTTCTTTGTTACCGATAACGTAGTACACATGACATATAAATAAAAATTATCCCCACCCCCTTCAACTATAATTTTCATTTATAGAAAATTACCCTCACCTTGTCCAACTAGCTTCTTCGTTTATAGATATTTCATCTACGTTTCTACAGTGGATTATTATGATCTTATCAGGATACTTTATTTATCAAAATTAAGTACTTTAATCTTGTTAAAACATAAAACGTTGCAGGTAAACTACCCTTTCTCCATAACCGGACTTCACCAAAATCAATAGGCCTTGAGTCCTCTACAACTCAGGCACATATGTAAAAAATTATTTGATTCTGTTTGAATTTATGGCAGTTATCATTCGACATGAAAAAATTCTCTTGTTACAACATAAAATGTTGCAGGTAAACTACCCCTTTCCCTTAACCGATCTTCACCAAAATGAACAGATCTTGAGTACTAAACAATTCGGGAATGTATGCAAAAAAATATTTGATTCTGTTTGAATGTGCGGCAGTTATCATAAGAAAAATTGCCCTTGTTAAAACATAAAATGTTGCAGGTAAACTACCCTTTTCCCTTATCCGATCTTCACCAAAAACCACAGATCTTGAGTACTCTACAATTCAGGGCTGTATGCAAAAAATTATTTGATTCTGTTTGAATTTGCGGCTCTTGTTGTTTGCCATAGAAAAAAAATCTACATAGATAGACAGACAGACGCTTTTCGAAAAATGACTTTTTTTCATGTTTTGAGGGTAGTACAATCAGAATCTGCAATTATCTCGGACACGATTTTTTTTGCCATCACCATACTTCCATTTCCTTATGGAACATGGAAGTAAAAAGGCCAATGCAGTGAAGTCAATCCAACAGATGCTGCATGTTGACAGTGCACCCGTGAACTTTACTGAACTTTATCAGTTTTTCACAAAAAATGAGACAGCAGTCATTCAATATCCTCCTTACTCACCCGGTTTAGCACTGGTGGACTTTTTTTAGGTTCAGAATTAAAAATGATATGGAAAGGCTGACGTTTTCAGTTGACTGACTTCATAAAAGAAGATTCTTTAGTGGAACTGCTCACTGTCCTGAATGTCCAGAAATGTTTTTTAAAAAATGGAACAAATGGGAGTGCTGTACTCAAAGAAGTGAAAGATTGACAAGCAGTGTAAACTACTTTGAAGGTAACAAGATTGAATAGTTCAGCAGAAAATAGTTCAGGACTTTTATAAACACACCTTGTACATGCATTATTTCACATTCAGTGAAGGTTATCACTGTTTCCAAGTGATCAAAATGTAGTTATAATTAGCATTTCATGACGGTGGAAGTCTGAGGAAAAAAACCTATAAAAGTACTGGTATACTCTTACAAGATCATCATTTAGGACTTCATAATGGTAGAGACACTGATATGTCTCATCCAGCATTAGTTAGCAGTTCAGCAATAACCTATGACAAAGTTAAAGGAGGGTTGAATAAAGAGACAAAAGGGTTCATGAACAAAGGGTTTAAGGGTTATTGAACTAAAGAGACAAAATGGCTGTGAAGAGAAACAATCAATCATTATAGTCAGTGTAACAATTAATTCATTTTCAACATAATGCCCTGATACATTTTACTTCCATGTTCCGTAAGGAAATGGAAGTATGGTCATGGCAAAAAAAATCGTGTTCGAGATAACGGCTGATTCTGATTATACTACCCTCAAAACATGAAGAAAAGTCATTTTTCGAAAAGTGTGTGTGTGTGTGTGTGTGTGTGTGTGTGTGTGTGTCTGTTTGTGTAGAATTTTTTCTATGGCAAACGATAACAGCTGCAAATTCAAACAGAATCAAATAATGTTTTGCATGAAGTCCTGAATTGTAGAGTACTCAAGGCCTATTGTTTTTGGTGAAGATCGGTTAAGGGAAAGGGGTAGTTTACCTGCAACGTTTTATGTTTTAACAAGGGTAATTTTTTCTATGACTAACGATAACTGCTGCACATTCAAACAGAATCAAATCATTTTTTGCATACATCTCTAAAGTGTAGAGGACTCAAGGTCATTTGATTTTGGTGAAGATAGGTTAAGGGGAAGGGGTAGTTTACCTGGAACATTTTATGTTTTAACAAGAGTAAAGTACTTAATTTTGAAAAATAAAATATCCTGATAAAAAGATCATAACAATTTACTGTAGAAACGTAGATGAAATATCTATAAATGAAGAGGCTAGTTGAATGGGGTGGGGATAATTTTCTATAAATGAAAATTATAGTTGAATAGGGAAGGGATAATTTGTTATATGTGTATTACGTTATCGGCAACAAAGAAGTAGTTTGTTGTTAAAATACCTTCCCAAGCTGTTTGGGTGTGGTCCAATGTTTTCTGAAAAACCAGACGTTTCGGCAGTGCCATCGACTGCCATCGTCAGTGAAAATCCTGTGCGTTACCGTGAGGTGATATACGTTAGTGATTACAGTACCGTGGTTAAGGCTGAAGAAAGAAGTAGTTTCTATAGAAATATTTCATTTCAAAAATGGTTTTAAATATAAATCTGAGAACATGGAAGTCATGTATGGTTCTCAATACAGATTTTTTTCATTTGTCCCATATCCTAAGTTTTTCATGTCTGCTGCAAAGAACTCTGTAGCCAGTTAGCACCTTTCTACATTTGTGTTACTCTGAAACTTGATCCCACATAGTGCTTCCTCGAAAGGACTAAATAAGAAAATAGGGTACAAACTGGATTATAAGAAAGAGTAGTAGAATCTCTTAGAGTAATTCTTTTAAGGTTCAAGCATCAGTTATGCAGTTTGGGACAGGCATTATCATGAAGGAGAATGGTACAACCAAGGAGTTTCTTCAGTCCTGTGTGCTTCATTGTTCTCACAATTCACTCTTTATTGTAAAATTTTCTGTAAAATAAAAATCACAAAAACAAGATCATAAAATTTTCTGTAAAATAAAAATTACAGAAACAAGATCATTACCATCCCAAATGATCATCAACATTGAAGGCAATGCTTGTTTTGGACAGGTGAACTGGGATGCTTCCATTCTAGCCTATGCCATTTGTATTCAGTCTCAAAGAAACAACTCCTTGTTAGGTATACTATTCATGAGAGGACACACCATCATAAATACAATAACTGAGGTTTGTTTATACAATTTTTCTTTGACAGCTGTATTTACTTTCCATTAAAAATATAAAGGTCACAATTCGTGTCTAAAATGAGTGTATGCAGCAGTGAACACTGATTTTAGATCTAAACTATTATATTGTTACGACATTACAGAACAATCTATGTGTTTATTGAATGTTCCAGTGGATTCCAGCTGTAATGTGTGCGTGTGTACATATTGCTGCTACTCTGTGGTGAAAGACAGTTACGCGTCAACTATCAACTCAATACCAGACTCTACCGGTCCGTGAGTGCTTTGTTCAAGGCCGCAATGAATTACGTTCTAGTGTTTTCTAGTAGACGCGAATTCCTTCTGGAACCTCAGCGAGGTATAAATACAAGTACTCAGCAACGCTCAGTTTTCAGTTTGAGTTGCGATTTCTTTGAGTGCGGTTCATAGAATTGTGGTGAATTGTTTTATAATCATGCATGACAATTGTAATACAATTGTGTTTTATATTAGTTTACATTTTATTGTATCTGAACAATTTTTATTTGATGTGTTGTAAGAGACCGTCTTGTTAATTACAAACTGTTTAATTGTGATAATTAAAGCTGGTGATTAGTGACGTAATTGGTGTCTTGTATTTTGTTTTCCACTGTACCATATGACGATCAGTAGACCGTCGTAACAATAGTAACTGTTTCTGGAATAATCTAAATTTTCGTCGTGGCCATACTCAAACAATGTAGTGCTTGAAAAAGTGTATTCTAAAGTTATATTTGGTCTTTTAAATGGCATGAACATTTTTTAATCTATGTTTTTGTATACAAAGACAGAAATGAATATTAATTATAAAGAGTGAAAGTGAAACTAAAACTGTGCCCTTGTTATAGAGTAGCACATTTGACATAGTTACTGTTATACACCGCTGATACCATTTGGAGCTAAACGAAATTGTAAAACATTACCGCTGGAACTATTCAAAAAAGGGTAAACATCAAAATTTTACATTATTCAAGTATTTTATTTAACCACGGCTGTGTCAAGAAAATGGAGTTGTCCGATCTAGGCGTGGGCCACGATGACATTGGGCTGTAGCAGAGTGAAGAATGGATTTGTCTAACTTCTACATAGTCACAAAGATGAACTCTTTTACCCACAATAGCACAGTTGACTAATTAATTCTTTATCAATGGATGTGAACATTATTATTTTTTGGAAGGCCTTAAACAAATTCAGCCTTTTCAGATTATAAACATGTGTATATGAGAGAGCGTGTGTGCGAGGTTAATTGGTTTAAAATCATAGTAAAAAATTGCTGATTTATTTTTTGAATTGAGTGACATAGACTAGTTATTAAGCAAAACGTGTATAGATGTTAACGAAACAAAATGTTACAAAACAATAGTAAATAATAGTGGAATCCAATCCAGAGAGGAAACAAGAAATAATAATTGAAAGCAAATTAAAGGAAACCTAGTTGGTTTGACTTATTTAATATTATTAAGAAACCCAGAAATAACCCAGTAGAATAGGGCAGTAAACAGACAAAAGTTAAATAAATAAACCTAATAGGCCTAATCAACTTACCCTGAATAACAACCAAACCCAATAAAGAGTACCTATCCATATAATAAAATTGTATTGAATAAAATTATATAGGCCTATAATTAAGGATAGAAAAAGGGATACAAACCTTTACAGTGATGAGTGTGATAATAAGAAATAGCGACACAGACTACCGTTAAACAGTGTAATTATTTTTTATAGAAAGTGTTTTATTGTTATTATTAGACAGAATTTTAGTTTATCATACAGACAATAGTTTAGCAGTATAAATAAACTAAAACTGTCGAAAACAATTATTATTATTAAGAGTTTTGTTGTATGTTATAAGATTTTATGTCACCAGTTAATTTATGTAAATATATTTATCTCAGGTAGTCAAAGTAGAAATTACAATCAACCATAACAAATTGTTCCACCACATATCATAGAAATTCAAATTAATAAGGTTTTACAGTTATAAACTGAGGCATGTTTAGTATCAAATTGTTTATGATTATATAATTAATCACCATGTAAACATTGCATGTATCATTAGAGTATAATAATAAAATTATCTATTAAAGGTAATTTATAAAAATGTAAAGTAATTAATGGGTGTTGATCCTATAACACTTAACCTGTACATAAATGGCCAATCAAAATTTAAGAAGTTTGTATGAGTTCCGTGACTAAAAAAGAAGAAATAACACTTAATTGTTAATTGTGATGGAAAACAGTTGAATAGTGCGTGTCTAGATGTAATTAAAATAAAAATATAAAAATAGATAACCCGTTTGTGAAAGAAGATCTGAATGACCATCATCGAAGATAATAATCCCTCCACTACAATTTTCATGAACAAGTAACACACACAAGCAAGAAATTATCTAGAATAAACCAGAAAACCTTCAGCAATATCGTCTAGATGTGTAAAGTATAATTTGACAATATTTTTATCCAACAAGAACAACCACTAGACAATATAACAATTTACACTAACACTAATCACTAGTAAACATTTTAAGTGAAAACAAATTCAATATCTAAGCGAACAGTGATTACAAGGAAACATTTATTTGGACACATTAATAAACTTCATTATTTTCTGAGACGGACAATATAGTAGCCATGATGTTGACATCACTCTAACCTACATGCTTTTTACGAAGCATTGAATCTCGTCAACTTTGTATGTTACTTAATATATAATTTTTGTAATTTTTTAGATTATAAGTAATATTGTTTGTAAAGGTACTCTATATTATTAATTATCATGTAAAGGAACTTTTCGTACCAGCCACAAGAATTCCCACGAAATATATTAAAATTATTTAATTATTAAATCCTGAGATAAATATCAATTGTGACAACCGTATGTATCGAATGGAATTTTCCAATAATTTGAATTTATGTTACAGAGATTAAACCATTATGTTATTAAATCATATCCATGCGTTATTATTTCAGGAACGTAATATATTATCAGCAGTTATTTTATAATTAACCAGGATAAGAAGAATTCGGGGAGTCATTGGAAGTACGCAAATTGCAAAACCAAGATTAACCTCAAATAATAGGTTAAAGCCTAATATCGAATGTGACTTGAAAATTTTGGGATGACTCGACCGCTATTTTTTGAATTGATTTTGGAGTTCTAACTACTGAACGGGAATAATTATAATTTTGATTCAGCAACCAAGGCAGAATAATTCGATTCTTTTACTTATATATTTAAATCACATTCGTAAACACACAACATAAATATTCCACGATCAGCTGATACACTATTTACAACTAGTTATTACAAATTAACATATACAAGGAATAACACGGGCAAATCATTATACCATTAAGATACTACGGGTACACGAGTCGTATTATAAACTGGCGCACCAACTAGTGAGGCTGAAATTAGGGAATATTAGGTGAAGAAATTGAAACAAGCAAATTAATTTCCTAATTTTTAGCTGGCGACTGCTATAAGTTCCAAGAAATAATAAAGATGCGTAAGAGGGCTACATCATTGAAACGGACGAAGGAGGCAGAGAAAGAAGTCAGGATGGAAGAGAAAGAAGTAACATCGGTGGAGGATGTGGAGACGGTAGCAAGAAAGGAAGATAGGGGAGACCCGAATCTTATAAAATTAATGGAATTAATGAATTGTATGAGTGAAAAAATGGACAGAAATAAGGAAGAAACGAATGACAATTTTAAGAAGCAGCAGGAAGAATTCACTGAAAACTCAAAGAAACAAAATGAAATTTTGAGTCAAAACTTATTAAAACAAATGGAGGAACAAAACAAGCAAACGAAGGAAGATTTGAAGAGCATCAAGGAAGATCACAGACAAACAAACGAGAAAATAGATGGTATGAAGGAAGAGATTAACGAGAAAATAGACAGTATTAACAGGAATACAGATGAAAACAATAGACAAATGAATGAGAACTTGAGGCAAATTAATGACAAATTCGAAAAGAATAATAAAATAATGAATGACAAAATAGACAGCATTAAGGAAAGCAATAGACAAACCAATGAAAAAATTGACAGTATTAAGGAAAGTACTAATGAAACTTTAAGGCAAACTATAAGTGAAAATAATAAGCAAATGAAGGAAGAATTCAGGCAAATCAATGAAGAGAATTTAAGAAGAATTAATGGGAGGATTGAAGAGGTCAATGATACAATTAACCAGAAGATGGACCAAATCGATGAGGAAAGGAAGCTAGAAATAGCTGACAGTAATGAGAGATTGAGAAAAGTTAACGAAACCATTATACAAAATAAAGCAGTAATAAATACCAGAATAGACCAGGTCCAAGAAAATAGTCGTATTCAAATAGAAGGAATACAAAAGGAACAAGAAAATTTAATAATTTTACAGAAACAAACCGGAGAAAGGTGTGACAATATTAACACTACGGTGAATAATTTAACTGGTCAAGTACGCCAAAATCAAGAAGAAATTGAGTTAATTAGAACCAGACCAAATAATATTACTCATGTTTCCGCAAATGACACCAGAGAAGGGATTAATTTCAAAAATTATCGTAGAAACCCCATGGAATTCCTGGCTAGAATTGAGGAACATTTTAATAAACATCGAATAACTATCTGGAACTCGATTAGAGAGATGGTGGATGAGCATTTTAGGAAGATTATGGACAACTGGTGGACAGCAACCAGGAATGAGATAGTGGACTACACTCAATTTAAAAAACTGTTTAAAGAAAAATATTGGTCCGAAGCTATACAAAATATTATAAGGGACAACATTTGTCAGGGAAGATATGATGGAAATAGAGGTACATCTCCAACTACTTATTTCTGGGGAAAGGTGTGTTTGGCGAGACACCTAGAGCCAAGAATATCAGAAGAATCCCTAGTAACTAAAATGGCATACCATTATGACACAGGAATTGCCAGAGCACGCCTGGGAAGCCAGATTAAAACGGTCCACGCAATGGCTGACTTATTAGAAAATTATGAACACGAGGGTTACTACAAAAGAAGCAGACAACGAACTGATCAGTGCGGTTCAAGAAATAATAACCATGGTATGAATCCTAATCACTATAATAACATAAATAACCGGAATAGTTATAATTTTAATGGCAACGATCGTAGTTCCAACCAAAATTTTAATCCAAATAATAACCAACAAGCAAACTTCAATCGAAACCCAATTAACAATAATAATAACAACAGGCCCAATCAAAATTACCATCCGGGTAATAGAAATAATAATAATTATAGTAACTACCGAACAAACCAAAATTATAATAATTTTAGGAGTAACTCAGGAGTTAATAACAATAATAATCAGGGTAATTATAATAATAATCGTCCATACCGACCCCGAATAAATTATATCAGTGCCGAAGAAGGGGATTACTGGAGATACCATCAACCTCGGAGGAACAGTTTTAATAACAGTTATGATCAAAGAGGAAATCCCAGAGGGATGAGTCACCATTATAACCGAATAAGAAGTAGAAGCCAGGAGGACTTCCGAGAATCAAGGGGAAGTGAACAATTAGACAACCGAGAGGTTGAACAACCAGGAACCAGCACACCATTCCAGGCAAATCAACAGTCATGCCCGGAAAATAATCATGATAGCCTTAATTTAAACGGAGTGAGGCAGTAATAAACCCTCGCAACCCCTTACTGCTACTAACTACTGGGTACAAAAACCACCAAATTCAAAAATATAGTAATAACAAATTACTACCAACTAATTATGAAAAACTAATTATGGAAAATAAAAGAATTTTGAAGTACAAAAACCACCAAATTCAAAAACATAGTAATAACAAATTACTACCAACTAATTATGAAAAAACTAATTATGGAAAAGAAAAAGAATTTTGAAGTACAAAAACCACCAAATTCAAAAACATAGTAATAACAAATTACTACCAACTAATTATGAAAAAACTAATTATGGAAAAGAAAAAGAATTTTGAAGTACAAAAACCACCAAATTCAAAAATATAGTAATAACAAATTACTACCAACTAATTATGAAAAACTAATTATGGAAAATAAAAGAATTTTGAGGTACAAAAACAACCAAAGTTTAAGGACGGATAGTCAAAATCTTACTATTATTTACAATTATTATTTGAAAAATCTTCGAGAAGAACTGTTGGAGGAAATGGTGACAAGTAGAATCAACCAGCATAATGAAATTTTATACATAACCGCTCAAATTGAAGGAATTCCTACACGAATAATGATAGATACGGGTGCAAATGTATCACTTATTAATGACGCTGAACTGGAGAGAATACAGAAACAAAGTAAAAATATAATACCTACCTTACCTGTCAATAATGGTATTTTAATAGGTGCCACTGGGCGTCAAAATAAAACAGTGAGAAAACAAGTGTCATTGGAAACAGAAAGCAAAGGTGTTACAATTAATATTATATGTTTGGTCGCAATCGGCCTACCATTCGAAATATTAATCGGATGCGATATGCTGAGGAAATATTCAGCCATTATTGATCTGAGCAAGGAGAAGGTGTCCTTGAACTCAGAAGGTGTTATGTGGACGGCAGAGTTAATAGGAAGCGATGGTGCCCCTCTGAACCGTACCCATCACCAAGTTAGGGAATTAAATTTTTTAAAGAATGACATCCAATGCAGACAAATAATCTATAATATGACAAATGAAGACCTGTGGAACAGTAAATTACAGGAGATAAGAGAGTTTAGACACCAAGGCACAAATAATTTGACAGCAAAACAAGTAGAAGATCTCATTCTAATATAAAGAAGTATAAACATGTATTTTCAGAAAAACCAGGAAAAGTAAAAAACTATCAGTGTAGAATACAATTTAAAGAACCAGCAGAATTCCACAGAAAATCCTATCCTATATATATATATATCCTATTCATTGAAGGAGGCAGTTAGAGCTGAAATTAATAAAATGTTAAATGATATAATTGAGCATAGCCAATCACCATATACAAGCCCAACAGTAGTAATCCATGAAGAAATATCACGAGGAAGAAGAAGAAAAATAACATAAGTAATTATGTCCTCACACCTAATGAAGTGTTCAGAAATAATCACTTCTGAAGGGAGGCAATTTGTAACGAAACAAAATGTTTCAAAAGAATAGTAAATAATAGTGGAATCCGATCCAGAGAGGAAACAAGAAATAATAATTGAAAGCAAATTAAAGGAAACCTAGTTGGTTTGACTTATTTAATATTATTAAGAAACCCAGAAATAACCCAGTAGAATAGGGCAGTAAACAGAAAAAAGTTAAATAAATAAACCTAGTAGGCCTAATCAACTTACCCTGAATAACAACCAAACCCAATAAAGAGTACCTATCCATATAATAAAATTGTATTGAATAAAATTATATAGGCCTATAATTAAGGATAGAAAAAGGGATACAAACCTTTACAGTGATGAGTGTGATAATAAGAAATAGCGACACAGACTACCGTTAAACAGTGTAATTATTTTTTATAGAAAGTGTTTTATTGTTATTATTAGACAGAATTTTAGTTTATCATACAGACAATAGTTTAGCAGTATAAATAAACTAAAACTGTCGAAAACAATTATTATTATTAAGAGTTTTGTTGTATGTTATAAGATTTTATGTCACCAGTTAATTTATGTAAATATATTTATCTCAGGTAGTCAAAGTAGAAATTACAGTCAACCATAACAAATTGTTCCACCACATATCATAGAAATTCAAATTAATAAGGTTTTACAGTTATAAACTGAGGCATGTTTAGTATCAAATTGTTTATGATTATATAATTAATCACCATGTAAACATTGCATGTATCATTAGAGTATAATAATAAAATTATCTATTAAAGGTAATTTATAAAAATGTAAAGTAATTAATGGGTGTTGATCCTATAACACTTAACCTGTACATAAATGGCCAATCAAAATTTAAGAAGTTTGTATGAGTTCCGTGACTAAAAAAGAAGAAATAACACTTAATTGTTAATTGTGATGGAAAACAGTTGAATAGTGCGTGTCTAGATGTAATTAAAATAAAAATATAAAAATAGATAACCCGTTTGTGAAAGAAGATCTGAATGACCATCATCGAAGATAATAATCCCTCCACTACAATTTTCATGAACAAGTAACACACACAAGCAAGAAATTATCTAGAATAAACCAGAAAACCTTCAGCAATATCGTCTAGATGTGTAAAGTATAATTTGACAATATTTTTATCCAACAAGGAACAACCACTAGACAATATAACAATTTACACTAACACTAATCACTAGTAAACATTTTAAGTGAAAACAAATTCAATATCTAAGCGAACAGTGATTACAAGGAAACATTTATTTGGACACATTAATAAACTTCATTATTTTCTGAGACGGACAATATAGTAGCCATGATGTTGACATCACTCTAACCTACATGCTTTTTACGAAGCATTGAATCTCGTCAACTTTGTATGTTACTTAATATATAATTTTTGTAATTTTTTAGATTATAAGTAATATTGTTTGTAAAGGTACTCTATATTATTAATTATCATGTAAAGGAACTTTTCGTAGCAGCCACAAGAATTCCCACAAAATATATTAAAATTATTTAATTATTAAATCCTGAGATAAATATCGATTGTGACAACCGTATGTATCGAATGGAATTTTCCAATAATTTGAATTTATGTTACAGAGATTAAACCATTATGTTATTAAATCATATCCATGCGTTATTATTTCAGGAACGTAATATATTATCAGCAGTTATTTTATAATTAACCAGGATAAGAAGAATTCGGGGAGTCATTGGAAGTACGCAAATTGCAAAACCAAGATTAACCTCAAATAATAGGTTAAAGCCTAATATCGAATGTGACTTGAAAATTTTGGGATGACTCGACCGCTATTTTTTGAATTGATTTTGGAGTTCTAACTACTGAACGGGAATAATTATAATTTTGATTCAGCAACCAAGGCAGAATAATTCGATTCTTTTACTTATATATTTAAATCACATTCGTAAACACACAACGTAAATATTCCACGATCAGCTGATACACTATTTACAACTAGTTATTACAAATTAACATATACAAGGAATAACACGGGCAAATCATTATACCATTAAGATACTACGGGTACACGAGTCATATTATAATGTATATAAGTTTATAGTTTAGTGATGTGATGTATAAGTTTATAGATGTGATTGTACAGTCCATGAGATACTGAAGTTTGGAAAGTTTCGTGGTGTAAATAATAGGAATCTAGCAGAACAAATCATTTGAACAAAATGTAATAATGAACTTGGTAACAGCAAATAAAAAGAGTTATATGAATCAGGAATTAAAAAAAAGAAAACTATATGTATTTATTTGGAAAAAAGTCGTGTAATTTTGATACTGGATTGAAAGAAATCTTGAATTATAAAACTTAATAAATAATTATTGAAAATCGTTTTAATAAAGGATAAATATTAATATGAACAGGAGTTAAGTTATGTGTTCCCCTTACCTATGCTCAACGGGTTCATCTAACGGCCCTGGAATATATTTTCTGTAAGGGAATTGTTCAAGTTATCTACGGTTTCAGTTTGTTTATTTTATGGGAATAGGGAAGTGGTTATCATGCACCACCTGTCCAATCATGGTCCCTCCTGGGTTTTCCGATCCTGAACACCCTGTTTTTTTTAGCTTCCTTCCGTTTTCTGGTTAATGGCACACAGAAAATGAATAACAACATACACTTTGCTTTCAGTAGGATTTTCAATGAAAATTGAAGATGGCTATTTAAATGTCACTGTCACAGCAAGAAAAATCAGAGTGACATTAGTACTAGCA
Organism: Magicicada septendecula; assembly: GCA_034769895.1. NCBI lineage: Eukaryota > Metazoa > Arthropoda > Insecta > Hemiptera > Cicadidae > Magicicada > Magicicada septendecula. Next base: position 393,291,647 of record CM068374.1, on the reverse strand, counting down.
CTGACAGATGCATACTGACCCCAAGCACACACCGATTTAAAGTAGGTGTCCCTATCCCCCACTCTTTCACACATCAGTCATAAATGAAAGATACTTTCCAAACAGCCCTTGTGTACATTAAAATGATTTATAAGTTAAATCAACTTTATATATTTCAGAAAACTGTTTAGTTTGAGCTGAAATCATTTTTAAGAAAGTGGAGTCTGTATTTGAAGAGTTAGTTAGAATTTTAAGTTGAAACTTCAGACATTTCATGCATATCAACACTATTCTGATTCCAAAAGGTATATCAGTCGGATTTAAAAAAGTAGTTTCTTGGCTTTTGTTGCCCATGACATGTCCAAGTAGTATTAAGAACTAAGTAACACTATTCTCATGTAGAACACAAATATTTTAGATAATATTTTTTATTAGTACTTAAAAAAGATGTTAAAAAATATGTTTGTCTTGAACTCTTGAGCATTGCATATGTTCAATTTTATATATAGATGTGACCAGCTCCCAGGTGAAAACAATTGAATAGTTGAAAATGCTCTGCAGAAAATTTTTATAGTACACTTAATATAATCTGACTGCTAATATTTGAAAAAAAGAAATAAGCAATATTCACTGACATAATAATATTTCTTCAGCATACACGGGAAAGCTTTACCATGGGAATGGATACATAGCATATTTGGGTCAATCAGTTGAGAAAGCTACTGGTACGATTGCATCATTGGTCTATTCTGGCTGGCTAAACCAATGGACAGAGTTTGTGGAGATTAAGGCAACAACATATAATGTCAATACTAACCTCATGTCGGTTTTACTTATTCTCACTGAGAATGTACCTCCGATAGGCTTCAAGAGCAGAGTCAAGGTTAGTTCAGTTGAACATAGCAACTTATTTTTATTTTACTTTTTATAAAATATAAAGTCTGGTTTACATTTTTTTTAATAAAATCAGGAGTTATTTTAAAACTGACTACTTGTTTCCTAAATATTTTATGCTAAGTCTCTCATCAATACATAATACAGTCAGTCCTATTCTCAGTACTATCTTAAATTCATACCAACTCATTTTTACATGTGTGTGTGGGTGTATTTCTGTCTGTCTGTACATATATAATCACTATCATCATCCATAATCACTATTAGAATTTGTCTGCGGCTGCTCGCTGTTGATGAGTACATGTCTCTTCAGCCTTTCTCCAGTGATTTATTTTTACAGCAGATCTTACATACACATGACAAATATTTTATATATATTGTAACAAATAATAATGTTGTTGTGTATGTAACTTCGAAATTCTCGCCTAATTCAGCCCCACTGTTGGGTTCGCCAATTTGTAACAAATAACAATGTTGTTACTTATTTAATTAGATGAAGACCAAAAGCTCCACTGTGGAATGTGTCAGTTGTAATATTTTATTTTAGATGAGATCTCCTGCAAATCAAAGTTAATTTATTTATAAAGAAAATTATATATTATGTGGTTGATATTATTCGGTTCTTGATAATAGGTCTGTATTAAATAGTTATCAAGTGTTTTACAAGAGAAAAACGCTATATTCCAGTTATTATAGTGAATAATTCAATATTTTTCTCCAACCCTAGTCAGTATGTATTATCTAAATTGGAAAGAGAAGAGAGCGGAGAGCGTAAGTTAGTTCTCTATTCTCCCGTATTCACCAGCTGTCAACAGGCGAGCGCTGTAGTTGGCTATTGACCCGTTATTATAGGTTAAGTCGTTCAGCTTGATGCGTTTCTCACGTTCCTTTCTCTGTAAATTACACCCTATTCAAAATACACTAATTATTCTACAAATAACACGAAATCGTCAAATTCAAGAAGGGTTCTTTATTTTATATATATTTTAATTCCAACAGCTGCTTCCTCTTGCTACTAATACACCATATCGATTATACAATACATAATCGATTTGTTATTGAATTCGGGGTTTAGATGAGTTACAATTTAATTATAATTTTCAGTTTGTCTTTTATCTCAGGGTACATGTAGTTCTTTTAACTATTAGTAAGGTCAGGTAATGCAATTTTATGGTTACTAAGTATTACAATATTGTTATAAACTCTTATTATATAAAATTAAACATAAACAGGTTTATTACCAAACTGGATCAGATACTTAATGTGGCAGTGTCTTGTTACGACGAGGCGAGAACAGAATGGCGATGCAGCTCTTGAATAAAAACAACATCCAGCTTCTCAATAAAAGTTTAGATTTGATGTCCCAGAATGTAATAGAAGTTTCAGTTCTGGTCTTCGTTATTCTTCACGGTTCTAGTAGTTGCCGGTCCCAATGGAATTTGTGTAGTATTAAGACTTCGTTTGTTTGTTGAAAGTGAGGTTTGGTACTTCAATACAAAAGTTCTTCGTTTGTTTTTTAATATATATTTTAATTTGCATTCCTCCGCTATGGATCATCTTTGTTTAATTATAATTCATTTTCATCATTACACTTTTACTGTAAGTAGGTTGAATGAGTTATTTTTTAATTCAGTTAACTTTAATGGAATGCAGAATTGTATTTGCTGAGGTATAGATCCAGGAGTTACTACTCAGTCCTTTTAAATGGATTTCTTTTATGACATTTAATTTATTTAATTTGATTCATGTAATTTGGTCTTCTCTTTTTTAAATTTGTATGCTGAACTTTACCCATTAACATATAACAGTTGAATGTTGTAAATCAACAAGATATCTTTCATTCAGTTGTCCCTAACAACCATTTTCTTCTTCTGTTATTGGATAATATTTGTTATCCTAGAGCCGTAATTAGGAAATATTCTTACACTTATTTAATAAAATACTCCCTTTCCTTATTGGAATTACATTAAATCACCTAAAACTTTCACCTAATATGCATTATCAAACCATATACATTTTACATTTTCTTCTTGCTCAACTTATTTTAAAAGGTATTATTTTCCTTTTACAAAATACTAATTTTAGGCCTATTTGTTTTATTACATGTATTATAATTTTTTGTTTTTAATTTAACTTTTCTGACCTGACCTAAGTACAATGAGTCACTGGCTTATGGTCAATTATTCTAATTTTATTTTATCCTGATTTCAATTTATTATTATTATTATTATTTATTTTATCATTGAACCTTTCATTGGTTTATAACATAATTATAATGACCACTTGACAATTTATTAATAATTATTGTCTTCCTGGCCAAGTTTACAAATATTATTTTAAGACATTTTCATTAATTATTCAAAGTAAATACACTTAACATGATACCATACATAATAAATACACTTGTATTTAATTACTTAAATACAAGTTTAACATGAATGAAATTAGTATCCATTACTTAATACTTTCTTAAAGCAATGGCTTCACACCTGCTACATACAAAACACAGAATAAATATCATGTAAACACAATACCATGATAAAGCACAACAACATGTACATCTTTATAAAACATTAAATATCAATTAAACAGTCTATTATTTTCAAACTCGTCTATAGTAAATTCATCTCATTAGACACTGTGTTTATAGTTTACATCTTCCACTGATCACTCCATATTTTATATTTAGATACATTTTTACTATTTTCTTACCTAGTAACCTTACTAGGTATCATCAATACATTTTTTAGGTGAGGTTTGCCCTCCTGACCTTAATTACGGCATACATCGGGTATTGTTTGAGTTTCTATGGACAAAGTTTTTATGTAACGTCTGGGACCTTAACTTTGTTACGTTACAATATATATAATATCTATAATATAATATAATATATATATTGTTACATAATATATATATTGTTATGTCGGGTACGTGTGTCTCGTTCGAGCCCCGCGATGGAAGCCAATTTGTTATGAGACCGGTGTGTACGGTTTAAGCCACACTGTTGATTTCGTCAATTTGTAATATTTCTCTCGTATGTACCTCTCTTTGATTATTTTAATATTTCAATTTCTTATATATCTGGGTTTGCTAGATCTAGGAATATCATTAATTATGATTATCTTATCTCTCTATTTAATCTAGAAGTGTTAGTGTAAATGTAACTTATGTATGTAGGGTGTTATTCAAAAATTCCGCTCAGCCCTAGTCTGCCTTGCAGAGAATTATAGAAATTTCGTGTGTAACTCTCTTCTCTTTGGTATCGGAGAATTCCACAATAAGCGCTGCAGTTCCAAAACAAACGGAATTTAGAGGTTAACCCACCGTGTACGGTGCTTAGTTATTATACACTCGGTATGTTTAATTCTTATTCCCACTTCATTAAATACTACCCAAATAATAAGATACTGAATTTATACAAGGTTTCTTTATTAGTTCAATTGGTTTTTAACATTCAATAAGATTGGTTGTACTTGATATACGAAAGGCTATACGTTGAGTTAATCGATTATTGTTCGGTCCAATATTTTATTTTAAATTCAGTTATATTTTTTTATAATTAATTTAGATTCAGGGTGTGAAGGTTCTTTTAACTGCGGGGAAGTTTAAAAATACATAGATAAAATGCAAGATATTACAAAATTAAAGTGTTGTTGTGTTTAATATTATTTATACAATTGAAATTTACCATACGAAGTACGAAGAGACTCTGGAAGGCGGTTGCTTTTAACCTCGTGAGTTGACGCACCGTAGTAATCAGAGATGAGATGATTTTCTTTATTCTTGTCTTCAAATGGTAATAAAGTGGAATCCTTGGTCCTAGTTGATTTAGAAATACCGCTCCCTTTGTTCACCAATGGCCAAAATAGTGATTACGTTCTTCGGCAAACTCTAGATCCAAATACGTTTTTCTATCAGATGATGTAAATTGCGATGTCCAATGTGGTTGAATGGTTATTATTTTTCGTTTGGTTTGTAGGATTAATTCTTTACACAGGTAGTTCTTTATATATTCTTATTATTTCATTGAATTATCATTTGTTCTTGATCTGACATTGGACAATCCAAGTCATTCCTTTTTGGAATACAATTACTTATTATCGTTTGTATGATACCATTATACAATTTGATTAATGTTTGCTGGCCTAATTATGACCATTAGTTATCATATATGGTGATTATTACTGTATTTAAATAATTTAGATTAAATTAGTTTTATTAACCATTTCTCTGGGTTCAATCTCATCACGTTCAGATCATAAATTGCAATAATCAAAATCAACAACCTATATTCATTTTTGTTGTCCCTAGCAACAAATTTTTTTATTCTTTTTCAATGTTTTGTTATATAGTGATAATTTCATATATTATTCTTCCACTCATCAAAATAATTCCTTATTAAACTTCCATTATATCAACATATAACATTATTTATATCTCGTTTACTAATTTCTATATATATTCTGCTGGTTTTTCAATCTTAGTCTGTTTCTTTTCATAATTATTATTTTTCCGATATCAAACGTTATCAATCGATATCATTGCACTATGGCATTATCATAATTTGTTTATATTGAGTTTGTTTATCATTTATTATTAATTATTATAGGGTTTTTCTAACTCCTTGAATTATATTCATTAATTATTATTAACTTCTTTACCTAACCTTTCTATTCTGAGTTGTTATATAGTTATTGGCTGTTAGGCCTTTTATTATCTTTGGATCTACTTTTGAATATAACTTGTTAACAACTATAGCCTTTTTATATAAGTTTACAAACATAATCAAACCTTAACTATGTACATGTACACTAATAATTATCCTTATTATATTTAACAACAACTTTATCTTGAACTATGGATCACACATAAGAAAAATTGAAATTAATTAATACTAATTAATTGATTTCCCTCACCCTTCTACACCAGTAAACAAATAATACATATTGCTTCATTATTTGATATTACATCAACAAGTAAGCTGCATAAGCTAACACAACTTTAACATAATATTTATGGTAACAACATAACATTATATAATTCAGAATCATTATTTTCGATTAACTAGTAATGTATATTATTGACTCATTTTTATCTATTTTCACTGTCATTTACCTTAACATATTCGATATTAGTTTCTTTCTTATAATTCTTATCAGTATTTTTGATTTATTTACTTTTCACTGAACATTGCTTTCTTACTATTGTCTATATTACATGTTTATTTTTTATTGCTATTACTACCTTGCATCCTTATTCAATTTTATACAATGATAAATGTATTTATTTGACCCTTATATTAATATGAGATTTAAATATCTATTTCTCTATTATATTTCTAATATGTTTACTTATGTAACGTCGAGGACCGCATTTCTGTTGCGTTACATATATAATATATATATATATATATTCATATAATATATATTGTTACATAATACAGTAGACTCTCGGCTATCCGACTCCCGCCTATTCGACCTCTGGCCTATCCGACCCACTACTCAAAAAAAAAAAAAGTATTTTGAGTACGGTACATATGCAGTATTTCCAATCCGATTACTAGTGCCTTCAAACGTCGTGTGAGCAATCCCGCCACGCGGATGAAGGCGCTTACGCGTGAATCACCAGTTACCAATACAGTACGCCAATTGATTCATGTTGTGACAGGAAAGTTTCGTGTTCCTACTTGAGTGTGTAACAGGTGCATCAGTCAGTCTGTATCCAGAAGTCAGTCCGTACGGTTCAGTCGTTCGTGGATTGTTAATTTGCTATAAAGTGTGTATACAGTATTGTTGGTGGCTTTTATTTTTAAGTGAAATATGGGTGACAAACGAAAGAAAGTGGTAGTAACTTTGGAAGAAAAACTGCAAGCAATAAAAAGAATGGATTCTGGTGAGTCGGTAAACAAAATTGCACTGGAGTTACGAGTTGGAAAAACTACTGTGGGTGATTGGCGAAGAAATCGTGCAGAGATTGAAAAATGGTGTTCTAAGCAAGCAAGTGACAGTGGCGTGAAAGTTAGAAAAACTATGCAAAAAGGAAAACATGTGGAAGTTGAAGAGGCTTTATATCTGTTGTATGAAAATGTGAGGGGGAAAGGATTGACGGTTTCAGGCCCCTTGCTCCAAGAAAAAGCGATTCAGTTTAAAAAACAGATCGGAAGAGACGATGGTGAGTTTACTGCCAGTGACGGGTGGCTTGATCGCTGGAAGAAACGTTTTGGTGTTTGTCAGATGACGATTAATGGTGAAGCATTGTCTGCTAATAAGGACGCTGTCCCTGACTTTAAAAAACACTTTTTTGACCTGCTTGATAAAGAAGGTATTTCCGGAGAACAAGTGTACAACTGTGATGAGACGGGTTTGAATTACCGTATGTTGCCGTCTAAAACACTAGCGTCTAAACAGGAAAAGGCCACACCAGGGTTCAAGAAGAGCAAGGACCGCGTTACAGTTTTAGCTTGTAGTAACGCAACCGGAAACCACAAATTGAGACTGACCTTGATTGGAAAATCTCGCAAGCCTAGGGCTTTTAAAAATCTTAAAGATTTAAGTTCTTTGCCCCTGCATTATACCCATAAAAAAAAAGGCGTGGATGAATGGAGAAATTTTCAAAAATTGGTTTGAACAGGAATTTGTGCCACAAGTTGAAAAACATTTAGCTGAAAACAATTTAACAAGGAAAGCAATCCTCGTTTTGGATAACGCTCCTTCACATCCAGCAAATGACCAATTAAAAGATGGAGACATAAAAGCTTTGTTCTTGCCTGCAAATGTTACATCTATATGTCAGCCAATGGATCAGGGAGTGCTCCAAGCTTTGAAAAAGAAATATCGATGTAGGCTACTAAGCTATATCATCGCGACAATTGATAATACAGAAGTTGCGACGGCACTACAGTCAGTAGACATGCTTGACGTCATCAGATGGGTGTCCGAGGCATGGGATGAAATTCCATCTTTAACACTTGTGCGATCGTGGAAAATTTTGCTGGATCACAGAGCCAGTGATAAGTGGGAAGAGGTAGAACAGCAATGTGATGTGGAAAATGCAACTGATAACACTGCGCTTGTATCGCTGTTAGAAAAAGTTCCCGGATGTGAGGAAGCTTCATTGGAAGACATCACAGAATGGTTGGCAAAGGACGAAATCGAAGAAATTACAGACGAAGATATTGTAGCGATTGTATTAAATGAACAGCCGATTGAAGAGGAACAAGGTGATGAACCCTCCGATCGTATAACCCACTCCGAAGGCCTGAAGGCGATCGAGACGGCAGTGGAATACATTGGCCAGGAAGAAGAAGCAACACCAGCAGACATCATATTGTTACGACGGTCTACTCGATCGTAGTAGGTACAGTGGAAACAAAATAAGTACAAGACACCAATTAAGTCACTAATCACCAGCTTTAATTGTTACAGTAAAACAGTTCGTAATTAACAACACAGTCTACAGTAAATCAAATGAAAATTGTACACATGCAATAAAATGTCCACAAATATTAAAACTCAATTTTATTACAATTATACCATCTGATTATAAAACGCAACACTTCAATAATAACTACTTGAACGTACACGGTAATAACTCGAACCGCTCTGGAAATATATCGCACTAATACTCTCGAACCGCACTATCAAATATCTCGCATTGACTGAAAAACTAAGGCCGCTACCCGATGTATTTATAGTCACGCTCACACACCGGAAGCTTCCAAACTGCGTCTTATCTCTCGTGAACTACGTAATTACTACGCCCTTGACACAGTCCAAGCGCCCGAGCGAAGCCCGGCACAGTCGAGAAAATTCTCGCAAAATGCGTCTAGTAGCACGTACACCACACGCTTACTACGAGATCCTTCTGGCATATTCGATAAACGCGTACATTGTTCTGTGCTGTTGTAGCAATATGTTTACGTAAGTGGAAGGATATAGCGGCAAGGAAAGAAGCAGGTCTCAATTACAGACTTTTTCAAACCTTAGACAATGTAAGTTTCACTTGTTCTTTCATTATACAGTACGTAGTTTTAGGTTTTTATAAGTTGATTGAGACGTTAAATAACTGGCTTAAATATATTTTAATATAGTATAATATATTGACTTCCACCTACCTGGAAGGTTTCGTTTTGTTTCAGGCCAGGATCCTTTCATACGAACGCTAGATACAAACATGTGTTTCATGGGTTCTCGAAATAATTAACTCTACACATCGTTAAGAAGAGAATTGATAATTTTACTTTTGTCAAATTATTCAAGAAAACGGTTTATAAACTTCAACTTTGAAAGAAATTAGTTATAAAATATATATATTGGTTGTTACATGATCATCCTTAAACTAACTTACTCTATGCTTACCTTATCATTGACAATTATACAACTTCATTCACACACAAACATAGGACAGCCCAGCATTGCACACTCATCACTCACATTCCGTTCTAAAACCCCAAATACCCGATTGAATACATGATTTTAGATCACTACCGGCAACGCGTTCTTCTGTGACCTCGTGGCCAGCCCGCGGTAGATCGAAAATGTCTCGGAAAAGGACGAAACTGAATCCCGAATTTAAATGTTAGTGTTCTACAACTCTCCTCCCATCCTATCACTGTTTTTTTGAAAAGAACTACTTCACTTTCATTATTGAAAACTGATGAAATTATACGAGCATATTTAGCTCGCGTGTCGGCGCCGACACAGTCAGTGAAGAACTGGGCATGTGCTTTTTCTGAGAGGGCGGAACAGTGTATTCACGGCCACCTGCTTTGCTTCGTCGTTCATACTCAGTTGTTGAGGCATATTCCGTTTATACATGGAATATGGGAGTTATATTCCGGGTACCAGAGCACGATATTGGCTTCTGCTCTGCTGATGTCATTAACAGTAGGCGGGGCGTTAGCAGTATTTCCGGAAGGTCTTGGAGAAGACGACAAATATTCTTGCGCTTTGGCCATCTTGAGTTTTTTACCAACGCGTGGGTTGGCGCCCATGCTCGAGTAGTGGCGTGTGTGTACTCCCACACATGTACAGAGTTCTGAGAATTTCGAAGGGGGTAAATTCTTCGCTCGCCGCGTTACACAATAACAACTGCGTCTTACTGCTTTGTTACCACTGTTTCTCAACACTGGTTCTTTCACAATGGAAATAACGTTGCCATGCGTTCTGTTATAATGGAATGAATTTCGTTACACAATAATTTTCACAACTTTTAGACAAACCCGCCCAAAAATGAAATAAATAAAAAATATAATTATCCCATACTGTGGAAAATAAAAAGACCCAAAAATTGACCCGCTACAATACCCCCTCGATGAGAATTCTGCTGTTCACAACAGAAGAAATCTCATCGATAACCCCGAAGAGGACCGGTGAGGAACTGGTGCCAATAACCACCTGGTTTTTAATCTTATGGGTACACTACCCCCCTGGCTCAGCAACCATGGACTCATCTGAACGAGATCACTGGACTTCTCCGTAAGAGATCCCAACACCGAGAAATCGAGCAGACTCGTACCACAGCCCACCTCACCTTCTAACATGCTACCCCCAAAATCCTCAATCCCTGGCTTAGATTATTCCAGATCCTCAGCCGGTATGGTTCCCCTTTTTATGCAAGCTGGGCTGCCTTTAGCAGGTACTGGGCTCACACACACTCACATTCCATGTTGACCTACCACATAGTAAAATTGAAAAATTATATTTTAAGATTTATAACAAATTTAAAAAATTCAAAATAATATTTTATCAAAAAAAATTCTCTTCATTTTTTTTTTTTTTATCTTTTAAAATGACTTAAATTAAGCGTTTCTTCTACTTGAACAAATCTTTAACCTAACATGTCTTAGTCTAACGATACAGTGCAGTACAAGAAATCAGTAAACTAAACATGGTAAATACACACATAATAAAACAATCACTACCCAAAATATGCATTCGCTGGCAGGCGAAAAATCATTTTTTTTTTTTTTTTTTCAAAAAATTAAAATTCCCAAAAAAATTTTTAAATTCAAAAATTATTTAAAAATTGGTTTAAATCAATTAAATAAACAAATTAAAATTGACTTCCTACTATACAGGCTTAGTAGGTATATGAACTCATCAGCTGATCGAAAGTAGGTCAAGTCCCAGACCCCTGACCTACATGTGTTATATCTAAGTTCTGCAAATACATTGAACATCTGTAATATCCTAACTTGAAATACAAAACATAATAAAACAAAATATTTAAAACAAACAAAATATTAATATAATAATTAAGTTGACATTTAAATTATTTAAAATAAACAATTCTTAATTTTACATGATTTCCAAATTCTGTCACTGGTTTAAAAAAAATGCAAATTTTATATCTTTATCATAAATCACTCTCTTTTTGCTTAACTATCTTACTCTTCATTTAACAATCTCGCTATACTTTACTGTGGGTGATGTAAATTATTTATTCTCATTTACTGTATTAGATCTGTATACATATATAATCTTTATCTCTCCCTATGGCTCTAATATTAATCAACTTCAAGTAACATGACACCCATCTCTATCAAAATATCTACTAATCCCAAAACACTCTAAACCCCAACTTATCATTGAACTCAAATCGCCACCTTCTCCACATATATAAAAAAATATTCTCTTTAACCCTTTGTACATAGGATACGTGTTTTCCCCGCCCCCAAAAAACTCAATTTCCCTTATCTGGCGGCCTGGATTCTACCTAAGGCGGCCCCTCCTCACTAAAATCGATACAAATTCCCGTCCCAACATATCATTAAGTTGCGAACTCCTACATTACACTACCCTCTAATACAAAATTGCCATCCCCAAAAATCTCAATCTCATTACCTTACTACAAATACAACAAAATAACCTCATTAATTATAGACAACAATATATCACTCAAAATCTACGTAAATTCTCCACAACTACTGTGTCAACATCAATACTTCTCAAAATTCTATAACATACATTACTTCAAAACAATATTACATTATCTCTACTATTTCAAATTCAACTTTGAATTCAACTTGGACAGATCTACATGTCCCCCACAATATTTATCACCCAAAAAACTATCTCTTATTAACTTTCACAAATCGTTACTTTATTTCTCATTGTAGCAAATGATTTTTATCATTACTTCAAAACGTCTGTAATACCTTAAAACATTACATCAAACATTAGTTACTTGTAACATTTACAAACCAATATACCAGTGACATGTTATTGCTGACCAGCTGATATCCTAACACAATGAAAATACATCTCACAATTGAACAAACTTATATGAAATATACGTATTTATTTATCATTACTCCTCACCTTCTTGTTTCCCCTTTCTCTGATTCTGATGGTTCATATTGACCGCCTGCCAGACGATTTAATTATTGGCTTAGGAAAAAAATATACACACATGATGAAAATACATATTCTTAGCAACACCTATATCTAACTTACAAAAATAACATAATACATTTAAAATTATAGTATGGACAACTTGTATTGAAAGTATGAGCATCTAGTTATTTGAGCAGAGCGCAAACATTTTTATTGGACCAAAACTTTGAATGAGCAAAAAATTTCTCTATGTTATAAAATTTAAGTTCGTGACTCGTTTGAGTCACCTCCCAGCCACACACACTATTTCAAATTATGTAAGACTGTGGCGCCTTTTCGCTTCGACAGAGACTGTATATTTTGGAGCAGGTTTTGCCTCTCTGTGTCTTTGCTTCCGCTATTAAGTTTTAAACGTTACGAACATCATCATGTTCTTGTTATAATTATACACCCTTACACGGGTCTACCACCTGTCTTGCTACCCCAAAGCGGGCAGAGTGGCAGCCGCTGTTTCATAGTTCCGGGGATTTCCCCTAATTGTCTCCCCCCATTGAATTTCTAATCTGTACCAATTTCAAGTCAGCTATGGTCAAGGGACTTGATATGACCATAGCTGGCCGCTAGCCAAAACCACGGTTAGTGCTGGTAAGACAGTAACCGCCCGAAAAGTCGGGGAAATCTAAACTTCATTTGACTGCCTGTTACACATCAATCTCGTTATGTACGACACGGTCATTTAGCAGGGTGTAAATTTTAATTTAAACGGATAAGGTGTGCCGCACATTTATCGCCATTTTGGCCTCCGATGGGGGTAACACTCTCTGTTACCCCCAACCCATTCCGCTATCTACGAGAGCACAGGCAACCCCCGCAATAGCAACTTAATAGCTAACTACTTAAAAATTTTATATACATTATCATATAATATTCTCATCCCTAATCATTTAACCCATTCATAACCTTTTACCATTTGACTTTCTTAAGATTTTTAAAATTTTATTATTAGTAATGAAGATATATCTTTCAGTTATTATTAAAATTTTTTCTTAATTACCATATTTATTAAACACAATGATTTCATTAAAATCTCACTATTGCATTAACACCTCAATCACACCTGTAAACATTTTACATTATACATGATTATCAAATTTTTTCTACTTACAATCCATTTAACATGATATACACCCAAAACATAATCACCATCACAATACTTTTCACCTCACCTCTGTAACATTTAACACAACATTTATTAGTTTAAATTAAACAATTTATCATTCATTACCAAATTTCCATCTCGTAAAATAAATTAAATTCACTAAAAAATTTAATTAATTAACATTTAAACAAGCAATCAAAATATTTAAGCAGATCAAATTGGTTTAATTTAATTAATTACCAAAAATATAAATTATATAGTTATCGAAGCACCATCAGTCAATTACTGTTTTCAAAATTAATTCGTATATTTATTTAACTTGTAAATATTTCACTATTATTATCACACCAATCATCTTACGTACACACATTATTTACTTAACATTCCACAATGTACACAAATAAATTCACTATATTTTATTTACAACCTCGTGTTATTAATTGTTCCGTTCTTTTCCACACCTCATTGTCCAAATTCGCCATGTCACAAAACCATTAAACACAATGTTTCTACTGTCTTTTATTGTTTTAATAGTTTAACCTCCATCGTTCCAAATTAACCTTGGTTCTACGTAACATCGTTCAATTTTCTCACCACACAAATGACTGTTTTGTGTGTTGTAACCATACAGACTAAACTCATTCAGTTTATTCAAATACTCATTAAACCGGTCTACATTAGGTATTTTTGTTAAGTCTCCGTCATTAAATTCATTCACTATAGGGTTAATTATTTTTATTAAATCATTGTAATCATTGTCATTCAAATATACTTTTAAACTGTCTTTCCATTCATCATACTTTCTTTTCAAGTTATATAATTCTGTTTCTTTACTAACATACAATTCTCCACTTATATCTCTCTCATCACAATACCAACTCATACTTTCAACATCATTATTACAGACAGAGGGTACAAATTCAATTAAACCTTTCCTGACTTCTCCAGGAAAAACAAAAAACTTCAAAAAACAATTCTTTGTAGCACACTTGTCTACACAATATATACGTGAAGGTCTTCCTTCACCCCCCATTCTACCTCGTAAAAATTTTACCCTCTGTTTCATACCCATATTATAACTCTCTTTCCATTCTCTCTCCAACTCATTAACACACATTAACATCTCATAATCACATTCTAAAAACTCCTCAGTACTCTCAGATATTACATTATTACCCTCATTATTTTCAACAACATCATTATTATTTATTAATTCATTACCTAATACAACATTGTCATTACAACTTTCGTTTGTATTATTCTTACTCTGTTCTACTTTATTCAAACTATTTCTTGTCATTTCGTCGGCATTTTCAAGACATATCTTGTCTTGTATACTATTTATCAACTCATCAAATTTTACATTTATATTCTGCTGCAATTGAACATTCTGGTCTTTAATTTCTTTAAAATTAATCTCGTTTTGAATATTCTGCTGTTCGCATTTTATTTTCTGTTCATTAAAATCATTAGTTAATTGATCTAATTTACAGTCCATCTTTTCAAATTTACAGTCCATCTTTCGTAAGAAACTCATTATATCTAGTTCCTCTGATTGTTTACTTTTATTGGTTGAAACGGGGGTCAACTGAACCCCCGAGTCAACATCTGTTTCGCTTAGTCGTGTTTGAGTCGCAAACGGAGTGGAATGAACTATTACATTACTGCCGACAGCTGTTTCTGTAACAGCGCTCGACCCCCCTCCCGTCAGCATACCACTTTCATCCAGCGATTGCGACTCAAGGTCACTTTCGCTCATAATTGAATTTATTATACTACTTTTTTCTGTATTCTCGGACATTTTTACTTTTTATACTCTATACTTGTGTACAAATATAATATAATCAATGTAATGTATTACATAACCAATTTTGCGTTAATCACGTATTTTTGTTTTATTCCGCTAACCCCAAAAACATGTTTGTATCTTTTCTGTAGGTACGGTTTTTAATATTTTAATTACCAAAAACTGTCCCTGTTAACGGGAGCCATTGAGACGTTAAATAACTGGCTTAAATATATTTTAATATAGTATAATATATTGACTTCCACCTACCTGGAAGGTTTCGTTTTGTTTCGGGCCAGGATCCTTTCATACGAACGCTAGATACAAACATGTGTTTCATGGGTTCTCGAAATAATTAACTCTACACATCGTTAAGAAGAGAATTGATAATTTTACTTTTGTCAAATTATTCAAGAAAACGGTTTATAAACTTCAACTTTGAAAGAAATTAGTTATAAAATATATATATTGGTTGTTACATGATCATCCTTAAACTAACTTACTCTATGCTTACCTTATCATTGACAATTATACAACTTCATTCACACACAAACATAGGACAGCCCAGCATTGCACACTCATCACTCACATTCCGTTCTAAAACCCCAAATACCCGATTGAATACATGATTTTAGATCACTACCGGCAACGCGTTCTTCTGTGACCTCGTGGCCAGCCCGCGGTAGATCGAAAATGTCTCGGAAAAGGACGAAACTGAATCCCGAATTTAAATGTTAGTGTTCTACAACTCTCCTCCCATCCTATCACTGTTTTTTTGAAAAGAACTACTTCACTTTCATTATTGAAAACTGATGAAATTATACGAGCATATTTAGCTCGCGTGTCGGCGCCGACACAGTCAGTGAAGAACTGGGCATGTGCTTTTTCTGAGAGGGCGGAACAGTGTATTCACGGCCACCTGCTTTGCTTCGTCGTTCATGCTCAGTTGTTGAGGCATATTCCGTTTATACATGGAATATGGGAGTTATATTCCGGGTACCAGAGCACGATATTGGCTTCTGCTCTGCTGATGTCATTAACAGTAGGCGGGGCGTTAGCAGTATTTCCGGAAGGTCTTGGAGAAGACGACGAATATTCTTGCGCTTTGGCCATCTTGAGTTTTTTACCAACGCGTGGGTTGGTGCCCATGCTCGAGTAGTGGCGTGTGTGTACTCCCACACATGTACAGAGTTCTGAGAATTTCGAAGGGGGTAAATTCTTCGCTCGCCGCGTTACACAATAACAACTGCGTCTTACTGCTTTGTTACCACTGTTTCTCAACACTGGTTCTTTCACAATGGAAATAACGTTGCCATGCGTTCTGTTATAATGGAATGAATTTCGTTACACAATAATTTTCACAACTTTTAGACAAACCCGCCCAAAAATGAAATAAATAAAAAATATAATTATCCCATACTGTGGAAAATAAAAAGACCCAAAAATTGACCCGCTACATGATTTATATTAACAACTAATTTGGTTGAAAGCTTTCGTATAAATTAAAACTCATAGTAAAACTCATTCAACTTATTGTTAACTACACATTTTGTTTCGTCCTTCAAATAAAGGTTTTGTGAAAGATACTGTAGTTGCGAATTCTTATTTCATTTCTTTCTAATTCATTTATTACTGTACGTCATTTATAAGGACAAACTGATATGACATACGCATCCAAATAGCAACAAGTACATTCAACGCAATAGGGTGGCGGTCATTGACCTTACAGAGGCTGGTATGCCTACGGCTCCGGTGTATCCGACTTTTTTGCTATCCGACCCGGCCGACCGCCACATTAGGTTGGATAGTTGAGAGTCTACTGTATATATATATATATATATATATATATATATATATATATATATATTATAACATCACCAAACTCAGATAAATTTTGATAATAATAAGTATGTATAAAAAATGCTAAATGATATTATGTTTGAATAAATAAATTATGTGGATAGTAAAAAATAAATAAATGGTAATTATCATGGAAGGAGGAGGTGTAATAAACTGAAAGTGATTAATAAAGAAACTAAAATAGTAGACTGACAGACGAACGACATTGACCCAACCCCAGAGATTGGCCAGTTAAGAAATCAAAATAAAGAAAACAAGACGGAGGAAGGAGAAGAAGAACGAAAACCAAGAGAGAACAAACCCAGGAGGAAGAAAACAAGATGAAACGCATCAAGAAAACTAGACAAGTAATGAAAAATAGAGAAGGGAGAAATAATCTAACCCAAAGTAATAAAGACAATGAAATTCGGTTAAAAACCAAAACTATTAATGAATGTTAGTATTGATAAAATGACCATTATGAACCGTCAGTAATATGAAACAATGTATAAAAATACACTAACCAAAAGAGTTAGGGATATATGTAAGTTGTTAACTAAGAAAGACACAATATTAATAATGTTATATAGATAGTGGGTAGAGAAAGAGAATAAAATGATGAGAAATAAATGGAAGTTGAATTAGTGAAAGTGATTTATACTAGAGTGAGATAATACTAAATAAATTATAATGAACACTAAATAATTTAAGAAAGTGCTAGTGAACAATAAATACAAATATTGTCTATCATATAAATAGTAAGAGGAGAGTAGGCTAAGGTAAAGACTTAATAAAATTACTTATGTTTTAATTTTAAGAGTGAACAATAACATTTAACAAGTTACAATGAATAGTATTTAGGATAGAACATTTAATCAGTAAATAATGAACACTAAGTAGTGATATTCACTGTGATGACTAGTGAATAGTATTGTTATAACTTAAAAATGTATTGTAAAAGTTTAAAGGTGTGTTTCACAAGGAAAAGTAATTAGATGGTGTTAATATGGAAGGGAGAGAAAAAAGCATTAGAAAATAAGTTTGTGTTAACATTAATTTAATACCCATGTTATAAGGGGAGTTTAATGGAAAAAGTTCAATAGAGGTGAGATTGTTTAGCACCAGAACAACAAATAAGAAATAATGAATTATATAAACTGTTAGTTATGAAATGGATATGGCTGTAAGAGTTATACAGACCATAGGCCTAGATGTTTTATTTTATATTAGAAATGAATAGCAAATAATTAGCAAGTAAGGTTGAATAACACAGTTGTTACTAATTAAAACACATCCAGATACATTAAACATAATTACAAATGCAAAATAACAATTTGGGACTAAATGAAATATCTTGGGTATGAAGCCACAAAAATCCAGTAATGGCTACTTAAATGTGAAACAGGCCTAACGGTCAAACATAAACAATTACTGATTGTACAAAAATCACCATGTAATGGAACAAATCCGAGGTGACTAATCCATCAAGGATGAATGATAGTTATTATTAAAAACCAAATATTAAATTAAGGAATTATATAAATAAAGAAATGTAATTAGTAAGTATGAAATTAATTTTAAACTTAGAAAACTTGATAAAACCCAATATTGTGGGGTACCAAAATAATCTTTGTGAGAAAATATAAATGACAGTGCATTTAGATAATAACTCGGAAGGAAGATAGGAGGAGGAAGAAAGTCCGAAGATATGGGGAAGATTTGAAAGAAATTCGAAAATTGATAACAATGTACTGATTTTCTGCTCACCCAATGAGATTAAGTACGTAACCATGGAAACAGACGTTTAACGAGGTAATTACCGTTAAATACAAGGACTTGAAAAGTGACGCTATCACAAGCCAGATGCGAATTGTCTGTACAACACCTTTTAATGTTTAAAACATATTGGAAGTAAAACAAAGTGTAGAAATTGAGAGTACAGAAGACTGATGTCTGCAGAATACCATTTCCAGAGAGAGAAGATATTTAAATCAATATGAAATATCAAAATAAGTACAAACCAACTTTGAAAAAGACGCCGAAGACTGAATAAAGAACGCTGAACAATATTGATGCCATAATCCTTCCTTCTTGACATCCCGAATAATACCGTACTGCAAGGCTGTTAAGTATCAGTTAATTTATTTTAACTTCCAAAAAATAAACGCACTTTGAACATTTCTCAATGTATGTTGAATACCACTAAATCATTTTTATTCTCTTACAAGGATTGATCCATAAATTTATATCACTGAAAAACTTGTTAACTATAGAACTAACCTCTTATTTATGTACGAATTATAAACATCTTGTATGACACTTAAACAAAACAATTACCACTACACATTATCCTACATAAGGAAAAAACATTGTAAGGTTGTGTATTTTTAATGTTGTAACTGCATCTGAACCCTTTAACGTGATCCAAACAACCCACAAACATTGACCAAAATATTTGTTGATCGGCGAAATATAACGCCATTACTGTTTATTTGTATTCAAAAGTCGATCGTTTAACCTTGAGTAAGAGTCTTATAAAGAATTATCCGGTGCAGAATTGTATATGAAAAATTAATTACAACTTGTGTCTATGAAATATTAACTTCAATTTAATAATAAATTTGTACTGTGTGTGTTAAATCGTGTCTTATTTCTATTAGCAAAGTGTATGTTTAAAAATATAATGTATAGTGAAGATTTCCAACGCGGCGTTTAGCGCTCAAGTAGCGAATCCCGCAACTGCTATCTCGATTGACACAAAATTGAGAAAAGGCGGGACGGATTGAATTCGTCGCCTTGTTCAAATAGAACATTGATAAGCAAACCATTTTAATTGTTTTCTATAAACAATTTGGTGCCACCCGGAGATTATCCACTACGTTTGAACCTCAAATCGGGAACCACGATACCTGGTCCCCCAGTACGTTCGCTACGGGCCCAAACATCGTGAAGTACATCGCCGTGCGAGGACGCAGTGGTAAGAAACACAGACACACTTTCACACTCAGACACGCCATTATATTTTACAGAGGTATACGAACGAACACGAGATACGAGTTAGGTAATAAATTGGCTTCCATCGCGGGGCTTGAACAATAGCGACCTCATCCTTTTGGGTTATAAATTGGCGACCAACCGGTGGAGCTTGAAAAAAGGAAGATACGAAGTTCTAGCGGCGGTCACGAAAGGAGATCAGGATGCACACAAGAGGTTTAGGGAAAAAGTTGGCGAAGGAGAAGGAGATGGAAGAAAACAGAGGGGAAGAAGAGGAAGGAACACCGATTGAAGAAGTGGAGACAGCAATAACCACAACAGATCCAACACAAGACGAAGAAATGGAATTACAGGCAGGCGACAAAGGAGAAGTTAGAGGAGACCCGAACATACTGAAATTAATGGAAATGATAAATAATATGATGAAGGAAACCAATCAAAATTTTAAAAAGCAGGAGGACAATTTTCAGAAACAGAAGGAAGAATTGAGACAAACCATTAACAAGAATAATGAAACATTACAACAACGATTGATGGAGGAAATTCAGCAAAGAAACGAAGAATTGAGGGAACAGCTGAAGAAGGACCACGAGAAAAATAAAGAAGAAATGAAGCTGCAGATGGCACACCAATTAATGGAGTACCGAGAAGAAGCAAAACAGCAGGTAACGGAAATCAATGAAAAATTAGAGGAGACGTTGGAGAAGCTAGAGAAGACCAACGAAAATGTTTCTGGAGTCCGCGAGGAAGTACTCAATAAAATGAACCGTCTCGAAGGAGAGAATAAAAGAAGAATTGAGGAAGACCATGAAGAAACAGTCAGAAGATGTACCCAGATAGACCAGGACATACACCAAGTCCGGGAAGAAAACCAGAAAGAGGTAGCAGCTGTACGAACAGATTTGGGAGAACGAATGGAAGGAGTTTACAGCAACTTAAATAAAATAGACAGCAAAGTCGACAAAAACCAACAAAGGATTGACGAAATGCGCAGAATAGAAGAGTCGTTACGGGAAGAAGTGGACGCCTGGCGTGACCGACCATGTAACAATAATCATGTTATGAACACGGACAACAGAGATACTATTAACTTCCGTAATTATAAAAGGAACCCTATTGAGTTCTTGAAAAGGGTAGAAGAGCTAATCATCAAAAATCGAGAGACCCGGTGGACAGTAATAAGAGGAATGCTGGACGAAATGTTCAAGGAGACCTATGACAACTGGTGGACTGCCACCCGACCAGACATCCAAAACATTCAAGAATTTAAGACTCAGTTCAAGGCTAAATACTGGTCTGAATCAACTCAGAACATGGTCCGCAATAACCTGAGTAATGGAAGGTATGAAAACCAAAATGGATAATCCCTTACCTCCTACTTCTTGGGAAAAATCTGCATGGCCAGGAATTTGGAACCATGTATACCCGAAGAGTGTCTGGTAATACAGTTATCTTACCACTACGACGACGCCATCCAAAAGACACGGATGTACAGCCAGGTAAAGACCATCCAAGATATGGCTAGCTTATTGGAAAGCCATGAACACGAGTGGCAGTACAGGAAAAATAGAGGGTACAGTTTCAGGAATAATAGAACCAATGAGGGACAATTATTACCGAATCAACAGGGAGATAATAAGCCACCGGTGAACAACCCTAACAATTACCAAGGGAACACACGGGGCAATAACGCACCCAGAAATTTTAACAGAAGTGGAAACAATAATAATAACAACTTCAGGAACCACTACCGGGGTAACTTCCCATCGAACGGTTACAACAACAATTATCGCCCTGGAAACAACAACAATAATAATAACAATAATCCAGGATACCGGCCACAGGTAAATTACATGAGGGGACAAAGACAACGGAGTCCAAGAAGAAACTATCCCTCGTCTGACTATCGGCGAACATACTCTAAACCAGGTACCCGATACAAGAAGTCACCCATTCGAAGAAGATCACAGGAACAGCGCGGATGACCGGAATAATCGACAGGAGCCGAACGCTAGCCAACCATCAAACACTAATGATGTTAGGGGCAATGAGGTCAACCCACATTTAAACGCTTAAGGCCAGTGAAAACTGTGGACAGCCCATCACTGGACCAATCTCTTGGGGAAAGTATGACGACGAAAGATATAATCACTATAATTACAACGCATTATCTAAAAAATATCAGAGATGAATTGGTCGAAGAAGGTAATCAACCAATGCCCAGCCGAAATAGTGAGATAGTGTATGTAAATGCCCAAATCAATGGAGTAATGTCAATATTAATGATCGACATGGGATCCAACATATCTTTAATTGACCAAATAGAGTTAAACAAAATACAACAAAAATGTAGTACACCTATACCCACTCTACCAATAAATAACATAACAATTATCGGTGCTACCGGCAAACAAAACAAAACTGTCCGGAAACAAGTGTCTCTGGAACTTGAAAGTGAAGGACTAACATTCACTATGTCTTTTCTTGTTGCCAGTGGCCTACCATTTTCAATACTTGTGGGATGCGACATACTCCGACAATATTCTGCTATAATTAATCTAAAGCAGGGAGAAGTGTCATTAAACACGGAAAATGGAGTATGGACAACCAGTATAGTGAAGGGTGTCAACTTACCTTCAATAAACCACTGTTATACAATATTACAGAATAATTACTGTCAACAAGCACAGATAAAAATAATGGATGAGTGGGAGGACGAAGAAATATGGTCAAACAAGTTGGAAGAGATCCGACAATTCCAAAGGGAAGTACGAGATCAACCGATTAGTGCTCACCAGGCCGAGGATCTCGTAAAAATTTATAATCAATACCAACACATTTTTTCTGATGCTCCGGGAAAGGTAAAGGATTATCAGTATCAAATTATATTTAAGGAACCCGTAGACTTTAAGAAAAAATCATATCCTATAGCATACTCCCAAAGAAATGTAGTGAAGGCCGAGATTAACCGGATGATGGAGGAGGATATAATAGAATTAAGCCAATCCCCGTATACAAGTCCGATAGTGGCAATACCAAAGAAGGACGGCAAGGTAAGAATATGCCTTGATGCAAGAGAAATCAACAAGATAATAGTAAATGATAGAACGTCCCCAAGCGAAATTGAAGAGATCCTTAAAAAATTCCATGGCACGAAATACATCAGTGCATGGGATACAGTCTGCGGATACTGGCAGGTAGAGCTACACCCGAACAGTAGAAAATACCTAGCTTTTCTGTTCGATGGGAGAAACTGCCAATTCAAGAGACTGCCATTCGGACTAATCAATTCCGTTGCTGTATTCGTCCAGTGTATGGATCAGATACTGGGACAAGAGGTACTTAACTTTACTACCGTCTATGTGGATGACTTATTGATCACATCATCAAACTGGCAAGACCACTGTAATAGAGTAGAAATAGGTTTGAAAAAATTATCTGATAATCATATTACCCTTAAGCTGGACAAATCCAAATTTATAGCCAGCAAGGTACAATTTTTAGGTTTTAATCTGACCGACGAAGGTATCACCCCTTCAGCAGAGAAGGTTGAAGCAATACAAAGGTTCCCGACACCTAGAAATAAAAAACAGCTGCAATCTTTCCTGGGAATATGTAATTATTATCGGAAATTCCAGGACCATTATTCCAAGCTAACAGCACAATTTCAAAAACAGTTATCCGCAAAAAATAAATGGACATGGGGAGCCGACCAAGACAAGGTATTCGAACAAATAAAAGAAAAATTTTTAGACACCGTCATGCTACGCCATCCGGATTTCCAAAAACCATTTTTCATGAATTGTGATGTGAGCGACGTGAGTGTCGGCGCTGTCTTGTATCAAGAAGATGATAAAGGGCAACATCTGGTCATAAGCTTTGCAAGTAGGACCCTGAATGCATGTGAAAGGAACTACCACGTCACGGAAAAGGAGTTACTTAGTGTTGTATTCGCCTGTGACAAATTCAGGACATACATTTTAGGGTACAATGTAACCGTGAGGAGTGACCATCGATCAATATCTTTCCTCAAACAATGCAAGCTTAGCCATGGAAGACTGACCCGATGGATATTACTATTGCAAGAATACCATATCAACTGGGAATACATACCAGGAAAGAAAAATATTGCTGCCGCCATATTATCACGTATCAACATCCAGCAACAAACATTCGACGGAGAAAAAGAGTTGCTAGTCAAAGTATATAACATCATTAAAGACAGAACAGATTTGGAAAAGATAATGCTGGAAATAAACGAACAGCAAAATGTGGACCCAAAGATAGTGAGTATCAGAGAAAGAATACTGAAGGAAGAAGAACCCCTTGTACAGTATTACAAAGTACATGACAATTTATTATTCATAAAAAATAACCCTAGCGTCGGAGAATGGAAACTGGTAATCCCATTTACAACCGAAGAACAGATAATCATGGACTACCACATCCGTTACGGCCATATGGGTGTAATGAAAGTAGTAAAGGCACTAGAGGAGCAAGTATATATCAAAAGTATCTATCGAAAGGTAAGCCGAACCATACAAAAGTGCCAAATCTGTCAAATGGTGAAATGCAACAATGCTAAGAAGGAGGGTATGATGATACCCATAATATCAAGCCAAAAACTAGAGAGAGTATTTCTTGATATTTGTGGTCCGTTTCCTCGCAGTGGAGGAAGACACAGATTTAAATTCATAATCATCATATTCGATCACTTTACCAAATATACCAAATTATATTCTATTAACCGTGCTACTACCAAGAAAATCATTGAAATTATATTGGACAACTATATACCAGAAGTGGGAAGACCGTCGGCCATAATAACCGATCATAGGACACAGTTTAAAGGAAATTTGTGGAAAAATAAACTCTGGGAACATGGCATCAAAACATACAAAACATCTGTTTATCATCTCAGCAGTTACCCAGCTGAGAGAGTGCTTAGAGAAGTGGGCCGTATTCTGAGGACCTACTGCCATAACAAACAAAAGGAGTGGCGTTTCGGCAACGAATTGCCATCTTCAGAATCTTAATCACTCATATGAGATCGTTAAAAAATTAAAAACATTAAAATCATTACGGTAAAAGTGCACTTTTACGATATTGGAAACTCACAGACGCGAACATGAAAGTTTATGTTTCTCGAGTGGACTATATCGATCGACTGCTTTCGCGTGGACAATATCGATCAACTGATTCACTGTTTATATAGCCACTGATAAACCTGTTTTGCTTATTATAGCCCATATGTACTGTGACATTTCATTTACTGGCGCCCGTGTGCAAGTATTGCCGTGTCGTACAACATGTTATGTGAAAATGTAAGTTTATCATTCAAGACATAATCACTGTTGATTTTGACGGCTTTATATATTTCGTATTCCTCAAGCGCGTCCATGTATTTTCCTTTCCTGCAGCAATGCAAAGGCTGGAAATTTGTCTCAAAATCACTGTAGTTATGATTACATAGTATCAGGTGCCTGGCAAAATTAGATGTTGTTTTATGTAATTCCCTTCTGGGAAGATGTTCGTTATATCTTTCTTCAAATGGTCTGCCTGTTTGGCCTATGTAGAACATGTCGCATGAGCTGCAATTCATCTTGTATACGCCGGTTCTTTTTCTTTCTGGTATACTGTTTTTTCGGCTAAGAAGTCTCTGAATGTTGTTATTTGTACGAAAGGTTACAATTACATGGTGTTTCTTGAGTTCGTTAACTAGAATATTTGGTAAAATGTTTGTGTAATCTGCAGATATGTATTTATTAACCGGAAGTGTGTTATCATTGTTCGACTTTTTTAATTTCTTCTCTTTGTGTTTACTTATTAATTTATCCACTAATGAACTTTTATATCCGTTAGCCGCTGCTATGTGCTTGATGGTATTAACCTCTTCAATGTAGTCTTTTTCACTTAACGGTATAGTTAGCAATCTATGCACAAAACTATTGTAAGCTGCCATTTTATGCGAGGTGGGATGATATGAATCGGCATGAATTGTGACGTCCGTTGTTGTGGCCTTTCTATAGATTTTAAATTGAAGTTTTCCTTCGTTTTTTAAAATGGTTAAATCTAAGAAATTTAATTGATTTTCTTCTTCTATTTCAGATGTGAATTTAATCTTATGGTGTATGCTGTTTATGTGACTATTTAAGTTTTGTATTTGCCTTTTTGTTCCATTAAATATCATAAACGTATCGTCGACGTATCTACAATAAAAAATGATTTTATTCTTGTATAATTTATTCGATATTATGTTCATATTCTCATAATAATTTAAATATATATCAGCTAATAGTCCTGACAATGGCGAACCCATAGCCAGACCGTCATCTTGTGTAAAAAACCCGTTGTCAAATGTAAAGTAATTTTGTTCCAAGACGACTGTAAGTAGTTTTATAAGTTCATTGATTTTTTGCATGCTAAGTTGAGCTACTTCCTTTAAATTGTTATTTACAATTTCTATAGTTTCCCTCACGGGGATATTAGTGTACAAATTAGTTACGTCTAACGATACTAATTTATATTGTGGTAGTATTTCTATCTTTTTAAGTTTTTCAACAAACTCATAACTGTTCTTTATACTGTAATTATTTGCTATCCTGATATTATTCTTAATTAAAGTCACTAACAATTTAGCAGCTTTGTATCCGGGAGCTGTGGTGTAGTTTATTACTGGTCTGATTGGTGTACTTTCCTTGTGGATTTTAGGTAGTCCTGTGAATTTTGGTGCCGTGGCATTAATTGGTTTTAAATATCTGCGTGTTTTCTCATCTAACAAAAAATTACATTGATTAATGGTGTTATTCAAAGTTTTTACATAAGCCTTTGTGGGATCCCGGTCTATTTTCTTAATATTATTATTATTTATGAAATCAAATACCTTTTGAGTATACTCTCTTTTCTGCATGACCACCAATGTGTCACCCTTATCTGCCTTACTTATAATTGCATCATTTTTCTCAAGTTTACTTTTTATGGTTTTAAGATTCATGATATCCTGCTTATATTTACTTTTTAAAAAATTGTTTTGACTTTTACATTTATTACTATTAATTGCGTTATTGAGTTTGTTGTTGATAAAAACCCTTGCTTCATTCTGTGCAACGGAACCATTTAATCTTTTAATAGCAGCTTCAGCATTAACTACCTCATGGACAATTTCGTTTGTCGTATTAAATCTTGGTACATTATATTTCAGACCTTTATTGTGATAAACAATTATTCAGATATTTCATGTTCGCGTCTGTGAGTTTCCAATATCGTAAAAGTGCACTTTTACCGTAATGATTTTAATGTTTTTAATTTTTTAACGATCTCATATGAGTGATTAAGATTCTGAAGATGGCAATTCGTTGCCGAAACGCGTCAAAATAAGACGAGAAAAACGAAGTCGCACGACGGATATATGGTAAATATCTATTATATTAATATAAGCGACTTGGAGACAACTAACCTAAAATGTATTAAAAGGAGTGGCACAATTACTTAAGGTCCACCGAAGAGTTTATAAATCTTGCTTACCACAACTTCACTGAGACCACGCCATACTCGATGATGTTTGAACGCCCACCACCTAGAGAGATAAACGATTTAATTACATTTCCCATCAATGCCGAATACCAATTTGAAAGGAGAAGAATTTATAACAACATTGCTGAGAAGGTAGAACAGCAGAAAAATAAATACTCTAAAAATCATCCACATACGATCCAGTACAAAATAGGAGAGAGTGTATTAATAAAGAACAGGGAATTGCCCAGCTCCATTGAAGGCATTACTAAAAAATTACTATTGCTATATGTCGGGCCGTACACTATCACGCAAGACAAGGGCAACAACACATATGAAATAACCAACCCCACCACCCAGAAAATAAAGGGGGTATATAACCAAGCTTCAATTAAAAAATACTATGACGATCAAACTTAACTGAAAAGAATTCAATTTAAAAAAGCCAACCAAGTTAATTGGAATAAAAATAAAGAATAATCTCAACAAGTAAGGTTACTGATAAATAATAATGAAAAAATATATATAACAAATGAATTTCAAAATTCAAAAAAGTTATGTAAGGACAGCTTACACAGATATTTCGAGAATATTTTACACCAATCATAAAAAAAAAATGTAGAAATAAAATTACCAAGAATCCACATAAAGTAAGAAACAATAACTTACTATAATCTTTGAATGAAAATGAATAATAATGGAGTGAAGTTACAAAACATTCCTAACAAAATAAGATTAAGTTACAATAATCTTTAGCCAAAATATGAGGCACAAAAAAGCAAAACATACTATAAAGGAATGAGCTAAAAACATTCCTAACTAGTAAGAAACACTAACTTACTAGGATATTTAAAAAGTTATGAAAAAAAAAATAATAATATCAATCAAAATGACCAACTTCCAATACTATTTAGAAAGAAATGGGAAGTAAGATTAAGAAAACCAATGATCAAAAAACGAAATAAATAAAATAAACATTCTAAGAGTTGTAATATGAATTGAGATGAAACAAAAAGTAATTAAAAATGAATAAAAATGTGAATTGTATCAATAAAAAGCAATGCTTCAAGTATTATCAAGTAGTATCTATAAAGAAAGATGAAAAAATATATGACTCGAACTGAGCAATAATGAAATACAAAGGTAAAAAATTCCCAACAAATGTTATGATTATTATTATTATTATGTTGAGTCATGAGATGACTATATTTAAGATTCATTAATTGAGATTGACTGTTGAATAAGTCCAGCAATCATTTTACTGAGCAGGGATGATGTTCCCCTGATCTCAGAATAAGAGTAGTTTTGAACGACGGAGTTAGGTAAGCCAATAGAGCCCATCCGAATCGATTGCAACTACCAAGTAACGTTAGTTAGGGAAAATAAGATTTATACGGAATAATTTATAATAAAAAATCAATAAACCAGTTCGTAATAAGAAAAAATGACGAAGAAGAGAATCAGGAGAAAGGAAATAAAAGATACAGAATTAAGCATAAAAAATCGAGTGAGAAGCAGAAGAGTTTAAGAAGAAAATGATACAATACAATTGATAATTTCATCAAACTTAGAATTACGTTTTATAAAATGATCAATTTTTGGTGGGAGAGCATTATATAACATCACCAAACTCAGATAAATTTTGATAACAATAAGTATGTATAAAAAATGCTAAATGATATTATGTTTGAATAAATAAATTATGTGGATAGTAAAAAATAAATAAATGGTAATTATCATGGAAGGAGGAGGTGTAATAAACTGAAAGTGATTAATAAAGAAACTAAAATAGTAGACTGACAGACGAACGACATTGACCCAACCCCAGAGATTGGCCAGTTAAGAAATCAAAATAAAGAAAACAAGACGGAGGAAGGAGAAGAAGAACGAAAACCAAGAGAGAACAAACCCAGGAGGAAGAAAACAAGATGAAACGCATCAAGAAAACTAGACAAGTAATGAAAAATAGAGAAGGGAGAAATAATCTAACCCAAAGTAATAAAGACAATGAAATTCGGTTAAAAACCAAAACTATTAATGAATGTTAGTATTGATAAAATGACCATTATGAACCGTCAGTAATATGAAACAATGTATAAAAATACACTAACCAAAAGAGTTAGGGATATATGTAAGTTGTTAACTAAGAAAGACACAATATTAATAATGTTATATAGATAGTGGGTAGAGAAAGAGAATATAATGATGAGAAATAAATGGAAGTTGAATTAGTGAAAGTGATTTATACTAGAGTGAGATGATACTAAATAAATTATAATGAACGCTAAATAATTTAAGAAAGTGCTAGTGAACAATAAATACAAATATTGTCTATCATATAAATAGTAAGAGGAGAGTAGGCTAAGGTAAAGACTTAGTAAAATTACTTATGTTTTAGTTTTAAGAGTGAACAATAACATTTAACAAGTTACAATGAATAGTATTTAGGATAGAACATTTAATCAGTAAATAATGAACACTAAGTAGTGATATTCACTGTGATGACTAGTGAATAGTATTGTTATAACTTAAAAATGTATTGTAAAAGTTTAAAGGTGTGTTTCACAAGGAAACGTAATTAGATGGTGTTAATATGGAAGGGAGAGAAAAAAGCATTAGAAAATAAGTTTGTGTTAACATTAATTTAATACCCATGTTATAAGGGGAGTTTAATGGAAAAAGTTCAATAGAGGTGAGATTGTTTAGCACCAGAACAACAAATAAGAAATAATGAATTATATAAACTGTTAGTTATGAAATGGATATGGCTGTAGAGTTATACAGACCATAGGCCTAGATGTTTTATTTTATATTAGAAATGAATAGCAAATAATTAGCAAGTAAGGTTGAATAACACAGTTGTTACTAATTAAAACACATCCAGATACATTAAACATAATTACAAATGCAAAATAACAATTTGGGACTAAATGAAATATGTTGGGTATGAAGCCACAAAAATCCAGTAATGGCTACTTAAATGTGAAACAGGCCTAATGGTCAAACATAAACAATTACTGATTGTACAAAAATCACCATGTAATGGACAAATCCGAGGTGACTAATCCATCAAGGATGAATGATAGTTATTATTAGAAACCAAATATTAAATTAAGGAATTATATAAATAAATAAATGTAATTAGTAAGTATGAAATTAATTTTAAACTTAGAAAACTTGATAAAACCCAATATTGTGGGGTACCAAAATAATCTTTGTGAGAAAATATAAATGACAGTGCATTTAGATAATAACTCGGAAGGAAGATAAGAGGAGGAAGAAAGTCCGAAGATATGGGAAGATTTGAAAGAAATTCGAAAATTGATAACAATGTACTGATTTTCTGCTCACCCAATGAGATTAAATACGTAACCATGGAAACAGACGTTTAACGAGGTAATTACCG
This sequence comes from Magicicada septendecula, assembly GCA_034769895.1. Classification (NCBI taxonomy): domain Eukaryota; kingdom Metazoa; phylum Arthropoda; class Insecta; order Hemiptera; family Cicadidae; genus Magicicada; species Magicicada septendecula. Next base: position 393,260,742 of record CM068374.1, on the reverse strand, counting down.
TTAAATACAAGGACTTGAAAAGTGACGCTATCGCAAGCCAGACGCGAATTGTCTGTACAACACCTTTTAATGTTTAAAACATATTGGAAGTAAAACAAAGTGTAGAAATTGAGAGTACAGAAGACTGATGTCTGCAGAATACCATTTCCAGAGAGAGAAGATATTTAAATCAATATGAAATATCAAAATAAGTACAAACCAACTTTGAAAAAGACGCCGAAGACTGAATGAAGAACGCTGAACAATATTGATGCCATAATCCTTCCTTCTTGACATCCCGAATAATACCGTACTGCAAGGCTGTTAAGTATCAGTTAATTTATTTCAACTTCCAAAAAATAAACGCACTTTGAACATTTCTCAATGTATGTTGAATACCACTAAATCATTTTTATTCTCTTACAAGGATTGATCCATAAATTTATATCACTGAAAAACTTGTTAACTATAGAACTAACCTCATATTTATGTACGAATTATAAACATCTTGTATGACACTTAAACAAAACAATTACCACTACACATTATCCTACATAAGGAAAAAACATTGTAAGGTTGTGTATTTTTAATGCTGTAACTGCATCTGAACCTTTTAACGTGATCCAAACAACCCACAAACATCGACCAAAATATTTGTTGATCGGCGAAATATAACGCCATTACTGTTTATTTGTATTCAAAAGTCGATCGTTTAACCTTGAGTAAGAGTCTTATAAAGAATTATCCGGTGCAGAATTGTATATGAAAAATTAATTACAACTTGTGTCTATAGAATATTAACTTCAATTTAATAATAAATGTGTACTGTGTGTGTTAAATCGTGTCTTATTTCTATTAGCAAAGTGTATGTTTAAAAATATAATGTATAGTGAAGATTTCCAAAGCGGCGTTTAGCGCTCAAGTAGCGAATCCCGCAACTGCTATCTCGATTGACACAAAATTGAGAAAAGGCGGGACGGATTGAATTCATTGCCTTGTTCAAATAGAACATTGATAAGCAAACCATTTTAATTGTTTTCTATAAACAATTTGGCGCCACCCGGAGATTATCCACTACGTTTGAACCTCAAATCGGAACCACGATACCTGGTCCCCCAGTACGTTCGCTACGGGCCCAAACATCGTGAAGTACATCGCCGTGCGAGGACACAGTGGTAAGAAACACAGACACACTTTCACACTCAGACACGCCGTTATATTTTACAGAGGTATACGAACGAACACGAGATACGAGTTAGGTAATAAATTGGCTTCCATCACGGGGCTTGAACAATAGCGACCTCATCTTTTTGGGTTATAATATATATATATATATATATATATGTAACAATCCTTTTTTTAGCGGGAAATGACATGATTTTAAGTAGTGGTTGTAAAGGGACTTGCACAGCACATAGTGCGGGTAGCTTGTGCAGGTGTCATGGACACGCTCAGTTACTTCCAACACTTGGCTGCAGGTAACCTGCAACTCTTGTAGAACATCTGGAACATGAATAGATTACTCGCTCAAGTTAAAGCCACCTCAAGCAAAGTGATATCACACGCAGGTAACCTACTTGTAATCCTCTTTATGTGCTTTGGCGAATTCGTTGACATAATTTGAAACAAGTTTGACAGAATCATGTTAGTACTCAAATTTTTTTGTTTATTTAATAGTATTTTATCAAATTACGCGAAGAATATCTGCCAAAGGTGGACGGGAAACAAGAACCTGCCACTTCATTGGGAAATATATTGACTTTGTAAATTTATTAAATGTAAAAGTGAGTTGTATGAAAACAAACATATTGAAGAAGTCTACCAAGTATGCTCATGAGCATTGATGGTTTTGTCATTGATGAGGCTAAAATCAAAATTATGAGCTTCTGTGATACCTATTTTGATTTTTGACAGCAAACAACACGTACAGTACCTGCCATTGTGTGTGAATTTTCCACATGTTTCACTACATCTGTGTTGTATTAGGTTTTATGTTAACTGATGGTGTGTACTAAAAAATGGCTTCTGTTTTTGTGTGCGTGCATGCACGTGTTTTTGTGTTTTATAAAAATAAAAAAAGATTTGTGACTCAAGATTCATTCTTATGTACTAAATATATTTTTACTGCAAACATAAATTGTTTTATAGTAACAATTCCTATACTGTGGGTAATCTTTTAATTATTATAATATGAAATTCCTTATTACTATTATTTACCCTAGATAGGTAATTATTTTACAAAAATATAATTATTCTTAATTATTACAATAAGTTAAATGAGTTTGGAAGGATTTATAGATTATAAAACACACACACACACACACATACATGACTATGTGAGTGGCTCTATAGTTGTGTTTTTACAGGGGTAACTTTGATAATTAGAGCCTCCTGCCAGAGGACTTGAGAGAATGGGTTAATCCTCATGCACACTCCTGTAAATAAATAGTCTATTTTTAAAACATTAAGTAATATGCCCTTTTTAATATTATGATGTATGTGAATGTATTTTTGTTTTAAATTGTGAATAATAGTAATAATAATAATAATAACAACAACAACAACAACTCTATGTCATTCAAAAAAAAAACCTATAAATTCAATTTTATTTATTAACAGTCAGCTAAAATCTTTTGTAAGGGACCAGAGGGCTTTGCCCATAGAACTCTCATCAATTGCAGCTCTATAGTATATAGAAAGCATCATTGTATGTATACAATTAAGTCTACAGTGGAAATATAAGTTTTTGTTGTTTGTTTTAGGTTGCATCCTTTAAATATGATGTCTCAATGACCTATGTGCACTATATTTATTTTCTTTGTCTTGGCCTATTTTTTACAAAAACAATGATAAAAATCTGTCGGCAAGGAATTGATTACATACAAAGTTGGTGGAATTTAATAGACCCTGCTTTTGCTGTTTTGTGTATTATAACATTAATCGTGTACATTATCAACAACTGGAAGTTGGCCACATATATTGAAGACATTGAACGAAGTGGTAAAGACAGATACCTTTCAACAGGTCTATTGGCAAACTTACACCAAAGAGTATTGATACAGTGGCTTGTTGTGTTGAATGTCGTGTTCTGTGTAGTGTGCGTCATACGATCACTCCGATTCGGCAGACGTTTGTTCACCTTTTATTACACTTTGAAACTAAACCAAAATGATTTGGCATGTGTATTAATTTTACTGGGGTTTTTACTCTACGGACAAGTGAGCTGTGTTTGGTATGTTTTAAACAGTCATCTAAAACAACGTTTGAAATTATCATCGCTTCTCATTAGTAGTCGAAGCAGCCATCAGATTGTAATAAACCGTGAGGATCATATAAACAAACACATTGTCTTTATTTCATACACATATTTTTGTGTAGCTGGTGCACATTTATATTGTGCAATAATTGTACATTCTTATAGTGTGGCAAAATATTACAGTTTACAAAAGTCTTATACCAATTTTTTACACATACTTAATAATATACATTGGCCCTATAAAAAAATGAAGGAGTCTTGCAGAAAAACAAGTCAACAACTATGGTCAGGAATTAGTAACAGAGCTAATGCATTTTTTTTTAAAGGTAAGTTTAAATAATTTAAAGTCATTCTATGTAGAATGTACTACATTTATGAATAAGACAGGGCAAGGATTCAGGCAAGTTTCTTTCACTAATTTTGTACAAATTTACTTTCAACTGTGGATCCTATTTCATGAAGCACTTATGTCATCATGAGGAAATTAATTATTCCACAATTGTAATATGTCAAGAATCACAAAACAACATTTATTTATTTAAAAAAATTTTTAACCAAATAAAAGTGTTAAATTATAGATAAAATGTGTAATAGTGAATTTATTTATATAGTGCTCATTTTTGTGATATAATAATAACATAATAAAAATAGAAATCAGTTTACATCAAGAAAGAAATTACACAAGATTTTAAAAAATAAAGCTACTTAAATACAACATGAGACTATACTATTAACAACTGTTTGGTAGTTATTATTTATCTAATTTACAAAAGTTGTCTTTATGCTCTGCCACACAACTAGAATGCAAGTTGTAAAAATTACACTATTTACAATTTAAATTATCCATACTTTAAAATATTGTAGAAATTAATCAATAATTATTATTATTAGTTATAAAAAATAAAATATATGTATATAAAATTCTACAAATTGTAGAGTAGAAATATACTGTAATAATTAATCAGACTAGTACTGGTATGTTATTAATAATTCATAAATGGCAACGAGTTTGAGAGGATCAGTTGTTAAATTGACACAGTTTTTAAAATATTTGTGTTGGTGTTCTGACAAGGTTTATCACCAGAATCCCTGCATTGGTAATATGAAACAATTATCATACATACAGAGAGTATTCATTTGGTTGCATACACAATAATAATAACTATTCTTCTTTCAGAGTGCTCCATCCCTCCACGGACCTTGGCTTCCTCCACTATTTGCTTCCACTCACTTCTGTATTCTCCAATTCCTGATTCCCATCCTTCCCAAATCTGCTTCGACCTCCTGCAACCATCATCTTTTCAATCTTCCTACCCTCCTTACTCCTCCCATTACACCATATGGTTTTTGGTTGTCTGTCTCACTCCATTCCCCCCACACGCTGTAACCAACCAATCCTTATTGAATTAATAATTCATACTATATCTCCTCCTTTGAGTATAGGTGTCTATTTCATAAGTTGGTCCTCATCCTCCAAGATTCTGATCCATTACTTAGGGCTGGGCTGAACAGAGTTCTATAGAGCTTTTATTTTATTGGATCGTGAGATTATTCTGGATCTGAAGATATTCTTATTTGCATCGCGTGCTTGGGTTCTAGAAGATACCCTCTAATATTACTCAAGCCCAGATATATAAAACTTGCTTTCAAATTATCCCCCCCCCTGAATTTTATAATTTTCAATAACTCTTCTTGCTTCTGTTGTATTTATTTTTATATATTTAGTTTATTGTTCATTTATTTTCATGCCCATTTTATATCCCTGTATCTCCAGACTTTAAAATATTTTTACAAGAGTGTCATATTCCTGGTAACCAGAACTATATCATCTGCATAGTCATGAACTTGTGTTAACCTGTAGATGATATTTCCATTAGTATTAAGATTCTACGTAACCTTGTGCAAAGCTAGATTGAAGAGCAAGGCTGATAGGGCATCCCGCTGCCTAACATAACTAGTAGGTTTAAAGATTCTCCTCATCCTCCTGCCAATCATAATTGTAGCCTCACTGTTTTTTAGAAATTTTGTGAGGTTTACTAGTTTCCTTGTTATGCCAAACGTTTCTATTACACCCAACAGATTCAGTCTATAAAAAGTATCAAAAACATGTTGGTAATATATAAAGAACATAATATACATATTTATTAAATTCAAAGCATTTTTCCAAGATTTGACAAATGTGAACATTTGGTCAGTTTATATATGATGATGGCCACAATCATCTTACACATAATGTCCAATAGAGTTATACCTCTATAATTATCATAAATCTGTCTAGACCTTTTTAAAAAATATTGGAGAAATTATATCAGTGTTCAAATCTATGGGTATCATTTCATTGCCCCATTTCATTGCAAGACTGATTTATGCAACAGCAACATAAGATGTTTCCCCTTCAACAGTTCTGAACAGTCTGATCCCCTGTAGATGCTTTCCATTTATCTGTACCTGTGAGAATTCTCAACCTCTTCCATATGTGATGTTGTCAAGTCAATCTCTGCTATCTGACATTGTGGTATCTATTCTCTGTTTCCACATTTTCTTCGTTAATATAAGCAGGGGCGGTTCGTTCTTAGGGCGCTAAGGCGCGCGCCCCCCAGATTAAATCGTATCATTAAACAACCCATTATCACTACTAGTGGAAAGTCATTACATATGTCTTTAATACTTCGGACAAGAAAATATTTTTGTATTAGGTAATAGCAGAAATGTTTTCGGAACAGCATGCATTACGGCGCTCTGACAATCGCGCCCATTTCTCAATTCCCCCACTCTATCCAAAGTTGAAGGAAGTTGTAAGCTTAAATACGGCATTTAGACTGTCGCTCGGCGCGCCGGCTTCCACGCCACGTTTAGCAGAACTGATTGTAGCTGTACTGATTCACTCAGTACAACTAATCGCAGACTATTGATAATAATATGAAATTTGCTCTTTTTAATGTTTATAGTACCTCTAGCATGGTTAATTGAGTGCGGGCATTTGTTTAGGTTTTGAGTTTGTGTGTTTTTTTTAATAGCTTCACGAATAATTTAGGGACATACTGTAGTCTCGAATTATTAGGTTTTGTTTTAACATTTAATCCAACATTTTAACATTCAGTGCAGGCCCTTAAAGCAATAACTTTTGCAAGATCAAATAATTGAACTAAAGACATTAGGTAGGCCAACTCCTGAATTCTGCATGATGCAAACAGAAAATAAGAAAAGTGGGAATCGTGTTTTCAGATGGCAACTGCTTTTAAAAGATGCATACCAAAAAAAATGACTGGATCTGGGTGGCTGCGACGTTCAGAAATCTTTGTTCTGTTTTCCATGTATTTTGTTGTCTCCCAGAGACAATGGTGATCCAATAATGTTGGATGCAGCACTAGAATAGGGGATGCAAAAGAAGTACATGACATCATTATAACTCACGTAAAAGATAGATTTACTTATACGGGTCACCTAGAAGCAGCTTCATTGATGTCCAATGACTTATTTCCACTTTTTTCTACAAACTTTCCGGAAGAAAAATTCAAGCTAGTGATTCGGCATTAACCTTTCTTACAAGAAAACAAACTCCGGAGTGAATTGGAACTATTATACAGACGGCATGATTATAATATTAAAGGCGCAATAAAGCTTCTTAACTTTATAGAAGAAAACAACCTTACATCAGTTTTCAAAGAAGTGTTGATACTTCTGAAAATTGTCATAACTACCCCCATGACAACTGCCGAACCTGAGCGCTGCTTTTCGACTCTGAAAAGACTAAAGACTTTCTTGAGAAATACAATGAAAAACGATAGACTGAATGCCCTTGCGATGTTATCTATCAACAAGGAACTTGTTAAAGAAATGAAGGACTTTGATGCTAGAAAGTTCGTTAATTTAAAGGAAAGGCGAATGGACTTTGTATATAAATAAATGGTCTTTTTAAAGTGTAAGTATCATAAAAATAATGTAATGTAAATATAGTATATTACTTTATTTGTGGAAACAGCATAGACGTTTTTGTGGACACTTTCGACAGTTTGTGGTTATGTTTATTAATAAAGCTGCTGACTCTCTACAAGAGATCACAATATTTGAGGTGAGATCAAATTTTTAAATAATCGTTGCATGCTGCACGTGTTACTATTCTTATTTTATTAATGAATTATGTGATCAAATATTGGCGACATTTCCATTGTGCATTAACTTCAATATTGATAAATAATTAAGAAGCCTACAGGCCGCGCCCTCCAGCCTCTTAAATCACGAGCCGCCACTGAATATAAGATCTTCAAACTGCTCACCCTATCAAACCACTCCTCATTTCTTCCTTTTTTTTCTCTTCTGCCTGTCATTTTTTCCCTTCTGCCTGTCATTTTTTGTCTTTTCTGTCATTTTTGAGTGTCCTTTGCTGTCTTCTGCACTACATTTTTTGTCACTGTCCTTATCTCATCTATGAAGGAAATTTTAAAAGTCCACAGCTTTGATAATAAGACTTATTTTTCTTTCTAGAATTGTTTTTATTTTTTAACGTACTTAAAAATAAGTTAATTTAAAACTACTTCCATGTAGTTCAATACACTTTGTCCAGCAATCTTCCAGTGCTTTGATTCTATCGTGGAAGTCTAATTCTTCTAGGTCCGAACAATAACCATATTCTGCTGCTTTCAGCTCATAGTCTGAGGGAAAACCCTTCCCCCTAAGGAAATGTTTTACGTTTGGAAATATATAGAAATCAAATTGAGCTAAATCAGGTGAATAAAGCAGATGTTGCAACAGATCATACTTTGACTTGGCAATGCTTGCTATAGAAACAACACTTGTGCGAGGTCATACATCATTCTGATGGAAAATGATAATTTATTTGCTAAATCTGGTATTTTTTCACTTACTTGGCCAAAAAGTTAGCATAGTACTCTCCATTTATAATTTGATCATTCTCAAGATAACCTATTAACAATATTCACTTAGCATCCCTCAAAATTACCTTCACATTTTTTGGAGGCAAAGAATCACTATACGTCCATTGTTTTGATTGTCGTTTTATTTCTGGAGCAAAGTGATTGACCCAAGTTTCTTCAGTCATTACAAATCTACAAATAAAAATCTTTTGTCTTCTCTTAAAACAGTCCAAACATTCCTGAGAAGCTTGAATTCAAATATGTTTTTGATCGGTTGTCAACAAACGCGGCACCCATCTTGCAGACAGCATTCTCATACCTGATTCCTGAGTAGTAATGTGATATATTCTTTCATCTAAGATGCCCATGGTAATTTTAGACACATCAAATAGCAACCACTATCATACCGGTATCATACACTTTATTGATGATTTCTGGTGTAGTGGCAGTATGCAGACGCCCACTATGGGGATCATCTTCCAAACTTGCATGACCATGTTTAAATTTAACAGGCCATTTTTTGACTGTAGTATATGAAGGTACATAACCCAACACATCTTTTTTCGTCTCATTAAAATTTCTACTGGTGTTAAGCCTTTGTAAATAAAAAGTTTTATCACTCCACAATGTTTAATTTTCTCCATTTTCAATACTGCACTGAGATAACTTTGTTTACACAGCTGTTTCTAATTAACAATGCAGCAGACTAAGGCCCCATTCACACTAGGGAGATCGGTATGAGATACACGTATGTGATATCAGTATGAGATACAAAAAGTATCCGAGAGTGTCTCCGATACAGCTGCTTGGTGGCCTTTCCCCCCCCCCCCCCAATTTCCAGGCAGACAAAACTGCTTGGATCATACTTTTTTGTTAGATGTAAACGGGGTTTTCACAAAAATGGATGAGATTGAAGTTTTAGCCGTACGGTATCTAAGTAGAAAGGCTAAAAATTGTATCAGGGAAATGTGGGTTCATCCTATCAATAAAGGCCGCGGAGTGAAAGCTATGTACGTGTTGTTATACATAGAGCTACACGACAATTCTTCTAAATTTTTCAATTATTTTCGGATGTCACCACACTCGTTTGAAGAACTGCTTGTGAAATACAGAGTGCCATCCAGAAGAAGGAACAAAATAAGTTTATTATTATCGAAAACACCACTTTCCATTTTTAAACGAAACGTAGAACTCGAGACGTATGAAGGTGACGGAATGAAGAGTGTGAATGACTGCGTGTTGCTCAATGTTGCATCAACCACCTTCATACAGGAAAAGTATCAAGCGGCTGAACTTCCCAAGTGGCTCAAATTCGGTATCTCATACACGTCGTCAGTCTACATCACAGTGTGAATGGCTCCATTCACTCCCACATTAGTTCTGTAACCTTCATACGTGTATCTCATACCGATCTCCCTAGAGTGAATGGGGCTTAACTTGGTGCTTCACATCTGTTTATGGGGTGAATGTGGTGCCGCAATGCAGTGAAAATTGAAACGCGATGGATACCTTTATATAGTAGGCCACAAACTTTACAAATGTTCCTTCTATATTTCTTTCCAATCAGTGGTGTACCTAGGCCACTGGAGACCTGGGCCAGATTACTTTCTGATATCAGACGGGTGTATATAATCCAATTTATTTTTAAGTAGTGCACAGCAAAAACACCTTACTTTTATATATTTATTGTCTAATTTCTGTATTGATACATCAAGGTAGGAATATTTATAAGAAGCTGTAGTAATGTTTGAAGTAAAAATCCACTTTCTTATTGTAAATGCAAAGTTTAAAGAAATAATAGAAGTAGTATTATTTATAGACTGGATTAAATTTGTTGCAATACTTTATAATATACAGTAAACTTATATACTTCAAAACTAATTTATCATTCCTGCAAACAATACTTGGCAATTTGTTTTCAAGTCACTTAGTAGTTTTAGTGCAATTAAGGTGAACTTTCGAAAATGGCTGTTTTCTAGTTTTGGCCTTGGAATATTTTCTTATTGTATCATCAAAATTTATTTTCCTTGCCAACTTGTTTTCAATCAATAAAAATTGCTAGTCAATTTAGTCTGATTTGGTTCATGGTTGAGGGCAAATAGTTTTTAATGAGTTCTAGTTTAGAGAAGCTCTTTTCACAAGTAGAAACTGAAACACAAATTGTCAATAATTTACGCTTCATTTTTAGTATGACTATATTTTTAATAATAAACTTACCTTTATAACTTTTCTTTAATACGGTATCTGTAAAGACTTTATGAGATAGGGTTGTAAGGTAGATTTCAAAATAATATGAAAAAATCTTTGGAATCGATTGATTAAATCCTGGACCTCTCCTAGTGTTGCGTTTCAGGACGTGACAATAGAAAATTTACAAATAAATTTTAAAAATTACAAAAAAAAATTAATTTTCCAAATCTGGAGGCTCCCTACTAAGTGGATGAGTCCACCTCCCTTGCCCCCTCTTTAGTCCGATACTGTTTCCAATGTATCCACTTCTTCCTCCTGCTGTATTCATACAATTTTCTGATCCATAATTTTTTCACGTGTCTCTTTTCATGATATCTCTAAATTCTTCTGCATCCCATTTGCCCACCTATATCCTGTTCTAGTCTGAGCTATGTTCATATCTTAACCATCCTTAACCATGTGAGTTGAGTTGCTGTTAGGTTCTCTTGCTGATTTAACATTCTTTACTGAGGATGTACGTCTGTTTGTAACCCAGACATGACAAATGTCAATGACATGGCCTGTTCCCGGTATCCTACATGTTCCCTTACGAATATTTTTGTGTCTAAAACATGTGCTTACAATTGTCTACATTTCCTCTGTAGTGTGACAACACTACACTATTAAATATAATTGATATATCCAAGAACTAAACTATTGTGTGTGTGTGTGTGTGTGTGTGTGTGTGTGTGTGTGTGTGTGTGTGTGTGTGTGTGTGTGTGTGTGTGTGTGTGTGTGTGTGTGTGTGTGTGTGTGTGTGTGTGTGTGTGTGTGTGTGTGTGTGTGTGTGTGTTGTCTTTATATTAATAATGTATAATTATAATATTCTGTAAATATCATTAGAATTATTTGAAATGAAATGTATATGTGAATTAGCATAGAGAATCTGATATCTGATAGAGGTGTGTGAATAGAGGATCTGATTTTTTTTACAATTTTGCAAGTTTTTAAATTTGAATTATTGTGACTTCTACAATACAGTTAAACGCACCACCCACCTGATATTATGCAATACAGCAAAATCTTGATATAACGCTCTTCTGCAGACCGGCCAAGAAGTGCTATATCGAGGGTCGCTTTATATAAAGGTCCCAAGTTTAACTATTTAATTTGCTGGGACTGTGAAAAATGAGCATTACAACAAGGGTTGCGTTTTATCACAGGGGCATTATATCGAGGTTACACTGTACTTTGTTATCTTACATTCCTTTTGTGATGCTATTTTCATCAACAGGATCTGCATACTGCCAAACCAGAAATAATTATTGTCCTGAAAAATTAATTAAACAGTAATAACTTGTCAAAACTCTGTCTTTCAAACCTGGAATAAACAGAATTAACACTGTTGCACACCACTATAAAAAATTATTCCAAATAGCGCTTTCAAGATCTGATGATGAGCTGTGAAGCTTGAAAGCGCTAATTGGAATAATTTTTCTATAGTGGTCTGCAACAGTGTTAATTCTGTTTGTGATTATAACCACTAACACAACTTTATTAATTAAACCTGGAATAATTGAAGTAATAAATAGAACTCATAAAACTCATCACTAAAATGAGTATCTTAGTATCTTGAAAGAAGAGTTTGTGGTCAGTTATTCTAAACAGTTTCTAAACATTTATTATGTTACTGTAATACTCTGTCAGAATCGATAATAAATTATCTATGGTACCTTATTATCTGACGGGCCAGTTTTTACTGCTACAATAGAAGTCAATTATTATAAAATCAGTTGTCATGGTCATAGGTAGAGGCAGATTTTGGGGGGCTGAACCTGAACCCTTCCCCCAAATTTCTTGCTCAGCTTAAGGGGCTGATAGCGAAGTTCTACAAAAATTATTCATGACTGTTCCTGACTCACAAAAATCAGGTGTGCGGCAAGTCAACATCATTTCAAAGTCTGGGAAAGCCTTGAAAATCTCACACAAACCTTTTTATTTCTCATCTTCCAAAAACAAAAATATATGATATCAATGATATCATCATGATAATCAAAGTGTATAAGTGCAAGAAGTTGTAGGCCTATGATCTTTATAATGTCAATACTCTTGTCAAGCTTAAGAGAGAAGAAAGTGCATTCTTGAAGATGAAGAATTAATTTTTCATCAGCTTACATAATATATTGTCAATTCTGCTTTTCACAGAATTATTTGAATTACTTTTCTATTTATTTAAGTGCCTTTGTTGTGAAAACTGTCTCAGTCATGTCTTTAGCAGCCAGTAAAACTAGTCTCTCACTAATGGCCTGTGGTTTACCATTGTTTGGAATCCATAAACAGCTAAATATCACATTTTTAATTGGTGTAAAAATTAATCAAATTGTTCATACATCAAATACATACATAATTGTTCTTTTTTTAAAAACATTAACTCTCCTTTGAAAATATTCAATTGATTTTTTTCTGATTCTGGATGCATAGTTTGTTGATGATGTTTTGTTAATGGTGGTTTCATCATTGGAAAGTGTTTCTTGGCAAATGATACATTGGGGAATAGGAACAGCATTAGTTTCTATTCCAGGCTTTACCATAACTCCAAATTTTAAATAGTTCTCATCAACCAAATGATTACAATTTGGTTGTGGTTTAAAATGTTTAGTTGTGTGCCAGAATTGGATGGGCTATCACTGGTTTCTAGACATCTCTTCATTTGCACACACGTTATAAATCAAACATGTATACAATTATTAAATAATTTATAATAATTTCAACTAACTTTGCATACTATTATCACTACACTACTGAATGTTTGGACAGTACTTATTTTAGTTTGCATCATATATATGTATATATATATATATTGTAACGTAACAGAAATGCGGTCCCCGACGTTACATAAAGAAAAATATTAAAAATAGAATAGGGAAGTAAATATTTTAATGTTCCACACTAATAAAAAAGGTCAGAAAAATAAATTCATCATTGTATAAAAGTAATAAGAATGCAAGGTAGTAATAATAATAAAAAATAAGCATGTAATAAAGATAATAGTGATAAATCTCAAGGTTCAGTGAGAGGTAAATAAATAAAAAACATTGATAAAAATTGTAAGAAAGAAAAACTAATATTGACTATTTCAAAGTAGTTGATGTTGTGAAAATAGATAAGAATGAGTAAATAATGTACGTTCTAAGTTACTCAAAAATACTTACTATGAATTGTATGATGTTATGTTGTTATCATAACTATGATGTTATAGTTTGTGTTATCATATGAAGGTTTTCTTGTTGATAGAATATCAATTAATGAAGTAATATGTATTATTCGTTTACTGTTGTAGAACTGTGGTTGAACTCAGTTATTGAGTATTAATTAATTTCATTTTTTTGTGTTATCTATAGGTCAAGATAAAGTTATTGTTAGATATCATAAAGATAATTATTTGTGCACATGTACGTAGTTAAAAGTTGATTATGTTTGTAAACTTGTATAAAAAGGCTATAGTTGTTAACAAGTTAAATTCAAAAGTTGTTCAAGGTAAAATAATAGGCCTAACAGCCAATAACACTATATCATAAATCAGATCAGAAAGGTTAGGTAAAGAATTTAATAACAAATACTCAATATAATTCAATGAGTTAGTAGAAACCAATAATAATTAATAATAAATAATAAACAAACTCAAACTAAACAAATTATGATAATGCCATAGTGCAATGATACCGATAGATAATGTTTGGTAACGGAAAAATAATATTTATTAAAAGAAACAGGCTAAGAGTGAAAAACCAGCAGAATATATAGGAATTAGTAAACAAACTATAAATAAGATTATATTCTGATATAATGGAAGTTTAGTAAGGAATTATTTTGACGAGTGGAAGAATATTATATGAAATTATTACTATATAACAAAATATTGAATAAGAATAAAAAAGGTTGTTGCTATGGACGACAAAATGAATATAATTTGTTGATTTCATTATTGAACTTTATGACATGAACGAGAAGAGTTTAACCACGAGAGATGGTCAATAAAAAACTGAATTAATTTAAAATATTAAATATATCAACATTTACAATAAATGAATGACAAATTGCAGTAATTTGGGCCAAATAACCATTAACCAAATTGTCTAATTGGATATTATAAAACGATAATAAGTAATTAAATTCAAAGGAATGACTTGGATTGCCCAATATCAGATCATGAAACGAATGTTAAATTAATGAAGTACTAAAACCAGATAAATAACTACCTGCATAAAGATTTAATCATCTAAACCAAACGAAAATAGAATAACCATCAAATCCCATTGGAAATCGCAGTTTACATCTTACAATAGAAAAACGTATTTGAATTCGGAGTTCGTCGAAGCACGTTATCACAAGCTTGGACAGTGGTGAACAAAAGGAGCGGTATTTCTGCATCAACCCAGGACCAAGGATTCCACTTTTATTACAACTTTGAAGACAAGACGGAAGAAAATCATGTCATCTGCGTTTGCTACTGAACGACCACTAAAGAGGTTAGATGCTAACAGCCTTCTCGAGCTGTGGTGTCCAGCGAACGGTAAACTTCAATTATTTAAATAATATTAAATAAAATAAAAACTTTATCTTGTAATATCTTGCATTCCTATTTATGTATTTTTTGATCTTCCCAACAGTTGAAAGAACCTTCACGCCCTGTATATAAAATAATTATAAAAAAATCATAACTGAATTTAATATAAAACATTGTACCGATCGATAATCGATTAACTCAGACTTATAGCCCTTTCGTATCTCAAGTAAGAACAATCTTATTGGATGTTAAATATTTGAACTAATAAAGAACCATTGCATAATTTCAATATCTTCTTGTTTATGTATGATTTAATGGAGTGTGAATAAGAAATAAAACAGATAGAGATTATAACCACTAATCACCGTACGCGGTGGATTAACCTCTAAAATTCCCTTGTGTGGGAACTACAGCGCTAGTTGCGGACTTCTCATGTATTAAAGAGAGGAGAATTCCATACGAAATTTCTCTTATTCTCTGCAAAGCAGAAAAGGCTTGAGCGGAATTTTTGAATAACACCCTACATACATAAATTTCATTCACAACAACATATTTCGATTAAATAGAGAGATAAGGTAGTCATAATTAACTATTTCACGACACTTAATAAATTAAGATACAGAAGAAATTGACACATTAATATTAAAGAGAGGAAGGAGTTCAGTAATAAATAGACAAACCCATCAGTGGGGCTTAAACCGAACCCGCAGGGAATATTATAATATATATATATATATATTGTAACATGACATAAGGTAGCAAGAATTCAATGGTATTTAATTATAAAATAAACAGCTGAAAATAAGAGTAAAAGGCAAAAAACTTATGAACTTAAAGATCAATAACCCAATAAATGACAAATGACTATTAACCCGACAGACTTGACACAATAGATCGGATAGGAACCAAAAGAAAACCAAGAGACAGTGAAGAAGAAGTTTAAGTACAATTCAGTCATCCCAAAAAAGTGAACAGAATATTGTAAATTTAGTAATGAATTGATGTCTGTAGCATATGAGATGTAGCTAGGACAATAAGATTAATGAAGGGTAATAGTATCACATGTATCTTATTATTTAAAGAATGTAATTGTATAATATAATGTGGGGGGGTTAGAAGCTAACCATACCCCAAACTAATTGTAGTAGTAATGGCCAAAGGCTATAAACAATACTTTGAGCCCAAAACAAAAGCAATATTAGAATGATGACCAAAAGTGATCAGTGTGATTTGAAGGTAAATAGTTATAAATGACCATAGTCACACAGTGATGTAAAGTAATCAGACAACCATGAATAAGCGTGAATAAGCCCAAAAGTGTGTGTGTAAAACTAAATAAGTAGTGAAAGTGATAGGTATAAAATAATAAAACAAAGTGAGCAGGGTAGTAGTGATAGAAACTTTCTAATGAAATAAAAGTGTAGTGAGAGTGTAGAACTAAATAGTATGTAAGCTAACTATGTTGAACAGATAAACAATTTGTGATAAACTGAGCACTAGTAGGTAAGATTGAACTAATTGTAGTATTGTTAATTTAGGTAATAAGATATCAAGATTATATATTAAGATAAGAGTTAAGGTATCAGAGTGTAGCAAATTAAGAAGGACTAACACTGTGTTAAAGTGAAGGGAATAGTAGATAGGACATAGCATACAAGGAACAGTTTGTCAATAGTATTATAAGAGTTTCTTTAAGTAAGTATTAAGGATTTTATTTGTGTTCAGAAAATCATAGCATAGAGTAAATTGTAGGATAAGCAGATAACAGCAATTAAAAGGTATTTCAGGGTAGAACCTGAAAAGAAATGTTTAATAGTAAGAATTAGAGTTAGGAGTATTGAAGTTTATTGTTTGTTTTGTTTGTAAATTATATTAGAGTTACCAGAAACGTTAGTAAGAAATGTGAGATGGTAGTAGAATGGAATCTAGGCTCTAAGCCAAACTGTTGAACATAAATTTATTAATTTGAGAACAAATAATAATCAAAAGTTAAGGCAGAACGTGCCAAATGATTAAACCATGTAAGTGGGTATTCATAGTACCAAAATATGTGGTTAACAACTAATTTTGAATAAATTATATGTAAGATATAAAATTGGGAAAATAGTAAAAATGTAATTAGCTATCCAAAGATAGGCATGAGGGGTATCAAAATGTTCATCATAAAAATTTAGGAAGAATGGTATTAATGTGATGACCATAGATATTAGAACAAAGTAGTAATCTTCAGTTGAAGATATTTTGGTAAAAATAGACGAAAAAAGACGATAAATCTTAACAATAACCTGAGTTAATAACCAATGAAAAATTAGCATAATTTCTTAAGTAACCATAGCAACAAGAAAAATAACGCCAAAAAACCGTTAGATTTTCAGTAAGTCATTATTAACCAACGCCAGAGGGTGGACTGAGTAGCTCTCGTATTAACATTAAATTATTATTCTTCAAACAATTTCAAAACCATTTAAAACTAATAGAAGACAAGTACAACAGTACAGGGAATCCTGAACGTAAATTTTATTTATAAAAAATTAATTTAACAAACCGTAGTGATCCAAAGAAGACGAAGCGACGCCGTGACGAAGAAAGACGACACGGACACTATATGAAGATCAGTAGAACCTCCTAAAAGAAGAAGATGACACCAACTGAAGAATTACGAGGCCCGAAGTAGCAAAGAAAACCAGCCGAGACGAGGGAAATAGACGACAGGAATTATCCATAGAAGAAGACGACAGCCCAGGAGTTATCTATCGAAGAAGACGACACCAGGATCTTCAGCAACAAGTAACTGATGAGTATAAACATTATCCCTTAAAGCGTATTCACAAATTTTGGTCTGAATTAAAATATAACTATTTCAAAATCACTGATCACTATTCCGAGTCAAAATAAATGCTGATTTAAATTCACTGTCTAACTATAACAAATTAACGATTATTAAGAAAGTAAATTATGATAAATAATTAACGAATCTTCTAATAACGAACTTCTAGCAAATGAACATAACCAAAAATTGCTTCACAAGTTTTCATTGGTGATTACTTAGTCAAATGTAATGAGATATCGATTTATTTATGTAATTAGCTGTAAGAATTATTATAACTTTGTGTGTGTTAGCCGTAAATATATATTTCTGTAGCCAAAAGGACTTTACACCCCTGAGAAAAAACGATAATTTTTACTGTAAACTAGAGTAACTAATGACTGTATACAACTGAGCTGAGCGTACCAACTACGCAATTGTAATAGCCGGTGCCGAAAACGAATTTTAATGTATAATAAACCAAGTGAAATATTCTAAAGGATTAATAAATGTTCTCAATCTGCAATGCTGTATGTTTGATTCCGTTAATTTAGAATTACGACTAGTAATTATTGAAGTGAAGGCGTTAAAGCGAGACGCAAGTTGGGTAATACTGCAGAGAGCTGTACGCCAATCAGGTGGCGAGGCGGCAACGTTTGCTACGTTTGAATGCGGCAGAGCAGAATACGGTTTACCCGTACACGACTGAGAGCATACATTTTGACACGTTTAACAACATTCCAAACTTTATACATTAAATTTTTACAACAGCACATAAATGTCTAGTTACAAAGTGGCGCGCCAACTAGTAGGGCTAGAATAGGTAAGGAAACATATCTTTAAACTTTACAGATTCTAGCGGCGACTACGGAAATGGAACGGGAACCAATCGGCACAAGACAGACCGTGCTACGCGAAAAGGAGGCGGAAGAAAAAGCAAGAAGATTAGAAAAGGAGATCGAGAAAGGTGCCAGAATGGAAGAAAAGGAAATAACATCAGTGGAAGATGTGGAAGAATTACTAACTCCCATGGAAATAGATAGACCCACACAACAGGCGGAAGCCAGAACAGGCATGGACTTGCTACAATTGTGGGAATTAATTAAAGGAGACTCTAGAAAAAATAAGGAAGAAATGGACAAGAAATTTGAGTTGGTAAATGACCATTTCAAGAAACAGGATGAAAAAATGGACAAAAACAAAGAGGAAATGAAGGAGGACAATAAAAAATTATTACAACAAAATAACGAAGAATTGAATAAGAAATTTGAGTCAATAAATGACAACTTCAAGAAAATGGACCAAAATAATGAGAAGATGGAGAAGAAATTGGACAGCACTAAAGAAGATTTAAGGAAGACCATTAATGGAAATAACGAGAAATTAAGACAAGAAATGAAGGAGGAGAATAAATTGATTAGTGAGAAGATAGAGAAAAGTAATGAGAAAACCAGTGAAGCCTTGAGACTCATGAAGGAGGACATTGAAACGTTGAATGATAAAATTGAATATAACCAAGATACATTACACCAACAGTTGACTGAGTACAGAGAAGAACTGAAACAAACTGTAATGGAAACGGAAGAGAAGATAGAGAAAACCAGCGAAGTAGTGACGCAAGTCCGGGAAGAAATTTTAATCAAGGTGAATGAAGTTGAAGGCGAAGGTAAGAGGAGGATTGAAGGACTCCAGAAGGAAACCAACAGCAAATTAGAACAGATACAAACCAGACTGGAAGAGAACTATAGCAGATTGGACGCGTCAGTAAGTGAAGTGAAAGACACCACAACCGCCCAAGAAGGGGAAATAGCTGAATTTAGGGCTAGAGAGCTACGCCTACAAGAGGAGATCAACGCATTGAAAGATCGACCAATTATGACATCTCATGTGTTATGTAGTGAAAATAGGGAGATTATAAACTTTAAAAACTATAAACGTAATCCAATTGAGTTTATAGAACGAGTGGAGGAAAACCTAGCCCGAACCAGAGAGACAAGGTGGACTGTAATCAAAAGCATGATAGATGACATGTTTAAAGAAGTCCATGATAATTGGTGGACGGCGGTAAGACCAGACATAAATAATTTCAATGAATTCAAGAAGTTATTCAAAGATAAATACTGGTCGGAGGCAACTCAGCATGTGGTGAGGAACAATATAAGCAATGGCAGATTCGACCCTTACCTAGGACAGTCACCAACCGCTTACTTTTTAGGTAAGGTGAGCATTGCAAGGAACCTCGAACCCAACATCCCTGAAGAGTGCTTAGTGACGCAATTGGCGTATCATTATGACGGTGAGATCACGAAAAGCCGTTTAAGTGGACGCATTAAAACGATACAAGAGATGGCCGCATTATTGGGAGAGTACGAGCGGGAGAAACACTATGTCTTGAACAGACAAAAGAATTCACCAAACTATAGAAATTATGACAACCGAAATCAGCCAAGTGGACCACAGGGAAACCACATCCCGGCCAACCATCCGCCATCTAACCCCAATAATTATCGAGGGTTCCCTAATCAAAACAGCAACAATAATTACTCAAGAAACCAAAATCAGAATTACCCCAATAACAATAATAATGGTAACCATCCTTACAACCGGGGAAACAACCAAAATGGAGGTGGGTACAACAGACCAAATAACCAGTACCATAATAATAGCCCATCGACACAGAATCAACCACACAGGCGACAAGTAAATTATGTCAGTGCCCGAAACGACAGAAGACGTGATTACAGAAGAAGGAGCAGGAGTCCGGAAGAAGATAGGAGAAGCAGGGAACGAAGAGGAGACGCGCCCGCAATAAATCAGCCAAGCAATGACCAGGGAGTCCAGTATGTTCGAATAAACCACATCCTAGCCGAGGCTGGGGATGACCAAGAGGGATATCATGGAAACAATGAACCTAATCCAAATTCCAGGAATGCTGAGGGAAGGAACAGACGGAACGAAGATGAAATAGAACCATATGTATATGATCCGTACTGTGACGATCCCATAGAGAGATTTAACACTGCTTATAACCTACGGAATCCTCCGGAAAATCATATTGGCAGAACAGCCCGCACAGCGGCCAGTACCGGAAACGGATAAAACTAAGTCAAAATACTATCTGAAAGGGGACTGATTTTGAGTAATTTGACCATGCGAACCAATTAATGTAAATAAATAAGAAGATTAACTTGCAAGAAGAAAGGAGTGTATATAACAGGGTCCATTATATAACAAAATAAATACCCTACCTCATAATGAAAGATAATAAAAATAATACTTATGTCATAAGTGAAATCACAACTAAAAAGATAAAAGGGACTTATAACCAGTCTTCTTTAAAAAAGTATTATGAACCAGTGTCTGAAAATTAAAGAGAATTTTGTAAGTAACTATTATCAAAATTCAAAAGTAATGTAAGCACAACTTACAATAAGTATTTGATTGGAACCATTATTATTATAAATGAGAGGGAATTTAGAAGAAAGATAAGCTAAGTTCAAAACAAAGTAAGGCTAAACTTACGACCAAATGTGAAACAAAATGTGTAAACACATGCAAATTTTGAAAATGTATAATGAAATATCATAAAAATTGAGATATATAAAATAATTAAATATTACACAAATAATGATGACGCTACAAAACATCATTATCAAACCCCATCACAAAAAGGGGAAAAATAAATAATTAAATATTACACAAATAATGATGACGCTACATAACATCATTATCAAACCCCATCACCAAAAAGGGGATAAATAGAAATTAATGTTTCACAAAAGAAGAAACCAAAACAATCAAATAAAAAATAACACTGGCAGATTAGCTAAGCTATCAATGAAAAAATATAAATGAGTCAAAACCAGCTACAATGTTAATTAAATATCAATGAGCATTAGAGTGATGACAAATAGAATCACTACCATATAGAATAAGCTCTTAAAACAATACAAAATGTCTATTAAATATCGCCACAAACTTAAAACAAAGGAATCCTAATAAGTTATTGAAATGAAAGGTCATGAGTTGTATGAAGGAAAGAATAATTAATCCCAAAAGTGTTTTATTGTATTAATATTATGTGAGTCGGAAATGAACGACTATTATTATAATTATTATGAATATTATTATGTGATGATTTTATGTTGAGATACGTCCAACATATGTTATTGAGCAGATAGGCAAGGCCTCTGAACTCAAAATGTGTATAAATGGATAGCAGAGTAATAGAGCCACACGTGCCCTCTGACTATTACCAATTTATATGAAGGAGAGAGAAGAAAAATTTTAGGGAAATAGAACATAAAGGGGAATAATAAAGAAAAAAAAAATAATACCAATTCTTATATTATGAACCATGACTTAATAAAGAATGAATACAGAAGAAGTAGCGATGGAGGAATTCCTGAATCATAACTACTTGATAAAATGAACTATATTGATGATTTCAGAAAAAAATCTAATAATCTTTGTTTCGAAATAATCAATTTTGGTGGCGATGCATTATGTAACATGACATAAGGTAGCAAGAATTCAATGGTATTTAATTATAAAATAAACAGCTGAAAATAAGAGTAAAAGGCAAAAAACTTATGAACTTAAAGATCAATAACCCAATAAATGACAAATGACTATTAACCCGACAGACTTGACACAATAGATCGGATAGGAACCAAAAGAAAACCAAGAGACAGTGAAGAAGAAGTTTAAGTACAATTCAGTCATCCCAAAAAAGTGAACAGAATATTGTAAATTTAGTAATGAATTGATGTCTGTAGCATATGAGATGTAGCTAGGACAATAAGATTAATGAAGGGTAATAGTATCACATGTATCTTATTATTTAAAGAATGTAATTGTATAATATAATGTGGGGGGGTTAGAAGCTAACCATACCCCAAACTAATTGTAGTAGTAATGGCCAAAGGCTATAAACAATACTTTGAGCCCAAAACAAAAGCAATATTAGAATGATGACCAAAAGTGATCAGTGTGATTTGAAGGTAAATAGTTATAAATGACCATAGTCACACAGTGATGTAAAGTAATCAGACAACCATGAATAAGCGTGAATAAGCCCAAAAGTGTGTGTGTAAAACTAAATAAGTAGTGAAAGTGATAGGTATAAAATAATAAAACAAAGTGAGCAGGGTAGTAATGATAGAAACTTTCTAATGAAATAAAAGTGTAGTGAGAGTGTAGAACTAAATAGTATGTAAGCTAACTATGTTGAACAGATAAACAATTTGTGATAAACTGAGCACTAGTAGGTAAGATTGAACTAATTGTAGTATTGTTAATTTAGGTAATAAGATATCAAGATTATATATTAAGATAAGAGTTAAGGTATCAGAGTGTAGCAAATTAAGAAGGACTAACACTGTGTTAAAGTGAAGGGAATAGTAGATAGGACATAGCATACAAGGAACAGTTTGTCAATAGTATTATAAGAGTTTCTTTAAGTAAGTATTAAGGATTTTATTTGTGTTCAGAAAATCATAGCATAGAGTAAATTGTAGGATAAGCAGATAACAGCAATTAAAAGGTATTTCAGGGTAGAACCTGAAAAGAAATGTTTAATAGTAAGAATTAGAGTTAGGAGTATTGAAGTTTATTGTTTGTTTTGTTTGTAAATTATATTAGAGTTACCAGAAACGTTAGTAAGAAATGTGAGATGGTAGTAGAATGGAATCTAGGCTCTAAGCCAAACTGTTGAACATAAATTTATTAATTTGAGAACAAATAATAATCAAAAGTTAAGGCAGAACGTGCCAAATGATTAAACCATGTAAGTGGGTATTCATAGTACCAAAATATGTGGTTAACAACTAATTTTGAATAAATTATATGTAAGATATAAAATTGGGAAAATAGTAAAAATGTAATTAGCTATCCAAAGATAGGCATGAGGGGTATCAAAATGTTCATCATAAAAATTTAGGAAGAATGGTATTAATGTGATGACCATAGATATTAGAACAAAGTAGTAATCTTCAGTTGAAGATATTTTGGTAAAAATAGACGAAAAAAGACGATAAATCTTAACAATAACCTGAGTTAATAACCAATGAAAAATTAGCATAATTTCTTAAGTAACCATAGCAACAAGAAAAATAACGCCAAAAAACCGTTAGATTTTCAGTAAGTCATTATTAACCAACGCCAGAGGGTGGACTGAGTAGCTCTCGTATTAACATTAAATTATTATTCTTCAAACAATTTCAAAACCATTTAAAACTAATAGAAGACAAGTACAACAGTACAGGGAATCCTGAACGTAAATTTTATTTATAAAAAATTAATTTAACAAACCGTAGTGATCCAAAGAAGACGAAGCGACGCCGTGACGAAGAAAGACGACACGGACACTATATGAAGATCAGTAGAACCTCCTAAAAGAAGAAGATGACACCAACTGAAGAATTACGAGGCCCGAAGTAGCAAAGAAAACCAGCCGAGACGAGGGAAATAGACGACAGGAATTATCCATAGAAGAAGACGACAGCCCAGGAGTTATCTATCGAAGAAGACGACACCAGGATCTTCAGCAACAAGTAACTGATGAGTATAAACATTATCCCTTAAAGCGTATTCACAAATTTTGGTCTGAATTAAAATATAACTATTTCAAAATCACTGATCACTATTCCGAGTCAAAATAAATGCTGATTTAAATTCACTGTCTAACTATAACAAATTAACGATTATTAAGAAAGTAAATTATGATAAATAATTAACGAATCTTCTAATAACGAACTTCTAGCAAATGAACATAACCAAAAATTGCTTCACAAGTTTTCATTGGTGATTACTTAGTCAAATGTAATGAGATATCGATTTATTTATGTAATTAGCTGTAAGAATTATTATAACTTTGTGTGTGTTAGCCGTAAATATATATTTCTGTAGCCAAAAGGACTTTACACCCCTGAGAAAAAACGATAATTTTTACTGTAAACTAGAGTAACTAATGACTGTATACAACTGAGCTGAGCGTACCAACTACGCAATTGTAATAGCCGGTGCCGAAAACGAATTTTAATGTATAATAAACCAAGTGAAATATTCTAAAGGATTAATAAATGTTCTCAATCTGCAATGCTGTATGTTTGATTCCGTTAATTTAGAATTACGACTAGTAATTATTGAAGTGAAGGCGTTAAAGCGAGACGCAAGTTGGGTAATACTGCAGAGAGCTGTACGCCAATCAGGTGGCGAGGCGGCAACGTTTGCTACGTTTGAATGCGGCAGAGCAGAATACGGTTTACCCGTACACGACTGAGAGCATACATTTTGACACGTTTAACAACATTCCAAACTTTATACATTAAATTTTTACAACAGCACATAAACGTCTAGTTACAAAGTGGCGCGCCAACTAGTAGGGCTAGAATAGGTAAGGAAACATATCTTTAAACTTTACAGATTCTAGCGGCGACTACGGAAATGGAACGGGAACCAATCGGCACAAGACAGACCGTGCTACGCGAAAAGGAGGCGGAAGAAAAAGCAAGAAGATTAGAAAAGGAGATCGAGAAAGGTGCCAGAATGGAAGAAAAGGAAATAACATCAGTGGAAGATGTGGAAGAATTACTAACTCCCATGGAAATAGATAGACCCACACAACAGGCGGAAGCCAGAACAGGCATGGACTTGCTACAATTGTGGGAATTAATTAAAGGAGACTCTAGAAAAAATAAGGAAGAAATGGACAAGAAATTTGAGTTGGTAAATGACCATTTCAAGAAACAGGATGAAAAAATGGACAAAAACAAAGAGGAAATGAAGGAGGACAATAAAAAATTATTACAACAAAATAACGAAGAATTGAATAAGAAATTTGAGTCAATAAATGACAACTTCAAGAAAATGGACCAAAATAATGAGAAGATGGAGAAGAAATTGGACAGCACTAAAGAAGATTTAAGGAAGACCATTAATGGAAATAACGAGAAATTAAGACAAGAAATGAAGGAGGAGAATAAATTGATTAGTGAGAAGATAGAGAAAAGTAATGAGAAAACCAGTGAAGCCTTGAGACTCATGAAGGAGGACATTGAAACGTTGAATGATAAAATTGAATATAACCAAGATACATTACACCAACAGTTGACTGAGTACAGAGAAGAACTGAAACAAACTGTAATGGAAACGGAAGAGAAGATAGAGAAAACCAGCGAAGTAGTGACGCAAGTCCGGGAAGAAATTTTAATCAAGGTGAATGAAGTTGAAGGCGAAGGTAAGAGGAGGATTGAAGGACTCCAGAAGGAAACCAACAGCAAATTAGAACAGATACAAACCAGAGTGGAAGAGAACTATAGCAGATTGGACGCGTCAGTAAGTGAAGTGAAAGACACCACAACCGCCCAAGAAGGGGAAATAGCTGAATTTAGGGCTAGAGAGCTACGCCTACAAGAGGAGATCAACGCATTGAAAGATCGACCAATTATGACATCTCATGTGTTATGTAGTGAAAATAGGGAGATTATAAACTTTAAAAACTATAAACGTAATCCAATTGAGTTTATAGAACGAGTGGAGGAAAACCTAGCCCGAACCAGAGAGACAAGGTGGACTGTAATCAAAAGCATGATAGATGACATGTTTAAAGAAGTCCATGATAATTGGTGGACGGCGGTAAGACCAGACATAAATAATTTCAATGAATTCAAGAAGTTATTCAAAGATAAATACTGGTCGGAGGCAACTCAGCATGTGGTGAGGAACAATATAAGCAATGGCAGATTCGACCCTTACCTAGGACAGTCACCAACCGCTTACTTTTTAGGTAAGGTGAGCATTGCAAGGAACCTCGAACCCAACATCCCTGAAGAGTGCTTAGTGACGCAATTGGCGTATCATTATGACGGTGAGATCACGAAAAGCCGTTTAAGTGGACGCATTAAAACGATACAAGAGATGGCCGCATTATTGGGAGAGTACGAGCAGGAGAAACACTATGTCTTGAACAGACAAAAGAATTCACCAAACTATAGAAATTATGACAACCGAAATCAGCCAAGTGGACCACAGGGAAACCACATCCCGGCCAACCATCCGCCATCTAACCCCAATAATTATCGAGGGTTCCCTAATCAAAACAGCAACAATAATTACTCAAGAAACCAAAATCAGAATTACCCCAATAACAATAATAATGGTAACCATCCTTACAACCGGGGAAACAACCAAAATGGAGGTGGGTACAACAGACCAAATAACCAGTACCATAATAATAGCCCATCGACACAGAATCAACCACACAGGCGACAAGTAAATTATGTCAGTGCCCGAAACGACAGAAGACGTGATTACAGAAGAAGGAGCAGGAGTCCGGAAGAAGATAGGAGAAGCAGGGAACGAAGAGGAGACGCGCCCGCAATAAATCAGCCAAGCAATGACCAGGGAGTCCAGTATGTTCGAATAAACCACATCCTAGCCGAGGCTGGGGATGACCAAGAGGGACATCATGGAAACAATGAACCTAATCCAAATTCCAGGAATGCTGAGGGAAGGAACAGACGGAACGAAGATGAAATAGAACCATATGTATATGATCCGTACTGTGACGATCCCATAGAGAGATTTAACACTGCTTATAACCTACGGAATCCTCCGGAAAATCATATTGGCAGAACAGCCCGCACAGCGGCCAGTACCGGAAACGGATAAAACTAAGTCAAAATACTATCTGAAAGGGGACTGATTTTGAGTAATTTGACCATGCGAACCAATTAATGTAAATAAATAAGAAGATTAACTTGCAAGAAGAAAGGAGTGTATATAACAGGGTCCATTATATAACAAAATAAATACCCTACCTCATAATGAAAGATAATAAAAATAATACTTATGTCATAAGTGAAATCACAACTAAAAAGATAAAAGGGACTTATAACCAGTCTTCTTTAAAAAAGTATTATGAACCAGTGTCTGAAAATTAAAGAGAATTTTGTAAGTAACTATTATCAAAATTCAAAAGTAATGTAAGCACAACTTACAATAAGTATTTGATTGGAACCATTATTATTATAAATGAGAGGGAATTTAGAAGAAAGATAAGCTAAGTTCAAAACAAAGTAAGGCTAAACTTACGACCAAATGTGAAACAAAATGTGTAAACACATGCAAATTTTGAAAATGTATAATGAAATATCATAAAAATTGAGATATATAAAATAATTAAATATTACACAAATAATGATGACGCTACAAAACATCATTATCAAACCCCATCACAAAAAGGGGAAAAATAAATAATTAAATATTACACAAATAATGATGACGCTACATAACATCATTATCAAACCCCATCACCAAAAAGGGGATAAATAGAAATTAATGTTTCACAAAAGAAGAAACCAAAACAATCAAATAAAAAATAACACTGGCAGATTAGCTAAGCTATCAATGAAAAAATATAAATGAGTCAAAACCAGCTACAATGTTAATTAAATATCAATGAGCATTAGAGTGATGACAAATAGAATCACTACCATATAGAATAAGCTCTTAAAACAATACAAAATGTCTATTAAATATCGCCACAAACTTAAAACAAAGGAATCCTAATAAGTTATTGAAATGAAAGGTCATGAGTTGTATGAAGGAAAGAATAATTAATCCCAAAAGTGTTTTATTGTATTAATATTATGTGAGTCGGAAATGAACGACTATTATTATAATTATTATGAATATTATTATGTGATGATTTTATGTTGAGATACGTCCAACATATGTTATTGAGCAGATAGGCAAGGCCTCTGAACTCAAAATGTGTATAAATGGATAGCAGAGTAATAGAGCCACACGTGCCCTCTGACTATTACCAATTTATATGAAGGAGAGAGAAGAAAAATTTTAGGGAAATAGAACATAAAGGGGAATAATAAAGAAAAAAAAAATAATACCAATTCTTATATTATGAACCATGACTTAATAAAGAATGAATACAGAAGAAGTAGCGATGGAGGAATTCCTGAATCATAACTACTTGATAAAATGAACTATATTGATGATTTCAGAAAAAAATCTAATAATCTTTGTTTCGAAATAATCAATTTTGGTGGCGATGCATTATGTAACATGACATAAGGTAGCAAGAATTCAATGGTATTTAATTATAAAATAAACAGCTGAAAATAAGAGTAAAAGGCAAAAAACTTATGAACTTAAAGATCAATAACCCAATAACCCAATAAATGACAAATGACTATTAACCCGACAGACTTGACACAATAGATCGGATAGGAACCAAAAGAAAACCAAGAGACAGTGAAGAAGAAGTTTAAGTACAATTCAGTCATCCCAAAAAAGTGAACAGAATATTGTAAATTTAGTAATGAATTGATGTCTGTAGCATATGAGATGTAGCTAGGACAATAAGATTAATGAAGGGTAATAGTATCACATGTATCTTATTATTTAAAGAATGTAATTGTATAATATAATGTGGGGGGGTTAGAAGCTAACCATACCCCAAACTAATTGTAGTAGTAATGGCCAAAGGCTATAAACAATACTTTGAGCCCAAAACAAAAGCAATATTAGAATGATGACCAAAAGTGATCAGTGTGATTTGAAGGTAAATAGTTATAAATGACCATAGTCACACAGTGATGTAAAGTAATCAGACAACCATGAATAAGCGTGAATAAGCCCAAAAGTGTGTGTGTAAAACTAAATAAGTAGTGAAAGTGATAGGTATAAAATAATAAAACAAAGTGAGCAGGGTAGTAATGATAGAAACTTTCTAATGAAATAAAAGTGTAGTGAGAGTGTAGAACTAAATAGTATGTAAGCTAACTATGTTGAACAGATAAACAATTTGTGATAAACTGAGCACTAGTAGGTAAGATTGAACTAATTGTAGTATTGTTAATTTAGGTAATAAGATATCAAGATTATATATTAAGATAAGAGTTAAGGTATCAGAGTGTAGCAAATTAAGAAGGACTAACACTGTGTTAAAGTGAAGGGAATAGTAGATAGGACATAGCATACAAGGAACAGTTTGTCAATAGTATTATAAGAGTTTCTTTAAGTAAGTATTAAGGATTTTATTTGTGTTCAGAAAATCATAGCATAGAGTAAATTGTAGGATAAGCAGATAACAGCAATTAAAAGGTATTTCAGGGTAGAACCTGAAAAGAAATGTTTAATAGTAAGAATTAGAGTTAGGAGTATTGAAGTTTATTGTTTGTTTTGTTTGTAAATTATATTAGAGTTACCAGAAACGTTAGTAAGAAATGTGAGATGGTAGTAGAATGGAATCTAGGCTCTAAGCCAAACTGTTGAACATAAATTTATTAATTTGAGAACAAATAATAATCAAAAGTTAAGGCAGAACGTGCCAAATGATTAAACCATGTAAGTGGGTATTCATAGTACCAAAATATGTGGTTAACAACTAATTTTGAATAAATTATATGTAAGATATAAAATTGGGAAAATAGTAAAAATGTAATTAGCTATCCAAAGATAGGCATGAGGGGTATCAAAATGTTCATCATAAAAATTTAGGAAGAATGGTATTAATGTGATGACCATAGATATTAGAACAAAGTAGTAATCTTCAGTTGAAGATATTTTGGTAAAAATAGACGAAAAAAGACGATAAATCTTAACAATAACCTGAGTTAATAACCAATGAAAAATTAGCATAATTTCTTAAGTAACCATAGCAACAAGAAAAATAACGCCAAAAAACCGTTAGATTTTCAGTAAGTCATTATTAACCAACGCCAGAGGGTGGACTGAGTAGCTCTCGTATTAACATTAAATTATTATTCTTCAAACAATTTCAAAACCATTTAAAACTAATAGAAGACAAGTACAACAGTACAGGGAATCCTGAACGTAAATTTTATTTATAAAAAATTAATTTAACAAACCGTAGTGATCCAAAGAAGACGAAGCGACGCCGTGACGAAGAAAGACGACACGGACACTATATGAAGATCAGTAGAACCTCCTAAAAGAAGAAGATGACACCAACTGAAGAATTACGAGGCCCGAAGTAGCAAAGAAAACCAGCCGAGACGAGGGAAATAGACGACAGGAATTATCCATAGAAGAAGACGACAGCCCAGGAGTTATCTATCGAAGAAGACGACACCAGGATCTTCAGCAACAAGTAACTGATGAGTATAAACATTATCCCTTAAAGCGTATTCACAAATTTTGGTCTGAATTAAAATATAACTATTTCAAAATCACTGATCACTATTCCGAGTCAAAATAAATGCTGATTTAAATTCACTGTCTAACTATAACAAATTAACGATTATTAAGAAAGTAAATTATGATAAATAATTAACGAATCTTCTAATAACGAACTTCTAGCAAATGAACATAACCAAAAATTGCTTCACAAGTTTTCATTGGTGATTACTTAGTCAAATGTAATGAGATATCGATTTATTTATGTAATTAGCTGTAAGAATTATTATAACTTTGTGTGTGTTAGCCGTAAATATATATTTCTGTAGCCAAAAGGACTTTACACCCCTGAGAAAAAACGATAATTTTTACTGTAAACTAGAGTAACTAATGACTGTATACAACTGAGCTGAGCGTACCAACTACGCAATTGTAATAGCCGGTGCCGAAAACGAATTTTAATGTATAATAAACCAAGTGAAATATTCTAAAGGATTAATAAATGTTCTCAATCTGCAATGCTGTATGTTTGATTCCGTTAATTTAGAATTACGACTAGTAATTATTGAAGTGAAGGCGTTAAAGCGAGACGCAAGTTGGGTAATACTGCAGAGAGCTGTACGCCAATCAGGTGGCGAGGCGGCAACGTTTGCTACGTTTGAATGCGGCAGAGCAGAATACGGTTTACCCGTACACGACTGAGAGCATACATTTTGACACGTTTAACAACATTCCAAACTTTATACATTAAATTTTTACAACAGCACATAAACGTCTAGTTACAAAGTGGCGCGCCAACTAGTAGGGCTAGAATAGGTAAGGAAACATATCTTTAAACTTTACAGATTCTAGCGGCGACTACGGAAATGGAACGGGAACCAATCGGCACAAGACAGACCGTGCTACGCGAAAAGGAGGCGGAAGAAAAAGCAAGAAGATTAGAAAAGGAGATCGAGAAAGGTGCCAGAATGGAAGAAAAGGAAATAACATCAGTGGAAGATGTGGAAGAATTACTAACTCCCATGGAAATAGATAGACCCACACAACAGGCGGAAGCCAGAACAGGCATGGACTTGCTACAATTGTGGGAATTAATTAAAGGAGACTCTAGAAAAAATAAGGAAGAAATGGACAAGAAATTTGAGTTGGTAAATGACCATTTCAAGAAACAGGATGAAAAAATGGACAAAAACAAAGAGGAAATGAAGGAGGACAATAAAAAATTATTACAACAAAATAACGAAGAATTGAATAAGAAATTTGAGTCAATAAATGACAACTTCAAGAAAATGGACCAAAATAATGAGAAGATGGAGAAGAAATTGGACAGCACTAAAGAAGATTTAAGGAAGACCATTAATGGAAATAACGAGAAATTAAGACAAGAAATGAAGGAGGAGAATAAATTGATTAGTGAGAAGATAGAGAAAAGTAATGAGAAAACCAGTGAAGCCTTGAGACTCATGAAGGAGGACATTGAAACGTTGAATGATAAAATTGAATATAACCAAGATACATTACACCAACAGTTGACTGAGTACAGAGAAGAACTGAAACAAACTGTAATGGAAACGGAAGAGAAGATAGAGAAAACCAGCGAAGTAGTGACGCAAGTCCGGGAAGAAATTTTAATCAAGGTGAATGAAGTTGAAGGCGAAGGTAAGAGGAGGATTGAAGGACTCCAGAAGGAAACCAACAGCAAATTAGAACAGATACAAACCAGAGTGGAAGAGAACTATAGCAGATTGGACGCGTCAGTAAGTGAAGTGAAAGACACCACAACCGCCCAAGAAGGGGAAATAGCTGAATTTAGGGCTAGAGAGCTACGCCTACAAGAGGAGATCAACGCATTGAAAGATCGACCAATTATGACATCTCATGTGTTATGTAGTGAAAATAGGGAGATTATAAACTTTAAAAACTATAAACGTAATCCAATTGAGTTTATAGAACGAGTGGAGGAAAACCTAGCCCGAACCAGAGAGACAAGGTGGACTGTAATCAAAAGCATGATAGATGACATGTTTAAAGAAGTCCATGATAATTGGTGGACGGCGGTAAGACCAGACATAAATAATTTCAATGAATTCAAGAAGTTATTCAAAGATAAATACTGGTCGGAGGCAACTCAGCATGTGGTGAGGAACAATATAAGCAATGGCAGATTCGACCCTTACCTAGGACAGTCACCAACCGCTTACTTTTTAGGTAAGGTGAGCATTGCAAGGAACCTCGAACCCAACATCCCTGAAGAGTGCTTAGTGACGCAATTGGCGTATCATTATGACGGTGAGATCACGAAAAGCCGTTTAAGTGGACGCATTAAAACGATACAAGAGATGGCCGCATTATTGGGAGAGTACGAGCAGGAGAAACACTATGTCTTGAACAGACAAAAGAATTCACCAAACTATAGAAATTATGACAACCGAAATCAGCCAAGTGGACCACAGGGAAACCACATCCCGGCCAACCATCCGCCATCTAACCCCAATAATTATCGAGGGTTCCCTAATCAAAACAGCAACAATAATTACTCAAGAAACCAAAATCAGAATTACCCCAATAACAATAATAATGGTAACCATCCTTACAACCGGGGAAACAACCAAAATGGAGGTGGGTACAACAGACCAAATAACCAGTACCATAATAATAGCCCATCGACACAGAATCAACCACACAGGCGACAAGTAAATTATGTCAGTGCCCGAAACGACAGAAGACGTGATTACAGAAGAAGGAGCAGGAGTCCGGAAGAAGATAGGAGAAGCAGGGAACGAAGAGGAGACGCGCCCGCAATAAATCAGCCAAGCAATGACCAGGGAGTCCAGTATGTTCGAATAAACCACATCCTAGCCGAGGCTGGGGATGACCAAGAGGGATATCATGGAAACAATGAACCTAATCCAAATTCCAGGAATGCTGAGGGAAGGAACAGACGGAACGAAGATGAAATAGAACCATATGTATATGATCCGTACTGTGACGATCCCATAGAGAGATTTAACACTGCTTATAACCTACGGAATCCTCCGGAAAATCATATTGGCAGAACAGCCCGCACAGCGGCCAGTACCGGAAACGGATAAAACTAAGTCAAAATACTATCTGAAAGGGGACTGATTTTGAGTAATTTGACCATGCGAACCAATTAATGTAAATAAATAAGAAGATTAACTTGCAAGAAGAAAGGAGTGTATATAACAGGGTCCATTATATAACAAAATAAATACCCTACCTCATAATGAAAGATAATAAAAATAATACTTATGTCATAAGTGAAATCACAACTAAAAAGATAAAAGGGACTTATAACCAGTCTTCTTTAAAAAAGTATTATGAACCAGTGTCTGAAAATTAAAGAGAATTTTGTAAGTAACTATTATCAAAATTCAAAAGTAATGTAAGCACAACTTACAATAAGTATTTGATTGGAACCATTATTATTATAAATGAGAGGGAATTTAGAAGAAAGATAAGCTAAGTTCAAAACAAAGTAAGGCTAAACTTACGACCAAATGTGAAACAAAATGTGTAAACACATGCAAATTTTGAAAATGTATAATGAAATATCATAAAAATTGAGATATATAAAATAATTAAATATTACACAAATAATGATGACGCTACAAAACATCATTATCAAACCCCATCACAAAAAGGGGAAAAATAAATAATTAAATATTACACAAATAATGATGACGCTACATAACATCATTATCAAACCCCATCACCAAAAAGGGGATAAATAGAAATTAATGTTTCACAAAAGAAGAAACCAAAACAATCAAATAAAAAATAACACTGGCAGATTAGCTAAGCTATCAATGAAAAAATATAAATGAGTCAAAACCAGCTACAATGTTAATTAAATATCAATGAGCATTAGAGTGATGACAAATAGAATCACTACCATATAGAATAAGCTCTTAAAACAATACAAAATGTCTATTAAATATCGCCACAAACTTAAAACAAAGGAATCCTAATAAGTTATTGAAATGAAAGGTCATGAGTTGTATGAAGGAAAGAATAATTAATCCCAAAAGTGTTTTATTGTATTAATATTATGTGAGTCGGAAATGAACGACTATTATTATAATTATTATGAATATTATTATGTGATGATTTTATGTTGAGATACGTCCAACATATGTTATTGAGCAGATAGGCAAGGCCTCTGAACTCAAAATGTGTATAAATGGATAGCAGAGTAATAGAGCCACACGTGCCCTCTGACTATTACCAATTTATATGAAGGAGAGAGAAGAAAAATTTTAGGGAAATAGAACATAAAGGGGAATAATAAAGAAAAAAAAAATAATACCAATTCTTATATTATGAACCATGACTTAATAAAGAATGAATACAGAAGAAGTAGCGATGGAGGAATTCCTGAATCATAACTACTTGATAAAATGAACTATATTGATGATTTCAGAAAAAAATCTAATAATCTTTGTTTCGAAATAATCAATTTTGGTGGCGATGCATTATGTAACATGACATAAGGTAGCAAGAATTCAATGGTATTTAATTATAAAATAAACAGCTGAAAATAAGAGTAAAAGGCAAAAAACTTATGAACTTAAAGATCAATAACCCAATAACCCAATAAATGACAAATGACTATTAACCTGACAGACTTGACACAATAGATCGGATAGGAACCAAAAGAAAACCAAGAGACAGTGAAGAAGAAGTTTAAGTACAATTCAGTCATCCCAAAAAAGTGAACAGAATATTGTAAATTTAGTAATGAATTGATGTCTGTAGCATATGAGATGTAGCTAGGACAATAAGATTAATGAAGGGTAATAGTATCACATGTATCTTATTATTTAAAGAATGTAATTGTATAATATAATGTGGGGGGGTTAGAAGCTAACCATACCCCAAACTAATTGTAGTAGTAATGGCCAAAGGCTATAAACAATACTTTGAGCCCAAAACAAAAGCAATATTAGAATGATGACCAAAAGTGATCAGTGTGATTTGAAGGTAAATAGTTATAAATGACCATAGTCACACAGTGATGTAAAGTAATCAGACAACCATGAATAAGCGTGAATAAGCCCAAAAGTGTGTGTGTAAAACTAAATAAGTAGTGAA
Organism: Magicicada septendecula; assembly: GCA_034769895.1. Classification (NCBI taxonomy): domain Eukaryota; kingdom Metazoa; phylum Arthropoda; class Insecta; order Hemiptera; family Cicadidae; genus Magicicada; species Magicicada septendecula. The sequence continues at coordinate 393,224,815 of CM068374.1, read as the reverse complement.
AGTGATAGGTATAAAATAATAAAACAAAGTGAGCAGGGTAGTAATGATAGAAACTTTCTAATGAAATAAAAGTGTAGTGAGAGTGTAGAACTAAATAGTATGTAAGCTAACTATGTTGAACAGATAAACAATTTGTGATAAACTGAGCACTAGTAGGTAAGATTGAACTAATTGTAGTATTGTTAATTTAGGTAATAAGATATCAAGATTATATATTAAGATAAGAGTTAAGGTATCAGAGTGTAGCAAATTAAGAAGGACTAACACTGTGTTAAAGTGAAGGGAATAGTAGATAGGACATAGCATACAAGGAACAGTTTGTCAATAGTATTATAAGAGTTTCTTTAAGTAAGTATTAAGGATTTTATTTGTGTTCAGAAAATCATAGCATAGAGTAAATTGTAGGATAAGCAGATAACAGCAATTAAAAGGTATTTCAGGGTAGAACCTGAAAAGAAATGTTTAATAGTAAGAATTAGAGTTAGGAGTATTGAAGTTTATTGTTTGTTTTGTTTGTAAATTATATTAGAGTTACCAGAAACGTTAGTAAGAAATGTGAGATGGTAGTAGAATGGAATCTAGGCTCTAAGCCAAACTGTTGAACATAAATTTATTAATTTGAGAACAAATAATAATCAAAAGTTAAGGCAGAACGTGCCAAATGATTAAACCATGTAAGTGGGTATTCATAGTACCAAAATATGTGGTTAACAACTAATTTTGAATAAATTATATGTAAGATATAAAATTGGGAAAATAGTAAAAATGTAATTAGCTATCCAAAGATAGGCATGAGGGGTATCAAAATGTTCATCATAAAAATTTAGGAAGAATGGTATTAATGTGATGACCATAGATATTAGAACAAAGTAGTAATCTTCAGTTGAAGATATTTTGGTAAAAATAGACGAAAAAAGACGATAAATCTTAACAATAACCTGAGTTAATAACCAATGAAAAATTAGCATAATTTCTTAAGTAACCATAGCAACAAGAAAAATAACGCCAAAAAACCGTTAGATTTTCAGTAAGTCATTATTAACCAACGCCAGAGGGTGGACTGAGTAGCTCTCGTATTAACATTAAATTATTATTCTTCAAACAATTTCAAAACCATTTAAAACTAATAGAAGACAAGTACAACAGTACAGGGAATCCTGAACGTAAATTTTATTTATAAAAAATTAATTTAACAAACCGTAGTGATCCAAAGAAGACGAAGCGACGCCGTGACGAAGAAAGACGACACGGACACTATATGAAGATCAGTAGAACCTCCTAAAAGAAGAAGATGACACCAACTGAAGAATTACGAGGCCCGAAGTAGCAAAGAAAACCAGCCGAGACGAGGGAAATAGACGACAGGAATTATCCATAGAAGAAGACGACAGCCCAGGAGTTATCTATCGAAGAAGACGACACCAGGATCTTCAGCAACAAGTAACTGATGAGTATAAACATTATCCCTTAAAGTGTATTCACAAATTTTGGTCTGAATTAAAATATAACTATTTCAAAATCACTGATCACTATTCCGAGTCAAAATAAATGCTGATTTAAATTCACTGTCTAACTATAACAAATTAACGATTATTAAGAAAGTAAATTATGATAAATAATTAACGAATCTTCTAATAACGAACTTCTAGCAAATGAACATAACCAAAAATTGCTTCACAAGTTTTCATTGGTGATTACTTAGTCAAATGTAATGAGATATCGATTTATTTATGTAATTAGCTGTAAGAATTATTATAACTTTGTGTGTGTTAGCCGTAAATATATATTTCTGTAGCCAAAAGGACTTTACACCCCTGAGAAAAAACGATAATTTTTACTGTAAACTAGAGTAACTAATGACTGTATACAACTGAGCTGAGCGTACCAACTACGCAATTGTAATAGCCGGTGCCGAAAACGAATTTTAATGTATAATAAACCAAGTGAAATATTCTAAAGGATTAATAAATGTTCTCAATCTGCAATGCTGTATGTTTGATTCCGTTAATTTAGAATTACGACTAGTAATTATTGAAGTGAAGGCGTTAAAGCGAGACGCAAGTTGGGTAATACTGCAGAGAGCTGTACGCCAATCAGGTGGCGAGGCGGCAACGTTTGCTACGTTTGAATGCGGCAGAGCAGAATACGGTTTACCCGTACACGACTGAGAGCATACATTTTGACACGTTTAACAACATTCCAAACTTTATACATTAAATTTTTACAACAGCACATAAACGTCTAGTTACAATATATATATATATATATATATATATATATATTGAAAACTTTCTCAAGTGAAACATACTTGTCTGTTTTGTATGTAGAATGCGTTTCAGCGTCGTGTTCCCTTCTTCAGCTTTGCGACAGACTGCCAGTACCTAGTAACGTTTGTTGGTTGGAAGGTTTAGTGTGGGTGGTGTATAGAGGAAGGGGATCGGCGCAGGGATCCGAATTATTGTTTGTTTTGTGTATAACTGTGTCGAAAAGTGTATGCATGTATGCATTTCGACACAGTTATACACAAAACAAACAATAATTCGGATCCCCGCGCCGATCCCCTTCATCTATACACCTACCCCCACTGTACCTTCAAACCAACAAACGTTACTAGGTACTGGCAGTCTGTCGCAAAGCTGAAGAAGGCGAACACGACGCCGAAACGCGTTCTACATACAAAACAGACAAGTAAGTTTCACTTGAGAAAGTTTTCAATATTATATATAGTGTAGTGCAGTGAAAGAAGGTGATGAACAAACAAGACAACTATATATATATATATTATAACATCGCCAAATTCAGATCAGTTTTGATAACAATAAGTATGTATAAAAAATGCTAAATAATACTATATATAATAAATAAATAATGTGGAGAGTAAAAAAATATATGAAAGGTAATAAAGAAGGAAGGAGAAAGAGTAACAAACCAAAAGTGATTAATAAAGAAACTTAACTACTAGACTGACGGACGAACGACATTGACCCAACCCCAGAGATTGGCCAGTTAAGAAACACAATAAAGTAAACTAGACGAGTGAAGGAGAAGAAGAATGAAAACAAAGAGAGAACAAACCCACGATGAAGAAAACAAAATGAAACACATCAAGAAAACCCAGACAAGGTATAAAAAAATAGAGAAGGGAGAAATAATGTAATCCAAAAGAATAAAGAAAATGAAACCGGTTAAGAACCAAAACAATTAATGAATGTTAGTATTGATTGAATTACAATTGTAAATAGTCAGTAATAAAAAACGTTAAAGGTACACTAGCCCAAAGAGTTACGAATGCATGTAAGTTGTTAATAAAGAAAGACATAATATTAATAATTATACATATAATGCGTGTAGAGAAAGAGAGTAAAATAGTGAGAAATAAACGGAAGCTAAACTAGTGAAAGTGAATTATCCTAAGGTGATATAATACAAAAAGAAACACTAAGTAAATTATAATGAACACAAAATAATTTAAAAAGTGCCAGTGATAAATAAATAAGAATATGGTCTGTAATAAAAATAGTAAGAGTAGAGAAGGCTAAGATAAAGACTTAGTAAAATAACCAATGTTTAAGATTTAAGAGTGAACAATAACATTTAATAGTTATTATGAATAATATTTAGAATAGAACATTGATTCAGTAATAATGAATGCTAAGGAGTGATATTAACTGTAATGATTATGAAATAATATTGTTATAGAACTTAAGAATGTATTGTAGAATTTAAAGGTGAGAATCACAAGAAAAAGTAATAAGATGATGTTAACATGGAAGGGAAAGCAAAGAGCCCTAGAAAATAAGTATGTATTAACCTTACGTAAATACCCATGTTATAAGGGAAGAGTAATGAAATAAGTTCAATAGAGGTGAGATTGTTCATCACCAGAACAATAAATAAGAAATAATGAATTGTACACACATATTAAAATAATAAGTGTTGATTAATTGTATAAACAATTGTTTATGAATAGGAGATGGATTGGGTAATTATCCCAAACATAAACCTAAATGTTATATGATAAATAAATAGTAATTAATAGCCATATTATTGACATTGGCAGAGTACTTAAAATAAGGAAAGAAAACATTGTTTGAGTTATAAAAGAGAAAACTGTTAGTAAATAATTAGCAAGAAATATTGAATAACACAGTTGTTAAATACAGAGATCACACAAAGACTAAATTAAAACACCTCCATAGATAATAAACAATTATAAATAACGAAATAACGATCTAGGACAAAATGAGATATATAATGTGTATGAAACAATCAAAAACCAGTAATGGCTACTTAGACTTGAAACAGGCCTTACGGTCAAACATAAACAAATACTAATTGTATAAAAATAACCAAGTAATTGACAAATCCAAGGTGACTAATTAACCAAGGATGAATGGTAAATATTATTAAAAACAAAATATTAAAATAAGGAATTATATAAACAGAGAAATGTAATTAGTAAGTATTAAATTAATTGTAAACATAGAAAACACGAAAAACCCATTATTGTGGGATACCAAAATAATCTTTGTGAGAAAATACGAATGACAGTGCTAATAATTAATAACTAAGAAGGAAGATAAGAGAAGGAAGGAAGTCAGAAGATATAGGAAAATTTGAAAGGAATTCAAATTTTGATAACAATGTATTCATATCAAGCTCGCCCAATCAGAATAATGGTGTAACCATGGAAACGACGGTTTGAAGAGGTAATTACCATTGTATATAATTACTCAGAAAGTGACGCTCAAGGAAAACAGAAGCCAGAATTCAGAACAACATATTTTCATATTTAAAATGTTTAGAAAGTAAATTAACTTGTCAAAATTGAACGAGAGGGAGTCTGACGACTACTGAACACAAGTACCTGATGGAGAAGACGTTTATTTCAAGACGAAGAGAATAAATAAATAAAAAAACTTGGAAAAAGATGCCCAAAGCCCGAATAAATGAAAAATGAATTATATTGCAGCCACATCCCTTCCTTCCTGACCAACAGAGTAATCACATGGTACAACGCTGTTAAGTATCCATTAAATTATCTCAACTTCCGAAATAACGCACTTTGAATATTTCTCACTATATTTTGAAATACCACTGAATCAATTTTATTCTCTTTCAAAGATTAAATCAGAATATTAAGACACTGAAAATTTGTTAAATTATAAAACTAACCTAGTGTTAATGTACAACTTTTAAAACACTTGTACTACACTTCAACAAACCATTTATCATTACACGTTACAATACTTAAGTAGAAACATTGTAAGGTTGTGTATTTTTATTATTGTAATTGCATCTGAGCCTTTTAACGTGATCAAAAGATCCCACAAAAGTTGAACGAAAATATTTGTTGACTTCTGTGATAGAACGCCATACTGTATGTTTACTTACATTCAAAATCGATTGTGAAACCCAGAGAGGACGTCTCATAAAGAAATAACCGGTGCAAAATTATATAAAAAATCAACTATAGTTTGTGTCTATGAAACCGTAATATCAAATCGCTAATAAATCAATACTGTGTATGTTAAAATGTGTTTTATTTTCATTAGGAAAGTGTATTCATAAAAATATAATTTACAGCGAATGTCTCTGATGTGCTACCTAGCGCGCAAGAAGCGAATACTGTAACTGCCAGCTCGATTATACAAATTGAGAAAAGGCGGGACGAATTGAATCCTTCACACCGTTTGAATAAATCGCGGATAAGAAGACAATTTTAATTGTTTTAAATAAACAATTTGGCGCCACCCGGGAATTGTACACTACCAGTGAACCTCAGGTCGGGGACTACGATACCTGGTTATCCGTACGTTCGCTACGGACTCAAGCATCATGAGTTATACATTACCGTGTGAGGACGAATTGGTAAGACACACATACACAAGTTACACTCAGACACACTGTTACATTTTACACAGGCACACGTTTTATTATAAATTGGTGACCAACCGGTGGAGCTAGAAGAAAGGAAGATACGAAGTTCTAGCGGCGGTCACGAAAGGAGATTGAGATGCAAAAGAGGGAAACATCAAGAGAAACCCCACAGGAAATAAGAAAACGGCGGGAAAGGATCAAACAAAATACAGAATTAGTCAATAAATAGCCAGGATGCAAAAGGAAGGAAGTAATAAAGGAAGACATAGAAAATGATAGTAGAATCGAGATAGAAGGACCAAATAATGAAAATAAGAAACAAGCGAAAATTCCAGAACCAGAAAAACGATTCAGCTATGCGGAATGGATGACAACATTGTTTAAAAAATTTAGTAAGGAGAAGGAATACATCGAGAAAAATACCACTGACCATGAAAGAGCACAAATGAGTCGCGCAAATGCAATGGGAACACCAAAAACGACAAAATGACACTGAGAGATATTTATGATGAGATGTGGAAATTAGACACCAAGTATAATGAAGAAGAGACTACAGGGATAGCCCACGAAAGAGACGATAACAAAATGGAAGGAATGACTGAAGAAGATTGGGAAAGATGGGATGAAAACTGCACACAAATGAAAAACGAAAGAACGGGAGTATACGCGCAGGTGACACAGGAATATACACAGGAGGAGTATGAGCAATGGAGACAATCAATAAGGCAACCAGAAAGACCAATACAAACAGAAAACACAGAATTAAGGGAATGGATAAGAGTTATGTTTGAACTATCCAGAGAAGATATGTGTAATTGGAGGAAGGAACATAATCGAATAGAAGAGTTCGACGGAATACCAAGTAATAAAAACATGGGACAATCAAGTATTCAAAGAGCAGAAGAAATAGTCAAAGACGTGGAAGTGGAGCAACAGAAGAAAATGACAAAACAAATAGCCAATACGGAATTTATGAACGAGTTCAGAAAAGCTCTGGAAGGAATGACTAAGGAGAGTTGGCGTAGATTTAATGAGGATCTCGAACAAATGAAGGAAATAAAAATGGGTCTATATGCTTTTCTTAAGAAGGATGATGAGAAGACAACAGAAGAGATACCAAAAAGTAAAAATATTGAACATTCGAACCAGGAAAAAGAAAATAAAGGAGTGAAGAACCAAATCATTAAGAAGACTAAGAAAATGCATCAAAGAAAATTAATCAATACCAGAGAAGAATTGGAGATGATGAAGCATGGACTAATTAATGAGTTTAATTTACCAATTACCGACCATGCGGAAATGAAGAATTTTATGGAATGTAGGAGAACTCTGAAGGAAATCCTAGGAGGGATCAACAAACAACCAGCGAATAAAAACTTCAACAAACATATCTTTAGATGGAGGATACCCAAAGTTGAAAGGCATCACAACCAAACAAAGTATGACCAATTAAGAAAGTCTATAAGAAAAGGGAAATTATCAGAGATAGAACTGCGAAATCAACCAATATCAAGGAGGAAATCAATGACGGAGATACGATTAACATCATTGAGTAATAAACAACATCATCAAGTGATTGCGGTAGGCACTGATGCCAAGGAACACATGGTATTAGAAGAGTGGCTGTACCAGGTGGAAGAGATCAATACCACATGGACAGAAACAATTACGCACACCAGAGCAGTCCGAACAACGGAGGTAACTCACGTCATCATGGACCATGGATAAACCAGGTACAGATAAACATATTGTTAATGGAATAAATCCGCTTATAGTCCAAGCCACGTATTTTATAATCAACTAAACGCTATAACTCACCGTCTGTGGCTTAAGTAAATGTCTTTTATTCAATTTACATGTTTCGGGACACTTGTCCCATCATCAGAATATTTAAAAAGGTCTCTTTATACCATCATACGATGGCACAGTCGTCAATATATTAAAAAATATTAAAACCACATAACACAAAACACAAATACATTACACAAAGTACGCACACGACAATTTTCGGTGTACACCACACGGTAACCGATAGCGCACTTTTTAAATATTCTGATGATGGGACAAGTGTCCCGAAACATGTAAATTGAATAAAAGACATTTACTTAAGCCACAGACGGTGAGTTATAGCGTTTAGTTGATTACAGATAAACGCTGGAATATGGGACTGATTTCCTGATTACTGACCAAGCAAACATCCAGAATAAATGTTCAAACATCTAACATTTGAAGGAGTAGAGAAGGAAGACAACAAAGAGTGTAATATACAAGAGAAGGCAATAATAATGAAATAAAAGGAGAAGATTACCTTACAAAAAGGTATAAATAACAAGGCCTATGTATAATAATATGTATAACCGTACACTATCACAAAAGACAAGGGCAATAACACATATGAAATCACCAACCCCATTACTAAGAAAATAAAAGGGGTATACAATCAGGCATCAATTAAAAAATATTATGACAGCCAAACATGACTGAAAAACCTTAAAATTGTAAAAACCAACCAAGTTATTTGGAATAAAAAGAAATAATAATACAAACAAATAAGTTTGCTAATAAGTAATAAAGAGAAATATAAAAAATGAATTTCAAAATTCAAAAAAGTTATGTAAGGACAGCTTACACAAATATTTCGAGAATATTTTAGAATGGAGAAATAAAGTTACCAAGAATCCACATAAAGTAAGAAACACGAACTTACTATAATATTTGAATAAAAAATAATATTATTATTATCTTGTTGTTGCATCCTCTTCGTTCACTTATTAATTTAATAATATATATAATACTTTCACTTATGAACTTACTATTGTCACTTCCCAAACGTTTCAAGATGTTGTTTCTCTTCTTCAGTGGGTTGAGTACTAACTGTCGATTACAGAATAACCGTTACGGAATGGAGTGTGTGGTGGGGGTTGATGGTGGGAAGGGGTTGGCGCTGAGGTTCGAATTATGTGTGTGGATCAGTGTGTCAAATTGTGTATGTGATTTGTAATGTATCTGTTCATTTAATATGTTGTTTGGTTGTAGTGTGTGATATCTGTATATTTCAAATTGTTCAGCTGTGTTTAGTTTTCTACTTTTTGGTAAGTAGTGTAATATTTCCATGTTGTGTTCTATGTTTGTGTAGCTGTGGTTTTCGTTATGTAAATGTGTGGCAAATGTGGAATGTATGTAGTTTGTGGTGAGGGCTTTTAAATGTTCAGAAAACCTGGAAGAAAAAGATCTTCCCGTCTGGCCAATGTAGAATTGTTCGTTGGCCACACACATAATTCGAACCTCAGCGCCAACCCCTTCCCACCATCAACCCCCACCACACACTCCATTCCGTAACGGTTATTCTGTAATCGACAGTTAGTACTCAACCCACTGAAGAAGAGAAACAACATCTTGAAACGTTTGGGAAGTGACAATAGTAAGTTCATAAGTGAAAGTATTATATATATTATTATAAAAATAATAATAAGGGAGTGAAGTTACAGAACATTCCTAACAAAATAAGATTAAGTTACAATAATCTTTAGCCAAAATATGAGGCATAAAAAAGCAAAACATACTGTAAAGGAATAAGCTACAAAAATTCCTAACTAGTAAGAAGCACTAACTTACTATGATATTTAAAGAGTTATGAAAAAAAAGTACCAATCAAAATGATCAACTTCCACAACTATTTGGAAAAATATGGGAAGTAAAATTAAACAAGCCAATGATCAAAAACGAAATAAATAAAATAAACATTCTAGGAGTTATAATATGAAATGAGATGAAACAAAGAGTAATTAAAAATGAATAAAAATGTGAATTGTATCAATGAAAAGCAATGCTTCAAGTATTATCAAGTAGTATCTATAAAGAAAGATGAAAAAATATATGACTCGAACTGAGCAATAATGAAATACTAAAGTAAAAGATTCCCAACAAATGTTATGATTATTATTATTATTATTATTTTGAGTCACAAGATGACTATATTTTAGATTCATTAATTGAGATTGACTGTTGAATAAGTCCAGCAATCATTTAACTGAGCAGGGATGATGTTCCCCTGATCTCAGAATAAGAGTAGTTTTGAACGATGGAGTTAGGTAAGCCAATAGAGCCCATCCGAATCGATTGCAGCTACCAGGTAGAGATAGTTAGGGAAAATAAGATTTATAGGGAATAATTTATAATAAAAAATCAATAAGCCAGTTCGTATTCATAATAAGAAAAAATAATGAAGAAAAGAATCAGAAGAAAGGAAATAAAAGATAAAGAATTAAGCATAAAAAATGAACGAGAAGCAGGAGAATTTAAGAAGAAAATGATACAATACAATTGATAATTTCATCAAACTTAGACTCACGTTTTATAAAATGATCAATTTTGGTGGAAGGGCATTATATAACATCGCCAAATACAGATCAGTTTTGATAACAATAAGTATGTATAAAAAATGCTAAATAATACTATATATAATAAATAAATAATGTGGAGAGTAAAAAAATATATGAAAGGTAATAAAGAAGGAAGGAGAAAGAGTAACAAACCAAACGTGATTAATAAAGAAACTTAACTACTAGACTGACGGACGAACGACATTGACCCAACCCCAGAGATTGGCCAGTTAAGAAACACAATAAAGTAAACTAGACGAGTGAAGGAGAAGAAGAATGAAAACAAAGAGAGAACAAACCCACGATGAAGAAAACAAAATGAAACACATCAAGAAAACCCAGACAAGGTATAAAAAAATAGAGAAGGGAGAAATAATGTAATCCAAAAGAATAAAGAAAATGAAACAGGTTAAGAACCAAAACAATTAATGAATGTTAGTATTGATTGAATTACAATTGTAAATAGTCAGTAATAAAAAACGTTAAAGGTACACTAGCCCAAAGAGTTACGAATGCATGTAAGTTGTTAATAAAGAAAGACATAATATTAATAATTATACATATAATGCGTGTAGAGAAAGAGAGTAAAATAGTGAGAAATAAACGGAAGCTAAACTAGTGAAAGTGAATTATCCTAAGGTGATATAATACAAAAAGAAACACTAAGTAAATTATAATGAACACAAAATAATTTAAAAAGTGCCAGTGATAAATAAATAAGAATATGGTCTGTAATAAAAATAGTAAGAGTAGAGAAGGCTAAGATAAAGACTTAGTAAAATAACCAATGTTTAAGATTTAAGAGTGAACAATAACATTTAATAGTTATTATGAATAATATTTAGAATAGAACATTGATTCAGTAATAATGAATGCTAAGGAGTGATATTAACTGTAATGATTATGAAATAATATTGTTATAGAACTTAAGAATGTATTGTAGAATTTAAAGGTGAGAATCACAAGAAAAAGTAATAAGATGATGTTAACATGGAAGGGAAAGCAAAGAGCCTTAGAAAATAAGTATGTATTAACCTTAAGTAAATACCCATGTTATAAGGGAAGAGTAATGAAATAAGTTCAATAGAGGTGAGATTGTTCATCACCAGAACAATAAATAAGAAATAATGAATTGTACACACATATTAAAATAATAAGTGTTGATTAATTGTATAAACAATTGTTTATGAATAGGAGATGGATTGGGTAATTATCCCAAACATAAACCTAAATGTTATATGATAAATAAATAGTAATTAATAGCCATATTATTGACATTGGCAGAGTACTTAAAATAAGGAAAGAAAACATTGTTTGAGTTATAAAAGAGAAAACTGTTAGTAAATAATTAGCAAGAAATATTGAATAACACAGTTGTTAAATACAGAGATCACACAAAGACTAAATTAAAACACCTCCATAGATAATAAACAATTATAAATAACGAAATAACGATCTAGGACAAAATGAGATATATAATGTGTATGAAACAATCAAAAACCAGTAATGGCTACTTAGACTTGAAACAGGCCTTACGGTCAAACATAAACAAATACTAATTGTATAAAAATAACCAAGTAATTGACAAATCCAAGGTGACTAATTAACCAAGGATGAATGGTAAATATTATTAAAAACAAAATATTAAAATAAGGAATTATATAAACAGAGAAATGTAATTAGTAAGTATTAAATTAATTGTAAACATAGAAAACACGAAAAACCCATTATTGTGGGATACCAAAATAATCTTTGTGAGAAAATACGAATGACAGTGCTAATAATTAATAACTAAGAAGGAAGATAAGAGAAGGAAGGAAGTCAGAAGATATAGGAAAATTTGAAAGGAATTCAAATTTTGATAACAATGTATTCATATCAAGCTCGCCCAATCAGAATAATGGTGTAACCATGGAAACGACGGTTTGAAGAGGTAATTACCATTGTATATAATTACTCAGAAAGTGACGCTCAAGGAAAACAGAAGCCAGAATTCAGAACAACATATTTTCATATTTAAAATGTTTAGAAAGTAAATTAACTTGTCAAAATTGAACGAGAGGGAGTCTGACGACTACTGAACATAAGTACCTGATGGAGAAGACGTTTATTTCAAGACGAAGTGAATAAATAATTAAAAAAACTTGGAAAAAGATGCCCAAAGCCCGAATAAATGAAAAATGAATTATATTGCAGCCACATCCCTTCCTTCCTGACCAACAGAGTAATCACATGGTACAACGCTGTTAAGTATCCATTAAATTATCTCAACTTCCGAAATAACGCACTTTGAATATTTCTCACTATATTTTGAAATACCACTGAATCAATTTTATTCTCTTTCAAAGATTAAATAAGAATATTAAGACACTGAAAATTTGTTAAATTATAAAACTAACCTAGTGTTAATGTACAACTTTTAAAACACTTGTACTACACTTCAACAAACCATTTATCATTACACGTTACAATACTTAAGTAGAAACATTGTAAGGTTGTGTATTTTTATTATTGTAATTGCATCTGAGCCTTTTAACGTGATCAAAAGATCCCACAAAAGTTGAACGAAAATATTTGTTGACTTCTGTGATAGAACGCCATACTGTATGTTTACTTACATTCAAAATCGATTGTGAAACCCAGAGAGGACGTCTCATAAAGAAATAACCGGTGCAAAATTATATAAAAAATCAATTATAGTTTGTGTCTATGAAACCGTAATATCAAATCGCTAATAAATCAATACTGTGTATGTTAAAATGTGTTTTATTTTCATTAGGAAAGTGTATTCGTAAAAATATAATTTACAGCGAATGTCTCTGATGTGCTACCTAGCGCGCAAGAAGCGAATACTGTAACTGCCAGCTCGATTATACAAATTGAGAAAAGGCGGGACGAATTGAATCCTTCACACCGTTTGAATAAATCGCGGATAAGAAGACAATTTTAATTGTTTTAAATAAACAATTTGGCGCCACCCGGGAATTGTACACTACCAGTGAACCTCAGGTCGGGGACTACGATACCTGGTTATCCGTACGTTCGCTACGGACTCAAGCATCATGAGTTACATTACCGTGTGAGGACGAATTGGTAAGACACACATACACAAGTTACACTCAGACACACTGTTACATTTTACACAGGCACACGTTTTATTATAAATTGGTGACCAACCGGTGGAGCTAGAAGAAAGGAAGATACGAAGTTCTAGCGGCGGTCACGAAAGGAGATCGAGATGCAAAAGAGGGAAACATCAAGAGAAACCCCGCAGGAAATAAGAAAACGGCGGGAAAGGATCAAACGAAATACAGAATTAGTCAATAAACAGCCAGGACGCAAAAGGAAGGAAGTAGTAAAGAAAGACATAGAAAATGATAGTAGAATCGAGATAGAAGGACCAAATAATGAAAATAAGAAACAAGCGAAAATTCCAGAACCAGAAAAACGATTCAGCTATGCGGAATGGATGACAACATTGTTTAAAAAATTTAGTAAGGAGAAGGAATACATCGAGAAAAATACCACTGACCATGAAAGAGCACAAATGAGTCGCGCAAATGCAATGGGAACACCAAAAACGACAAAATGACACTGAGAGATATTTATGATGAGATGTGGAAATTAGACACCAAGTATAATGAAGAAGAGACTACAGGGATAGCCCACGAAAGAGACGATAACAAAATGGAAGGAATGACTGAAGAAGATTGGGAAAGATGGGATGAAAACTGCACACAAATGAAAAACGAAAGAACGGGAGTATACGCGCAGGTGACACAGGAATATACACAGGAGGAGTATGAGCAATGGAGACAATCAATAAGGCAACCAGAAAGACCAATACAAACAGAAAACGCAGAATTAAGGGAATGGATAAGAGTTATGTTTGAACTATCCAGAGAAGATATGTGTAATTGGAGGAAGGAACATAATCGAATAGAAGAGTTCGACGGAATACCAAGTAATAAAAACATGGGACAATCAAGTATTCAAAGAGCAGAAGAAATAGTCAAAGACGTGGAAGTGGAGCAACAGAAGAAAATGACAAAACAAATAGCCAATACGGAATTTATGAACGAGTTCAGAAAAGCTCTGGAAGGAATGACTAAGGAGAGTTGGCGTAGATTTAATGAGGATCTCGAACAAATGAAGGAAATAAAAATGGGTCTATACGTTTTTCTTAAGAAGGATGATGAGAAGACAACAGAAGAGATACCAAAAAGTAAAAATATTGAACATTCGAACCAGGAAAAAGAAAATAAAGGAGTGAAGAACCAAATCATTAAGAAGACTAAGAAAATGCATCAAAGAAAATTAATCAATACCAGAGAAGAATTGGAGATGATGAAGCATGGACTAATTAATGAGTTTAATTTACCAATTACCGACCATGCGGAAATGAAGAATTTTATAGAATGTAGGAGAACTTGAAGGAAATCCTAGGAGGGATCAACAAACAACCAGCGAATAAAAACTTCAACAAACATATCTTTAGATGGAGGATACCCAAAGTTGAAAGGCATCACAACCAAACAAAGTATGACCAATTAAGAAAGTCTATAAGAAAAGGGAAATTATCAGAGATAGAACTGCGAAATCAACCAATATCAAGGAGGAAATCAATGACGGAGATACGATTAACATCATTGAGTAATAAACAACATCATCAAGTGATTGCGGTAGGCACTGATGCCAAGGAACACATGGTATTAGAAGAGTGGCTGTACCAGGTGGAAGAGATCAATACCACATGGACAGAAACAATTACGCACACCAGAGCAGTCCGAACAACGGAGGTAACTCACGTCATCATGGACCATGGATAAACCAGGTACAGATAAACGCTGCAATATGGGACTGATTTCCTGATTACTGACCAAGCAAACATCCAGAATAAATGTTCAAACATCTAACATTTGAAGGAGTAGAGAAGGAAGACAACAAAGAGTGTAATATACAAGAGAAGGCAATAATAATGAAATAAAAGGAGAAGATTACCTTACAAAAAGGTATAAATAACAAGGTCCTATGTATAATAATATGTATAACCGTACACTATCACAAAAGACAAGGGCAATAACACATATGAAATCACCAACCCCATCACTAAGAAAATAAAAGGGGTATACAATCAGGCATCAATTAAAAAATATTATGACAGCCAAACATGACTGAAAAACCTTAAAATTGTAAAAACCAACCAAGTTATTTGGAATAAAAAGAAATAATAATACAAACAAATAAGTTTGCTAATAAGTAATAAAGAGAAATATAAAAAATGAATTTCAAAATTCAAAAAAGTTATGTAAGGACAGCTTACACAAATATTTCGAGAATATTTTAGAATGGAGAAATATAAAATGGAGAAATAAAGTTACCAAGAATCCACATAAAGTAAGAAACTCGAACTTACTATAATATTTGAATAAAAAATAATAATAAGGGAGTGAAGTTACAGAACATTCCTAACAAAATAAGATTAAGTTACAATAATCTTTAGCCAAAATATGAGGCATAAAAAAGCAAAACATACTATAAAGGAATAAGCTACAAAAATTCCTAACTAGTAAGAAGCACTAACTTACTATGATATTTAAAGAGTTATGAAAAAAAAAGTACCAATCAAAATGATCAACTTCCACAACTATTTGGAAAAATATGGGAAGTAAAATTAAACAAGCCAATGATCAAAAACGAAATAAATAAAATAAACATTCTAGGAGTTATAATATGAAATGAGATGAAACAAAGAGTAATTAAAAATGAATAAAAATGTGAATTGTATCAATGAAAAGCAATGCTTCAAGTATTATCAAGTAGTATCTATAAAGAAAGATGAAAAAATATATGACTCGAACTGAGCAATAATGAAATACTAAAGTAAAAGGTTCCCAACAAATGTTATGATTATTATTATTATTATTATTATTTTGAGTCACAAGATGACTATATTTTAGATTCATTAATTGAGATTGACTGTTGAATAAGTCCAGCAATCATTTAACTGAGCAGGGATGATGTTCCCCTGATCTCAGAATAAGAGTAGTTTTGAACGACGGAGTTAGGTAAGCCAATAGAGCCCATCCGAATCGATTGCAGCTACCAGGTAGAGATAGTTAGGGAAAATAAGATTTATAGGGAATAATTTATAATAAAAAATCAATAAGCCAGTTCGTATTCGTAATAAGAAAAAATAATGAAGAAAAGAATCAGAAGAAAGGAAATAAAAGATAAAGAATTAAGCATAAAAAATGAACGAGAAGCAGGAGAATTTAAGAAGAAAATGATACAATACAATTGATAATTTCATCAAACTTAGAATCACGTTTTATAAAATGATCAATTTTGGTGGAAGGGCATTATATAACATCGCCAAATACAGATCAGTTTTGATAACAATAAGTATGTATAAAAAATGCTAAATAATACTATATATAATAAATAAATAATGTGGAGAGTAAAAAAATATATGAAAGGTAATAAAGAAGGAAGGAGAAAGAGTAACAAACCAAACGTGATTAATAAAGAAACTTAACTACTAGACTGACGGACGAACGACATTGACCCAACCCCAGAGATTGGCCAGTTAAGAAACACAATAAAGTAAACTAGACGAGTGAAGGAGAAGAAGAATGAAAACAAAGAGAGAACAAACCCACGATGAAGAAAACAAAATGAAACACATCAAGAAAACCCAGACAAGGTATAAAAAAATAGAGAAGGGAGAAATAATGTAATCCAAAAGAATAAAGAAAATGAAACCGGTTAAGAACCAAAACAATTAATGAATGTTAGTATTGATTGAATTACAATTGTAAATAGTCAGTAATAAAAAACGTTAAAGGTACACTAGCCCAAAGAGTTACGAATGCATGTAAGTTGTTAATAAAGAAAGACATAATATTAATAATTATACATATAATGCGTGTAGAGAAAGAGAGTAAAATAGTGAGAAATAAACGGAAGCTAAACTAGTGAAAGTGAATTATCCTAAGGTGATATAATACAAAAAGAAACACTAAGTAAATTATAATGAACACAAAATAATTTAAAAAGTGCCAGTGATAAATAAATAAGAATATGGTCTGTAATAAAAATAGTAAGAGTAGAGAAGGCTAAGATAAAGACTTAGTAAAATAACCAATGTTTAAGATTTAAGAGTGAACAATAACATTTAATAGTTATTATGAATAATATTTAGAATAGAACATTGATTCAGTAATAATGAATGCTAAGGAGTGATATTAACTGTAATGATTATGAAATAATATTGTTATAGAACTTAAGAATGTATTGTAGAATTTAAAGGTGAGAATCACAAGAAAAAGTAATAAGATGATGTTAA
The DNA here is from genome assembly GCA_034769895.1 of Magicicada septendecula. Classification (NCBI taxonomy): domain Eukaryota; kingdom Metazoa; phylum Arthropoda; class Insecta; order Hemiptera; family Cicadidae; genus Magicicada; species Magicicada septendecula. Next base: position 393,207,205 of record CM068374.1, on the reverse strand, counting down.
CATGGAAGGGAAAGCAAAGAGCCTTAGAAAATAAGTATGTATTAACCTTAAGTAAATACCCATGTTATAAGGGAAGAGTAATGAATAAGTTCAATAGAGGTGAGATTGTTCATCACCAGAACAATAAATAAGAAATAATGAATTGTACACACATATTAAAATAATAAGTGTTGATTAATTGTATAAACAATTGTTTATGAATAGGAGATGGATTGGGTAATTATCCCAAACATAAACCTAAATGTTATATGATAAATAAATAGTAATTAATAGCCATATTATTGACATTGGCAGAGTACTTAAAATAAGGAAAGAAAACATTGTTTGAGTTATAAAAGAGAAAACTGTTAGTAAATAATTAGCAAGAAATATTGAATAACACAGTTGTTAAATACAGAGATCACACAAAGACTAAATTAAAACACCTCCATAGATAATAAACAATTATAAATAACGAAATAACGATCTAGGACAAAATGAGATATATAATGTGTATGAAACAATCAAAAACCAGTAATGGCTACTTAGACTTGAAACAGGCCTTACGGTCAAACATAAACAAATACTAATTGTATAAAAATAACCAAGTAATTGACAAATCCAAGGTGACTAATTAACCAAGGATGAATGGTAAATATTATTAAAAACAAAATATTAAAATAAGGAATTATATAAACAGAGAAATGTAATTAGTAAGTATTAAATTAATTGTAAACATAGAAAACACGAAAAACCCATTATTGTGGGATACCAAAATAATCTTTGTGAGAAAATACGAATGACAGTGCTAATAATTAATAACTAAGAAGGAAGATAAGAGAAGGAAGGAAGTCAGAAGATATAGGAAAATTTGAAAGGAATTCAAATTTTGATAACAATGTATTCATATCAAGCTCGCCCAATCAGAATAATGGTGTAACCATGGAAACGACGGTTTGAAGAGGTAATTACCATTGTATATAATTACTCAGAAAGTGACGCTCAAGGAAAACAGAAGCCAGAATTCAGAACAACATATTTTCATATTTAAAATGTTTAGAAAGTAAATTAACTTGTCAAAATTGAACGAGAGGGAGTCTGACGACTACTGAACACAAGTACCTGATGGAGAAGACGTTTATTTCAAGACGAAGTGAATAAATAATTAAAAAAACTTGGAAAAAGATGCCCAAAGCCCGAATAAATGAAAAATGAATTATATTGCAGCCACATCCCTTCCTTCCTGACCAACAGAGTAATCACATGGTACAACGCTGTTAAGTATCCATTAAATTATCTCAACTTCCGAAATAACGCACTTTGAATATTTCTCACTATATTTTGAAATACCACTGAATCAATTTTATTCTCTTTCAAAGATTAAATAAGAATATTAAGACACTGAAAATTTGTTAAATTATAAAACTAACCTAGTGTTAATGTACAACTTTTAAAACACTTGTACTACACTTCAACAAACCATTTATCATTACACGTTACAATACTTAAGTAGAAACATTGTAAGGTTGTGTATTTTTATTATTGTAATTGCATCTGAGCCTTTTAACGTGATCAAAAGATCCCACAAAAGTTGAACGAAAATATTTGTTGACTTCTGTGATAGAACGCCATACTGTATGTTTACTTACATTCAAAATCGATTGTGAAACCCAGAGAGGACGTCTCATAAAGAAATAACCGGTGCAAAATTATATAAAAAATCAACTATAGTTTGTGTCTATGAAACCGTAATATCAAATCGCTAATAAATCAATACTGTGTATGTTAAAATGTGTTTTATTTTCATTAGGAAAGTGTATTCGTAAAAATATAATTTACAGCGAATGTCTCTGATGTGCTACCTAGCGCGCAAGAAGCGAATACTGTAACTGCCAGCTCGATTATACAAATTGAGAAAAGGCGGGACGAATTGAATCCTTCACACCGTTTGAATAAATCGCGGATAAGAAGACAATTTTAATTGTTTTAAATAAACAATTTGGCGCCACCCGGGAATTGTACACTACCAGTGAACCTCACGTCGGGGACTACGATACCTGGTTATCCGTACGTTCGCTACGGACTCAAGCATCATGAGTTACATTACCGTGTGAGGACGAATTGGTAAGACACACATACACAAGTTACACTCAGACACACTGTTACATTTTACACAGGCACACGTTTTATTATAAATTGGTGACCAACCGGTGGAGCTAGAAGAAAGGAAGATAGGAAGTTCTAGCGGCGGTCACGAAAGGAGATCGAGATGCAAAAGAGGGAAACATCAAGAGAAACCCCGCAGGAAATAATAAAATGGCGGGAAAGGATCAAACGAAATACAGAATTAGTCAATAAACAGCCAGGACGCAAAAGGAAGGAAGTAATAAAGAAAGACATAGAAAATGATAGTAGAATCGAGATAGAAGGACCAAATAATGAAAATAAGAAACAAGCGAAAATTCCAGAACCAGAAAAACGATTCAGCTATGCGGAATGGATGACAACATTGTTTAAAAAATTTAGTAAGGAGAAGGAATACATCGAGAAAAATACCACTGACCATGAAAGAGCACAAATGAGTCGCGCAAATGCAATGGGAACACCAAAAACGACAAAATGACACTGAGAGATATTTATGATGAGATGTGGAAATTAGACACCAAGTATAATGAAGAAGAGACTACAGGGATAGCCCACGAAAGAGACGATAACAAAATGGAAGGAATGACTGAAGAAGATTGGGAAAGATGGGATGAAAACTGCACACAAATGAAAAACGAAAGAACGGGAGTATACGCGCAGGTGACACAGGAATATACACAGGAGGAGTATGAGCAATGGAGACAATCAATAAGGCAACCAGAAAGACCAATACAAACAGAAAACGCAGAATTAAGGGAATGGATAAGAGTTATGTTTGAACTATCCAGAGAAGATATGTGTAATTGGAGGAAGGAACATAATCGAATAGAAGAGTTCGACGGAATACCAAGTAATAAAAACATGGGACAATCAAGTATTCAAAGAGCAGAAGAAATAGTCAAAGACGTGGAAGTGGAGCAACAGAAGAAAATGACAAAACAAATAGCCAATACGGAATTTATGAACGAGTTCAGAAAAGCTCTGGAAGGAATGACTAAGGAGAGTTGGCGTAGATTTAATGAGGATCTCGAACAAATGAAGGAAATAAAAATGGGTCTATACGCTTTTCTTAAGAAGGATGATGAGAAGACAACAGAAGAGATACCAAAAAGTAAAAATATTGAACATTCGAACCAGGAAAAAGAAAATAAAGGAGTGAAGAACCAAATCATTAAGAAGACTAAGAAAATGCATCAAAGAAAATTAATCAATACCAGAGAAGAATTGGAGATGATGAAGCATGGACTAATTAATGAGTTTAATTTACCAATTACCGACCATGCGGAAATGAAGAATTTTATGGAATGTAGGAGAACTCTGAAGGAAATCCTAGGAGGGATCAACAAACAACCAGCGAATAAAAACTTCAACAAACATATCTTTAGATGGAGGATACCCAAAGTTGAAAGGCATCACAACCAAACAAAGTATGACCAATTAAGAAAGTCTATAAGAAAAGGGAAATTATCAGAGATAGAACTGCGAAATCAACCAATATCAAGGAGGAAATCAATGACGGAGATACGATTAACATCATTGAGTAATAAACAACATCATCAAGTGATTGCGGTAGGCACTGATGCCAAGGAACACATGGTATTAGAAGAGTGGCTGTACCAGGTGGAAGAGATCAATACCACATGGACAGAAACAATTACGCACACCAGAGCAGTCCGAACAACGGAGGTAACTCACGTCATCATGGACCATGGATAAACCAGGTACAGATAAACGCTGCAATATGGGACTGATTTCCTGATTACTGACCAAGCAAACATCCAGAATAAATGTTCAAACATCTAACATTTGAAGGAGTAGAGAAGGAAGACAACAAAGAGTGTAATATACAAGAGAAGGCAATAATAATGAAATAAAAGGAGAAGATTACCTTACAAAAAGGTATAAATAACAAGGTCCTATGTATAATAATATGTATAACCGTACACTATCACAAAAGACAAGGGCAATAACACATATGAAATCACCAACCCCATCACTAAGAAAATAAAAGGGGTATACAATCAGGCATCAATTAAAAAATATTATGACAGCCAAACATGACTGAAAAACCTTAAAATTGTAAAAACCAACCAAGTTATTTGGAATAAAAAGAAATAATAATACAAACAAATAAGTTTGCTAATAAGTAATAAAGAGAAATATAAAAAATGAATTTCAAAATTCAAAAAAGTTATGTAAGGACAGCTTACACAAATATTTCGAGAATATTTTAGAATGGAGAAATATAAAATGGAGAAATAAAGTTACCAAGAATCCACATAAAGTAAGAAACTCGAACTTACTATAATATTTGAATAAAAAATAATAATAAGGGAGTGAAGTTACAGAACATTCCTAACAAAATAAGATTAAGTTACAATAATCTTTAGCCAAAATATGAGGCATAAAAAAGCAAAACATACTATAAAGGAATAAGCTACAAAAATTCCTAACTAGTAAGAAGCACTAACTTACTATGATATTTAAAGAGTTATGAAAAAAAAAGTACCAATCAAAATGATCAACTTCCACAACTATTTGGAAAAATATGGGAAGTAAAATTAAACAAGCCAATGATCAAAAACGAAATAAATAAAATAAACATTCTAGGAGTTATAATATGAAATGAGATGAAACAAAGAGTAATTAAAAATGAATAAAAATGTGAATTGTATCAATGAAAAGCAATGCTTCAAGTATTATCAAGTAGTATCTATAAAGAAAGATGAAAAAATATATGACTCGAACTGAGCAATAATGAAATACTAAAGTAAAAGATTCCCAACAAATGTTATGATTATTATTATTATTATTATTATTTTGAGTCTCAAGATGACTATATTTTAGATTCATTAATTGAGATTGACTGTTGAATAAGTCCAGCAATCATTTAACTGAGCAGGGATGATGTTCCCCTGATCTCAGAATAAGAGTAGTTTTGAACGACGGAGTTAGGTAAGCCAATAGAGCCCATCCGAATCGATTGCAGCTACCAGGTAGAGATAGTTAGGGAAAATAAGATTTATAGGGAATAATTTATAATAAAAAATCAATAAGCCAGTTCGTATTCGTAATAAGAAAAAATAATGAAGAAAAGAATCAGAAGAAAGGAAATAAAAGATAAAGAATTAAGCATAAAAAATGAACGAGAAGCAGGAGAATTTAAGAAGAAAATGATACAATACAATTGATAATTTCATCAAACTTAGAATCACGTTTTATAAAATGATCAATTTTGGTGGAAGGGCATTATATAACATCGCCAAATACAGATCAGTTTTGATAACAATAAGTATGTATAAAAAATGCTAAATAATACTATATATAATAAATAAATAATGTGGAGAGTAAAAAAATATATGAAAGGTAATAAAGAAGGAAGGAGAAAGAGTAACAAACCAAACGTGATTAATAAAGAAACTTAACTACGAGACTGACGGACGAACGACATTGACCCAACCCCAGAGATTGGCCAGTTAAGAAACACAATAAAGTAAACTAGACGAGTGAAGGAGAAGAAGAATGAAAACAAAGAGAGAACAAACCCACGATGAAGAAAACAAAATGAAACACATCAAGAAAACCCAGACAAGGTATAAAAAAATAGAGAAGGGAGAAATAATGTAATCCAAAAGAATAAAGAAAATGAAACCGGTTAAGAACCAAAACAATTAATGAATGTTAGTATTGATTGAATTACAATTGTAAATAGTCAGTAATAAAAAACGTTAAAGGTACACTAGCCCAAAGAGTTACGAATGCATGTAAGTTGTTAATAAAGAAAGACATAATATTAATAATTATACATATAATGCGTGTAGAGAAAGAGAGTAAAATAGTGAGAAATAAACGGAAGCTAAACTAGTGAAAGTGAATTATCCTAAGGTGATATAATACAAAAAGAAACACTAAGTAAATTATAATGAACACAAAATAATTTAAAAAGTGCCAGTGATAAATAAATAAGAATATGGTCTGTAATAAAAATAGTAAGAGTAGAGAAGGCTAAGATAAAGACTTAGTAAAATAACCAATGTTTAAGATTTAAGAGTGAACAATAACATTTAATAGTTATTATGAATAATATTTAGAATAGAACATTGATTCAGTAATAATGAATGCTAAGGAGTGATATTAACTGTAATGATTATGAAATAATATTGTTATAGAACTTAAGAATGTATTGTAGAATTTAAAGGTGAGAATCACAAGAAAAAGTAATAAGATGATGTTAACATGGAAGGGAAAGCAAAGAGCCTTAGAAAATAAGTATGTATTAACCTTAAGTAAATACCCATGTTATAAGGGAAGAGTAATGAAATAAGTTCAATAGAGGTGAGATTGTTCATCACCAGAACAATAAATAAGAAATAATGAATTGTACACACATATTAAAATAATAAGTGTTGATTAATTGTATAAACAATTGTTTATGAATAGGAGATGGATTGGGTAATTATCCCAAACATAAACCTAAATGTTATATGATAAATAAATAGTAATTAATAGCCATATTATTGACATTGGCAGAGTACTTAAAATAAGGAAAGAAAACATTGTTTGAGTTATAAAAGAGAAAACTGTTAGTAAATAATTAGCAAGAAATATTGAATAACACAGTTGTTAAATACAGAGATCACACAAAGACTAAATTAAAACACCTCCATAGATAATAAACAATTATAAATAACGAAATAACGATCTAGGACAAAATGAGATATATAATGTGTATGAAACAATCAAAAACCAGTAATGGCTACTTAGACTTGAAACAGGCCTTACGGTCAAACATAAACAAATACTAATTGTATAAAAATAACCAAGTAATTGACAAATCCAAGGTGACTAATTAACCAAGGATGAATGGTAAATATTATTAAAAACAAAATATTAAAATAAGGAATTATATAAACAGAGAAATGTAATTAGTAAGTATTAAATTAATTGTAAACATAGAAAACACGAAAAACCCATTATTGTGGGATACCAAAATAATCTTTGTGAGAAAATACGAATGACAGTGCTAATAATTAATAACTAAGAAGGAAGATAAGAGAAGGAAGGAAGTCAGAAGATATAGGAAAATTTGAAAGGAATTCAAATTTTGATAACAATGTATTCATATCAAGCTCGCCCAATCAGAATAATGGTGTAACCATGGAAACGACGGTTTGAAGAGGTAATTACCATTGTATATAATTACTCAGAAAGTGACGCTCAAGGAAAACAGAATTCAGAACAACATATTTTCATATTTAAAATGTTTAGAAAGTAAATTAACTTGTCAAAATTGAACGAGAGGGAGTCTGACGACTACTGAACACAAGTACCTGATGGAGAAGACGTTTATTTCAAGACGAAGTGAATAAATAAATAAAAAAACTTGGAAAAAGATGCCCAAAGCCCGAATAAATGAAAAATGAATTATATTGCAGCCACATCCCTTCCTTCCTGACCAACAGAGTAATCACATGGTACAACGCTGTTAAGTATCCATTAAATTATCTCAACTTCCGAAATAACGCACTTTGAATATTTCTCACTATATTTTGAAATACCACTGAATCAATTTTATTCTCTTTCAAAGATTAAATAAGAATATTAAGACACTGAAAATTTGTTAAATTATAAAACTAACCTAGTGTTAATGTACAACTTTTAAAACACTTGTACTACACTTCAACAAACCATTTATCATTACACATTACAATACTTAAGTAGAAACATTGTAAGGTTGTGTATTTTTATTATTGTAATTGCATCTGAGCCTTTTAACGTGATCAAAAGATCCCACAAAAGTTGAACGAAAATATTTGTTGACTTCTGTGATAGAACGCCATACTGTATGTTTACTTACATTCAAAATCGATTGTGAAACCCAGAGAGGACGTCTCATAAAGAAATAACCGGTGCAAAATTATATAAAAAATCAACTATAGTTTGTGTCTATGAAACCGTAATATCAAATCGCTAATAAATCAATACTGTGTATGTTAAAATGTGTTTTATTTTCATTAGGAAAGTGTATTCATAAAAATATAATTTACAGCGAATGTCTTTGATGTGCTACCTAGCGCGCAAGAAGCGAATACTGTAACTGCCAGCTCGATTATACAAATTGAGAAAAGGCGGGACGAATTGAATCCTTCACACCGTTTGAATAAATCGCGGATAAGAAGACAATTTTAATTGTTTTAAATAAACAATTTGGCGCCACCCGGGAATTGTACACTACCAGTGAACCTCAGGTCGGGGACTACGATACCTGGTTATCCGTACGTTCGCTACGGACTCAAGCATCATGAGTTACATTACCGTGTGAGGACGAATTGGTAAGACACACATACACAAGTTACACTCAGACACACTGTTACATTTTACACAGGCACACGTTTTATTATAAATTGGTGACCAACCGGTGGAGCTAGAAGAAAGGAAGATAGGAAGTTCTAGCGGCGGTCACGAAAGGAGATCGAGATGCAAAAGAGGGAAACATCAAGAGAAACCCCGCAGGAAATAATAAAATGGCGGGAAAGGATCAAACGAAATACAGAATTAGTCAATAAACAGCCAGGACGCAAAAGGAAGGAAGTAATAAAGAAAGACATAGAAAATGATAGTAGAATCGAGATAGAAGGACCAAATAATGAAAATAAGAAACAAGCGAAAATTCCAGAACCAGAAAAACGATTCAGCTATGCGGAATGGATGACAACATTGTTTAAAAAATTTAGTAAGGAGAAGGAATACATCGAGAAAAATACCACTGACCATGAAAGAGCACAAATGAGTCGCGTAAATGCAATGGGAACACCAAAAACGACAAAATGACACTGAGAGATATTTATGATGAGATGTGGAAATTAGACACCAAGTATAATGAAGAAGAGACTACAGGGATAGCCCACGAAAGAGACGATAACAAAATGGAAGGAATGACTGAAGAAGATTGGGAAAGATGGGATGAAAACTGCACACAAATGAAAAACGAAAGAACGGGAGTATACGCGCAGGTGACACAGGAATATACACAGGAGGAGTATGAGCAATGGAGACAATCAATAAGGCAACCAGAAAGACCAATACAAACAGAAAACGCAGAATTAAGGGAATGGATAAGAGTTATGTTTGAACTATCCAGAGAAGATATGTGTAATTGGAGGAAGGAACATAATCGAATAGAAGAGTTCGACGGAATACCAAGTAATAAAAACATGGGACAATCAAGTATTCAAAGAGCAGAAGAAATAGTCAAAGACGTGGAAGTGGAGCAACAGAAGAAAATGACAAAACAAATAGCCAATACGGAATTTATGAACGAGTTCAGAAAAGCTCTGGAAGGAATGACTAAGGAGAGTTGGCGTAGATTTAATGAGGATCTCGAACAAATGAAGGAAATAAAAATGGGTCTATACGCTTTTCTTAAGAAGGATGATGAGAAGACAACAGAAGAGATACCAAAAAGTAAAAATATTGAACATTCGAACCAGGAAAAAGAAAATAAAGGAGTGAAGAACCAAATCATTAAGAAGACTAAGAAAATGCATCAAAGAAAATTAATCAATACCAGAGAAGAATTGGAGATGATGAAGCATGGACTAATTAATGAGTTTAATTTACCAATTACCGACCATGCGGAAATGAAGAATTTTATGGAATGTAGGAGAACTTGAAGGAAATCCTAGGAGGGATCAACAAACAACCAGCGAATAAAAACTTCAACAAACATATCTTTAGATGGAGGATACCCAAAGTTGAAAGGCATCACAACCAAACAAAGTATGACCAATTAAGAAAGTCTATAAGAAAAGGGAAATTATCAGAGATAGAACTGCGAAATCAACCAATATCAAGGAGGAAATCAATGACGGAGATACGATTAACATCATTGAGTAATAAACAACATCATCAAGTGATTGCGGTAGGCACTGATGCCAAGGAACACATGGTATTAGAAGAGTGGCTGTACCAGGTGGAAGAGATCAATACCACATGGACAGAAACAATTACGCACACCAGAGCAGTCCGAACAACGGAGGTAACTCACGTCATCATGGACCATGGATAAACCAGGTACAGATAAACGCTGCAATATGGGACTGATTTCCTGATTACTGACCAAGCAAACATCCAGAATAAATGTTCAAACATCTAACATTTGAAGGAGTAGAGAAGGAAGACAACAAAGAGTGTAATATACAAGAGAAGGCAATAATAATGAAATAAAAGGAGAAGATTACCTTACAAAAAGGTATAAATAACAAGGTCCTATGTATAATAATATGTATAACCGTACACTATCACAAAAGACAAGGGCAATAACACATATGAAATCACCAACCCCATCACTAAGAAAATAAAAGGGGTATACAATCAGGCATCAATTAAAAAATATTATGACAGCCAAACATGACTGAAAAACCTTAAAATTGTAAAAACCAACCAAGTTATTTGGAATAAAAAGAAATAATAATACAAACAAATAAGTTTGCTAATAAGTAATAAAGAGAAATATAAAAAATGAATTTCAAAATTCAAAAAAGTTATGTAAGGACAGCTTACACAAATATTTCGAGAATATTTTAGAATGGAGAAATATAAAATGGAGAAATAAAGTTACCAAGAATCCACATAAAGTAAGAAACACGAACTTACTATAATATTTGAATAAAAAATAATAATATGGGAGTGAAGTTACAGAACATTCCTAACAAAATAAGATTAAGTTACAATAATCTTTAGCCAAAATATGAGGCATAAAAAAGCAAAACATACTATAAAGGAATAAGCTACAAAAATTCCTAACTAGTAAGAAGCACTAACTTACTATGATATTTAAAGAGTTATGAAAAAAAAAGTACCAATCAAAATGATCAACTTCCACAACTATTTGGAAAAATATGGGAAGTAAAATTAAACAAGCCAATGATCAAAAACGAAATAAATAAAATAAACATTCTAGGAGTTATAATATGAAATGAGATGAAACAAAGAGTAATTAAAAATGAATAAAAATGTGAATTGTATCAATGAAAAGCAATGCTTCAAGTATTATCAAGTAGTATCTATAAAGAAAGATGAAAAAATATATGACTCGAACTGAGCAATAATGAAATACTAAAGTAAAAGATTCCCAACAAATGTTATGATTATTATTATTATTATTATTATTTTGAGTCTCAAGATGACTATATTTTAGATTCATTAATTGAGATTGACTGTTGAATAAGTCCAGCAATCATTTAACTGAGCAGGGATGATGTTCCCCTGATCTCAGAATAAGAGTAGTTTTGAACGACGGAGTTAGGTAAGCCAATAGAGCCCATCCGAATCGATTGCAGCTACCAGGTAGAGATAGTTAGGGAAAATAAGATTTATAGGGAATAATTTATAATAAAAAATCAATAAGCCAGTTCGTATTCGTAATAAGAAAAAATAATGAAGAAAAGAATCAGAAGAAAGGAAATAAAAGATAAAGAATTAAGCATAAAAAATGAACGAGAAGCAGGAGAATTTAAGAAGAAAATGATACAATACAATTGATAATTTCATCAAACTTAGAATCACGTTTTATAAAATGATCAATTTTGGTGGAAGGGCATTATATAACATCGCCAAATACAGATCAGTTTTGATAACAATAAGTATGTATAAAAAATGCTAAATAATACTATATATAATAAATAAATAATGTGGAGAGTAAAAAAATATATGAAAGGTAATAAAGAAGGAAGGAGAAAGAGTAACAAACCAAACGTGATTAATAAAGAAACTTAACTACTAGACTGACGGACGAACGACATTGACCCAACCCCAGAGATTGGCCAGTTAAGAAACACAATAAAGTAAACTAGACGAGTGAAGGAGAAGAAGAATGAAAACAAAGAGAGAACAAACCCACGATGAAGAAAACAAAATGAAACACATCAAGAAAACCCAGACAAGGTATAAAAAAATAGAGAAGGGAGAAATAATGTAATCCAAAAGAATAAAGAAAATGAAACCGGTTAAGAACCAAAACAATTAATGAATGTTAGTATTGATTGAATTACAATTGTAAATAGTCAGTAATAAAAAACGTTAAAGGTACACTAGCCCAAAGAGTTACGAATGCATGTAAGTTGTTAATAAAGAAAGACATAATATTAATAATTATACATATAATGCGTGTAGAGAAAGAGAGTAAAATAGTGAGAAATAAACGGAAGCTAAACTAGTGAAAGTGAATTATCCTAAGGTGATATAATACAAAAAGAAACACTAAGTAAATTATAATGAACACAAAATAATTTAAAAAGTGCCAGTGATAAATAAATAAGAATATGGTCTGTAATAAAAATAGTAAGAGTAGAGAAGGCTAAGATAAAGACTTAGTAAAATAACCAATGTTTAAGATTTAAGAGTGAACAATAACATTTAATAGTTATTATGAATAATATTTAGAATAGAACATTGATTCAGTAATAATGAATGCTAAGGAGTGATATTAACTGTAATGATTATGAAATAATATTGTTATAGAACTTAAGAATGTATTGTAGAATTTAAAGGTGAGAATCACAAGAAAAAGTAATAAGATGATGTTAACATGGAAGGGAAAGCAAAGAGCCTTAGAAAATAAGTATGTATTAACCTTAAGTAAATACCCATGTTATAAGGGAAGAGTAATGAATAAGTTCAATAGAGGTGAGATTGTTCATCACCAGAACAATAAATAAGAAATAATGAATTGTACACACATATTAAAATAATAAGTGTTGATTAATTGTATAAACAATTGTTTATGAATAGGAGATGGATTGGGTAATTATCCCAAACATAAACCTAAATGTTATATGATAAATAAATAGTAATTAATAGCCATATTATTGACATTGGCAGAGTACTTAAAATAAGGAAAGAAAACATTGTTTGAGTTATAAAAGAGAAAACTGTTAGTAAATAATTAGCAAGAAATATTGAATAACACAGTTGTTAAATACAGAGATCACACAAAGACTAAATTAAAACACCTCCATAGATAATAAACAATTATAAATAACGAAATAACGATCTAGGACAAAATGAGATATATAATGTGTATGAAACAATCAAAAACCAGTAATGGCTACTTAGACTTGAAACAGGCCTTACGGTCAAACATAAACAAATACTAATTGTATAAAAATAACCAAGTAATTGACAAATCCAAGGTGACTAATTAACCAAGGATGAATGGTAAATATTATTAAAAACAAAATATTAAAATAAGGAATTATATAAACAGAGAAATGTAATTAGTAAGTATTAAATTAATTGTAAACATAGAAAACACGAAAAACCCATTATTGTGGGATACCAAAATAATCTTTGTGAGAAAATACGAATGACAGTGCTAATAATTAATAACTAAGAAGGAAGATAAGAGAAGGAAGGAAGTCAGAAGATATAGGAAAATTTGAAAGGAATTCAAATTTTGATAACAATGTATTCATATCAAGCTCGCCCAATCAGAATAATGGTGTAACCATGGAAACGACGGTTTGAAGAGGTAATTACCATTGTATATAATTACTCAGAAAGTGACGCTCAAGGAAAACAGAAGCCAGAATTCAGAACAACATATTTTCATATTTAAAATGTTTAGAAAGTAAATTAACTTGTCAAAATTGAACGAGAGGGAGTCTGACGACTACTGAACACAAGTACCTGATGGAGAAGACGTTTATTTCAAGACGAAGTGAATAAATAAATAAAAAAACTTGGAAAAAGATGCCCAAAGCCCGAATAAATGAAAAATGAATTATATTGCAGCCACATCCCTTCCTTCCTGACCAACAGAGTAATCACATGGTACAACGCTGTTAAGTATCCATTAAATTATCTCAACTTCCGAAATAACGCACTTTGAATATTTCTCACTATATTTTGAAATACCACTGAATCAATTTTATTCTCTTTCAAAGATTAAATAAGAATATTAAGACACTGAAAATTTGTTAAATTATAAAACTAACCTAGTGTTAATGTACAACTTTTAAAACACTTGTACTACACTTCAACAAACCATTTATCATTACACGTTACAATACTTAAGTAGAAACATTGTAAGGTTGTGTATTTTTATTATTGTAATTGCATCTGAGCCTTTTAACGTGATCAAAAGATCCCACAAAAGTTGAACGAAAATATTTGTTGACTTCTGTGATAGAACGCCATACTGTATGTTTACTTACATTCAAAATCAATTGTGAAACCCAGAGAGGACGTCTCATAAAGAAATAACTGGTGCATAATTATATAAAAAATCAACTATAGTTTGTGTCTATGAAACCGTAATATCAAATCGCTAATAAATCAATACTGTGTATGTTAAAATGTGTTTTATTTTCATTAGGAAAGTGTATTCGTAAAAATATAATTTACAGCGAATGTCTCTGATGTGCTACCTAGCGCGCAAGAAGCGAATACTGTAACTGCCAGCTCGATTATACAAATTGAGAAAAGGCGGGACGAATTGAATCCTTCACACCGTTTGAATAAATCGCGGATAAGAAGACAATTTTAATTGTTTTAAATAAACAATTTGGCGCCACCCGGGAATTGTACACTACCAGTGAACCTCAGGTCGGGGACTACGATACCTGGTTATCCGTACGTTCGCTACGGACTCAAGCATCATGAGTTACATTACCGTGTGAGGACGAATTGGTAAGACACACATACACAAGTTACACTCAGACACACTGTTACATTTTACACAGGCACACGTTTTATTATAAATTGGTGATCAACCGGTGGAGCTAGAAGAAAGGAAGATACGAAGTTCTAGCGGCGGTCACGAAAGGAGATCGAGATGCAAAAGAGGGAAACATCAAGAGAAACCCCGCAGGAAATAAGAAAACGGCGGGAAAGGATCAAACGAAATACAGAATTAGTCAATAAACAGCCAGGACGCAAAAGGAAGGAAGTAATAAAGAAAGACATAGAAAATGATAGTAGAATCGAGATAGAAGGACCAAATAATGAAAATAAGAAACAAGCGAAAATTCCAGAACCAGAAAAACGATTCAGCTATGCGGAATGGATGACAACATTGTTTAAAAAATTTAGTAAGGAGAAGGAATACATCGAGAAAAATACCACTGACCATGAAAGAGCACAAATGAGTCGCGCAAATGCAATGGGAACACCAAAAACGACAAAATGACACTGAGAGATATTTATGATGAGATGTGGAAATTAGACACCAAGTATAATGAAGAAGAGACTACAGGGATAGCCCACGAAAGAGACGATAACAAAATGGAAGGAATGACTGAAGAAGATTGGGAAAGATGGGATGAAAACTGCACACAAATGAAAAACGAAAGAACGGGAGTATACGCGCAGGTGACACAGGAATATACACAGGAGGAGTATGAGCAATGGAGACAATCAATAAGGCAACCAGAAAGACCAATACAAACAGAAAACGCAGAATTAAGGGAATGGATAAGAGTTATGTTTGAACTATCCAGAGAAGATATGTGTAATTGGAGGAAGGAACATAATCGAATAGAAGAGTTCGACGGAATACCAAGTAATAAAAACATGGGACAATCAAGTATTCAAAGAGCAGAAGAAATAGTCAAAGACGTGGAAGTGGAGCAACAGAAGAAAATGACAAAACAAATAGCCAATACGGAATTTATGAACGAGTTCAGAAAAGCTCTGGAAGGAATGACTAAGGAGAGTTGGCGTAGATTTAATGAGGATCTCGAACAAATGAAGGAAATAAAAATGGGTCTATACGCTTTTCTTAAGAAGGATGATGAGAAGACAACAGAAGAGATACCAAAAAGTAAAAATATTGAACATTCGAACCAGGAAAAAGAAAATAAAGGAGTGAAGAACCAAATCATTAAGAAGACTAAGAAAATGCATCAAAGAAAATTAATCAATACCAGAGAAGAATTGGAGATGATGAAGCATGGACTAATTAATGAGTTTAATTTACCAATTACCGACCATGCGGAAATGAAGAATTTTATGGAATGTAGGAGAACTCTGAAGGAAATCCTAGGAGGGATCAACAAACAACCAGCGAATAAAAACTTCAACAAACATATCTTTAGATGGAGGATACCCAAAGTTGAAAGGCATCACAACCAAACAAAGTATGACCAATTAAGAAAGTCTATAAGAAAAGGGAAATTATCAGAGATAGAACTGCGAAATCAACCAATATCAAGGAGGAAATCAATGACGGAGATACGATTAACATCATTGAGTAATAAACAACATCATCAAGTGATTGCGGTAGGCACTGATGCCAAGGAACACATGGTATTAGAAGAGTGGCTGTACCAGGTGGAAGAGATCAATACCACATGGACAGAAACAATTACGCACACCAGAGCAGTCCGAACAACGGAGGTAACTCACGTCATCATGGACCATGGATAAACCAGGTACAGATAAACGCTGCAATATGGGACTGATTTCCTGATTACTGACCAAGCAAACATCCAGAATAAATGTTCAAACATCTAACATTTGAAGGAGTAGAGAAGGAAGACAACAAAGAGTGTAATATACAAGAGAAGGCAATAATAATGAAATAAAAGGAGAAGATTACCTTACAAAAAGGTATAAATAACAAGGTCCTATGTATAATAATATGTATAACCGTACACTATCACAAAAGACAAGGGCAATAACACATATGAAATCACCAACCCCATCACTAAGAAAATAAAAGGGGTATACAATCAGGCATCAATTAAAAAATATTATGACAGCCAAACATGACTGAAAAACCTTAAAATTGTAAAAACCAACCAAGTTATTTGGAATAAAAAGAAATAATAATACAAACAAATAAGTTTGCTAATAAGTAATAAAGAGAAATATAAAAAATGAATTTCAAAATTCAAAAAAGTTATGTAAGGACAGCTTACACAAATATTTCGAGAATATTTTAGAATGGAGAAATATAAAATGGAGAAATAAAGTTACCAAGAATCCACATAAAGTAAGAAACTCGAACTTACTATAATATTTGAATAAAAAATAATAATAAGGGAGTGAAGTTACAGAACATTCCTAACAAAATAAGATTAAGTTACAATAATCTTTAGCCAAAATATGAGGCATAAAAAAGCAAAACATACTATAAAGGAATAAGCTACAAAAATTCCTAACTAGTAAGAAGCACTAACTTACTATGATATTTAAAGAGTTATGAAAAAAAAGTACCAATCAAAATGATCAACTTCCACAACTATTTGGAAAAATATGGGAAGTAAAATTAAACAAGCCAATGATCAAAAACGAAATAAATAAAATAAACATTCTAGGAGTTATAATATGAAATGAGATGAAACAAAGAGTAATTAAAAATGAATAAAAATGTGAATTGTATCAATGAAAAGCAATGCTTCAAGTATTATCAAGTAGTATCTATAAAGAAAGATGAAAAAATATATGACTCGAACTGAGCAATAATGAAATACTAAAGTAAAAGATTCCCAACAAATGTTATGATTATTATTATTATTATTATTTTGAGTCACAAGATGACTATATTTTAGATTCATTAATTGAGATTGACTGTTGAATAAGTCCAGCAATCATTTAACTGAGCAGGGATGATGTTCCCCTGATCTCAGAATAAGAGTAGTTTTGAACGACGGAGTTAGGTAAGCCAATAGAGCCCATCCGAATCGATTGCAGCTACCAGGTAGAGATAGTTAGGGAAAATAAGATTTATAGGGAATAATTTATAATAAAAAATCAATAAGCCAGTTCGTATTCGTAATAAGAAAAAATAATGAAGAAAAGAATCAGAAGAAAGGAAATAAAAGATAAAGAATTAAGCATAAAAAATGAACGAGAAGCAGGAGAATTTAAGAAGAAAATGATACAATACAATTGATAATTTCATCAAACTTAGAATCACGTTTTATAAAATGATCAATTTTGGTGGAAGGGCATTATATAACATCGCCAAATACAGATCAGTTTTGATAACAATAAGTATGTATAAAAAATGCTAAATAATACTATATATAATAAATAAATAATGTGGAGAGTAAAAAAATATATGAAAGGTAATAAAGAAGGAAGGAGAAAGAGTAACAAACCAAACGTGATTAATAAAGAAACTTAACTACTAGACTGACGGACGAACGACATTGACCCAACCCCAGAGATTGGCCAGTTAAGAAACACAATAAAGTAAACTAGACGAGTGAAGGAGAAGAAGAATGAAAACAAAGAGAGAACAAACCCACGATGAAGAAAACAAAATGAAACACATCAAGAAAACCCAGACAAGGTATAAAAAAATAGAGAAGGGAGAAATAATGTAATCCAAAAGAATAAAGAAAATGAAACCGGTTAAGAACCAAAACAATTAATGAATGTTAGTATTGATTGAATTACAATTGTAAATAGTCAGTAATAAAAAACGTTAAAGGTACACTAGCCCAAAGAGTTACGAATGCATGTAAGTTGTTAATAAAGAAAGACATAATATTAATAATTATACATATAATGCGTGTAGAGAAAGAGAGTAAAATAGTGAGAAATAAACGGAAGCTAAACTAGTGAAAGTGAATTATCCTAAGGTGATATAATACAAAAAGAAACACTAAGTAAATTATAATGAACACAAAATAATTTAAAAAGTGCCAGTGATAAATAAATAAGAATATGGTCTGTAATAAAAATAGTAAGAGTAGAGAAGGCTAAGATAAAGACTTAGTAAAATAACCAATGTTTAAGATTTAAGAGTGAACAATAACATTTAATAGTTATTATGAATAATATTTAGAATAGAACATTGATTCAGTAATAATGAATGCTAAGGAGTGATATTAACTGTAATGATTATGAAATAATATTGTTATAGAACTTAAGAATGTATTGTAGAATTTAAAGGTGAGAATCACAAGAAAAAGTAATAAGATGATGTTAACATGGAAGGGAAAGCAAAGAGCCTTAGAAAATAAGTATGTATTAACCTTAAGTAAATACCCATGTTATAAGGGAAGAGTAATGAAATAAGTTCAATAGAGGTGAGATTGTTCATCACCAGAACAATAAATAAGAAATAATGAATTGTACACACATATTAAAATAATAAGTGTTGATTAATTGTATAAACAATTGTTTATGAATAGGAGATGGATTGGGTAATTATCCCAAACATAAACCTAAATGTTATATGATAAATAAATAGTAATTAATAGCCATATTATTGACATTGGCAGAGTACTTAAAATAAGGAAAGAAAACATTGTTTGAGTTATAAAAGAGAAAACTGTTAGTAAATAATTAGCAAGAAATATTGAATAACACAGTTGTTAAATACAGAGATCACACAAAGACTAAATTAAAACACCTCCATAGATAATAAACAATTATAAATAACGAAATAACGATCTAGGACAAAATGAGATATATAATGTGTATGAAACAATCAAAAACCAGTAATGGCTACTTAGACTTGAAACAGGCCTTACGGTCAAACATAAACAAATACTAATTGTATAAAAATAACCAAGTAATTGACAAATCCAAGGTGACTAATTAACCAAGGATGAATGGTAAATATTATTAAAAACAAAATATTAAAATAAGGAATTATATAAACAGAGAAATGTAATTAGTAAGTATTAAATTAATTGTAAACATAGAAAACACGAAAAACCCATTATTGTGGGATACCAAAATAATCTTTGTGAGAAAATACGAATGACAGTGCTAATAATTAATAACTAAGAAGGAAGATAAGAGAAGGAAGGAAGTCAGAAGATATAGGAAAATTTGAAAGGAATTCAAATTTTGATAACAATGTATTCATATCAAGCTCGCCCAATCAGAATAATGGTGTAACCATGGAAACGACGGTTTGAAGAGGTAATTACCATTGTATATAATTACTCAGAAAGTGACGCTCAAGGAAAACAGAAGCCAGAATTCAGAACAACATATTTTCATATTTAAAATGTTTAGAAAGTAAATTAACTTGTCAAAATTGAACGAGAGGGAGTCTGACGACTACTGAACACAAGTACCTGATGGAGAAGACGTTTATTTCAAGACGAAGTGAATAAATAAATAAAAAAACTTGGAAAAAGATGCCCAAAGCCCGAATAAATGAAAAATGAATTATATTGCAGCCACATCCCTTCCTTCCTGACCAACAGAGTAATCACATGGTACAACGCTGTTAAGTATCCATTAAATTATCTCAACTTCCGAAATAACGCACTTTGAATATTTCTCACTATATTTTGAAATACCACTGAATCAATTTTATTCTCTTTCAAAGATTAAATAAGAATATTAAGACACTGAAAATTTGTTAAATTATAAAACTAACCTAGTGTTAATGTACAACTTTTAAAACACTTGTACTACACTTCAACAAACCATTTATCATTACACATTACAATACTTAAGTAGAAACATTGTAAGGTTGTGTATTTTTATTATTGTAATTGCATCTGAGCCTTTTAACGTGATCAAAAGATCCCACAAAAGTTGAACGAAAATATTTGTTGACTTCTGTGATAGAACGCCATACTGTATGTTTACTTACATTCAAAATCGATTGTGAAACCCAGAGAGGACGTCTCATAAAGAAATAACCGGTGCAAAATTATATAAAAAATCAACTATAGTTTGTGTCTATGAAACCGTAATATCAAATCGCTAATAAATCAATACTGTGTATGTTAAAATGTGTTTTATTTTCATTAGGAAAGTGTATTCATAAAAATATAATTTACAGCGAATGTCTTTGATGTGCTACCTAGCGCGCAAGAAGCGAATACTGTAACTGCCAGCTCGATTATACAAATTGAGAAAAGGCGGGACGAATTGAATCCTTCACACCGTTTGAATAAATCGCGGATAAGAAGACAATTTTAATTGTTTTAAATAAACAATTTGGCGCCACCCGGGAATTGTACACTACCAGTGAACCTCAGGTCGGGGACTACGATACCTGGTTATCCGTACGTTCGCTACGGACTCAAGCATCATGAGTTACATTACCGTGTGAGGACGAATTGGTAAGACACACATACACAAGTTACACTCAGACACACTGTTACATTTTACACAGGCACACGTTTTA
This sequence comes from Magicicada septendecula, assembly GCA_034769895.1. Classification (NCBI taxonomy): domain Eukaryota; kingdom Metazoa; phylum Arthropoda; class Insecta; order Hemiptera; family Cicadidae; genus Magicicada; species Magicicada septendecula. Next base: position 393,185,970 of record CM068374.1, on the reverse strand, counting down.
TTATAAATTGGTGACCAACCGGTGGAGCTAGAAGAAAGGAAGATAGGAAGTTCTAGCGGCGGTCACGAAAGGAGATCGAGATGCAAAAGAGGGAAACATCAAGAGAAACCCCGCAGGAAATAATAAAATGGCGGGAAAGGATCAAACGAAATACAGAATTAGTCAATAAACAGCCAGGACGCAAAAGGAAGGAAGTAATAAAGAAAGACATAGAAAATGATAGTAGAATCGAGATAGAAGGACCAAATAATGAAAATAAGAAACAAGCGAAAATTCCAGAACCAGAAAAACGATTCAGCTATGCGGAATGGATGACAACATTGTTTAAAAAATTTAGTAAGGAGAAGGAATACATCGAGAAAAATACCACTGACCATGAAAGAGCACAAATGAGTCGCGTAAATGCAATGGGAACACCAAAAACGACAAAATGACACTGAGAGATATTTATGATGAGATGTGGAAATTAGACACCAAGTATAATGAAGAAGAGACTACAGGGATAGCCCACGAAAGAGACGATAACAAAATGGAAGGAATGACTGAAGAAGATTGGGAAAGATGGGATGAAAACTGCACACAAATGAAAAACGAAAGAACGGGAGTATACGCGCAGGTGACACAGGAATATACACAGGAGGAGTATGAGCAATGGAGACAATCAATAAGGCAACCAGAAAGACCAATACAAACAGAAAACGCAGAATTAAGGGAATGGATAAGAGTTATGTTTGAACTATCCAGAGAAGATATGTGTAATTGGAGGAAGGAACATAATCGAATAGAAGAGTTCGACGGAATACCAAGTAATAAAAACATGGGACAATCAAGTATTCAAAGAGCAGAAGAAATAGTCAAAGACGTGGAAGTGGAGCAACAGAAGAAAATGACAAAACAAATAGCCAATACGGAATTTATGAACGAGTTCAGAAAAGCTCTGGAAGGAATGACTAAGGAGAGTTGGCGTAGATTTAATGAGGATCTCGAACAAATGAAGGAAATAAAAATGGGTCTATACGCTTTTCTTAAGAAGGATGATGAGAAGACAACAGAAGAGATACCAAAAAGTAAAAATATTGAACATTCGAACCAGGAAAAAGAAAATAAAGGAGTGAAGAACCAAATCATTAAGAAGACTAAGAAAATGCATCAAAGAAAATTAATCAATACCAGAGAAGAATTGGAGATGATGAAGCATGGACTAATTAATGAGTTTAATTTACCAATTACCGACCATGCGGAAATGAAGAATTTTATGGAATGTAGGAGAACTTGAAGGAAATCCTAGGAGGGATCAACAAACAACCAGCGAATAAAAACTTCAACAAACATATCTTTAGATGGAGGATACCCAAAGTTGAAAGGCATCACAACCAAACAAAGTATGACCAATTAAGAAAGTCTATAAGAAAAGGGAAATTATCAGAGATAGAACTGCGAAATCAACCAATATCAAGGAGGAAATCAATGACGGAGATACGATTAACATCATTGAGTAATAAACAACATCATCAAGTGATTGCGGTAGGCACTGATGCCAAGGAACACATGGTATTAGAAGAGTGGCTGTACCAGGTGGAAGAGATCAATACCACATGGACAGAAACAATTACGCACACCAGAGCAGTCCGAACAACGGAGGTAACTCACGTCATCATGGACCATGGATAAACCAGGTACAGATAAACGCTGCAATATGGGACTGATTTCCTGATTACTGACCAAGCAAACATCCAGAATAAATGTTCAAACATCTAACATTTGAAGGAGTAGAGAAGGAAGACAACAAAGAGTGTAATATACAAGAGAAGGCAATAATAATGAAATAAAAGGAGAAGATTACCTTACAAAAAGGTATAAATAACAAGGTCCTATGTATAATAATATGTATAACCGTACACTATCACAAAAGACAAGGGCAATAACACATATGAAATCACCAACCCCATCACTAAGAAAATAAAAGGGGTATACAATCAGGCATCAATTAAAAAATATTATGACAGCCAAACATGACTGAAAAACCTTAAAATTGTAAAAACCAACCAAGTTATTTGGAATAAAAAGAAATAATAATACAAACAAATAAGTTTGCTAATAAGTAATAAAGAGAAATATAAAAAATGAATTTCAAAATTCAAAAAAGTTATGTAAGGACAGCTTACACAAATATTTCGAGAATATTTTAGAATGGAGAAATATAAAATGGAGAAATAAAGTTACCAAGAATCCACATAAAGTAAGAAACACGAACTTACTATAATATTTGAATAAAAAATAATAATATGGGAGTGAAGTTACAGAACATTCCTAACAAAATAAGATTAAGTTACAATAATCTTTAGCCAAAATATGAGGCATAAAAAAGCAAAACATACTATAAAGGAATAAGCTACAAAAATTCCTAACTAGTAAGAAGCACTAACTTACTATGATATTTAAAGAGTTATGAAAAAAAAAGTACCAATCAAAATGATCAACTTCCACAACTATTTGGAAAAATATGGGAAGTAAAATTAAACAAGCCAATGATCAAAAACGAAATAAATAAAATAAACATTCTAGGAGTTATAATATGAAATGAGATGAAACAAAGAGTAATTAAAAATGAATAAAAATGTGAATTGTATCAATGAAAAGCAATGCTTCAAGTATTATCAAGTAGTATCTATAAAGAAAGATGAAAAAATATATGACTCGAACTGAGCAATAATGAAATACTAAAGTAAAAGATTCCCAACAAATGTTATGATTATTATTATTATTATTATTATTTTGAGTCTCAAGATGACTATATTTTAGATTCATTAATTGAGATTGACTGTTGAATAAGTCCAGCAATCATTTAACTGAGCAGGGATGATGTTCCCCTGATCTCAGAATAAGAGTAGTTTTGAACGACGGAGTTAGGTAAGCCAATAGAGCCCATCCGAATCGATTGCAGCTACCAGGTAGAGATAGTTAGGGAAAATAAGATTTATAGGGAATAATTTATAATAAAAAATCAATAAGCCAGTTCGTATTCGTAATAAGAAAAAATAATGAAGAAAAGAATCAGAAGAAAGGAAATAAAAGATAAAGAATTAAGCATAAAAAATGAACGAGAAGCAGGAGAATTTAAGAAGAAAATGATACAATACAATTGATAATTTCATCAAACTTAGAATCACGTTTTATAAAATGATCAATTTTGGTGGAAGGGCATTATATAACATCGCCAAATACAGATCAGTTTTGATAACAATAAGTATGTATAAAAAATGCTAAATAATACTATATATAATAAATAAATAATGTGGAGAGTAAAAAAATATATGAAAGGTAATAAAGAAGGAAGGAGAAAGAGTAACAAACCAAACGTGATTAATAAAGAAACTTAACTACTAGACTGACGGACGAACGACATTGACCCAACCCCAGAGATTGGCCAGTTAAGAAACACAATAAAGTAAACTAGACGAGTGAAGGAGAAGAAGAATGAAAACAAAGAGAGAACAAACCCACGATGAAGAAAACAAAATGAAACACATCAAGAAAACCCAGACAAGGTATAAAAAAATAGAGAAGGGAGAAATAATGTAATCCAAAAGAATAAAGAAAATGAAACCGGTTAAGAACCAAAACAATTAATGAATGTTAGTATTGATTGAATTACAATTGTAAATAGTCAGTAATAAAAAACGTTAAAGGTACACTAGCCCAAAGAGTTACGAATGCATGTAAGTTGTTAATAAAGAAAGACATAATATTAATAATTATACATATAATGCGTGTAGAGAAAGAGAGTAAAATAGTGAGAAATAAACGGAAGCTAAACTAGTGAAAGTGAATTATCCTAAGGTGATATAATACAAAAAGAAACACTAAGTAAATTATAATGAACACAAAATAATTTAAAAAGTGCCAGTGATAAATAAATAAGAATATGGTCTGTAATAAAAATAGTAAGAGTAGAGAAGGCTAAGATAAAGACTTAGTAAAATAACCAATGTTTAAGATTTAAGAGTGAACAATAACATTTAATAGTTATTATGAATAATATTTAGAATAGAACATTGATTCAGTAATAATGAATGCTAAGGAGTGATATTAACTGTAATGATTATGAAATAATATTGTTATAGAACTTAAGAATGTATTGTAGAATTTAAAGGTGAGAATCACAAGAAAAAGTAATAAGATGATGTTAACATGGAAGGGAAAGCAAAGAGCCTTAGAAAATAAGTATGTATTAACCTTAAGTAAATACCCATGTTATAAGGGAAGAGTAATGAATAAGTTCAATAGAGGTGAGATTGTTCATCACCAGAACAATAAATAAGAAATAATGAATTGTACACACATATTAAAATAATAAGTGTTGATTAATTGTATAAACAATTGTTTATGAATAGGAGATGGATTGGGTAATTATCCCAAACATAAACCTAAATGTTATATGATAAATAAATAGTAATTAATAGCCATATTATTGACATTGGCAGAGTACTTAAAATAAGGAAAGAAAACATTGTTTGAGTTATAAAAGAGAAAACTGTTAGTAAATAATTAGCAAGAAATATTGAATAACACAGTTGTTAAATACAGAGATCACACAAAGACTAAATTAAAACACCTCCATAGATAATAAACAATTATAAATAACGAAATAACGATCTAGGACAAAATGAGATATATAATGTGTATGAAACAATCAAAAACCAGTAATGGCTACTTAGACTTGAAACAGGCCTTACGGTCAAACATAAACAAATACTAATTGTATAAAAATAACCAAGTAATTGACAAATCCAAGGTGACTAATTAACCAAGGATGAATGGTAAATATTATTAAAAACAAAATATTAAAATAAGGAATTATATAAACAGAGAAATGTAATTAGTAAGTATTAAATTAATTGTAAACATAGAAAACACGAAAAACCCATTATTGTGGGATACCAAAATAATCTTTGTGAGAAAATACGAATGACAGTGCTAATAATTAATAACTAAGAAGGAAGATAAGAGAAGGAAGGAAGTCAGAAGATATAGGAAAATTTGAAAGGAATTCAAATTTTGATAACAATGTATTCATATCAAGCTCGCCCAATCAGAATAATGGTGTAACCATGGAAACGACGGTTTGAAGAGGTAATTACCATTGTATATAATTACTCAGAAAGTGACGCTCAAGGAAAACAGAAGCCAGAATTCAGAACAACATATTTTCATATTTAAAATGTTTAGAAAGTAAATTAACTTGTCAAAATTGAACGAGAGGGAGTCTGACGACTACTGAACACAAGTACCTGATGGAGAAGACGTTTATTTCAAGACGAAGTGAATAAATAAATAAAAAAACTTGGAAAAAGATGCCCAAAGCCCGAATAAATGAAAAATGAATTATATTGCAGCCACATCCCTTCCTTCCTGACCAACAGAGTAATCACATGGTACAACGCTGTTAAGTATCCATTAAATTATCTCAACTTCCGAAATAACGCACTTTGAATATTTCTCACTATATTTTGAAATACCACTGAATCAATTTTATTCTCTTTCAAAGATTAAATAAGAATATTAAGACACTGAAAATTTGTTAAATTATAAAACTAACCTAGTGTTAATGTACAACTTTTAAAACACTTGTACTACACTTCAACAAACCATTTATCATTACACGTTACAATACTTAAGTAGAAACATTGTAAGGTTGTGTATTTTTATTATTGTAATTGCATCTGAGCCTTTTAACGTGATCAAAAGATCCCACAAAAGTTGAACGAAAATATTTGTTGACTTCTGTGATAGAACGCCATACTGTATGTTTACTTACATTCAAAATCAATTGTGAAACCCAGAGAGGACGTCTCATAAAGAAATAACTGGTGCAAAATTATATAAAAAATCAACTATAGTTTGTGTCTATGAAACCGTAATATCAAATCGCTAATAAATCAATACTGTGTATGTTAAAATGTGTTTTATTTTCATTAGGAAAGTGTATTCGTAAAAATATAATTTACAGCGAATGTCTCTGATGTGCTACCTAGCGCGCAAGAAGCGAATACTGTAACTGCCAGCTCGATTATACAAATTGAGAAAAGGCGGGACGAATTGAATCCTTCACACCGTTTGAATAAATCGCGGATAAGAAGACAATTTTAATTGTTTTAAATAAACAATTTGGCGCCACCCGGGAATTGTACACTACCAGTGAACCTCAGGTCGGGGACTACGATACCTGGTTATCCGTACGTTCGCTACGGACTCAAGCATCATGAGTTACATTACCGTGTGAGGACGAATTGGTAAGACACACATACACAAGTTACACTCAGACACACTGTTACATTTTACACAGGCACACGTTTTATTATAAATTGGTGATCAACCGGTGGAGCTAGAAGAAAGGAAGATACGAAGTTCTAGCGGCGGTCACGAAAGGAGATCGAGATGCAAAAGAGGGAAACATCAAGAGAAACCCCGCAGGAAATAAGAAAACGGCGGGAAAGGATCAAACGAAATACAGAATTAGTCAATAAACAGCCAGGACGCAAAAGGAAGGAAGTAATAAAGAAAGACATAGAAAATGATAGTAGAATCGAGATAGAAGGACCAAATAATGAAAATAAGAAACAAGCGAAAATTCCAGAACCAGAAAAACGATTCAGCTATGCGGAATGGATGACAACATTGTTTAAAAAATTTAGTAAGGAGAAGGAATACATCGAGAAAAATACCACTGACCATGAAAGAGCACAAATGAGTCGCGCAAATGCAATGGGAACACCAAAAACGACAAAATGACACTGAGAGATATTTATGATGAGATGTGGAAATTAGACACCAAGTATAATGAAGAAGAGACTACAGGGATAGCCCACGAAAGAGACGATAACAAAATGGAAGGAATGACTGAAGAAGATTGGGAAAGATGGGATGAAAACTGCACACAAATGAAAAACGAAAGAACGGGAGTATACGCGCAGGTGACACAGGAATATACACAGGAGGAGTATGAGCAATGGAGACAATCAATAAGGCAACCAGAAAGACCAATACAAACAGAAAACGCAGAATTAAGGGAATGGATAAGAGTTATGTTTGAACTATCCAGAGAAGATATGTGTAATTGGAGGAAGGAACATAATCGAATAGAAGAGTTCGACGGAATACCAAGTAATAAAAACATGGGACAATCAAGTATTCAAAGAGCAGAAGAAATAGTCAAAGACGTGGAAGTGGAGCAACAGAAGAAAATGACAAAACAAATAGCCAATACGGAATTTATGAACGAGTTCAGAAAAGCTCTGGAAGGAATGACTAAGGAGAGTTGGCGTAGATTTAATGAGGATCTCGAACAAATGAAGGAAATAAAAATGGGTCTATACGCTTTTCTTAAGAAGGATGATGAGAAGACAACAGAAGAGATACCAAAAAGTAAAAATATTGAACATTCGAACCAGGAAAAAGAAAATAAAGGAGTGAAGAACCAAATCATTAAGAAGACTAAGAAAATGCATCAAAGAAAATTAATCAATACCAGAGAAGAATTGGAGATGATGAAGCATGGACTAATTAATGAGTTTAATTTACCAATTACCGACCATGCGGAAATGAAGAATTTTATGGAATGTAGGAGAACTCTGAAGGAAATCCTAGGAGGGATCAACAAACAACCAGCGAATAAAAACTTCAACAAACATATCTTTAGATGGAGGATACCCAAAGTTGAAAGGCATCACAACCAAACAAAGTATGACCAATTAAGAAAGTCTATAAGAAAAGGGAAATTATCAGAGATAGAACTGCGAAATCAACCAATATCAAGGAGGAAATCAATGACGGAGATACGATTAACATCATTGAGTAATAAACAACATCATCAAGTGATTGCGGTAGGCACTGATGCCAAGGAACACATGGTATTAGAAGAGTGGCTGTACCAGGTGGAAGAGATCAATACCACATGGACAGAAACAATTACGCACACCAGAGCAGTCCGAACAACGGAGGTAACTCACGTCATCATGGACCATGGATAAACCAGGTACAGATAAACGCTGCAATATGGGACTGATTTCCTGATTACTGACCAAGCAAACATCCAGAATAAATGTTCAAACATCTAACATTTGAAGGAGTAGAGAAGGAAGACAACAAAGAGTGTAATATACAAGAGAAGGCAATAATAATGAAATAAAAGGAGAAGATTACCTTACAAAAAGGTATAAATAACAAGGTCCTATGTATAATAATATGTATAACCGTACACTATCACAAAAGACAAGGGCAATAACACATATGAAATCACCAACCCCATCACTAAGAAAATAAAAGGGGTATACAATCAGGCATCAATTAAAAAATATTATGACAGCCAAACATGACTGAAAAACCTTAAAATTGTAAAAACCAACCAAGTTATTTGGAATAAAAAGAAATAATAATACAAACAAATAAGTTTGCTAATAAGTAATAAAGAGAAATATAAAAAATGAATTTCAAAATTCAAAAAAGTTATGTAAGGACAGCTTACACAAATATTTCGAGAATATTTTAGAATGGAGAAATATAAAATGGAGAAATAAAGTTACCAAGAATCCACATAAAGTAAGAAACTCGAACTTACTATAATATTTGAATAAAAAATAATAATAAGGGAGTGAAGTTACAGAACATTCCTAACAAAATAAGATTAAGTTACAATAATCTTTAGCCAAAATATGAGGCATAAAAAAGCAAAACATACTATAAAGGAATAAGCTACAAAAATTCCTAACTAGTAAGAAGCACTAACTTACTATGATATTTAAAGAGTTATGAAAAAAAAGTACCAATCAAAATGATCAACTTCCACAACTATTTGGAAAAATATGGGAAGTAAAATTAAACAAGCCAATGATCAAAAACGAAATAAATAAAATAAACATTCTAGGAGTTATAATATGAAATGAGATGAAACAAAGAGTAATTAAAAATGAATAAAAATGTGAATTGTATCAATGAAAAGCAATGCTTCAAGTATTATCAAGTAGTATCTATAAAGAAAGATGAAAAAATATATGACTCGAACTGAGCAATAATGAAATACTAAAGTAAAAGATTCCCAACAAATGTTATGATTATTATTATTATTATTATTTTGAGTCACAAGATGACTATATTTTAGATTCATTAATTGAGATTGACTGTTGAATAAGTCCAGCAATCATTTAACTGAGCAGGGATGATGTTCCCCTGATCTCAGAATAAGAGTAGTTTTGAACGACGGAGTTAGGTAAGCCAATAGAGCCCATCCGAATCGATTGCAGCTACCAGGTAGAGATAGTTAGGGAAAATAAGATTTATAGGGAATAATTTATAATAAAAAATCAATAAGCCAGTTCGTATTCGTAATAAGAAAAAATAATGAAGAAAAGAATCAGAAGAAAGGAAATAAAAGATAAAGAATTAAGCATAAAAAATGAACGAGAAGCAGGAGAATTTAAGAAGAAAATGATACAATACAATTGATAATTTCATCAAACTTAGAATCACGTTTTATAAAATGATCAATTTTGGTGGAAGGGCATTATATAACATCGCCAAATACAGATCAGTTTTGATAACAATAAGTATGTATAAAAAATGCTAAATAATACTATATATAATAAATAAATAATGTGGAGAGTAAAAAAATATATGAAAGGTAATAAAGAAGGAAGGAGAAAGAGTAACAAACCAAACGTGATTAATAAAGAAACTTAACTACTAGACTGACGGACGAACGACATTGACCCAACCCCAGAGATTGGCCAGTTAAGAAACACAATAAAGTAAACTAGACGAGTGAAGGAGAAGAAGAATGAAAACAAAGAGAGAACAAACCCACGATGAAGAAAACAAAATGAAACACATCAAGAAAACCCAGACAAGGTATAAAAAAATAGAGAAGGGAGAAATAATGTAATCCAAAAGAATAAAGAAAATGAAACCGGTTAAGAACCAAAACAATTAATGAATGTTAGTATTGATTGAATTACAATTGTAAATAGTCAGTAATAAAAAACGTTAAAGGTACACTAGCCCAAAGAGTTACGAATGCATGTAAGTTGTTAATAAAGAAAGACATAATATTAATAATTATACATATAATGCGTGTAGAGAAAGAGAGTAAAATAGTGAGAAATAAACGGAAGCTAAACTAGTGAAAGTGAATTATCCTAAGGTGATATAATACAAAAAGAAACACTAAGTAAATTATAATGAACACAAAATAATTTAAAAAGTGCCAGTGATAAATAAATAAGAATATGGTCTGTAATAAAAATAGTAAGAGTAGAGAAGGCTAAGATAAAGACTTAGTAAAATAACCAATGTTTAAGATTTAAGAGTGAACAATAACATTTAATAGTTATTATGAATAATATTTAGAATAGAACATTGATTCAGTAATAATGAATGCTAAGGAGTGATATTAACTGTAATGATTATGAAATAATATTGTTATAGAACTTAAGAATGTATTGTAGAATTTAAAGGTGAGAATCACAAGAAAAAGTAATAAGATGATGTTAACATGGAAGGGAAAGCAAAGAGCCTTAGAAAATAAGTATGTATTAACCTTAAGTAAATACCCATGTTATAAGGGAAGAGTAATGAAATAAGTTCAATAGAGGTGAGATTGTTCATCACCAGAACAATAAATAAGAAATAATGAATTGTACACACATATTAAAATAATAAGTGTTGATTAATTGTATAAACAATTGTTTATGAATAGGAGATGGATTGGGTAATTATCCCAAACATAAACCTAAATGTTATATGATAAATAAATAGTAATTAATAGCCATATTATTGACATTGGCAGAGTACTTAAAATAAGGAAAGAAAACATTGTTTGAGTTATAAAAGAGAAAACTGTTAGTAAATAATTAGCAAGAAATATTGAATAACACAGTTGTTAAATACAGAGATCACACAAAGACTAAATTAAAACACCTCCATAGATAATAAACAATTATAAATAACGAAATAACGATCTAGGACAAAATGAGATATATAATGTGTATGAAACAATCAAAAACCAGTAATGGCTACTTAGACTTGAAACAGGCCTTACGGTCAAACATAAACAAATACTAATTGTATAAAAATAACCAAGTAATTGACAAATCCAAGGTGACTAATTAACCAAGGATGAATGGTAAATATTATTAAAAACAAAATATTAAAATAAGGAATTATATAAACAGAGAAATGTAATTAGTAAGTATTAAATTAATTGTAAACATAGAAAACACGAAAAACCCATTATTGTGGGATACCAAAATAATCTTTGTGAGAAAATACGAATGACAGTGCTAATAATTAATAACTAAGAAGGAAGATAAGAGAAGGAAGGAAGTCAGAAGATATAGGAAAATTTGAAAGGAATTCAAATTTTGATAACAATGTATTCATATCAAGCTCGCCCAATCAGAATAATGGTGTAACCATGGAAACGACGGTTTGAAGAGGTAATTACCATTGTATATAATTACTCAGAAAGTGACGCTCAAGGAAAACAGAAGCCAGAATTCAGAACAACATATTTTCATATTTAAAATGTTTAGAAAGTAAATTAACTTGTCAAAATTGAACGAGAGGGAGTCTGACGACTACTGAACACAAGTACCTGATGGAGAAGACGTTTATTTCAAGACGAAGTGAATAAATAAATAAAAAAACTTGGAAAAAGATGCCCAAAGCCCGAATAAATGAAAAATGAATTATATTGCAGCCACATCCCTTCCTTCCTGACCAACAGAGTAATCACATGGTACAACGCTGTTAAGTATCCATTAAATTATCTCAACTTCCGAAATAACGCACTTTGAATATTTCTCACTATATTTTGAAATACCACTGAATCAATTTTATTCTCTTTCAAAGATTAAATAAGATAATTAAGACACTGAAAATTTGTTAAATTATAAAACTAACCTAGTGTTAATGTACAACTTTTAAAACACTTGTACTACACTTCAACAAACCATTTATCATTACACGTTACAATACTTAAGTAGAAACATTGTAAGGTTGTGTATTTTTATTATTGTAATTGCATCTGAGCCTTTTAACGTGATCAAAAGATCCCACAAAAGTTGAACGAAAATATTTGTTGACTTCTGTGATAGAACGCCATACTGTATGTTTACTTACATTCAAAATCGATTGTGAAACCCAGAGAGGACGTCTCATAAAGAAATAACCGGTGCAAAATTATATAAAAAATCAATTATAGTTTGTGTCTATGAAACCGTAATATCAAATCGCTAATAAATCAATACTGTGTATGTTAAAATGTGTTTTATTTTCATTAGGAAAGTGTATTCGTAAAAATATAATTTACAGCGAATGTCTCTGATGTGCTACCTAGCGCGCAAGAAGCGAATACTGTAACTGCCAGCTCGATTATACAAATTGAGAAAAGGCGGGACGAATTGAATCCTTCACACCGTTTGAATAAATCGCGGATAAGAAGACAATTTTAATTGTTTTAAATAAACAATTTGGCGCCACCCGGGAATTGTACACTACCAGTGAACCTCAGGTCGGGGACTACGATACCTGGTTATCCGTACGTTCGCTACGGACTCAAGCATCATGAGTTACATTACCGTGTGAGGACGAATTGGTAAGACACACATACACAAGTTACACTCAGACACACTGTTACATTTTACACAGGCACACGTTTTATTATAAATTGGTGACCAACCGGTGGAGCTAGAAGAAAGGAAGATACGAAGTTCTAGCGGCGGTCACGAAAGGAGATCGAGATGCAAAAGAGGGAAACATCAAGAGAAACCCCGCAGGAAATAATAAAATGGCGGGAAAGGATCAAACGAAATACAGAATTAGTCAATAAACAGCCAGGACGCAAAAGGAAGGAAGTAATAAAGAAAGACATAGAAAATGATAGTAGAATCGAGATAGAAGGACCAAATAATGAAAATAAGAAACAAGCGAAAATTCCAGAACCAGAAAAACGATTCAGCTATGCGGAATGGATGACAACATTGTTTAAAAAATTTAGTAAGGAGAAGGAATACATCGAGAAAAATACCACTGACCATGAAAGAGCACAAATGAGTCGCGTAAATGCAATGGGAACACCAAAAACGACAAAATGACACTGAGAGATATTTATGATGAGATGTGGAAATTAGACACCAAGTATAATGAAGAAGAGACTACAGGGATAGCCCACGAAAGAGACGATAACAAAATGGAAGGAATGACTGAAGAAGATTGGGAAAGATGGGATGAAAACTGCACACAAATGAAAAACGAAAGAACGGGAGTATACGCGCAGGTGACACAGGAATATACACAGGAGGAGTATGAGCAATGGAGACAATCAATAAGGCAACCAGAAAGACCAATACAAACAGAAAACGCAGAATTAAGGGAATGGATAAGAGTTATGTTTGAACTATCCAGAGAAGATATGTGTAATTGGAGGAAGGAACATAATCGAATAGAAGAGTTCGACGGAATACCAAGTAATAAAAACATGGGACAATCAAGTATTCAAAGAGCAGAAGAAATAGTCAAAGACGTGGAAGTGGAGCAACAGAAGAAAATGACAAAACAAATAGCCAATACGGAATTTATGAACGAGTTCAGAAAAGCTCTGGAAGGAATGACTAAGGAGAGCTGGCGTAGATTTAATGAGGATCTCGAACAAATGAAGGAAATAAAAATGGGTCTATACGCTTTTCTTAAGAAGGATGATGAGAAGACAACAGAAGAGATACCAAAAAGTAAAAATATTGAACATTCGAACCAGGAAAAAGAAAATAAAGGAGTGAAGAACCAAATCATTAAGAAGACTAAGAAAATGCATCAAAGAAAATTAATCAATACCAGAGAAGAATTGGAGATGATGAAGCATGGACTAATTAATGAGTTTAATTTACCAATTACCGACCATGCGGAAATGAAGAATTTTATGGAATGTAGGAGAACTCTGAAGGAAATCCTAGGAGGGATCAACAAACAACCAGCGAATAAAAACTTCAACAAACATATCTTTAGATGGAGGATACCCAAAGTTGAAAGGCATCACAACCAAACAAAGTATGACCAATTAAGAAAGTCTATAAGAAAAGGGAAATTATCAGAGATAGAACTGCGAAATCAACCAATATCAAGGAGGAAATCAATGACGGAGATACGATTAACATCATTGAGTAATAAACAACATCATCAAGTGATTGCGGTAGGCACTGATGCCAAGGAACACATGGTATTAGAAGAGTGGCTGTACCAGGTGGAAGAGATCAATACCACATGGACAGAAACAATTACGCACACCAGAGCAGTCCGAACAACGGAGGTAACTCACGTCATCATGGACCATGGATAAACCAGGTACAGATAAACGCTGCAATATGGGACTGATTTCCTGATTACTGACCAAGCAAACATCCAGAATAAATGTTCAAACATCTAACATTTGAAGGAGTAGAGAAGGAAGACAACAAAGAGTGTAATATACAAGAGAAGGCAATAATAATGAAATAAAAGGAGAAGATTACCTTACAAAAAGGTATAAATAACAAGGTCCTATGTATAATAATATGTATAACCGTACACTATCACAAAAGACAAGGGCAATAACACATATGAAATCACCAACCCCATCACTAAGAAAATAAAAGGGGTATACAATCAGGCATCAATTAAAAAATATTATGACAGCCAAACATGACTGAAAAACCTTAAAATTGTAAAAACCAACCAAGTTATTTGGAATAAAAAGAAATAATAATACAAACAAATAAGTTTGCTAATAAGTAATAAAGAGAAATATAAAAAATGAATTTCAAAATTCAAAAAAGTTATGTAAGGACAGCTTACACAAATATTTCGAGAATATTTTAGAATGGAGAAATATAAAATGGAGAAATAAAGTTACCAAGAATCCACATAAAGTAAGAAACACGAACTTACTATAATATTTGAATAAAAAATAATAATAAGGGAGTGAAGTTACAGAACATTCCTAACAAAATAAGATTAAGTTACAATAATCTTTAGCCAAAATATGAGGCATAAAAAAGCAAAACATACTATAAAGGAATAAGCTACAAAAATTCCTAACTAGTAAGAAGCACTAACTTACTATGATATTTAAAGAGTTATGAAAAAAAAGTACCAATCAAAATGATCAACTTCCACAACTATTTGGAAAAATATGGGAAGTAAAATTAAACAAGCCAATGATCAAAAACGAAATAAATAAAATAAACATTCTAGGAGTTATAATATGAAATGAGATGAAACAAAGAGTAATTAAAAATGAATAAAAATGTGAATTGTATCAATGAAAAGCAATGCTTCAAGTATTATCAAGTAGTATCTATAAAGAAAGATGAAAAAATATATGACTCAAACTGAGCAATAATGAAATACTAAAGTAAAAGATTCCCAACAAATGTTATGATTATTATTATTATTATTTTGAGTCACAAGATGACTATATTTTAGATTCATTAATTGAGATTGACTGTTGAATAAGTCCAGCAATCATTTAACTGAGCAGGGATGATGTTCCCCTGATCTCAGAATAAGAGTAGTTTTGAACGACGGAGTTAGGTAAGCCAATAGAGCCCATCCGAATTGATTGCAGCTACCAATGAGAGATAGTTAGGGAAAATAAGATTTATAGGGAATAATTTATAATAAAAAATCAATAAGCCAGTTCGTATTCGTAATAAGAAAAAATAATGAAGAAAAGATTCAGAAGAAAGGAAATAAAAGATAAAGAATTAAGCATAAAAAATGAACGAGAAGCAGGAGAATTTAAGAAGAAAATGATACAATACAATTGATAATTTCATCAAACTTAGAATCACGTTTTATAAAATGATCAATTTTGGTGGAAGGGCATTATATAACATCGCCAAATACAGATCAGTTTTGATAACAATAAGTATGTATAAAAAATGCTAAATAATACTATATATAATAAATAAATAATGTGGAGAGTAAAAAAATATATGAAAGGTAATAAAGAAGGAAGGAGAAAGAGTAACAAACCAAAAGTGATTAATAAAGAAACTTAACTACGAGACTGACGGACGAACGACATTGACCCAACCCCAGAGATTGGCCAGTTAAGAAACACAATAAAGTAAACTAGACGAGTGAAGGAGAAGAAGAATGAAAACAAAGAGAGAACAAACCCACGATGAAGAAAACAAAATGAAACACATCAAGAAAACCCAGACAAGGTATAAAAAAATAGAGAAGGGAGAAATAATGTAATCCAAAAGAATAAAGAAAATGAAACCGGTTAAGAACCAAAACAATTAATGAATGTTAGTATTGATTGAATTACAATTGTAAATAGTCAGTAATAAAAAACGTTAAAGGTACACTAGCCCAAAGAGTTACGAATGCATGTAAGTTGTTAATAAAGAAAGACATAATATTAATAATTATACATATAATGCGTGTAGAGAAAGAGAGTAAAATAGTGAGAAATAAACGGAAGCTAAACTAGTGAAAGTGAATTATCCTAAGGTGATATAATACAAAAAGAAACACTAAGTAAATTATAATGAACACAAAATAATTTAAAAAGTGCCAGTGATAAATAAATAAGAATATGGTCTGTAATAAAAATAGTAAGAGTAGAGAAGGCTAAGATAAAGACTTAGTAAAATAACCAATGTTTAAGATTTAAGAGTGAACAATAACATTTAATAGTTATTATGAATAATATTTAGAATAGAACATTGATTCAGTAATAATGAACGCTAAGGAGTGATATTAACTGTAATGATTATGAAATAATATTGTTATAGAACTTAAGAATGTATTGTAGAATTTAAAGGTGAGAATCACAAGAAAAAGTAATAAGATGATGTTAACATGGAAGGGAAAGCAAAGAGCCTTAGAAAATAAGTATGTATTAACCTTAAGTAAATACCCATGTTATAAGGGAAGAGTAATGAAATAAGTTCAATAGAGGTGAGATTGTTCATCACCAGAACAATAAATAAGAAATAATGAATTGTACACACATATTAAAATAATAAGTGTTGATTAATTGTATAAACAATTGTTTATGAATAGGAGATGGATTGGGTAATTATCCCAAACATAAACCTAAATGTTATATGATAAATAAATAGTAATTAATAGCCATATTATTGACATTGGCAGAATACTTAAAATAAGGAAAGAAAACATTGTTTGAGTTATAAAAGAGAAAACTGTTAGTAAATAATTAGCAAGAAATATTGAATAACACAGTTGTTAAATACAGAGATCACACAAAGACTAAATTAAAACACCTCCATAGATAATAAACAATTATAAATAACGAAATAACGATCTAGGACAAAATGAGATATATAATGTGTATGAAACAATCAAAAACCAGTAATGGCTACTTAGACTTGAAACAGGCCTTACGGTCAAACATAAACAAATACTAATTGTATAAAAATAACCAAGTAATTGACAAATCCAAGGTGACTAATTAACCAAGGATGAATGGTAAATATTATTAAAAACAAAATATTAAAATAAGGAATTATATAAACAGAGAAATGTAATTAGTAAGTATTAAATTAATTGTAAACATAGAAAACACGAAAAACCCATTATTGTGGGATACCAAAATAATCTTTGTGAGAAAATACGAATGACAGTGCTAATAATTAATAACTAAGAAGGAAGATAAGAGAAGGAAGGAAGTCAGAAGATATAGGAAAATTTGAAAGGAATTCAAATTTTGATAACAATGTATTCATATCAAGCTCGCCCAATCAGAATAATGGTGTAACCATGGAAACGACGGTTTGAAGAGGTAATTACCATTGTATATAATTACTCAGAAAGTGACGCTCAAGGAAAACAGAAGCCAGAATTCAGAACAACATATTTTCATATTTAAAATGTTTAGAAAGTAAATTAACTTGTCAAAATTGAACGAGAGGGAGTCTGACGACTACTGAACACAAGTACCTGATGGAGAAGACGTTTATTTCAAGACGAAGTGAATAAATAAATAAAAAAACTTGGAAAAAGATGCCCAAAGCCCGAATAAATGAAAAATGAATTATATTGCAGCCACATCCCTTCCTTCCTGACCAACAGAGTAATCACATGGTACAACGCTGTTAAGTATCCATTAAATTATCTCAACTTCCGAAATAACGCACTTTGAATATTTCTCACTATATTTTGAAATACCACTGAATCAATTTTATTCTCTTTCAAAGATTAAATAAGATAATTAAGACACTGAAAATTTGTTAAATTATAAAACTAACCTAGTGTTAATGTACAACTTTTAAAACACTTGTACTACACTTCAACAAACCATTTATCATTACACGTTACAATACTTAAGTAGAAACATTGTAAGGTTGTGTATTTTTATTATTGTAATTGCATCTGAGCCTTTTAACGTGATCAAAAGATCCCACAAAAGTTGAACGAAAATATTTGTTGACTTCTGTGATAGAACGCCATACTGTATGTTTACTTACATTCAAAATCGATTGTGAAACCCAGAGAGGACGTCTCATAAAGAAATAACCGGTGCAAAATTATATAAAAAATCAATTATAGTTTGTGTCTATGAAACCGTAATATCAAATCGCTAATAAATCAATACTGTGTATGTTAAAATGTGTTTTATTTTCATTAGGAAAGTGTATTCGTAAAAATATAATTTACAGCGAATGTCTCTGATGTGCTACCTAGCGCGCAAGAAGCGAATACTGTAACTGCCAGCTCGATTATACAAATTGAGAAAAGGCGGGACGAATTGAATCCTTCACACCGTTTGAATAAATCGCGGATAAGAAGACAATTTTAATTGTTTTAAATAAACAATTTGGCGCCACCCGGGAATTGTACACTACCAGTGAACCTCAGGTCGGGGACTACGATACCTGGTTATCCGTACAATCGCTACGGACTCAAGCATCATGAGTTACATTACCGTGTGAGGACGAATTGGTAAGACACACATACACAAGTTACACTCAGACACACTGTTACATTTTACAGAGGCACACGTTTTATAATAATATATATATATATATAATCATATTTTTATGTACTATTATTAATGTAACAAATATTGTTTGAACATGATTTTAATTTACAATTAAATTTATGCATCCTGATTGGTCAAAACCAATCACCCCATTAGTGGGGACTAAGCAAAGTCTACAGGACAGAACAATTCTAATCACTACTTACTCACATCTCATGCATGGAGGTTGTTAGGTCAAAGTATGCCTATACAATACACTTGTGGCTCACCTTACTTCACGTTTTCATTTAATACATATTTTTTTTACATTCAATTAACTTCAGTTCGCCGACAACAGTGCGCGTGAACATTTTATGAGTACAAATCATACATGTCAATTCAGTGTTTTATAATACATCTAGTGGCCTCATTAGTGAAGGATCTGCAGCAACATCCACAGCATCCCTTTGGTAAGGCCTTCCCTAACAACGCCCCTAACCCCTTTCATCTCATCATCCAGCATCACGACCTCAGGCAACATGCTGCATGTACGTGAGTTCAGCATTTAAAAGAAACTCTACTGACACAAGGTATGTGTTATACTTTATTCAATCATATAATGTAATTGACAGTTTATTAACTGTATGTTTTGCAATCTACATAAAATTCCAGTGTTCACATTAGAGGGACCGGCAATTGCCTCAGAAGTGTATCGCTGTGGCGTTAAGAACCTATTCATATTTATGACAACAGTAAAACCTAAGAATGGCAGAATTTCTCTTACTTTACGGGTTATAAATAACTAAAGTGTAAAACACAAAACATTACACAACATATTTTTGGTCCTCCGGGCCGGATTTCTCTACTGTGAGCAATACTGGACATGCTTAAAAGACAGTTTATTTGAGTTGGTTACGTTCATTATAAATTACTGAACACGTTACATAGAGTGCACGTTGGAAACAAATATCTATTGTGTTTTGAACAAAACTGGACCTGTGCGCGTAGACAGTGCAAGCGTCATTTCCTTGTCTTGATAAGATTGTTAGGCTATTCATTTCAATAAGTAAACATTATAATCAGTGAAGCATAATTTTATTATCTTTATTTAACAATTCAATCTCTATACCGAACAGTTCAGTAAATCAAAATGAAATACACTAGTCTCTCTCAACAAGGTAAATTACTCCTTAATCGCTTTAGTAAAATATCTCAACATACACAGACATTAATTGACATTTACGAATTAACAGAATCAGATAAACAAAGGGCGCTATCCCTATATGAGGAAACTTGTGAAAAACATAAAAATTTTGAGAAAAACTTAGAGAGATTATTTAGCGACGCTATTGTGCTCGACGAAACAGAAGAATCGGATGTACAAGATTTAAGCAATCAAATCAATGATTTATTTATCGAAATAAGCAGTAAATTACGTCCAATTTTACCATCCAACGAACAAAACAACCACAACAGCACGACACAGTCAAACACGTTTTCTGGAAGCGGTATCAGATTACCTAAAATACAACTGAAAACGTTTAATGGCAATATCTCCCAATGGATTGCCTTTTTTAATTTGTTTGACACAACTGTGAATAAAAATCAAAGTTTAACCAACACTGAGAAATTTCAGTTTTTGCTTTTTTCACTTCAACATGAGCCGTTGAATTTAATAAAATCATTACCTCTTACTAATGCGAACTATCTTATTCCATATGATATTCTAGTTAAGAGATACCACAATCCACGAATATTACAATCATTGCATTTAAATCATTGAATTGACTTGCCTACTTATCACGATGTTAATGCAAAAAACTTGCGAGCTTTCATATGCCAATTTAACGAACATGCAACAGCTCTAAATAGCTTAGGATCGGATGTCCAAGACAACAATCCAATCTTAATAACATTACTTTTACGAAAGTTCGACTTCTCACTGCGCACACACTTTGAGTCTAAGCGAAACAATTCACATGAGTTACCAACACCAAAGGAATTCATTAAATTTTTAGAAGACGAGTGCTCCCACCTGGAGAATGCGTGTTTAACACAAGTGCCAAAATCAAATTTTCAAAGGATACCTGTTAACAATGTTTTTAAATCAACCAATGTTAAAAATAAAAATGTAACAACACTTATAGTACAAACCAGTAAATTAGAATGTTCGTATTGCAAGGGAGAACATTTAATTTTTCAGTGCCCTAATTTTCTCAAATTAAAACCTGAGCAAAGGTTTACTTATATTAAAACAAGTGGTTTGTGTGTACACTGTTTAAGTGACCATACTTATCAAGATTGCAAATGTAAGAGTACATGCCGCCAGTGTAACAAACGTCATAATATGCTATTACATTTTACAAAAAAACCAGCGAACTCAGTACAGTAAAATTCACTAGACATGAATCAACCGTTTTCATGCTAACTGCGCAGGTTATTGTGTGAGTACTTTTCAAAAAACATCAGTATTCATCAAAAGTGAAGCGCTTACATAGTTTCATTTTATTTGAATAAGAACAGCGTAATAGTAATAGATAATGCCTCCTACCACAATGTACAAATAAATCCACCTCCAACATCATTAACAAAAAAGGCAGACATGATTAGCTGGTTAAAAAACCATTACATTCCTTGTAGTACATCTTTGTTAAAGCCTGAGGTGTATGCACTAATTAAACAAAACAAACCAACTTACAAAACTTTTAAAATAGATGCTATTTTGGCAAACCATGGACATTCCGTTTCACGACTTCCACCCTATCAGCCGGGTTTTAGTCTTACGGAACTGACTTTGGCAACCGTGAACGTGAACCGTGACTTTGGCATGCGGTTGAAAGAAAAAAACGTGCATTTTTTCTGTAGACAGTGTCAAAGGAATTTTATTGTATTTCTCCTGCAGACTACAGATCAAGACGCGATGTCATGAAAATTGAAAATCGTGAGATCGGACCAAATAAGGGATACTGTAACAGATCGTTTAGAAAGTAATGTAAGACGAGAGCAGCAGTGAAGGCAATTTGAGTGATATGATAATAGGCTAATGGTGATAACAGTGATGGAAATATTAGTAGGGTGAAGAATTGACCTAAATAATTATTGTAATTGCATGTAAGTAAATGTGCTCTATGGTACTTAATAGTTTCAGTCTAATTGTTGCATTAATATTCTCTCCTGTTCTTCACAGATAATTTACATCTGCTTGTTTTTTAAACACAAACACACAAAATCATTTCACGTATGCGACTGTTATTCAAATAAATTAAGATGCCAGAGCAATGTGGATCATATATTATTACGTTTTTCGTGAACCGTAACATGTACACAAAGTGTACACATTCCAAAATATATAACGATTGTTGATGTCTAGGCTCGACTTTCGAGAAACATTGCAACAGACACAACATGGCAAGTCACTGTTTACAAAATAATGGCAGTATTAAACACTTTATAACTGTGTGAAATCTTTATTACATCGTCTCTTTCTGTTGTGCCTGACGCTTGTTTCGTCTTACAAAATGTCCACGTTTACTGTCATAATCGAAATCAAAACTTACTTACAACCTAATTTTTAGTATGCCTATTTAGTAACTTTGTAAAAAGTAGAGAATTAGGCCTAAATATAAAACGTACTAAACTGTAAAAACCTGAAAAACAATTAAAAGAATAACAAAAGAATTTTAAAATTATAAGAATAATTGAAAAGTTAGTTAAATTAGTAAAAAGTAAGTTATATATATCTGTGCGTGCGTGCGTGCGCGCGCGCGCCCGTGTGCGTGTGTAGGGCTGTAAAATTTAGTTTGGTAAAGTAGACCAATATTTTCAACTGCGTTAGTAGACATTTCCCTCTCTCTCGGCTTCCACTGCTTCCGACTTCTCCCCACTACAACCTGGCGCTGCTTCATGTCTATTTAATATTACTGTATGTAACTGGTATGCAGTGGCGGCTCATGAGTAAACTCACCAGGGGTTCACACAGATAATATTGTACGTTATTAATCCATGTGCCTGCTAATATTTGCACTGACAGTAGCATTTCCAATAATTTTTCAACATTAAAGTAAATGACGTTACTAAGAAATTTTAAATAATTTTAGTAAGTAATATTAACAAAATGAATCTAACATTGTAGTTTACTAAGCTTCAACTGGATTATTTATTTAATTAATCTTAGAAAAATTAAATTTAGTAATAATGATAGCAATCACGTTCTGAAACAATAGTAAAATTATATACATACTACTTACAAGTATCAGTAGGTTAATCGGATCTTTAACAAAAACTAAGTGAACTTCTTGTAAACAAAGTCCATCCTTTGGTCTTTCTTGGAAACAAATCTATCAATCACTATTTCATTAAACTTAGGGAGGGTCTTCACCAGTTCTTTCTCTATTGATAACATGGCTAAGGCATTAAGTCTTTCTTGAGACATCGTACTTCTCAAAAAGGTTTTTATCCTCTTCAGAGTCGAGAAGCATCGTTCGGCTTCAGCTGAAGTCATTGGGATTGTCGATATCATCCTTAAAAGCTTATATGACTCTGAAAACGAATCTTTCAGATCATTTTGTATAAGAAATTGCAGTAAGCTCACAGCACCATTCATACATCTTATGTCTTCACGTCGGTAAAACACTCCAAGTTCGGTTTTTAGCTTTGCTTTGTCCAAAAAGGGGTATTTTTCTATTGTTTCATCTAATGCAGATTGAGGAAATGATTTACTGTACTCACTAAATTTTTGAGGAACAATAAGGGATACGGCTGAATGGTGCGATGTAAATGAAAACCGCTCTTTTATTTGCGTCAAAATTACATCACATACTTCTTTAGCCACGATCGTCCTATTAGCATGACCGCCTTCTTCATGTCTTGCTCTTTTGCGTTGTAGAGGCATCTGGTCTACAGCACTTTTCACGGAGTTCATTTTTTCTCTTTCTTTATTTATTTCCCTCAGAAAGGTTTCCACGTCCTTTTTTGTTCGCACAGGATCTGTATAGGTAAGCTGAATTTGTCTGTATAAAATGTCGACGTGTGGCATTATATTATGGAAAACTGTAAGCCAAAACACAAAAGTTGGGTCTTCCAGCATTCGCCGGATTGCTCCAGCTTTGGTAATAGAAGATTCTTGTTTAGAGGTTGATTCTATTACCTCCATACAGGTAATAAGGTCTTCCCGATGTTCGAATACTGTATTTACAGTTCTGCTTTTAAAATTCTATCTAGTGCTTGAAGCTCGAGGGATTCTTTTCCCGACAATATTATCCAAAATTTCTGCTCTTTGAGGTGAATTGCTGAAAAAGTTTGTTACATCACTCAAATTCGCGAAAAATATCCCCACTTGCTGATTTTGGCTAGCAGCTCGAGTAATCACTAGATTTAATTGATGAGCAAAAAAAAAATCAATCAATCAATGATCAATGGATATAAAAAGCATACTCGTAATGTCGTTGAATAATTGTTTGTACACCGGTTAGGTGTCCGCTCATCACGTTTGCTCCATCATAACTCTGAGAGATTAACTTTTCCGGCTTATCAACAACATTTTTTAGGGCGCTAAGAATGCATCCAGCGATCGAGTCTGAGTCGTGTCCGGGGGGATGTATAAACCCCCAAAATCTTTCTACTGGTTCTCCATTAGGTAATACGTAGCGAAAAACAATAGCTAACTGAAATGTCAAACTAACATCTGTGGTCTCATCAGCGATTACAGAGAAGAAATCTGCAAATTTTATTTCCTCCTTAATCTTTTCCTGGCAAACAAGAAGCATACAATCGAGCAGGTCGTTTTGAATTTCTTTTGATGTTCCTTTAAGAACGGTTGCATCATGTAAGTGTTCTCTTAGTGAGGCATCAATCTGAGCAGCAAAATCCACTAAGCCTCGAAAAATCCCAGGATTTGAAGAATCATCTCCTTCCCTGTGTCCCCGAAGTGCCAGTTCAAAAGCGCCGCAAAATTTAATGCAGTCAATTATTTTTGATAATGCATAACGATTTTTCTCTACTTTTTCATTATGTTCTTTTACATTCCTCTGATAAGCGCTGTTCAACTGCTGACGTATGTCGACTTTACCAAGCAAGTTAAACTCTAGCAAAGAGTTCAAATGAGTTTGAGAACATTCATGTTTTTTAATTTTCGAGAGTAAATGACCTAAATCATTCACACCATACTTAATCCAGTTTAAGTTTTCAGAGCTTTGTTTTGCAAATAGCAGACAAGGGAAACAATGTAGTTTATTTGTAGCTTCACAACCGCAGAGCCAAGAAGTCTTTTCATATAAAGTTTCTTTAAATTCCCTTTTGAAATCTCTATCTTTACCTTTGGTCACTTGGCGATATTAAGCTTTGGGGTCGGACGACCACGTTGTTTTATTTCGAGTTTCTTTTCTAATGAAATACTTGAAAAAATTGTTTCTTTTAACACAGACACAGGGGTAGCAGCCATTGCTAATCGATCACCAACATTAACACAACACAAACACAACTGCACTGGGCGCGAGCGACACTGGGAGAGCGAGTAACGTGACGCCTACAACGGCTAGAACAGCACTGGTTCACAAACCGAATGTGCGCACATTCTTTACATGGGAGAGGTTTGCCCCCACCACCGCGCCAATGCCGCATCACGTCACCGCTCTCATTTGATCCAGCAGCGCATGTACAGAGCTGTGCGCACACCTTACACTGCGTCGACTGCACGACTGTTTTACCAGAACTAGCATTTTGTTATTGCATCATAAAACTAAACCAAATTATTTCCCGTTTATTTAGTGTTTGTTAAAATTAATTAATTTATATTTATTTATGTAGGGGGTTCACGTGCTCATGTGCACCAATTAAGAAACCGCCACTGCTGGTATGTAACGATAACTGTGTGATGTCACAGTCAACATTGCCGGTTGCCGTATCACAAACAGCTGATTCACAAACAACACTGCACTCTGTTCAAGCAATGAAGAACCCTAGTTATAACAAATACATCACCCTTTTGGGCACAACTCTTGTAAAATTAATGTCTTCAAATAACAGTACTGTTATAGCAAGAGTTCGTATTGATTCAGCTCCTAGTTGTTCCTTTATAAATGAGGATATAGCTAATAAACTCAAAATAAAACGTGAGTTCTCTAACCAAGTTTGTAACGTCAATGGAATTTCGGGTGCTTCTGTTAAAACTAAGGGTAAAACATACATTGATTTACTCACTCTTGACAACAAACAAATATGCACGTCTCTTCCAGTCCTCATATTGGACAAAATCACTGCGGAACTGCCCTCTTGCACCATATCTCCAGAAATCAAGGAGAAACTACTTCATTTTAAATTAGCAGATCCCATTTTTGATAAGAAGGATCCTATTCAAATGTTTATAGGTGCAGACATTCTAATGCAGGTAATTAAACTCCCAAAATACAGTTTAGGTGAAAACATGCCCTGTGCTTTGGATACAGAGTTTGGTTTCATCATAATAGGTAAAGCCTCAATCATCAGCACAGACAACTATGACCACAAATTAAAATTTACACTGGAAATTGAACAAAACAATAGTATAAATTTTCTAGACCTAACAATTAACAAAACTAACAATACACACACGTACAAAATATACAGGAAACCAACCACAACTGACATGGTTATACACAACACATCAAACCACCCAACAAACAACATAAACATGCGGCCTTCAACCATATGCTCCATAGACTAACTAAAATACCCTTAAATAAACAAGATTACACCGACGAACTCAACACAATAAAATACATAGCAATCAAAAATGGTTACAACCCTAATTTAATAAACACACTACACAAACGCATCAAAAACAAAAACAACAAAACACAAAATACCATCAACACACAGCACAATAAATACATCACACTCACATACCACAACTCCTACACACACAAAATCGCCAACACATTCAGAATACACAAATACAAAATAGCATACAGAACAACCAATACCATCAAAAAACACATCAATAATACAAACACAGACATAGACAAATATAACAAAACAGGTGTTTACAAATTAAATTGTAATGACTGCAATAGTTTCTACATCGGCCAGACGGGAAGATCTTTTTCATCCCGTTATTCTGAACACTTAAAAGCTCTAACCAACAACAATATACACTCCACATTTGCCACACACATACACACAGAAAACCACAGTTACACCAACATAGACACTAATCTTGAAATTTTACATTACTTACCTAAAGGTCGAAAACTCAACACAACTGAACAATACGAAATATATAAACACCACACAACACAACCAAACAACATACTTAACGATCAATTACAATATAAATCACATACACTTTTTGACACAATTTTACATAAAACAAACATCAAGTTGAATCCCCGCGCCAATCTCCTTCCTCCACACACCACCCCCACTACACCTTCCACACAACAACCGTTACGAAATGATGGCAGTCTGACTCAAAGATGAAGAAGGCGGATACGTACGCCGAAACGCGTCCAACGAAAAAAGTAAGTTTCACAAGAAAAAGTTCATTTTTAGATAAGTTTTAGATAACTATGACCATTGTGACAGTAACATTACTACACTATTCAAAGTTCATGAAGATCCTCTTCACAAACTTATGACTCAATTCTGGCAAGTAGAACAACCACCTGAAGTAGACCATTTTACACCTGATGAAGTTGAATGTGAAAACCATTTTCAAAAAACACACTCTAGATGTCCTGTCACTGGGAAGTATACTGTCAGACTCCCATTCAAACAAAGTTCAGAACTTCTTGGTGACTCATCAAGAATTGCTAAATGAAGATTCTTGCGTTAGAAAAGAAACTTCACTCTCAACCTGGGCTGAAAGAATTATACTGTGATTTTATGAATGATTATTTAAATACAGGACACATGAAACTGTGTACCAATGTAGTTACAGACAAACCACACTATTTTTTACCTCATCATGGCCTCTGATGAAGCCTTCTAAAGGTGAAAGCCGGTTTAGGCTGTAAGGTAAAACTTTACGTTTTTACTTATAAAAACTTAGTGTTCCGAGTCGTCAATACTATAGTGATATTTACTCGTCATGGTGTTTTTAAACATAACAGCACCACTACACGTCTTCGAGTTGTTTTTGATGCAAGCTGCAAGACGAGTAATAATGTATCGCTTAATCAGTTACTTCATGTTGGTCCTAAATTACATAATGACATTGCTACTATCATAATAAATTTCAGGCGTTATAAATATGTATTCACTTCTGATGTAAAGCAGATGTTCCGCTTTATCGACCTTGATGAGCAGGATAGATGTTACCAACTAATCTTTTGGCGTGACAATCCACAAAGCCAACTACTAGTTTACCAACTCAACACTGTTACGTATGGCATGGCTTCAATTCCATATTTAGCTAATAAGGTAATACAACAACTCACGGAAGATGAAGAACACAACCATCCTTTGGCTTCAACAGCCTTAAAGGGCCAAATTTATGTTGATGACTTAGCATTGGGACATGACAATCTTGAAGAAGCTTCAACGTTACAACATGACGTCATTCAACTACTTCAAAGTGGTAACTTTCACTTAAGAAAATGGACAGCTAATCATCCAAAATTACTGTGTGATATTCCAGCAGAACATCAAGAAACCCCTATCTACTTTCGTGATCCAGGTCACCCACTAATAAGCATATTAGGTTTACAATGGTTACCAAACACAGATTGTTTTACCTACAAAATTAGCATAACTGACAATTCAATTGAAACCAAAAGAACAGTTCTATCTACAATTGCTAGGTTATATGACAGTGGCGAAGTTACATGGAAGAATTGAGGCAATGCCTACCCTAAAAATTCTGTAGAATAAAAATTATAAATACGTATGAACTACATAACGTAAAGATTATACATTGTTACCATGACTGTCGAATTTATTAAACCGAAACGTGCTTTACTGAGCGACCGCTAGATGGTGACAGGTGAGATTCGGCACAGCTCGTTTAAAGCGAATGAGGCAACCTGAACTTGCCTCAGCGTTTTTTGTATACATCGTATGTAAGCAATGTGCGGGTGTGATAGGGAAGTGAAGGGAGGGGGGATTGTCCCGCGCTGTACACATAGAACGTTGAGGCATGCCTCACTTCTGTGGTCCAAACAGTTAAGTTAAAGCGCATGTGTTGTTTATAAGTGTCTTTGTTTTATGCAGTTATTAAAAGTGTCACTGTTATTCCGCTGAACTAACAGATGATCAAGATTGTTATTTGAATTATTTGTAACATTAAACATATATATAGAAACTAATCAAGTTTAAAATTTTGAAGTTCAATCAGTTGTATTATTGTGTATGACTAATACAAGGATTGTTCAATAGAAAGACATATCGAGCTGTAAAGCATTTTTTATTCAACGATTTTAAAAGAAGTCTCCATTACATTAAGACATGAGTTCCACTGTTGCACTACCCTGTAGATTCCTTGCTAGTAAAATTCTTATGGCTGTTTGTGGAACCATTCGCTTACAGCAAACTCTAACCTCAGCGTCCAATTTGAACCACCGTCCTTTTAGCGATTCCTTAAAAAAATTGAAGATAAGATTTTTGCCTACCTATTCATTAACTACTAGCTTCGCCACTGTATATGACCCATGTGGTTTTTTGTCACCGGTCATATTTACTGCTAAATCTTTTATACAACTCTTGTGGACTTTAGGTTGTGAATGGGACACGCCCCTTCCTAAGGAGATTGCCAACAAATGGAATACTTTTCTACAAGAGTTGCCTGTTTTGGAGAAATTATCAATACCTTGTCATATAAGTGTCTCTGAGGCAACAAACGTACAACTACATGGTTTTTGTGATGCTTCTGAGCATGGTTATTCAGGTTGTGTGTATCTACGTATGTGTGACAGTTTAAATAACATCAAAATAACTCTCATTTTAGCAAAATCCAAGGTAGCACCCCTAAAGAACATTTCATTACCCAGATTGGATTTATGTGGCGCATACCTACTAGCACAGCTTATGAAACATTCTATAAGTATTCTTTCCAAAACAACTTCTATCAATTCTGTCCATGCATGGACTGATTCTAAAATAGTATTGTGTTGGATATCAACACCACCATACAAGCTAAAAACATTTGTAGCGAACCGTGTAGCTCAAATTCAGGAATATCTACACCCTACTTTCTGGTCTCATGTACAACCTATGCAAAACCCTGCTGATTGTGCCTCTAGAGGCTTCCAACCAAGGCAACTTATTCATCATGATATTTGGTGGAGAGGTCCCTCATGGCTAAGTGCAGATATTACTAAATGGCCAAAGAAACCAGAAGATATACCAGTTTTTGATCAGCTTCCAGAAATTAAAAATACACATTTAAATGTTTTTATATCTGTGAAGGAGACACAATCTATGTCTGACATCTTGCACAAATATTCCTCATGGAGTAAACTTCAGAGAATAATCTCATATCTCTTGCGATTTGGAACAATTTAACTTCCAAAATTAAATATACAGGAAATCTAATGGCACATGAGATTCAACAAGCAACATATCGGATTTGTCGTTTAGTACAACAATCTGAATTCCTTTCAGATATTAACATCAAGAGAGGACAGCAATGTAGTCTTAAATTACAGCGTTTATCCCCAATCATTGGAAATGATGGATTGATAAGGGTAGGAGGCCATCTTCAAGACTTCAGCTTAAATGAAGATGCGAAACATCCTATCTTACTTCCAAAAAAACATTTTTTTACAGATCTCCTTGTCGATTACTATCATTTAAAGTATCTTCATGCAGGACCACAATTGCTTCAGGTGCTACTCAGCAAACAATACTGGATCTTATCTGCCAGGAGCCTTATACGATCACATATTCACAAATGTATGCAATGTTTTCGAGCCAAACCAACAAAATGGCAAGCTTGCCTGAAGCTCGTATTCATCCGCGCCTAATATATATATATATATTATAACATCGCCAAATTCAGATCAGTTTTGATAAAAATAAGTATGTATAAAAAATGCTAAATAATACTATATATAATAAATAAATAATGTGGAGAGTAAAAAAATATATGAAAGGTAATAAAGAAGGAAGGAGAAAGTGTAACAAACCAAAAGTGATTAATAAAGAAACTTAACTACTAGACTGACGGACGAATGACATTGACCCAACCCCAGAGATTGGCCAGTTAAGAAACACAATAAAGTAAACTAGACGAGTGAAGGAGAAGAAGAATGAAAACAAAGAGAGAACAACCCACGATGAAGAAAACAAAATGAAACACGTCAAGAAAACCCAGACAAGGAATAAAAAATAGAGAAGGGAGAAATAATGTAATCCAAAATAATAAAGAAAATGAAACCGGTTAAGAACCAAAACAATTAATGAATGTTAGTATTGATTGAATGACAATTGTAAATAGTCAGTAATAAAAAACGTTAAAGGTACACTAGCCCAAAGAGTTAGGAATGCATGTAAGTTGTTAATAAAGAAAGACATAATATTAATAATTATATATATAATGCGTGTAGAGAAAGAGAGTAAAATAGTGAGAAATAAACGGAAGTTAAACTAGTGAAAGTGAATTATCCTAAAGTGATATAATACAAAAAGAAACACTAAGTAAATTATAATGAACACAAAATAATTTAAAAAGTGCCAGTGATAAATAAATAAGAATATGGTCTGTAATAAAAATAGTAAGAGTAGAGAAGGCTAAGATAAAGACTTAGTAAAATAACCAGTGTTTAAGATTTAAGAGTGAACAATAACATTTAATAAAGTTATTATGAATAATATTTAGAATAGAACATTGATTCAGTAATAATGAACACTAAGGAGTGATATTAACTGTAATGATTATAAAATAATATTATTATAGAACTTAAGAATGTATTGTAGAATTTAAAGGTGAGAATCACAAGAAAAAGTAATAAGATGATGGTTAACATTGTTACAACACAAATAAGCCAAACCCCGTACCAGGGGTAAAAAAGATAATTCTTAATATAAAAATACTTCATATAAAATAAAATGTTTAAAAATGAATAAAATATAAATATTATGACACGACGAACGACGATATTACCCAACCCAAGTGATTGACCCAACAACAGAAACAAAAGAAGGGAACCACGAAACATACACAGAGACAAAAGGTGATTGACCAAACAATTATGAACTAACAAAAGAAGATAAGAAACCAGAACTAAAGAAGAATCAAAGGAAGTGAACAAATTCCTACGACTAAATAGAAATTAAACCAGATGAGAAGAGGAGAACCGAACCAAGATGAAGACAATTGAAGAAGATGAAGAAGAAGAAGAAGGAGAGGAAGAATGAAGAGGAGACAGGTTGAGCCCAAGGAGAAACTAACACCACATATAAAGGGGAGAAATAGTAGACTTAAAGATAGAATACTGTAAATAAACCCCAAATAATTATCCACTAATGAAACAAATAGTATTGTTGTAATTGAAATAACTTATATACCTATTTTAAAGACAAAAGACAATTGTAAAGTAACGTAGTGTAGAAAAGTACACTAACACAATTATTAAGGTTAGATTTAATGAAAGATAAATAACCAAATATTATTAATAATAAGAATTATGTTGTAAAGAAATAGTGAGAAATAAGTATAGGGATTACCCATTACGTAACACTTAATACAAACAGTGAACCAAAGTAAAGTGCAATAGTGAAAGTGTATATACCCTAAAAATAGTGAGAGTGTATCAGTGATAAACCTCTGTTGATTAAAGGTGAAGGTGATACGGTGAAATAGATATTTTAAGCAATAAAGATGTAATAATAAATAAGAAAACACTTTATAAAGCATTGACAAACAGTCAATGATTTGAGTGATCTTGTGAACATTTATATAATTAAGAATAATTAACAATAATATTTCAAATAAAGATAAGTAAAACGTGTGATATTATTCAGGGAGAAAGCCCAGATAAAAACA
Organism: Magicicada septendecula; assembly: GCA_034769895.1. Lineage (NCBI taxonomy): Eukaryota > Metazoa > Arthropoda > Insecta > Hemiptera > Cicadidae > Magicicada > Magicicada septendecula. The sequence continues at coordinate 393,152,992 of CM068374.1, read as the reverse complement.
GTTTGTATTAACATGGAATGGAGGAGATAGTAGTATAGAAATAGGGTTTTGTTTTAAAATTAAGAATACAATGAATAAAACACCCCATGTTGAAAGGGGAAATAACTTTAATAAGTTTGCAAGAAGTGATGATGTTTATCACTCAAAGTACAGTAGAAGCCCGATATAGCGCGGTTGTCGGGTGACATACTTTCCCCCGCGTTACAGGCGTAACCAAGGTATATCGGAAGGTGACCTGTACAGTGACAAATGATGGGGAGGGAGGACCGGGAAAAAGGCTACAGCGTAATGCACTACTCTATACAGTACTGTACGTAAATTACGTCACCAAATGTAGAAATAAAAAATAAGAAAACTGTATTTTAATCCAATATTTTAATCTATTTTAATCCAATGGAATATAAAATACACTATTTATACATTGCTCACTCGACCTACTGTAGGCCTAATTGTTGGTCTTAAAAAGTCCGTAATTGTTGTTTGATGGGATAATGCACAGTGTTTCTTTTCCGTGTATTGTTTTATAAACGCGAGGTGCAGCAGATGAACATTATTAGATTCACTTTGCCTCTCCATCCACAAAATTACTGTACTTTGTTTATGTGTATTATCACTTCACTAACATTTGGAATAACTTCTTTCACTTCCACCCCATTTTCATTTCCATCATCGTCATCGTCTTCTTTTTCTTCGCAATTTGCATTTCGGACTGCATCGATGATATCTTTATCTCCTATACATTCTGTAACAGGCTCACCGTTGTCAACTTCTGCCCAGTCATTCAAGTCATCTAGAGTGAAGTTGCAATGCAGAGCACTACTCGCAGACTGTACATCACTGTTAGTGAATCCGGCAACAGAGCAATTTCCATCGGCGATGTTTTGTTCAAAGGAACATTTCTTCCAGCAATTCTGAATCGTAGCCGTACTAATACTTTCCCATGCAAGACCTATTGAATACGCAACTGTTTTCAGGTTTATTGACTTAAGGTAAATTTCCATTTCCTCAGCAGAATTCACTATAGCACTCAGAAGTTCACGGCAGTAATGCGCTTTAAATGCTTTTATGATGCCTTGATCTAATGGCTGGATCAGTGCTGTAGTGTTTTTCGGCAAGAACATGACTCCGATTTTCCCATCTCTTGACTGTAGCATATCAGCAGGTGGATGTGCTGGACAGTGGTCAAGGGTCAGTACAGCTTTTTCTTCGAGGTTGAGTGACCGCAGGTGGCTACTCATAGATGGAACAAATTCTTCATGGAACCATTTACCGAAAATATCACTTGTCATCCAAGCATTTTTTGTATTACGATATATGATGGGTAATGACGTCATGTTAACATGTTGAAAGCATCTAGGATTTTGGCTTTTCCCTATACAGAGAGGTTTAACTTTGTGGCTGCCTGATTTATTTGTGGCAAACAGGAGGGTAACTCTATCCTTATTTATTTTTAATCCAGATTTATTTATTGAATTATTCACATCCAGAGTTCTGGTAGGAAGCATTCGAAAATACAGAGCAGTTTCATCACAGTTATACACTTGATGGTCATTTAAATCGTTATCGATCATTACTTTGTTTAATGCCTGAGGAAAAAGTGCTGCAGCTTCACTGTCACATGATCGTGCTTCCCCTTCAATGCTTATCTGGCTTATACCATGATGAGATTTCCATCGCGAAAACCACCCATCAGATGCATTAAAGTCACTGTTGCCATGTAAATCACTATGGAATTTCACAGCTTGAGCTCTAATAACTGGTCCTGGCAGTGGCACACCTTCACTTCGTTTTATTAAAAACCACCTGTACAGACACTCATCTAGTTCACTATCCTTACCTACTTTAGTCTTTTTTCTTTGCAACCCCACTTCACTTTCAACTGTGTTCACAAAACTTTTAAGTTTATCTTCTTCCTTCATCCACCCTCTAATTGTTCCTTCTGGGATGCCACACTCACGTGATAAACTTGCCTTTGACTCTCCGTTCTTCACACGATCAATTATTTTGAGTTTATCACTCACAGAATATTTTCTTTTCTGCGACATCACAAAACTCTACACTATGCGAATTTATGACAAAGACTATACACTTTGATAAGATAATATCAGAGTATAATCTTAAGGTGGGTATACACTTGCACGGTGCATGCGCCGCAAGTTCTCTAGATTAGTACGGGGTTTTGGAGCTGCGCACGAACTGAGCGCGCACGGCGCGTCACACTCCATCTCCTGTCAGTTTTTTCAATGAACACTTTGTGTGTTCGTTGTTCAGATTGGGACGGGAGCGTGAGAGGTTCGTTGTTTTTTGTGCGCATGTGATTTCTGTTTTGTGCCTTTTGAGTGGTAATTATGGAGTGGTCAGAAGAAAATTTGATAAAACTTATCGATGCTTATCGTAACAAATCTCTTCTGTGGGATCCTCAACATAAGGATCATTTTAAAAAACCAGACATGAGATAAAATCCACAGAGACATGATTACAACTACACTGCAAAATGACTACTGAATGTTCGTGGGTTTCCCTTGGATCGCGGGAGGTTCATTGAAATAATAATTCCAACGAACATTGGACGAGCAGCACGCGCGCCGCGCGGCACGCAAGTGTATACCCACCTTTATACTGTAATATAAGAGTATGAGGGAGAGAAGGGATTTAGTTGGCTGCTTGCCTTGGCATGAATTCTTAGAAACGTAGAGACTGTAAATACGGGGCAATTGTTTATGTCTACAGGTACACTTGAACTGGCAATTCTGGCTGTTGTTTACAACGCCGTTTCCAACAACAAGCCTTTGTTTACAATAAACGCAATGCATTCCAATGTGGCTACGGAAGTCACGATAAACAATTCATAATTTACTCACTCTCTACAAGTAAGAATTTTCGCTAATAACGGGCGACATACTCTTCACCGCGTTATATCCGAATCCGCGGTATATCGGACCGCGCTATATCGGGCTTCTACTGTAGTAACAAAAGAATGAAATTAATATTAAAACCAACAATAACTAATAACTTATAAAGAATAGTTTGTTTCAATGTTATGAAGAGGATATGGCTGAAGGGAACTTGCAGTCCATAAGCCTAATTGTTATATTTTAAAATATGTATAATGAAAATGTATTTTGAATAGTAATTAAAACACAAACAGAATCAACACACAACACAAACAAATATGATAACAAAGTGAAGCCCATCAGGCTGAATTAAAATGTAATTTAAAAGAAATAAACCAAAAACCATCATGGCTACTCTTGGCTATGAAAACATCTAACTGTCAGACACACACAAATGTCAATTGTAACAAATTCACAAGGAAATTTATTAATCTAAGACCGACCAGTAAATGGCCAATAATTATATGTAAATCGTTTTAAAAGAGAAATGTTATTATAAAAGTTTAATTTAAGAGAGATATGTAATTTATCAAATGTCACATATTTAGACTAAAGTTAATGGATAATAGAATATGACCTTATGAGGTATCATTTTAAACTTTGAAAGGAAAGAAATATAATAGTGATATTATTTATTACCCCAAAGGAACGATAAAGGAATAAAACCATTAAGAAAATACATAATACATTTATTATGTATAATAAATACATAAATCTCTTAACAATGCTTTTGAAAGAGGCCTTAACCAATCAAAGGGTTACTGTTGCCATAGTAACGGGCCGTTGAATAAGAATTTTCCGTTAAATTTATTAGACTTGAAGAAATGACGCGTGGGTAAGCGGCACGCAAAATAGTGATGACTGAAATTTTCAATTAAATAGTTTAAAAGACGTTCGGAAGTTAACCACAGAAACCAAAGACGAATAGATGCAGACCTACCAAGATTAAACGATGTCCTGGAACCAAATAACAATAAATTAATTAGCAGAAATCCCAAGACAAGATAGAAAAAGATGTCCGAAGCCTAAAACCAGTCCAAATTTGCAGAATTTCCACTACCCCAGATGACAACATATCAACACTGTCTGAACTGATAAGTATCAAATAAATTCCTTTCTCCCAGAAACCTAATTACTTTAAATATTTCTCAAATGATCAAATTTCTCACTATTGAACAAATATAATTTTCTTTCAAAGGTTTAATGCATAAATAACTTACGTAAAAACATTTTGTTAATTAAAATATAACCTCGCATTAGATTGCGAACTTTGTAACAAACCATACGACACTACCGAACAATTTGTAAAAACACATTATACTCTCTAAGTACGTATAAGGTATGGTAGTGTACATTTTTAATGTAACCAACTTGTATGTCTTATTTCATAATCCAAAGGACCCCAGATTTTGAACAGATTAATATATTGTATGTAAACAGTAGCCATCTCGGCAACGAAAAAATTTGTTTTTAAAAACCGATTTGCCAACCTTGAAATATTGGCGTCTCATGTTCTAAGCCGGAGCAATTTGTTATCAAACCATTTATAATCCTTTTGTCATATTAATTAATGACTGAATTTGTATTAAATTACAGTACAGAGTATTACTATCGTTTTATTTCATAGGACGTTGTAGAATATATGTGTGTTAGCAATTTTTATTCAGTAACCAACTAGCGCTCGTCACGAGTGGACGACACGGCAACCTGTATAGAGGCGGGAACCATTTGAACGCTCCAGCTGTCAATGCTAATAACACTTATCAACTTGTAATTTAACTATTTTAATTGTTTTGATAGAAACAATTTGGCGCCACCCGGGATTCGCAACCCCTATGAATTAACAGGTAGGTTGTACTGGTAATTTTGACAATGCTACAGACTCCAGTAGTGACTACGATTAATGTAACGACCGGTGTGAGGCAAACACATCACATTAACACTAATACACATAATAAACAAGTGTAAAAACATTTTAACAGGTACGACCACATTCTCTAGTTACAACATGGAAGGGAAAGCAAAGAGCCTTAGAAAATAAGTATGTGTTAACCTTAAGTAAATACCCATGTTATAAGGGGAGAGTAATGAAATAAGTTCAATAGAGGTGAGATTGTTCATCACCAGAACAATAAATATGAAATAATGAATTGTACACACATATTAAATAATAAGTGTTGATTAATTGTATAAACAATTGTTTATGAATAGGAGATGGATTGGGTAATTATCCCAAACATAAACCTAAATGTTATATGATAAATAAATAGTAATTAATAGCCATATTATTGACATTGGCAGAGTACTTAAAATAAGGAAAGAAAACAATGTTTGAGTTATAAAAGAGAAAACTGTTAGTAAATAATTAGCAAGAAATATTGAATAACACAGTTGTTAAATACAGAGATCACACAAAGACTAAATTAAAATACCTCCATAGATAATAAACTTAATTATAAATAAAGAAATAACGATCTAGGACAAAATGAGATATATAATGTGTATGAAACAATTAAAAACCAGTAATGGCTACTTAGACTTGAAACAGGCCTTACGGTCAAACATAAACAAATACTAATTGTATAAAAATAACCAAGTAATTGACAAATCCAAGGTGACTAATTAACCAAGGATGAATGGTAAATATTATTAAAAACAAAATATTAAAATAAGGAATTATATAAACAGAGAAATGTAATTAGTAAGTATTAAATTAATTGTAAACATAGAAAACACGAAAAAACCCATTATTGTGGGATACCAAAATAATCTTTGTGAGAAAATACGAATGACAGTGCTAATAATTAATAACTAAGAAGGAAGATAAGAGAAGGAAGGAAGTCAGAAGATATAGGAAGATTTGAAAGGCATTCAAATTTTGATAACAATGTATTCATATCAAGCTCGCCCAATCAGAATAATGGTGTAACCATGGAAACGGCGGTTTGAAGAGGAAATTACCGTTGTATATAATCAGTCATAAAGTGACACTCAAGGAAAACAGAAGCCAGAATTCAGAACAACATATTTTCATATTTAAAATGTTTAGAAAGTAAATTAACTTGTCAAAATTGAACGAGAGGGAGTCTGACGACTACTGAACACAATTACCTGATGGAGAAGACATTTATTTCATGACGAAGTGAATAAATAAATCAAAAAACTTGGAAAAAGATGCCCGAAGCGGCAGCCACATCCCTTCCTTCCCGACCAACAGAGTAATCACATGCTACAACGCTGTTAAGTATCCATTAAATTATCTCAACTTCCGAAATAACGCACTTTGAATATTTCTCACTATATTTTGAAATACCACTGAATCAATTTTATTCTCTTTCAAAGATTAAATCAGAATATTAAGACACTGAAAATTTGTTAAATTATAAAACTAACCTAGTATTAATGTACAACTTTTAAACCACTTGTACTACACTTCTACTAACCATTTATCATTACACGTTACAATACTTAAGTAGAAACATTGTAAGGTTGTGTATTTTTATTATTGTAATTGCATCTGAGCCTTTTAACGTGATCAAAAGATCCCACAAAAGTTGAACGAAAATATTTGTTGACTTCTGTGATAGAACGCCATACTGTATGTTTACTTACATTCAAAATCGATTGTGAAACCCAGAGAGGACGTCTCATAAAGAAATAACCGGTGCAAAATTATACAAAAAATCAATTATAGCTTGTGTCTATGAAACAGTAATATCAGATCGCTAATAAATCAATACTGTGTATGTTAAAATGTGTTTTATTTTCATTAGGAAAGTATATTCGTAAAAATATAATTTACAGCGTATGTCTCTGATGTGACACCTAGCGCGCAAGCAGCGAATACTGTAACTGCCAGCTCGATTATACAAATCGAGAAAAGGCGGGACGAATTGAATCCTTCACACCGTTTGAATAAATCGCTGATAAGAAGACAATTTTAATTGTTTTAAATAAACAATTTGGCGCCACCCGGGAATTGTACACTACCAGCGAACCTCAGATCGGGGACTACGATACTTGGTTATCCGTACGTTCGCTACGGACTCAAGCATCGTGAGTTATATTACCGTGCGAGGACGAATTGGTAAGACACACATACACAAGTTACACTCAGACACACTGTTACATTTTACAGAGGTACCAGAAAGATGACGGCACATACGTTTTGTAATAATATATATATATAAAATCATATTTTTATTTACTATTATTAATGTAATAAGATATTGTTTGAACATGATTTTAATTTACAATTAAATTTATGCATCCTGATTGGTCAAAACCAATCACCCCATTAGTGGGGGCTAAGCAAAGTCTACAGGACAGAACAATTCAAATCACTACTTACTCACATCTCATGAGTGGAGGTTGTTAGGTCAAAGTATGCCTATACAATACATTTGTGGCTTCACCTTACTTCAAGTTTTCATTTAATATATCTTTTTTTTACATTCAATTAACTTCAGTTCGCCGACAACAGTGCGCGTGAACATTTTATGAGTACAAATCGTACATGTCAATTCAGTGTTTTATAATACATCTAGTGGCCTCGTTAGTGAAGGATCTGCAGCAACATCCACGACATCCCTTTGGGAAGGCTTTCCCTAACAACGCCCCTAACCCCTTTCATCTCATCATCCAGCATCACGACCTCATGCAACATGCTGTGTGTACGTGAGTTCAGCATTTAAAAGAAACTCTACCGACACAAGGTATGTGTTATACTTTATTCAATCATATAATGTAATTGACAATTTATTAATTGTATCTTTTGCAATCTACATAAAATTCCAGTGTTCACATTATAGGGACCGGCAATTGCCCCAGAAGTGTATCGCTGTGGGGTTAAGAACCTATTGATATTTATGACAACAGTAAAACCTAAGAATGGCAGAATTTCTCTTACTTTACGGGTTATAAATAACTAAAGTGTAAAACACAAAACATTACACAACAATTTTATATGAGACAAATTCAAAAATCTAACTTGAAAAGTTTTACAATAGCAAACGAATATCGATACCACAGTTATCTGGTATTAGCACCATTAACAGTTGTGTGTAACTCAATGATGATAGAACTGGTCAGTACATTGTTGAGGGAGAGGGTGTGAATCACTACATTTGTGGTATAATAGCTATTTGTGGTTGTTGTTGTACCAAAGTACGTTCCCTTTCAGGAATGTGATAAGGCAGTGTGTAAACAAATGCAAATAAAGAAAACAAAATATAATATAATATAAGAACAAACATGTAATGAAATATTGCCGGAAAGTGTATAGTTTGTGTTTTTATAAGGGTATCATTTCAATAATGTCCAATGAAAATATATTGTTGTGAACATAAATTTATATATTTTTTTTTTTAGTAAATACGTTTTTTCTAGCTAGGTATTCCTGCATACTGCCTGGGTTCCTCTACTACATTCCACCAGAACCCCTCATCTATTGGAACTCATTACAAGCAGTAATTCATAACCATAAATCTCCAGATTTCATGAGATGTCACTGAAGAATTGCTGTACAATATAACAGCTTCTCACAAGTTAAGAAATTTAGTTTTATTGTTTCCATTATACCATGGAAACTATGTGATAATCTCTCATCTCACCTACATTACTGTCCAGTTCTGTTTCCTTTCCTTGTCACTGTAGAAGGCTGACACTGACAATAAATATTTACATAGTTATTATTTATATAATTAAACATATTTAATTTAATAAATATTTCTTTTTATAACTGAAGGTATTTTACTATTCTTCATAATGTATCTCATGTCTTCAGAGGCAATCCACCCTGATCTTAATGTCTGGCAATTTCTGATGTTGCTACTTCACATCTGTTATTATTTTACCCAAATATTTTGTTTTCTCCTGTCAGAGCCTATCAATTCTGAGCCCCTAAGTTAGTTCAGGCAAGGGTATTTTCCATCATAATTCTCAAACTAACCTTCAGACCTTTCTGACTAAATTTTCTACACATATCAGACTTGTTAGATTCCATCTGTTGTAAGTCCTTTTGTTTTCCAGTTGCTGTCACCTAATTATAATAATAATGGCTCCCGTGTGTACCACCTGAAGTAGTGTAGGAGAAGGCAGGGTAGGCTGCCTTATGTGAGCCATACGGCATACAAGGAAGGCAGTGTGGCCAGCACTACACTTCAGCTGCCCATTATTATCCCCAGGATGTTATCCCAGGTACTCATTTTCAACAGGCTGAGTCGACCTGGGGGCTGAAAAACGCACCTTGATTTTATGGTGCGGGCCCGGGAATTGAACCCAGGACCTCTAGGTTAGTAGCCAGGTGCCATACCCACTGGTCTACTGAGCCGCCCTGTCACCTAATTATACCCTACAAAAATGCTAAAAACATCTTTGGTGATAAGTAACTGCCATACTTATTCTGTTAGTATTTATTTAAAGTGTGTACAGTTTGATTTTAGCTATTTAGATTTTACTATTATTTTGAATGTTCATCACTTCTTTCACAGCACTTTAACAATTAATATTTAAGGCACTTTCACTTGTGAAAAACTTACTTTTTGTTATTTCCTCAAACATCGTTTCGGAGTGGTTTTCTCCTTCCTCAGTGAGGTTTAAATGCAGAATGCGTCAAGGCGTTGGTAATCTGTAACGGTTTTTAAGGTGACTGGTTGTGTGTGGGGGTGTGGAGATGGAAGGGGGTTGGCGTGGGATTCTGAATTGTATGCGTTGTGTATTATTGTGTCGAATAGTGTGTTGGATTTAAATTGTAATTGTTCATTGAGTATGTTGTTTGGTTGTGTTGTATATTTCGTATTGTTCTGCGGTGTTGAGTTTATGACTTTTGGGTATGTAGTGTAAAATTTCAAGATTGTTTTTTATATTGGTGTAACTGTGGTTTTCAGTTTGGATGTGTGTGGAAAATGTGGATTGTAAGTTGTTATTGGATAATGCTTCTGTGTGTTCAGAAAATCTGGAGTAAAATGATCTTCCTGTCTGGCCTATATAGAATTTATTGCAGTCGTTACAGTTTAATTTATATATGCCTGTTTTGTTGTATATGTCTATGTCTTTGTTTGTGCCGTTAATGCGTCTCTTGATGGTATTGTTAGTTCTGTATGCTATTTTGTATTTGTGTTTTCTGAATGTGTTGGCAATTTTGTGTGTGTTAGAGTTGTAGTATGTGAGTCTGATGTATTTGTTTTGTTGTGTGTTGTTTGTATTTTTTGTTGTTTTTGTATAGGATTTGTCTATGTGATTTGTTTATTAACTCAGGGTTGTATCCGTTTTTTAGTGCTATGTATTTTATTGTGTTAAGTTTTCCTTGGATTTCATTGTCCATGACGTGTCCGTTACTTAACTAAATACAACTATTTCATTAACGATTCGGAACACAAAGTTTTTTATGAGTAAAAACATAAAGTTTTACCTTACAACCTAACTTTCAAAAGTTGAAGTCTGAAGAAACTTTTTAAAAGTGAAAACCGGTTCAGGTTGTAAGGTAAAACTTTGTTTTTACTCATAAAAAACTTTGTGGTCCGAGTCGTTAATGAAATAGTTGTATTATGTTAAGCTCTTCATTATAGTCTTGTTTATTTAGCGGTATTTTTGTGAGTCTTTGTAGCATATGGTTGAAGGCTGCATGTTTATGTTGTGTTGGATGATTTGATGTGTTGTGTATGACCATGTCAGTTGTGGTTGGTTTTCTGTAGATTTTATATGTGTGCGTATTGTTTGTTTTGTTGATTATTAAGTCTAGAAAGTTTATACTGTTGTTTTTTTTCTATTTCTATTGTGAAATTTAATTTTGGGTGTATCTTGTTTATGTATTTGTGGAACTTTTCTACTTGTCTTGTATTGCCATTGTATAATAATAATATGTCGTCTACGCATCTGTGCCAATATATAATTTTGTTGGTGTATTTGTTGTTATGTGTTATATGCTCTTGTTCTATGTGGTGTATGAATATTTCAGCTAGTATGCCCGATATGGGTGACCCATGGGTAGTCCGTCTGTTTGTGTATATATTTTGTTATTGTACGTGAAGTAATTTTGTTCTGTGATTATTGTAGTGAGTGTGATGATTTCTTGTATGTGTGTTTCAGGTATGTTGTTTTGTCTGAGTAATTGTTCAAATGTTTGTATGGTGTCTTTGACGGGTATAAATTCGTTATGTCAAATGATGCTAAAGTTGAGTTGTGTGGTATATGGATATGTTCTAATTTTTTGACAAGTTCTATGTTGTTTTTAACAGAAGTGTTGTTGGTTAGGTTTATATGTTTTCTGATTAGTTTATCTAGGTGTTTGGCGATTTTGTGGGATGGTGCTTGTGTGTTATTTATGAAAGGTCTAATGGGTATATTGGGTTTGTGTATTTTCGGTAATGCGTTTAATTTTGGGGGGTTTGGTTTATTTGTTTTAGGTATTTTATGTTTTCTTTTTATATTATGTATTTTGCGTATTTATGAATTTGTTAATTTTTTTTTGGTATTTTATTGTGGGATCTTTGGTTATTTGTGTTATATTGTTTTCGGAGAATAATTTCTCTGTTTTTTTGTTTATTTCTTGTTTGTTCATTATGACTGTTATGTTGCCTATGTCAGCTTTTAATATCGTTAGGTTATGTTCATTTAGTTTTTGTTGTATGTTTTTTAATGTTTTATTTTCGTTATTATGTTCTTTTGTTGTTGTTTTAGTATGTGTTTTAATCTTCGTTTTATGTAATGGCGTATGGGTTCATGGTCATTGTTATGTGTGTTTTGTACGGTGTCCCTCCAAATTTTATTAGCCCAGCCTCTGCCCCCTCTCAGATTAGAGCAGCTAAACAAATACAATTTACCAGCTAAAAACTACAATTTTATCACAATTTACATAATGTGGTAAAAGTCAATGGAGACAATAGGGAAAGTTTTACTGACAGAAATTTTATACTGTTAAGAATTTAATGTCATTAAGAAAACCATATTTACTAAAATATTGGATGAGCTAAGCAGTTTTATACATACAAACTGACATCAAAAATGAAACAGTTGACGCTGTAGCGAAACAACACAGGTTATTGGTAAGCATAGAGTATACACATTTTTTAAAGCTGTGGTCATAATAAGATTTGGGAGAGGGTAATAAGATTATGTAATAGCTGTGTTTTCAAAAATGCTTAGTTTTGGTACTCAACTTAGTGGTGTACAATAAAAGAATTACACTTTAACTTATAAGCAGGCCCATAGCCATCAAACAAATTTCACCTGACCAAACACATTTTAAAAAATTCTCCAATAATTTTGGCTCAAGATATGTAAGTTTAAAATCTAAATCAATTAATTAAGAACAAAATTATGAATTGAAAATCTTGTTGATTTAAATAGCAAAATACATGAAGTTTCCGCTGTTTGAGCTTGTGTGGCCTCTAGTGACTCCTAATAGAATTACTAATACCATATTGCACTAGTGGAATGCACTTTTAAAAATAGATTAGACATGTGCACTGTTTATATAATAATGAATAGAGATAGTGTTAGTTTTGTTAGGTGTGCAGTTATGGTGATAGTGTGTCTGGCCAATTGCAAGGTTCAAGCAACTTTTGAAGCATATGTTTTGTTTTTTAACAAGAAGCCTAGAATATAACATGAAGTAAATAGTTTTGAATCCTTAGGCCTAAAGTAACAAACATGACGAGACTATGCTGTTCTAACCACCTGTGGAAGACTGCGAACATCCCAAACCCCAAGATCCAAAACCCAAAATGTCTACCGTCCGCCAACACTTCCAGAAAGCTTCATGTTGTCTGATATTCATCTTGCCAGCAGTCTCGAATATAATGAATTAAGCGACTCCTGTTTGGTCCGTACTCTGTCCATGATGGATCTGCGAGGAGGGTTTCGGTAGTGACACTTGACTACTCTTCAGCTAGTGAAGGTCATTTCCCAGCTGCTAACAGACGCCACTAATAGGCATCAGTCAACAGGTGCTGTCCTGTTGGACTTGAGTAAAGTCAGCCAAAAAGACCTGCTCTTCAAACTAACCTACACACTAGTATTACCGACCACTGTGCTTCTCATATGGTTGTATTTAACTGATGGGCCTTGGATTTGCCCCATCACCGCAGGCATTCCTCTAGGAACTGACTTTGGCCCATTCTGTACCTTGTGTATAAAACAACCTGCCAGAGTCAAGTTATCCCTCTTTGCTGAAAACAATGTTCCATTATAGCACCCTTGTCTCTGATTGGCTGAAGTTTGGGCATTTGTATTTTGAAATACAGGTGCCATGAAGGGTATGAAACTGATGAAGAGCACTGGGGTTTCTCTCATTCTCACTCTCTAACTAATTCATGCTGTCACAATTTGTGAGTCAGTGACTTCGAAATTTTAAAGTCAGTTTGTTAGTTGTACACAAGATGTAACCTCAAAAAAGTATAATTATAATATAGGTATTATACTCAAAATAAGTATAATAATTAGGCATTCCACATTTATACCTCACTGAGGAAGGAGTAAACCACAACGAAAGAACGTTTGAGGAAATAACAAAAAAGTAAGTTTTTCACAAGTGAAAGTGCATTAAATATTAATTGTTATAATTATAAATCTTTCAATTTTCTTATAATTATTTAGATACTTGCTAAGATTGTTCATTAAGTGTATACGTCAATCATTAAAAGTTATACTCACTAATGTTCTCAAATAGGGTGGACCTGAATAATTTTGAAGTTCATCTGTTTATTTTGTTATGCCAATATACACTTTAATTTTATAGTAGGCCTAATTGAATGTCACTTTTGTATAGGCCTACATGTTTGCTTTGAATTAATAGTTAATTTAAGTAATGTAGATTTTAAAAGAACTGAGTTAACATTTGATGACTATTTTAAGGACATTAGGCTTCCTTGATAAAATAAAATTTAGATGTTAGTTAAACACTTGATATTTTTATCAACAACCAGCCACTGTCCAAGGCTTTCCTGTCTGCACTACAACTGGAGCTGGTCAACCCAGATGAGGCTTTAGAACCACGTGTTACAACAATATTAATCACAAACAGAATTATCACTGTTGCACACCACTATAGAAAAATTATTCCGATTAGCGCTTTCAAGCTTCACAGCTCATCGTCAGATCGGAAATAACAATAATAGGGCAAACAACTTCTTCAGATTTTTCTGTAGTGGTGTGCAACAGTGACAATTCTGTTTGTGATCATAACCACTAACACAACTTTCTTAATTAAATTTCTAATAATATTAATCAGTTTATGTCACTGGAGTTTTTTTTATAGTGACATTGATCACTTCAACATTCCCAAGTGAAGCTTGGTTGTCTATGAGTATAGAATAGGGCTGTACACACTTTAATGTGTTTGATTCCATTTTGTATCAGTTATAATGTAGAGTTTCTTAGATCTTTTTTGGGGCATCCAGCTTTGGAGGCAATTTCATGATGGTTTCTCATACTGTGGAGTATTTTAATAATATATATATGAACTTTCACCAATGAACTTACTGTTGTCACTTTCCAACAGTAATATTGCTGTTAGCAATACAACATCCAACTGTGGAGTATTGCTTGGATGTGTTCTGGGTAAATTCTGAAGGCAAAAACATTTTCAACTCTGGAGAATTTTGAACAAAAACAACTCACACACACTTATGCCGGTATTTCCAACGTTGTTTGAGTTAGCTATGAGCATCGCTGACAACAATAATGAAAACCAAAATATATACACATCAAATTAATAAGAAACACTCTGAGAATTAACATTAAAATCAGCTCTCCCTTCCAGTATTAACCTCCCTTTCACTCGTAATAAAGTACTATCTAATCATAATAACTCGAGTCTGTGTAAGAATGGGAGAGAGGATCGAAAATATGGCATAGATTAGTTTGCATAATACTGTATTAAGTTTGCAGTGCACATGATTAAGAAAAACATGGAATACGAATGCGCGGCCAAATATTTGTTCATATTCATATTTATTAATATAGATTGTCGGCTAATTTCCATTGTCGGATGAAATTTCATCCTAATCTGTCTTTAGGATGTCTGTTAGGAACATTAAAATTTCAGGCTGTCAGTTACCAAAATAAAAATACTGTTTGTCAAGTCCGACGAAAGTAACTGACATCCGTTTGTTAGGACAAGTGTCGCCCTTCATGTGAAGTGAATATGTAGAAGTGAAGAAATAATGTAACTATATAATAGTTCACGTTGAAGTATGATTTTATGATTGTTATTTGTTTATTACAATTGTATATTAAATATGGTAATATTTTACAGCTGACTGTTGGGATGTCTATCTGGTACGCTAAATTTTTGTCAGTTTTCAAAAATATCGACTTTAGGTCGAATACGACAGCGTCTTATATCTGTTTGTTAGATATCTCCGTTAGAACAAGTGAACGTCCTCGTTACTCGTTTTGATGCTACAGAAAAAAATTCAAAATGTGTTGCGAGTTTTTAGTGTTTGCTGTGTCTAGTCACTGTTTAGTGTTTCGGTGGACGTCATGTGCTTTTGTCGTTGTAATGTTTAATTTTAATACATTCTCAGCAATTGTCAGGTAAATAAGATATACTCTTCTTAGACTCCGTTCTTGTAATGTAAGTGTACTGAGTATACTATTAAAAATATATTTTCATTGTAAAGGCTGCAAATGGGTGTGATAAGGAAATTACAATGTCCAACAAATGTTTGTTGCAGCTGATTAATTTAAACGTAAAATACGTAGCTAGTAAGTTTAGAACACATTAAAAATCCCATTATTGTTTAATCAGACATACCGGTATATGTGACAAAACCGACTCTATAATGAAAGTCATACTGCTCTGAGTGTACAGTTATTTTCAGTTTTAATGTTTGCAGATGTTAATAATAGTTACGTATTGTTAATATTTTATTTTGTTTCACTATTGTATTATTAACTCTACATTCTGTATTGTAATTTCCAAACAAGGCAGTAGATATGTGACGCCATTTCTCAAAGTCACACACGCCATATTGTCTTTATTAAAAGTCTTTTAAATAGTATCCTAACATATTATTTATGTATCCCTATCATAATTTGTAAAGGCGTATGTGTAAACCGATGGTTTCATGCACATTTTATTAGAATTGAAAAAAACAAATTGATTCTTATGGGAGGTGATGTGAAAGCCACATACCTGTATTTGTGAAATAACCATACAACACGGTTTTGAAACTTTTTCCTACCTTCAAGAATTAGAAATATTTCGACGAAGTAAATCTTTACTCGAATGTCTTAAAAGTCTCGTACTTCAGCAAGTTGTACATCTCTATGAAGTTATTAATTGGGAATTCATTTTTTGACATCATTTTGAGGAAATTGTTAAGTCACAGTTTTGACAAGAAAAATGTGGTTAATACAAGCTGGAAAAGCCATTGAAGCAAACTAATGAATCCAGGTGGGAAAGTGAAAGCTTTCCGGCGACTGTACATGCAGTGTTTGAACATCTCAGTAACAATATACAACTTTATTATTTATTGTTCCAGCTCTTATTATGGATTTAAAAGTGTCCATTAGATCACTTGAGCTGATATATATTTCAGTGTGAAAGTGATTCAAGCTGATAACACTAATAACTCATAAAGCCAAATATTTTTTAGGTTCCCAACATTTTTTAGAATCTTAGGTGTTTTTTGAATTTGTAGTCAATTTTTTGTAGGCCTAATTGTTCAATCTCAGTGAACGACACACTTTGCCTAAATTTTTTGTGAAAATTTCCCTAAATACACATTTGTAGCATTGTAGTCAAAACAGAATTTTTTGGAAAACACTGGGCAGCCATTCTTTTGTAACGGACGTGACACTTACACAACTTAAAAGTATTCAAAAATACACTTATTAAGATTGTTGTTATCCATTTTAATTATTTAGAAAGGTTGTACTCACTTAAATGTACAGTCACAAAAATTGTCATGCCAAATACTTAACTGTATTTGATTTTATTTGATATGAAAGAGGTGTAACGGACGTGACGTGTAAAACACCCTGTAATGAACATAGGTTTGGGTTTTCCATAGTTTCTGTTAATTTTACAGACAAATTAACTGGTAAATATTTGTTATAGTAATTTTAATATATGCTCTTTTAAGACTATAAATTATGACCTGTTAAAATTATTGATTTCTTATTGAAAAATGTTTAACTTTGTAACGGACGTGACAAAAACGTGCATCATTTATAATTGCAGTTTTTATTGGAAAAAACACTTTAATATTATGTAATACAACCTTGTACTTAATAATAATATATAGTTATACAATAATAATATATAGTTATACATAGTTGCATAAGTTTAATACTACAATTCTAGTGAATTAAAATTAATTAACATAAAATAAACAGGTCTAGGAAAGAGATTAGGCTACATTCTGCTAGTTACGGACTAATTCTGATTTAATAAGCAGGTTGAGTAAAAAAAAAACATGAAACTTTTGTGGACACTAGGTCTATAGACTATTTATGTTTTTCTCAGCACAGGTCTCATCACTTTTCTAAAACGTTAATTCTGCTTGAAAATTGGTACAGAATTCTGTCTCCAACTTTCTTTATTTGTGGCTCAGGCAGTATTTTGATTATATCCTTAAAAAGGATAATTTTTTCACATTCTTCACTGATTTTGAAAACTTTGCCTCGATTGTCATATGTTTTTAAGAAAGTTACATTAACATCACCATCTTTCACATTACTGTGGCAAACGGCCACATAGCGACATTCATTTTTTTATGACTAGTGAGTTTGATCAGCACATAAACTCCTGGAAAGATTTTATCATGAGAAAAAGAATCACTGTATTGTAAAATACTCAGATTAGTTTCATTGTCATACTCCATTTCATTGTCCAAGTCATTATTTCCAAAGCTTTCTTCACTGTCAGATTCGTCACTGTATACATCGCTGTATCTTAAACGGTTTGGCAGTTTTTTTACTACTTTTTTCACACTCATCAGGCTTAAAAATATACACTTTTGTCATCAGGTCACCACTAGTTTTACATACCTGCCAACTTTTACGGGTTTTCCGTAAAATTTACGGAATAGCATGTGTTTTACGGCTTTACGGATGAACTACGATATTTTACGATTTTACGTACGAAGACCTTATTTTCAAAATTCGCGCCAGCACGAGCTTCCGCATGCTACCGGTACATGTTGTGTGACCATCGATATAATATATTATCTCGATGTGTGTGACCCGTGAGTATTCGATACATTGCATTTTCCGGTCGTTACAGTTTTCGACCATGAATACATTCCTATGTGAATACAATGCTTTCCGGCTGAAATGGAGTCGTTCTATATCGATATATTTGAGTTGCGAGATCGACTAGTTGGTTCGCAAGCCGCTCCGATTGAAGCGTGGTTAAAGTATTCTTTGTTTCGCTGACTTGGCGTGGTTGGATGCAAGTTACATAGCTGAGATTGTATATTATAGTTACGGAATAACGTGTGAATTGCGCTCGTTGCATTTTCTTCGTGTTTTATGCAACGTGTTGGGAAGTCAAGGTTGTGCTGGAATTGTTTTTAAAGAAATCGTGAATTGTGCTCGTCGCTTGTTTGTCTTCATTTTATTTGCACCATGTGTTTGGAAGCTGAGAATTGTTGTGTTGTAATTGAGGAAAGACCTTGTGAATCGTGCTCATCGTTTATTTTGCGTCGTATTTTTCTCAACGCGTTGGGAAGTCGAGGTTATGCTGCAAGTTTGAAAAAAACGTGAATTGTGCTTGTCGCTATTTTTGCTTCATTTTTGTCTTCACTTATTTTGATACAAAGGTTATGTTGTGAGTTGTGGGATTGTGGGATAACGTGAATTGTGTTTGTCGCTTTATGACTGTGTTGTTTATCAGAAATCATGAGTGAATCCACGAAAAAACAGTATTTTCAGGTGTTTAGGGAATCCTATTCTTTGGAATTCCCATGCATCTTGAAATCCAGAAAAGGAGAAAAATTTGCGTTTTGTAATGTGTGTGCGTGTGATATTAATATAGCACATGGCGGCAAAATGACATTACAAATCATATTAAGTGTGCTAAACATCTCAGTAATTTGAAGTCAAAGGCGAGAATCAGAAAATACATAGTTTCTTTACCAAAGCTGGAGATAGTAATTACGATGTTATTCAAGCCGAGTCTTTGTTTACTTCTTTTCTAATAGAGCACAACATACCACTGGCTGCAGCTGATCATGCAGGAGCCTTGTTCAGAAGGATGTTCCCTACATCGGAAATTGCTAAAACATATGGCTGTGGTCGCATGAAAACAACGTGTGTTTTGAACGAAATGGCACGTTGTACAACCCAAGAAATTGTCACACGTGTACAGAATGGACCATTTTGTTTGTCCACAGATGGAAGCAATGACACTAGTTCGAAGCTGTATCCGATAGTGGTTACATTTTATGATGCTGTGCAAGAAAATGTTACAAGTAGTGTACTATCGGTACCAGCATTGGAAGGAGATTCGACTGGACGCAACATTGGTAAGCTGCTACTATCGCAATTGGAATTCCACAAAATACCAATTAAAAACTGTCTTGCATTCTGTTCGGACAATGCTCCTGTTATGATTGGACAACAAAATGGAGTTCTTGCAGTTCTGAAAGAAGCCCATGCAGATATTTTTGGCATTGGTTGCAGCTGCCATCTCATTAATTTAGCTGCTGAGAAAGCTGCAGCAAGTTTACCACTCAGAATCGACGAGATTCTTGTTGACCTTTTCTATTACCTGGAGAAGAGTGCCAAGAGAAAAGAACGGCTTCAGAAATTTCAAAGTTTGCATGGAAAAGAAATAAAGAAATTGTTGAAGCACGTGTGCACAAGATGGCTATCCTTGGGCAGGTGTTTAGACAGATTATTAGATCAGTGGGATCCACTTCTTTCGTTTTTCAAGGATGAAGTAGTGAGTGCTCCAAACGTTTCTGCCAGTTTGTCATTCTTCACCATTCCTAAAGCAGGCCGCAGTAGATCTGATGACGACAAGAAAAAGAGACTTCTCGATTGCTCCTCCTCATCTGAAGCCAAAAGAATGGCACGTTCTTCCAAATGTGACACGCCAGTTCTGCGAAACGTGATTCCCACTACATCTCGCGAAGAAAAGCTGTTCATGTTTCTTTCTTCGGACCTTAACAAGGCTATTTGCACTTTTCTGCATGTGACTATCCCATCATTTGAAAGAGTTAATACAGTCCTTCAGAGTGCTTCCCCGCATATTCACATATTATTCGACTTAATGATAGATCTGTTGAAACAGACGCTCACTAAGTTTGTGAAACCAAGTGTAATTAAAGGCTCTGCATTGCTTGATGTCCAGTATCACCCTATCCAGAACCAGAAAGTTGATGAGGAATTGATTATTGGCATTCAAACCCAGAACTTGGTTAAGACACTGAAAGATGAAGACAAATCTCTATTTTTTTCATCTGTCAGAAACTATTTCTGTACTGCCTGTGATTACATGGTCAATAAGTTCCCTTTCAGGAGTGATGTCCTGAAGCATGCACAGGTTGCAAAACTTGACAGCATCGAAGAAGCTCAGTTTTCTTCCGTTAATTTCTTTTTGGAGAAGTTTCCCATTATTCTGTTGCGGAAAGGAAATGAAACAAGAGATGATGCTGTCAATGAACTCCAAAGGCAGTTTCCAGCCCTTCAGATAGATGACTTGTCTTCTGTTGAAGGTAAACAGAGTTCGGTTGTTTCTAAATGGGCTCAGGTGTCAAACATCCTTGAAGCTGATGGACATCATAAATTTGACAGAATCTCTAGATTCATGTTGTCTATTCTTACAATACCGCATAGTAATGCAGAATGCGAGCGGATTTTTAGCCTAGTTAAGAAGAATAAGACTCAATTCAGGTCATCTATGTCCAGTGGAACTCTGGAAGCCATTTCCATTTTGAAGACGAACAGTTTTGAACCATGTCGTAAAAGCACTTTTTCTAAAGACTTTTTAAAGAAAGCTAAACAAGCTACTACAAGTTTATCCCTTAAATCGGACTAAAGGAAGTGCATGTGATTGTAAATAATATAAATAACTTCAGTGTACTGTATGTAATTATCTTTTTGGTTTGAAGTGCAGCAAGATACTCTTTCCCGCAAAATTTTCTTCGGTTGTGTGCATAGCCTACGAATAACGTTGGGTAAGTGGATTTCATTGATAAATTTTACAAGTACTTGTGGTCGTTTAATTCATGTTAAATATTTTGTCCTTTAGAATATTGTATTAATGCTATAGGACTCTAATTATCTGAAGTGAAAAATATGCATGCATTTTGTGTTGTTAAACTGCATTTTGACGCGCGGGTTCGGACGTATTTTGACACGCGGGAGTTTTACTGATTGGCCTTTTGGAAAGTTGGCAGGTATGGTTTTACCAATGAGGATGTTTTTGTTGTCATGTGCCTGAAAATGGTGCATTGAATTGATACCAGTTATTTCTTCAAGAATCAGCCATGTTTGGTCCAAGTGATTTTTGTAAGAATCCACTTCTGACTGAGGAACATAGAGAAGATGTATACCTTTGCATTTTTCATCCGCTAACTTGAAAAAATCATAGGGTGAATAAACATAGCTTCTTCTTCCTTGAACTTCTCTCCATACATTTCTCTTTATTGAGCCTCTGACACCATCAACAGCCCCCTTTCCATGTCCAGAGGCAAAAAAATTCCAGTGCATCGAAACTCCAAAATCTGCTTCTGAAAAACACTAGACACTGTGTATCGACTTTTAAATTGCCCTGCGCAATTATCGGAAAAAACAATGATGTGATCCACTGATGGAGCTATCTTTTTCATTTCACTTATTATTGCCTTCATAAAAACCCAAACAGAATTCTTGGAATGGTTCAGGTCATCACTTATAACACCAAAGCTGTACGCTTTGTCAGAGTGCCATATACAGCAAGTAAATATTGAGAGTGGCTCCAATGAGCGCTTTGAATCTCATCTTGCTGGATTAAAGAATAATTCTCTGTGAAGTAGTGATGTGGGCCGGGTAAATACCCAGTGGGTAGGGTATTTAAAAATGGGTATTTACCTGGGTATTTACCCTTGACTTGGGTAAATACCCAAAATCAGGGTATTTATCAATTAATGCATTAATTTTTAAATCTGGTACTTTTACTGCGCTTTTTGAATGATCTTTGTAGTTAGTTAGTTATCTTAGTAAATGATAATAATACAATTTCATGAAATTGTATTATCTGATTTAAGAAAATAGTAAGCCTAATTCAGTCTACCCAAATCAAATTTCAAATCAGAATTTTAGTTTAGTTTAGAGACAATTTTACTTGTTGATTTTAGATAATTCATTTCAATATAAAAAACATAATTACTTTATATACAGCTAATTGTTATAGGCCAGCTACAACATCGTTTAATTCAATTCAAATAAATTGTATTTGAATAATATCACAACAGAACCAGAGGCTATATTTGTACTAAGATTGATTTAAGGATAAAGATTGATTTAGTAAAAGAGGGAAATTTTATTTTGCACTCCACTTCAGAGAACTGGCAACACTGTGAGACAGTTCTCCCCTCCACTAATATTTCAGCTTTTCTTTGTTTACAGAGTAATGCTGGTGGAGTGAAGATAACATAACCTCTCTTTGTAAAATGTTTGTTCTATCATAAGGTGTGAGTAGTACCGGTACCGGTATTCAGTTTTCGAAAATGGGGAAGAGAAAAGGACCTGCATGGGACTTTTTTAAAGAAAAAGGTTGTGGTGTGATATGTAAGTACTGTTGCAAAGAGTACAAACATGCTAATGTCAATAAAATGAGTAACCATATAAAAAAGTGTTTCAAGACTCCTGCAGATTTGAAAAAAGTGTTAAATTCAAACATTTGTGCTACTGCTGTTTTCAAATCTTTTTCAACATCAACTCCACAAAAAATGAGTGTCCTGGAACCCTTGGAAATTGACACATCTTTTGAAACAGAACCAGAACCCGGGCCAAGTGCAAGTAGTAATGAGCATAATAGGCTTGCAAGCAGAAATTCAAACCTATCATCTTCATCCTCATCAGAAGTTTGGGGATTACAGCAATGTGGACAATCAAAAACTTTGTTGCAGTCTTCAACCTCTCAGTCTTCACAACAATCACAACTATTGTCATTTGTGGACCACATGGATACTCAAGAAAATGTAAGTACATAGTCTGCTTATTATTCAAATTATCTCAAAGATTATGTGGATTTAAATCCGTTATCTGCCAACCAAAGGTTACGGTAGTTCAAAACCGTCAGGTTCTGTGATAGAAAAAAGTTTAAGTTTGGTTTAAGATAATGCAATTCAACCGAATGTATGTACTGCATTGGTCTATATTTAACTAATCTTTTAAGCTAGGCGTCGAGTCTTCGTTAATAGGTCTATATTAATGGAAATGAAATTCGACGTCTAACTTGATTTAATTTTAAACCGAACCGGGCATTTTTAAGTATTATATTTTAACATTTTAGGCCATAAGGGCTAGGTTCTACATTTAGCATGAGCATGTGCTTTATCTTTAAAGAAATTCTATAATGGCTGTACACCAAGGTCACCTAAAAATTACAAATATTTTTTTTTACATTAGTCTCTCTAGGCCTACACGCAGTTAAATAATAACTACAAAAATGTAATTTTTCTTTGATGTATATCTTTTGGATGAAAGTTTAAAGTCACGGCGTTAGGAAGAGGCCTATTCACGCAAAACAAAGGACCTAGTAGCTTAGTAGTGAATTTAGAAAATATATTTGCATAATGCGTAATAATTTATATGTTCATAAAATAATTGCTGAGTCTAACATGAAGATAGGCCTCCGAGTGAATTGAGTGGGAATATTTTGTAATTTCGCGTTCTCTTTAAACAAAGCAGAGTTCAGAGTTCATTTCTTTAGTTTCTGTTTTAGAATTTTTGGTAGGTCTGATGGTGTATCATTCATGCATATTTTCATTAAATAATGTATTAGTTAATTTCGTTGTAAATTTCATAAAATTTGATAGCAAGTTTTTATGTAGCAGTCAATGGCTCAGTGCTCAGCTTGACGGACGGCTAATGGCCATGTCTATAAGATTACGATATTTTGTATTGTTGTATCTGCTTTGTGTAAACATTGTTTGTATAATAAATCTTTTCATTATTATTATTAATAACTACAAAACTTGTCATGAAAACGCAAAAGAAAAAACTACCCACTACGCCAGTACCCACAAGTACTTATTGTGTATTTTAGTTATTACGCAGGCGTTTTTTAATCAAATAGTTGCTATGTTATCACATTAAGATTTTAAAATACGATACCTTACCCTAATCTAAACTACCTTACCTAACCTTACCCTAATCTAAACTGGAACATAAATGCCAGTCTCACTTTTGTTACAAAATTCGCAGTTATTTTGGCTTTAGGCTTTAAACATGTAATTTATGTGTTGCTAAGATCATTGTACATTTTTTCTGTAGGTTATCGGTTTTAATTTGTTTCTGTTCGTGTGTTGCAGGAACGTCTAAATCAATACCTTGCTAAGGCCATATTTGTTAGTGGGTCTCCATTGGCACTCGTTGAACATCCTCTGTGGATTGATTTCTTCAAGAAAATTCGACCATCTTATGTCCTACCTTCACGGTATCGTTTGGCTTCAACCTATTTAGATGCTCAATATACCGAAATACAGACTGAAGTAAGTAAACAGTTACAAGACTCAAAAGATCTACATTTGCAATGTGATGGATGGAGCAACTTAAACAGTGAATCCATAATTAACTTTGTAGTTTCCAAACCGAATCCACTTTTTGTTGACTTTGTTATGACAAAAGACAATAGACACAACGCAAAGTATTTAGCTGAACTAATTAAAAAAATTCTTATAAAATATGGTCCAGAAAAATTTCTAGTCATTATTGCAAACAGCGCTGCTAATATGAAGGCTGCGCTGAACATAGTTAAAGAAAAGTATCCTAACATTGTGCCCCTTGGTTGCCTTGCTCACCTGTTGCACCTGCTTTGTTCAGATATTTTACGCTGTACATCAGTGAAGTCCTTTATGGCTACTGTAATCGATATTGTGAAGACAATCAAAAACAGCCATATTTTAAAGGCACTGTTTGACCAGATCTCGGCTGAGAAAAAAAAGTTCAAGGATAGAGTTACATTAAAGCTACCAGGGAAAACTAGATGGGGCAGTCACTTGTTTTGTATAAAAAGTTTATTGGCAAATAAAGTCGTACTTCAAACACTTGCTGTCAGTGAACAGGCAGAACTCTCCACAGAAATGAAAAGAAGGTTGTTAGATGACTGTGTATTCTGGGTTCGTGTACAAAAAATGGTAGACATCTTAAATCCTATTGTACATCTGATAACTGCTTTTGAAAGTAACCAGCCACAGATACATAAAGTATTTTCAAAATTCAATGACTTGGAGAAAACTTTAATTGTACAGCTCCCACTTTCTCCATTACAAAAAGCAGAAGAGAAAAATGTTCTGAAGAAGTTTAAAAAGCGGAGAGATTTTGGCTTAGGGGAAATACACCTTGCAGCAGACCTACTAAATCCAGCTGCTCAAGGAAGCAGTTTAAAACCACTCGAGTTACTAGATGCAGTTAGCTTGTTTGTGATGTTGGGTGGAAAATGGGTTTAAGCATCCCTAAAATAAAAGAAAATATAGCTGACTATAGAGACAAGCAAGGGATCTGGGGAAAAGAATTTGTGTGGGAAGGCATTGATGAATTGAGCCCAGTTCTGTGGTGGAGGGGATTAAGAGGAACATGTGAACTAGCAGATGTAGCTATTCGAATTTTAGGAGCACCTGTGACATCTGATGCTACTGAACGTACATTCAGTTGGGTTCACAGCAAAAAAAGAAATCGCCTAAATTCACAAAGAGCTGCCAAGTTGACGTATTTATCATGCAATTGGAAGCTTTTAAATTGTAAGAGTACGCCAAACAAGAGAAAGCGCTCTTGTGAAGAGCAGCAAAACAAAGGGGAAAAACCTTCAGAAAACAAAATTCCTGAAGATGAAGATAAAGATGAAAGTGATGTTGAAGATGAAGTTAAAGACAACAGTGATTTTGAAGATGAAGATAAAGATGAAAGTGATTTTGAAGATGAAGATAAAGATGAAAGTGAAGTTGAAGAGGAAGATAGAGACAAAAGTGATGCTGGAGTTACAGATGAAGATGAAAATGGTGTTGAAGATTCAGTTGTGTAATTATCAATTTGTTTTAATAAATACTTTTAAACTATAATCTACTATAATGTTTCTTTCATTGTAATGGTTTAATAAATACTTTCTTACTTGATAATCTTTTGCTTTCTTGATTCTTTAATTATCTTTACCAGTTCCCATGCATTCAAATTTTAATTAAGTTAAAATTGATTGTTGAATGGAAAAGAGCTTACATTTCATCATGTCTTTAAGAGTGTTAATTTATGATTATTCAAATTGAAATTCTGTTCAATTTGGAAAACAAAACAACCACTGTCGTAAGTACTTGGTTGTT
Organism: Magicicada septendecula; assembly: GCA_034769895.1. NCBI lineage: Eukaryota > Metazoa > Arthropoda > Insecta > Hemiptera > Cicadidae > Magicicada > Magicicada septendecula. Next base: position 393,126,624 of record CM068374.1, on the reverse strand, counting down.
CATGCCAAAATGTAGAATGCAACAGCTGATGAGCTGAATAAATTATATACTGCCATATTCAGTTAGGTTTTAGAACACAAATATAATAATAAAAATATAATTAATATGTATACAGTCATGCCTTAAATGATTTTTATAAATACCCTGGTATTTACCCATTTTGGGTATTTACCCGGGTAAATACCCAGGGTATTTACCTTGAATTTTAAATACCCGGGTATTTTACATCAATACTGTGAAGTCAACTTGCATTACCACTTCGTTCTTTAAACTTCTCACATTTTCTTTGCAGGATTCAAAATAAGCAGATTGAACCCGTTTTATATAAGTATGAGTTTTGAAGCCACACAAATGTGAATTTAATGATATTATTAGCCTGTGCAGTGATGTGAAATTCTCAGCTAGTTGTGGTTGGTTGTCCACATTCTTCCACTCCTTCCATTTAATTTTTTTCTTTAAATCCTCTGCTTCAGGCAAGAGGGTTCTGATATCATATGTACATTCATTACACACATTAGGCATGCATTTTTTATCGTCTGTGTCACAACGTACTTCATTCAACACTTCCTTGTTAGTTTTTGGAAAACAGGCTGCTACCTTAGACAGTGTTTCAGTCATAAATGTAAAATTTGCATGCTTAATGCAAACATACACTGTGTGAGGCATATCACTAACCGGGAGCACATGTTTTGGACGTAAGCTATAAAACTTACTTTTTGAAATTTTGTCATGTGGATACAGCAGTTTATATTCTTCATAGGCCTCGCCAATACTCATTACCATGTGTCTCAGTTGGTATAAACTGCGTTTACCAGTGACAGGGTCTTTCACTGATTTTACGTCTCTTTTCCCAGGTGGTTGATGACTTATTTCATTGCACTGGAGAAACTCATTCACTCTTTTAAGACAGTCTGATTGAATCTTTCTTGGTCCAGTTTTCTTAGCATTAAAAATATCCTTTTTTAATTCTGAACTTAAGTTTTCTCATATCAGTTTTTTAATTATTGCTGCCTTCATAGTAGGACTGTTAGGTAATGAGTTTTTTATTCTCTTTACTGCTTTGGCAAGTGTTCTTGGACTTTTGTATGAACCAAGCTCACTCTGATCACCATTTTGAATCACCTTCTTTTTTTCTCTATACAACCGCTGTCGTTCTTTATCTTTCTGCCTTTTTTCAGCTAACAGTTTTTTTATCTTTGGTCAATTCATTTTTTCCTTCTCTCTTACTTTCCTCTTCCTCAATTTATCTTTCTCCAAATAAGCCTTCCATTGCTCTTGATTCTTTTTTCTCTCTACATTTAACCATTCTTGTCTTGTTGGGAGTGGGAGCCATAATCTGAAACAAAACAATACATTTAGGGCCAAATAACCTAAAAGTAACATTTAACATAAACATTTGTTGCAATGTTGAACATTTATATTATTGTAATGCCTTTGCTAATAAGTTTCTGTTAGAATTGTTAAAAAACATGTTGAAGTTGGTCAGCTCCAGCTGGTTTTGTTTACAAAAATCTAGGTAATTTTCAAATAGATTTTAAACCTAATAAAAGGTTGTTTTATTATCAAAACATGTTAAAAATAGGTACTATCGCTTTTCATTAACAGTTTAATACCATTTTGAAGTATGTGGAAAGTTTTATTTCTTTGTAGCATAATGGAATCTGAAGCTCTGCTATTAGTTGTAGCCTATAATGGGCTTTGTCACATGGTGTTTATATTTGAGTATTGTTAATTCAGCCTAATTAGTTATGTTATCCATGCATTTATTAAACAAATTATATAGGTAAGTTAGTTTTGAGTATATAATTGCATTTTAATTTATAGAAATATTTTTTTTAGGTTAGGTAGGCCTACCTATTTTATGAGACATTTTAGTCCTATCTTGTATGGTCTGAAAACTGAATTAAATCTTATCTCCCAACAACAAATAAATTTTGAATTACATAAATAAAGAAAATTTAGTTGTACTGTTACAGAAATATGAAAATCATGCCAGAAATATGGACACTGCTCTAAAAGTAATTAAATAAGAGGAAAAGAAATATGAAAAACAAGCAAGAAATATAGTCTTTTTTTGTCACGTCTGTTACACTAAAGTTTGTCACGTCTGTTACAGCATGTTCATAGGTAATGGTATTTTATAAAAAACAGAAAACACTAGAAATCAATAAACAATGCACATAACCCCACTTCTACCAAGAGTCACTTACATCACATTATTAGGGTTGGTGTGATATAAACTTATTCATGTTTTTTGTAACGGAGGTGACATTTGTTCTTCCCCTTCTTAATAAAACAAATAAACAGCTTAATACTTACATAAATCAATAACTCTTTTGAGTGTAAACAATACTCCAGACATCAATATTTCTTCATATAACTGAGAAGAACAGCTAACTCAGCTGATTTTAACTAACAAATGATCACATCTCAGTGTTCAAACTTCATTGTAAGGAAATGTGATGAAAAATAAAATAAGAAATAAATGCTTGAAATAGTTATTCTAGATTATTTGCTGCTTAGCTATGCAGTTTATATGATATTTTAAACAGTTTTAAATTTTAGCTATGAGGGGTATGTTATAAAAGAATGGCTTTGGGATTGAATATTAAATGAAAACTTAGTTGTGACTTACATGTGATATATTCTCTTAGTTGCGAGTGGAGCAAGCAAGAGTTAAAGTGCCAAGCGTTGCAATCTAATGCTTCACTGTTGGTGGCACATAGTGATGTTTTTAGTAATTGCAAATTTATAGGAAACTGAAGACCACTGTTTCGATGCCTGTGTATGACATGCGAAGCAAGTGCTGATGTCTCACACGTGTGGCATGGATTCAGTAGGCTACATAGTGTGTAAACGAGAAAAAAGTATGTTTAAAAAAACTTGATTTATAATATGCCCCTGCCTGGAAACAGGATTAAATATGCCTACCTCGACTCCCAGTGGTTTCTGAAAAAATTTGTTTTGGCAAAAGGTGTGGTTCACTGAGATTGTACAACTACTAAATTTTGTATACAGATGGACCACTTAAAAATTGTGTGCGCGCGCATGTGTGTGTGTGTGTGTGTGTGTGTGTGTGCATGTGTGCAGTATGTTCAGCTATATTTTGAAGTTTTAAGAACATCACACCTTCCTTCACTAGGCTTTTTCTTTATTTCGTATTGGATAAAGGTGTTATGGGACATATATGAACCATTTTTAGGGTCTCTAAAACTTACATGATGAGTAAACTGCATCTTGTAAAACACGCTGAACACCTTCTTGTTGTACTTCACGTTTCAATTCTAAAAATATGTGGCCGTCCTTGAAAGCTGTAAAGCATAAAAGATCTTGTAGTAAAAATGATTGAAAAATGTTTTCACCTCCAGCACAACTTTGTGAGATGCTCTTTTTAAAGGTTTTACACTTTCACCGATTACACTATGTTCCACTCTGTACACTGCACTTTTATGATTATTGTTCACAGTGTTTTTAAGAGTACAAAGGTTCTCATAGCTTCATACCTAATCCCCATTTCTGACTTTTAAAAATGGATGATTACTGGTTTTAACTCTGGTGATTATGTTATCATATTTGGGCAGGGGTTATGTAACGTTACATAAAGCTCCCCCACTAGAACAGATTTATTTTTATTTACTTGTTTTAAAAATAATCGTTGAACTCTTCAATCTTCGGATTCTTTCATCATTCTTCATAATATCTCTTTATTTCTGATTGGTTATACACCCCTTTTATTTTGTTATTGTTAACAGATTTAATCTCATGTGTATTATTTCCTTTCACCTGGGTTACTAGGTATGGCCCGGTATAAAGTAAAAGTAATTTTCTTGCAATACCCTCTATAGAACTGGGTAATTGTCTATTTTTTATTAACACCTTATCCCCTACTTTGTATGGATTTATTCTTTTCTTCTTCCCCGTTTCCTTTTTATGTTGAAGTTCAGCTTTATGTAGCAACCTGTTGTGCATTTCGATTTTATTGAATTCTACTCTCTCTCGTGGAAGAAAATTTATTAATGATGTGATTTCTCTGGGTGGTGGTCTTTCAAACATTACTTGATATGGGCTGGTTCCAATAGTGTCATGGTATGCCCAGTTAAGGAAAGTTTCTGCTGGTTCAAGGTACTGGCTCCATTTACCATGTTCTGTGTGACAGTAGGTCCGCAAAATTCTACCAACCTCCCTCAAGACGCGTTCGGCAGGATTACTACTAGGGTGGTATACTGACGTTTTATATGTTCTTATTTGCAATTTCAACAATTCTTTCCACTTTTTTCCTCTAAACTGTGTCCCATGATCCATTACTATGGTTTCAGGTTTTCCCACTTCTGGTAAGTATTTTTGAATAATTACTTCTATAATTTTCTTCTTAGTAGCTCTTCTGATTGGTTAGAGTTTTGTATATTTGGTATAATGATCGAAAATAATGATTATATATTTAAATTTATGTCTCCCTCCACTTCTGGGAAAAGGTCCACATATATCTAAGAAGGTCTTCTCAAGTTTACCGTTGGATGTTATTGTAATCATAGCTCCGGTTCTTTTGTCATTATTTATTTTTACCAATTGGCATATGTTGCAGTTTTTCAATACTAATCTTACTCGCTTATTTATTGCTTTTATATAACAATGTTCAGACAAAGCTTTAATAACTTTGAGTGGTCCCATGTGACCATATCTTTCATGGTAGTCCTTTATTATGGCTACTTCAGTTGCTTCGGGTACATACATTTTCCACACATGATCCTCAATGGTTGGACGGATGAAAAGGATTTCTTCATAAACACAGAAAAAGTTTGTTATTATAGGATCCTTTTATAGTATTCTGTCTCTAATTGTTATTAATTTGGTGTCCGTTTCTTGATCTGTTTTTAGTTTACTAATTATATCTTGCAATTCTTTCTTCAATTTGATAATGTAATATATTTTCCTAATACTCTCTGGTTCTACTTCATATGTTCCTTTTCCTTTTTCTAGGTTAATCCGTGACAGTCGGTCTGCTATTATATTTTTCCCCGGGATATATTCCCAATCTAAATTATATTCTTGAAGTATTAACACCCATCTTGTGAGCCTACCGTGCAGTTTTTTAAAAAAAGAGATTGACCTATGGTCGGTCCTTATGGTTACTGGGTATCCCAATATAAATGTACGGAATTTTATACACGAGAACACCACACTCAGCAGTTCCTTTTCAGTTACTGTATAATTTCGCTCACAACTTCTCAGTACCCTACTTGCAAAACTGATGACCCAATGATTTCCTTCCTCATCTTCCTGATATAATTCACTTCCAAGACTAATGTTGCTGGCATCACAATTTATGAAAAAACGTTTATCGAAATTTGGGTGGTGTAGCATTATGCTATCCAAGAATTTATTTTTTATTATCTTCAAATTATTGTCTTCATTTTTTCCCACTTCCACTTGTTTTTCTTCGAAAGTAAATATTGGAAGTTGGCTGTTACTTCTGAATAACCCTGTTGAAATTTCCTATAATAGTTGCATATCCCCAAAAAAGATTGTAATTGTTTTAAATTTTTTGGTTTAGGAAAATCTTGGATAGCCTTTACTTTCTCAGGAGATGGTTTTATTCCAGTAGCTGACAGAATGAATCCTAAAAATGGTAATTCATGTGTGATAAATTTTGACTTATCTAGTTTCAATGTTATATTATGTTGTAACAGCTTATTTAACACTGTTTCCACTCTATTACAATGCTCCTTCCATGTACAAGAAGTAATTAATATGTCATCGACATATACCATAGTAAAGTCTAAAACTTCTTTACCCAGAATTTGATCCATACATTGGATGAACACGGCCACAGAATTTACCAATCCAAAAGGTAAACGTTTGAAATGATAATTTCGTCCTTCAAATATGAAAGCGACGTATTGTCTACTGTTAGGGTGCAACTCTATTTGCCAATATCCACAGACTGCATCCCAAGTACTCATGTACTTACATCCATAAAATTTTTTCATTATTTCGTCAATCTCACCTGGAGACGTGCGGTCGTTAATGAGCACTTTATTCAGCTCCCGAGCATCGAGGCATAATCTTACTTGCCATCTTTCTTTGGTATAGCTACCAATGGGCTGGTATACGGAGAATTGCTTCTTTCAATTATATCTTCCATTATCATCCTTTGAATTTCTTTTCTTGCTGATTCCTTCAAGGCTTGAGCGATGGGATATGACTGTTTATTAAAATTGACATTGTCTTTAAACTTTAACTCACACAGAAAGTTTTTAGCTTTTCTGGGTGAATCCGAGAATACTGTTCTATATTTATTATAAATTTTTATAAGTTGGTGTTTTTCTTGTACACTGATTGTTTCCTGGGCCTGCCTATCTTGAAACTCTATGATTTCTTCTATCTTCCCTTGCCACATCTCTGACTCTGTTACTTTAGTATTTTTACCTATGGTTAACCTATTATTCTCCCTAATATAGAATGAGCTCAGACACTGAGGGGCACTTTGGCTACCAATTATCTCAGCCGATAACTCACCTTCTTCTGCACTCAGTGTTACTATACCACTGGCCAGATTTATAACTGCAGTGTGTCGCCGTAGCATATCACACCCTATTAATACCCTAAAAGGTAGCCCTTTGGCTACTAAAAATCCCATAGGTATTCCTATCCCACTGTTAGTAACATTCAAAGACACTTGTTTTCTAATTGTTTTATTTTGTTTCCCGGTGGTGCCAATAATTGTTAAGTTATTAATTGGTAAAGTAGGTATTCTCTCAGTAGTTAATTCAGTAATCCGGTCAAGCTCTAATTGGTCAATAATTGAAACATTTGCTCTGGTATCAATCATGGCTTCTGCTAATACTCCATTTAATTTTATTCGTATATAAACTATAGCATTGCTTTGTGATGACCCTTTAATTGCGCTTTCTTCCATTAATTCCGCCTGTATATTGTTTAAATAATGGTTTCTGATAATTGTTATTGGTTTCTTTAATTTATTATTATTATTATTAAGACTGTGGTAAATTCTGTGCCCGGTTGTCTCTAGCAGTGACGGGCAGTCACTTCTTCTCACTGCTGATACCCGTTTCCCCGACTTCTGTCATTATTATTAGGTTGTTCAACATTCTCACTATGTTGAGGTTCGTTTGATTGCCTTCTTTCTTCCTCACTGGTTCTGAATCTAGGTTGTTCTTCGCTCCTACTTCTTTGCAGACCTTCTTCTCTCTGATATGAATTGTTTCGGTAATTTCGATTATTATAATTTTGCCATCTTCCTCGATACCGGTTATTATAGTAATTATTGTTTGCACTTCCACAATTTACCCTTGGTCGAGTATCTCTGGGTTGTTCGTTTTTCCGCTCCTCTGTATTTCCTGATCTCCATCTACTCCTCCTGTAATATAATTCGTGCTCATAGTTCTCTAAGAGTGTTTCCATACCTCCAGTTGTCTTTATTTGACCACTTAGTCGAGCACTGATAATCTTTTCCTCAAAATGATATGCGATCTTAGTTACCAAACACTCCTCAGGGATCTTTGGGTCTAAATACTTCGCCACACACACCTTCCCCAAAAAATAAGCAGTAGGTGTCTGTCCTGTACTGCGGTCATACCTCCCATGACAGATATCGTCTCGAATAATGTTTTGCACTGACTCAGACCAGTACTTCAGCTTGAACATCATCTTAAAATTTCCATAATCACACACCTCGTTCCGGATTACAGTCCACCAATTGTCATTGATGTTTTTGAAACACTCATCTAGTATGCCTTTGATCATGTTCCATCGGTTCTCCTTTGACCTATTTAAAATTTCATCCACTCTTCATAAAAATTCAAGTGGGTTTCTTCGATAATCTCTAAAGTTTACACTTTCTCTATTATCTTGGATAGTATGTTCAGTGTTGCATGTAGATCTTGAACCCATTCTATCTACCTCCCCGTGTAGGTTTTTTTGTAGCTGTTGTAAATTTTCTAATTTTTCTCCCTGGTTATGGAACTGGTTCTTGACATTTTCTATCGTCTCATTAAAATCGGTGAATTTACTGGTTATGTTGGTTTTTATACTATCCAACTGATCATTATTCTCCTGTCGTATGGCCATTATGCGAACTTGATTACTTTGTTCCTCTCGATCCATTCAGGCATCTATTCCTGTTCTGATTTGTTCCATTTTTTCTTCTGTTTTATCTAATCTTTGATTGGTTTCTATTATTTTCTTTTCTGCCTCCTCCTTGTATTCATCTACTCTTTGGCTAAGTGTTTTGTTAACATTTTCAATTTTACTCTCGAGATTTTCTCTTGACTCCTTATTGAAATTCTCGATTTTACCCTCAAATTGTTTTAAATTTTCTTCGTTTATTTTCTCAATTTGTTTTAAAGTGTCCCTCAAGGTTTCATTTTGCTTCCGTGAGTTCTCCTCCTGTTTCCTAAAACTTTCATCTATTTTGTCAAATTTTTCGCTCAAGGTTTCATTTTGTTTCCTTGAGTTTTCCTTATTTTCCTTAAAATTTTCATTTATTTTATCAAATTTTTTCTCCTGTTTACTAAATTGTTCTGCCATAAATTTCATTATTTCCTGCCAATTTGGTTCTTCTCTGGCTACCGCTTTATCTGGTTGGTCCCCTTGGGCATCCTCTTCAACTATTTCCTTTTCTGTGTCCATAATTGCTTCAGTTTCTTCTTTATCGCCTGTCTGTTGTTCCATTTCACTGTCCGTGACTACTTCTATTTCTCGTTCCTGTCCACCTTCTTCCTTCTACGTGTCTTTTGCCCTCTTCTTTGATCTGCCTCTGGTATTATGCATTTCTTGTCTTCTCATAGTTGCCGACAAAAATGAGTTTTTTCGTTATATTAACTTGCGTATATCCCGAAATTTCTTCCTAATTCATGCCCTGTAAGTAGTGATGTAAAATGCCCGGGCATTTGTAAGTTGGGGCAAATGCCCAAAATCCATAAATGCCCGGGCATTTATTCATTTTAAAGATATATTGATAAGGCAACGCTTAAAATAATTTTTTTAAGCTGATATATTGTATTGGAAAAGTTGTTTTGCAATATTGCTTCTTTAGTGGTTTGGTAGACATATTGAAAATGTTGCTTGAGTGTTAGTTTTGTTATTGGGAAAAAAATGTTGGACTAAACGTAACTTTTTTACTTCTTTAATGGGTTCAATACTTTAATTGACTATTGAAAAATTAGGTTGATAAATTAATTTGAAATGAAGTATAATTGTCTTATATTAGGTAGCGTAGATAGGTAGATTATCTACTGCGAAAAAAATTAATGAAATTGTCCATTATCGCTTTTTAATCACTTTCTTCAGTTTCCTGATCTTCATCACTTTTTTCTGATGAAGTGTCATGAAGTTCTGGCTCAGATTCTTCTGATTCCTCAAACTCTAGGCCTATAATTTGTTCTTCATTGGATACTGGGGTTTTTCCCCCTTTGTCTTTGTCTGGAGTCCAGAAAAAAGACTCTGGACTACTCTGTTCGGTTTTTTTCTGGAGCTTAGGTGTTCCATGCATCAATTTCCAATTGTATGCGAGATATGTTAACTTTGCTGCCCTCTCAGATGTAAGTCTGTTTCTTTTCTTACTATGTATCCAGCCAAAAGTGCTGAAAGTTCGCTCTGTGGCAGCAGACGTAACGGGTGCCCCAAGAATTTTTATAGCAACTTCCACCAGTTCACAAGTTCCTCTCAAACCTCGCCATCACAGTAAAGGATTTACACGATTCTCTTCATCAAGACCCACTCCTTCCCACACAAATTGTCTGGACCAAATTCCTTGTTTGTCCCTATAATCAGCTAAGTTCTCTCTAATCTGAACAACATCTAATCCTGTGTTCTTTGCTTGTCACAAACAAAGCTTATTGCATCAAGCATCTCGATAGGCTTCAGATTACTACCTTGTGCTGCTGGATCAAGAAGATTAGCTGCAAGGTGCATAGACGATACACCAAATTCCTTCCTAGCTTGGAATTTAGCCAAGATTGCCTTTTCTTCTGCAGATTGCAGTGGAGAGGACGGTAGCTTCTCGATGAGAATTGCCTCCAACTCATTGAACTTTTTGGCTATTTTATGAACTTGAGGCTTATTGGATTCAAAAGCCGTAATCAAATGAACAATTGGGTTAATCAGCTCTATCATTTTGTCAACTCTCACCCAGAAAACATCATCATCAAGAACTCTCTTCTTTATTTCAGGCTTCAGGTATGATTGCGCCTTTTCGTTGACAACTAAGGTTTGTAGGACAACTTTGTTTGACTGCAAACTCTCAAGGCAGAAAAGATGGCTCCCCCACCTAGTCTTTCCTGGGAACTTCAGTGAAATCCTATCTTTGAATTTTTTTTCAGCTGATATTTCATCAAACAATGCTTGTAAAATGTGGCAGTGTTTTACTGTTTTGACAACCTCAACTGCGTTTGCTGAGGTAATAAATGTGTCCGAATCTAGTGTGTATTGTACAAGATGTAGGCATAGCGAGTAGAGGAGAAAGTGTGATCACTCTGAGCGCGCGCAATAGTCGTGAATAGGGCTAGCGGTGAACACGTTAAACTTCGCTCGGTGTTGTAGTTGAGGCGCTAAGCCTAAGTAACCACGTGCAAAAAGAGCTATTTTTTATGTGTTGTTAAAAGTGTGTTTCTGCGTCTTATTACTTATATCGGTGTTCAGTTGCAATTAAATATAGGTTTGAGTGATTTACAAACATTCTGAGTAATAAACGTGTGATTATATATATATATATATTTAGTGCAATATATTTTTATTGTGTGCGTGCTTGTGGGTTTATTTTATTCAGCCTCTCGTTGGTATGCGCCAATTCTATAACGTATAATTTATTATTGTGTACTTGTGTTGTGATGCGTCTTACGCCTCACCGTTGTAATCGCCACTTTGTAATGTAAATTTGTTTGAGGTTTAAATAAGCTCCACGTTATTGATAATTTGTAATAATATTACTAACGTGCATATTCTGTATGTACGGTTATTTTGCCGCACGTAGGATGCGTATTTCTATAACTAGTGTTCTGTATAATGTTATTCTGATAATGCGTTTGTATTTGTGGGCTAGTGCTTTTAAATTTTCCCGCACTTCTGGTTGACACGGCGACCGGCTCTAACCGTATGTTGGCAATTGTAGGTTAGTCTGTTTCTTTTGTCGCCGGCAAAGCTATGTTCGCCTTGCGTACCTGCTCGCTCCCACAAATACCTGTGAACAAACTCTTATTCTACTCACACACATGAAGTGACAACTCTGGTATGGGTAATCATAAGTTTGTTTTATTTTTTCAGCTTTTTTGTTAAACAACACAAGTGGTTCGGTCTTGGATCGACCTTAACAGTTCAGTATCGATTCATTATTGAATCCACTCTTCAATGATTTGTAAATAATTTTAACATAAATTAAATATCTCAGGGCTAGGGTTCTTTGGGCCAGTTATGAAGTCAGAAAAATGCTTTACAAAGGAGTACAACACATTACAATTACATAAAAACAATAAAACTGAATTATCAATGTTTACAAAATAAAATATTTAGTTTTTTTCACCGTCAGCGGTAACGAACTCTGTCGGCACTGGAAATAGAATAATAAACAATATGGCCGCTTGGTCGACTAACCAAACGTCATGTATGAAGGTTTTTTGGTTTTAAATAAAGTTGTTTTTATCATTAATCACTATGTTAATGATCAACGGGTGTTCCAATTAGCACTGTAAATTGTTTATATGTTGTAGTGAAGTGGATTTGTTTATATTGTTGTAATGGAAATACTTCGGATTTATAATTACGTTCGTGTAGTACTGCAAGCAATCATTCGCTAGCGTCTTTGTGGTTCTGAGGTAGGATAATGCTGCCTTCAGTCAGTATTTACTTCTTTAGAATGTCTGGGAGTTTTTCTTTACTTCACTGGTTTATTTTACAACATTGGCTGAGTATTACTTGATTAGTTTGGTTTTATCACAGGCGTCCTCTACAAGACTCAACTCTTCAGCGTGGCATCTAACAATACAACTATTCGTTCATCTCGTCTTTGTAACGGCTTTTTGACCAGTAGACTAGGGTTTTGATTGGTCAGTTTCCGTGAACTTGAGGTCAAGCGGCACATATTACAAAAATTATATCCTTGCCTTTACAGTCAAAAAATACTCCCTCGTTAATTTTTGTTTAAACTAAAATTGGTTTACATATTTCTGTTCCTTTTTTAAAGGTCTACATTTTGGTATATAATTTCGTATAAGTTAACTTCATATTAGGTGACCTTTCACCTTTACAAAATCTATAAATCTGGACTATAACACTGCCTTTACATTCACTATGACACAATACTTAATTTTTCATTAGATTAATTTCATTTGGTACACAATTACTCTAAGACTTGTCCATTATTAAATTTTGACCCTATTTTGTTATTATTGTATTATATTGATTTGATAACTTAATCATTTCTGACATTATTTTATTTTATATTTCATGTCCGGCCTAGGCCTCAAATTTGACTTCATATTCATTGTCTAAATAACATTAATTATTAAATTGTTTTCTGGTTTGAACCCTTTTGCCTGACTACATTTGTTTTAAAGATTACTACACTTTTCTTTAACTTATTCTAACAATGTTTATTAACTAACACAAAATTCTTTAACATACTAACTAAAATGGTTGCCTTTATGGCCAAGATTACATTCATTTTTTGACAAATGATAACATAAAATATTCAGTTTACCATAATACCCATTACATTTCCATACTATTAAACTCTACTAATGGCTCATTAATAGTGTTTATATGAGACCACTATTTAAGTATTTTTGGGTATTATGTTGTAACATATACCTTCTATTCTGCCTATAGGCTTAATACACTCCTTATAATCCTTTACATATGATTTATTAATGATAATAATTATTGGCATTGGCCTAAATAAAAGAAAATAAACATGGTTAAGCACTGCTAATGCCTTCTACTTTAACAACCAACAACATGGGATAAAAAAATATATAAAAACCCTCCAATAAATAATGCTACATTACTACAATTGTTTGTTTACACTCTAACATTTAGTGTGTCTGTCACTTTACGATACTTTTAAGAGTTGTGCCTGTTGTATAGACCTATTTGTTTTTTTTTACATTTAACATAATTAGAGGGATCACTGATCTTTACAGTCTTATCTGTGTGATTAATGATCACCCTTGTTTTGCACTTTCCCCACTTTTCACTTATGCACTTTTCACAGGTTTTGTCTTATTATCTATAGTACATGGCTTCTTATTTATCACACTATTGTGTTGTACTTTTTATTTTAAATTGTTACATACTGGATTTTATTTATTCTGACTTTATTATTATTATTTGGGCTATTTTCGTTAATCGTTTTGGGACTCTCATTATGTCACATTACAATATATATATATATATATATTATAACGAATGTAAATGTGTAGCGTTGTTGCATGTACTGTTTTCTGTGTTTAATGAGCACCTACCTGCTGTCCGTTCTTGCGGATTCTTCCGACTATGGGGGTGTGGATTTTGGATTTGAATTCGCAAGCAGGTTAACTCGAGTGTACAACAACGAAACACTAATCTTGTTATAATTATTGTAAAGAGTTTTGTGAGTTTGGCAGGCTCCGTAGTACAGCAATAAAAATACAGTGTAGGGTAATAAAAATCGGGGTTTATTATACTAAACACACATAAGAATAAAAAAACTTACAGTTACAATAATTCTTACTAACTAAAACAGTAAATAAAATTTAGTATGATATTTTCTGAATGGTTAGTATTCTTCAGCAAAAGAGCTTATCATTTCAAATTGTATTAATTGTATTTTACTTGATTTCAAAGAAGTTAATTTTAAATAATTTAATTAATGAATTTAATTTAATTTAATTTAATTTGCAATTATGACTTTAAAATGATTTCAAATACTCTAAAATTCTTGTAAATATTCTGAAATAAACTAGCCGTGAATCTAGTTCAACGTGGCTTTATTTCTAGTGATTTGACTCTTGTATACTGCAGTATAAGCAATCAATTAATGCTCTAATAAGATTTGTATAGCGCTTTTCTTTTTATCTAATATCTAATTCTTAGCTAGGGCTTATTAGTTACTCATACATGCTATACAGATTATCACAATTGAATAATACTTATTAATTTAGAGTCTTTGATTTACAGGCAACTGAATTATTTGTTTTACAATGATTTTAAAAAAAGGAAAAATTGTTCTTTTGAGATGTGAATAATTTGATTTTGACTTCCCTGGTTCTGAAGAGGATGTAGAGATGCTCCGGGAATCCCTCGCTGTCCTGGTCCAATCTGCTAGAGACGACGATCTACTGAGCGTCCTGGATTTTGGCGATGAGTTCGGGAATCAGCAACACTCTGCTCCTTCTGCAACTGGTGATGGTTTTACGTCTGTAGTTTTAGCTGCTACAACTGCGTCAGGCTCCTCGTTCGATTCACGTTCCACTTCGGCGTGTGTGTCTCGCCACGGGTTGTCGCTCTGCTCTCAGTTGTTCTGCTCGTACCACTGGATATAGACGGCCTCTTCTGTCGTACTCTTGAAGTAGTTTCTTGTAGTGTAGTTGATCTCTTGCGTGCGTACGCCAACAGTTTAATGGATTTCGCGATACGCTTGTTTGCTGATAAGAAAGAGTATCCTGAAGAGTCGCTATTATTACGAGTCGTTACAGTTGATCTGTTTGAATAAGATGATCGTAATAATGCGTGTTGACACTTCGAGTCTTCTCAGATGTATCTTCACAAAATGTGTGTTACTGAGATGATTGAAGATGTACGTGTGTTCCTCTTGAGTACTGGCAGTGGAGTGTTGTATCAGCCGAAAAACTCCGCGTTCGTTCCAATTTCTTTGAATGATTTGATTGGCTGACACTCTCCCTTTTACTCAAATTTTGTGGTCACCCCATTCCGTGAGAATAAAACTGATTCCCACAGTCTGAGAATTTATATTATTTTTAATATTCTTAACCCACCGGATTTTCATTGCCGGTGCGGACGTCCGGTCGCAATTTATATTGCGATTATCTTGGCTGCAAGCCAAGTTATGCTAATTCTAAAGTATACATTTGGTTGTAAATTCTTATGACAATGACATATTAAAAGCTCTTCTATGTAGCTCAATTACTAAGGAAGTTAACATAAAATCAATTATCTCCCTTAATGTTTAATTATATTAAATAAAATTCGCACACCCTATTATTAATATTTCGGCAAACATTTTGGCTGTTTTAGATTTTTCCTGAATTTACCGGTTTCCGAAATATTAATAATTGAAAGTTTGGGCGTAGCCCTATTGGTTTATAGTGTGTGTGTGTGTGTGTGTGTGTGTGTTACGTAACGGAACGGCAGCTGGCATTGCCGTGTGGCTCTGTACAATGCGTTAAGATGCAGCTACATAATAAGAATTGAGTTTCAACGTTTTAAATTTGTTTAAACATTTATATAGTAACCCTTAACATATAACTCCAAATCAATGAGATTTGGTGACGTTATAATATATATATATTGTAACGAGAAGACTGGTGCGTCTCTGTTGAATGTGTAGACATGTATATGGTATTAGTGCGTTCGTCTCGCACTGGGGTCGTTACATCTATTTTGCGCTAACAATGTCCGTAGCGATGCTGCAATTACCAGTACAACAAAGCAGTAACCTTACCTGTTCTTAAATAGGGGTGTGTTAATCCCGGGTGGCGCCAAATTGTTTATTAAAACAATTAAACTTATTAATTAATATCTTAATAGGGTGTTCTCAGTGATGACGGCCGGGGCGTTCAAATAATTCCCGCTCGTTCAGCCTCCTGAATTGAGTAGGTTGTTGTTCGAATTGCAACTTGAGCGCTGGTTGTCAAATCTAGCTTTCATAAACAAACACAAGTAATACAATACACTCCCTATGAAATAATAACAATGGTTACTCCCTGTACTAGTTGTTTTAATGGTTGATAAGTAAAATTTTCAATTTGACAATTAAATTATATTGGTTAATTAACAAATTTGCACCGTCTTTTTACATGAAACAATATTTCTCAGGATGACGAATCGATTATGGTAACGATGTGTTCACATCACCATGGCTGCTGAACGGTTTAGTTATTATAATTAATTTCGTTCCAAAATCGGGGATTGTTTTGATTACAAGACAAAGAATTCCTATGATTACAATAAAAGTATTTTGCCTTACTCTATGTGTACATAAATAATAAGGTGTGTGGTTACAATCTGTTCTGTAGTGTCGTTAAATGTGTTTCTAATGTTCGTATTCAAACAACAGGTTAGATTTTATGTTAACAAATTTTCAGTGTGTTTATTTTTCTTAATTAATCTTTTAAAGAGAATATTCGGATTATAGTGAGAGATCAAATTACTTTTAATAATATTTAAAGTGAGTTTATTTTTGGAAATAAGGTAATTCAAGGGTACTTAACACATAAGATGACTTGGTGTTATCATTCATTGATTCGGAAGAGGATTGGGCTGCAATAGTTTCTATTTTCATTGATCTTTGGACTTAAGTAGGTCGGGCGTCCTTTTCATATTGGATGTGGTCATATTTTTCTTTTATTTTCCTGGTAATATGGTCCTTGGCCTTTAGTTAACTGCTCCAGTGGTTCGTCTGCTTCTTATTCATTCATGGTTTTGAATTTTGTTCACTGTTTTTACATTTTTTGATTAAAATTTAGTTTTCAAAATTCGGCTTCTGTTCTGTTAGAGTGACGCTTTACGAGTAACGATATTCAACGGTAATTTTCGCCACCAACGTTCGTTTCTATGGTTACCAGTTAAATCTGATTGGCTTAGATTGACATAAATCCATTGTTATCAATATTTGAATTCTTTTCAAAATCCTTGGATATCTTCTGATTGCTTTTATTCTTCTATCTTCCTTTCTAATTATTAAATATTGTCACTATAGTATGTATTTTCTTTCAAAGATTACTTTGATATCCCTCAAGGTGGGATTATTTTATGTTTTATGATTATACAATTATTTTCATATTTGCTAATTACATTTCTCTTCTGATTTAAATCCTTATTCTAATATTTTGCGTTTATTTTGATTTACAAATTATCCTTGATTATTTGTTCACCTTGGATTAGCTAGTTTCTTTGTTAATTTGTTACAATTTGTAGTTGTTTGTATTTTGACAGTTAGGCATTTTCATAGGCCTAAGTAGCCATTATGGTATTTTACTTATTTCATTCAAATTACATCTCATTTTAGCCTAATAGGCTTTATGTTGTTATTATAATTGGTTGTGTTGTGTTTTGGGTCTGTTTATGTGTTATTATATTGTCACTATTATTTTATACATAATTGTTTACTATTTGGTTTCCACGTTTTCTAGTCATACATTTCTTAACTTTTATACCTATTTCCTTTGCCAATAATAACAATGTGGCTATAATTTACTAACTTTTGATCTTATTACATATAATATTTAGGCCTATGGTCTGTATAATTCTCACAGCCATATCCAATTCATAAACTTGCTTGAATAATTATTTAACTATTATTTGCTAATCTTTGTTTACAATTCATCTTATTTTACACTATTTTTTAGTGTGATAAACAACATCACTTTTATGAACTTATAACGATCCCTTATAACATGGGTGTTTTTTGATTTGTTGTAATTACTTAATTTTTAAACAATCTTTACTCTCCCTCCATGTTAACACTATCTGGTTTTTCCCTTCAAGGCATTCTTCCTTTTAATCATAATGGTATTTACTTAAATTTAATAATAACATTCTTTCTTAAACTAGTTACTGTCTTATCAGTTTATACTGCTATTCTTAATTACTACTATTTTTCACCTTTAATTATTTAGTGTTTCATTTGGATTTATTAATTGTTAATGATTTTATCATTCACTATTTTTCACTATATTAACATTCTTTATTTTACACTATTCTCATTTAATCATCACCTTCACTTTTAAATTATTTATTGTTTATTATAATTTATTTAGTGTTTTTTCTTTACCACTATACTCTGGGGTTTTTACACTTTCATTTTGCACTTCGCAAATGTTTTTGTTTTTAAGTGTTTCTAAATGGGTAATCCCTCTACTTACTATCCCACTACCGTACTATCCCTTTCATTACAAATATCATTAACAATATTAACAATTTTATGTCTATATTTTATCATTACATCTAACTCTAATTTGTGGGTTAGTTTGCTTTTTTATATTTAACATTGTTTAGTTGGGTTTCTTTCAATTGTCATTTACTTTTTTATCCATTGATTGATAATAATATTTACTTTTTTACATAGGTTAATTATTGGTCTCTTTTCCAGTATTACATTTGAGTGTATCATTTCTCCTGCTCATATTCTTTATTACTTGATTGTGTCTTATCATTTGTTTTCATTTTATTACTTGATTGTGTCTTATCATTTTTCATTTTTATTTATTTCCCTTTATCTTGGGTTTGTTTCTTTTTCATTTCCCTCCTTCATTTTCATTGTATTTGGTTAATACCTTGGTTTTCCACCTTCTCCTTTGGGTTCATTTTAATATGTTGCATTGAGTCATTCAATTCCTTTAATTTGTTCCATTCTTGTTTGGTTTCGGTTTTTTCCCTTCTTCATTTGGTTTTATTCTCGTTTGTTTTTTGTGGTTCCCTTCTTCTTTTGTTTCCTTTTGTTTGGTCAATCACTTGGGTTAGGTCATGTCGTCGCTTGTCGTGTCATTGTCTTTTTGTTTTCTTTATATTAAACATTTTATTTTATATGAAGTATTATTTTATATTCAGAATCGTCTTTTTTATCCCTGGTATTGGGGTGGCTTATTTGTGTTGTAACTATATATATATATATATATATATATATATATTGTAACGAGAAGATCTTTGCGTTCCTTAAAGCCACACGTTGTGGTCGTCACTTTGTAACGATACTGTCTTGTCGTGTCTTTAAACTTGTAAAAGCCACACGTTTGTGCGTCAATTTGTAACAATATGATTTGTATGTGTTCTGTAGATCTGTATTTCGTGTGTGTTCGCCTCACACGTCGTGGTTGTTACTTTATGTTCACACTGAAGATGTCCGTAGCGATCTCTTGAATTACCAGTACTCGCGAGTGGGAAACTTACCTGTTCTTTAATATGTGTTCGTAAATCCCGGGTGGCGCCAAATTGTTTAATCTGAAAACAATTAAAAAGAATAGGACAATTGAGCGTTCGTTCTATGACGGTATGGTGAATTCAAATTACTCCCGCCATGTGCGAATGTTTGAATGAATCTAGCTGGTAGTTTGTCGAGTTTCCGACGTGAGCGCTTACCGTCACTTTTGCTCGTTGCTAAAATACACAAATCATATAATGCACTTTCCTATGAAATAAAGAACAGTGGTTACAACTCTGTACTAGTTTATTAAATTGTGATTGGTAGTAGTATTCAGTATTATACAAAATTCTATTTTGTTATTAAACAAATTTGCTCCGACGTTAACAGACAATTATATCTCAAGGCTTGGCGAAATCGATTGTGAATGAGTTATTTAGACATGGCATCTACTTTGTTGTTTATTATTAATTTCGTTAATGAATCTGGATTCTTTTGGTTTACGAAAAAATATCAATTTGATTACAATAAAGTACACTACCTTACATTACTGGTACTTATGTACTATAAGGTGTAATTACAATTTGTTCTTGAAGTGTTAAAAAGTGTATTTCAAAAGTTCGTAATTTTTATGCAGGTTATTATCTAATTTCATATAAGTTTAGTGTTTTAATTTTAATTAATCTTTGAAAGAAATTAGATCATCAGTTTATAGTGAGAGTTAAAAGTGTTGTGAGAAAAAATTTAAGAGAATTTATTCCTTAAATTCGGGTAACTCAGCAATACCTATCAAATCAGTTGACTTGAGGTGTAATGTCATTCAGTTGAAATAGGTTGGGTCGTCTATGGTCATCAATCTTCCATCATTTTGGGACTTAATTACGCCTGGCTTCTTTTTCGTATAAGTTGATTGAAATTTATTAATTTAGAATTTATTAATCTGGTCTTTGGCATCAGTTGGACGGCCTAGTTCTTCATCATCTTCTTACTTGTTCATATTATTAAATTTGGATTACTTTTTCTTGTTTTAAATTAAAATTTGAGTCATTTACGGCTTGGCGTCTATTCGTCTTGAGCTTCAATAATGGACTAACAGTTTCTAACGGAATATTCATAAATAACTTTCAGTTGTCATGGTAACTGATTGACTCTCATTGGCTATTCATGACTTAAGCCCATTGTTATAATATTTGAATTTTTATTCAAAATGACTAAATATCTTCTGTCTTCTTATTAATGTATGAGATATTATCACAACTGTTCATATTTTCTTTCAAAGATCATTTTGACATCCCTCAAAGCTGGGTTTGGTTATGTATTAATATTTTGACAATAACGTTCATATTATGTAATTACATTTCTTTCTTATTTTATGTTCTTAATTTAACATTTATCTCTTAATATGATTCATTAATTATCATTGACTAGTTACTTGCCTTGGATTGGCTAATATCATAGTTAATTGCTTTGTAGTTTTTGGTTTTATACAGTTAGGCATTTCATAGGTCTAGGTAGTAATGGCTATATTTTCTTATTTTATACAAATTAAATATTATTTTACCCTTATACATGTTTTGTTTTGTGTCATAAATGATTTGGTTACTTGTTGAATTGATTTGGGTCTTTTTTATAATAATTGTATGTTTTCATTATTTTACATATTATGGTTTGTCTATTATTTTCTAACTGCTTTTCCAGTATTATTATGTTTGTATTAATTTATCTTTTTTCTTATCTATATTGCCATCGTTTATTATTTGTCTATGATTTACTATTCTCTATAAAATATAACACAACATATAGGCTTATGGTCTGTGTACTTCCTTCAGCCATATTCCCTTTTCATAAACTTAATTGAACAAATCTTTTAACAGTTATTATGCTACTCTTGTTTACATTTTGTTTATTCTTATTTATTTTTTGGTGACAAACATCATCACATTATTTACTTTATCTAATTAACTATCCCTTTGAACATAGGATGTTTGTTGATTTTGGCATTTATATTCTTTACCACATTTTTTCTTTTCTAAACTTCACTATCTAACCATGGTAACACTAACATTTTGACTCTTCATGGGATTTTTTCCCTGAATACCCTTGTATTCCTAATCTACAATTACTCTTAATCCTAATAATAACAATATTCTTATTTACTAGCACTTTTCACCATTAACCCTTTAGTGTTTATCACTGGTTTTTAGGAGTCTATACCTATCAATAGGGTTTCTGTTTATTTTGGGGGTTTACACTGGCACTTTGCACTTTTTTATAGTATTTAAGTGTTACTAGTGGGTATTCCCTAACATTAAATTTTCTTTCTTACTTAATCATGTTCACTATCTATCTATCTATCTCTCACTTCATAATGGTTAGTTATGAAGTGAACAGTTAACAGTTCATAACTGTTAACAAGTTTCATATCATTATAGAGTTATTTATAACATTTACTCTCTATTTATTTGGTTAGTGTACTTTAGTTTGTCATTATTTGATTGGACTGTAATAATTATCATTTACATTGATTAATTAGTCGATACTAATAATTATCATTTACATTTATTATTTATTGGTTTCTTTTTCATTACTTTATTTGAGTGTAACATTTCTCCTTTTCTGTTCTATATTATTCGTTTGTGTCTTTTCATTTCTTCTCATTTTATTTCATTTATACTTTGTTTCATTTTCATTTACCTTCTCATTTGATTTCATTTTATTGAGTCAGTCACTTGGGTTGGGTCATAGTCGTTTGTCGCGTCTTAGTCTTTTTATTTTCATTAGTTTAAACATTTTATATAGTTGATTAATCGTTTTTTACCTGGTATTGGGGTGGCTTGTTTGTGTTGTAACAATATATTATAGTGAAAATTCTCAATGTATGAATGATTATAGTAATGATTTTTGTGTGTTATTCTTCGTACAACTGTAGTTTTTAGTTTCAGTTAACAGTTCGTGTAAAAAATGTATGAGTAGTGCAGTTATATAGAAGTTGTGTGTTAATAATATAATAGAAATACCGTTCTGTTTTGTACCTGGACGTAGAAATGAATATGGTAAAGATTGCTACAAGGGAAAACATTTTTTTAGAGCTCCCAGGAATGAAGATCAGTTTGCAAAGCGGGTGAGGGAAATTGCCAGGAAGCACAAATGTCTTGCACATAAATCTTATATCTGTTACTGTTAAGTACATTTTTCTGATGATGTGATTCTTAAAGTAGATTCATTTGTTGTAATTAATAAAGAAATGTCGAAATTCCACGACTGAGATGGAGCTTAAAGCCTGGTGCGGTACCTCATATCTTTCCGAATTTGCCTACATATTTGACAAAGTCTCTAAAACTCCGAAAGTCACCCGCAAGAAGGCAAATACAACAGGCCAAGGTTCGACAACTGTTCTGTGACAGAAACAGTGACTTCAGACCACCCCCAGACACACAAAGATGAACAAAACCAAATCATGTTGCTGAAACAGAAACTCGGCTAAATCCTCTCAGAAATTTTCGAAGGTTTCGAACTGCTGTCATCCTAGGGTGAGTACATTGTTTAAATCTTATATACTTTTGTATTTAACGCATTGCAGTGTATTGTAAATATCATTTTAATTGTTACAAGATGTAAAAACATTTCATACATTTTCAAATAAGTAGAATTGTGTTTGTATTAATACTTATCTGCGTGCTTACGCTCGCGTACACAAAACCGGTTAGTGGAAAAAGGAAATAACTATGTGGAACCCTACTTTTCAGGAAACAAAAAAAAGCATTCTACAGCTTTCCCTATTGGTTTGATTTAAGTGTTGTGCATAGAGAAAATGTTCACCATTGTTTATAGAATATAAGTTTATACCAAACTTTGCTCCATACTCTATTGTATGCTGTGTATGATTTTTAAAATTTTTTAAAGTTATTCCCTTTTTCCACTCATCGATGCTAACTTTTACTTTATTTGCTTCCTAATCTTTTCTCTATATATTTATATATATAAAAGGTTAAATAGGTTAATAACACTTCTCATTATATTTGTGAAGAAAAAATATTTTATTATTTTAGCTAGGTTACAATGGTGTACCTCATAAAATATGTAAAAAAAGTTACATCTTATCTTAACTTTCCATTATTCACACCAATCATCTATGTGCCCATTATGTTCTTCGCCATCCTTAGTTTTCCAAGATAAAACACTGTTGTACAGTTCCCTATTCTCCTCTGGAATATCTTTTATTATTTTCATAACGTCATTAACCTTTTTCTTGTTGATACCCACTGAGCCGTCATACACTTTATCTGATGGAAAGTTAAAATCATTTACATTAACTTTTAGTAGTTTGAAGACTTCTGATGTTACCCCTCCAATAAACTCTGACACTGTCACATATCCTTTATTGTCTGATGTATACTTCAGTTGTCTGCACTTGGGCACCAGTCTTTAAAATTTAATATTTCTTCATTAGAAACTTCATGCACTGTAAATGGTGATTCCTTTTTCTTGCAGATTTTATCATATCATTGTACTGGGAGGGCGTGTAAACTCGGTCATGTATTCTTGCAACACGTTTAACACATGCAAAGTTCCGATCGGAGGGCAAAAAGCTATGCCCTCTCACTGGTAGTACTGGATAGTACGGATCTTTGAACCGCTCTGTTATTTTAAAACCCATGAGTAATTTTGTTAAGGTATGGTTGCGGTTCTGCCCACTGTACGCATCATTAAAAATATGCAGTTCCGTAACATTCTGGCAAATAATTGGACACATAATGGGAAAGAAAACTGCACACTTCATCTGGGCCTTTGTTTCCAATACCCTCATGGTATGTGTAGAAGACAGAAGTGTTATTAGAGACATTATGAATACAGAATACATACAATTGCCAACAAATCTCTCCTTGTAACACAATAATTTGCCTCTGGTTTAGAAAGCGTCTTGCTGTAATACGCTATTACTCGTTCTGCACTTGAGACAAAACTGCTCCTAGACCAGTATTTCTTCCGTCTGTGTCTACGATGTACTTCCCTTCCTGAAGCTGGAAATGCGAGAATTGGTTGCGAACATAACGCAATCTTCAAAATCCTAAATGCTTGGTCACACTCTCTCGACCATTGGAAGTTTCGTTTATTTTCCGTTAGCTCATGTAGTGGTTTAGCAATAGTAGCGAAGCCTTTCACAAAACATCTGTAATATGAGCATAACCCCAGGAAACTCCGAACTTCGTGTTTACTCTTCGGCACTGGCCAGTCTCTTACGGTGTCTACTTTATTAGGATCCATGCTAACACCCACTGCCGAAACCAGATGGCCCAGATACTGTACTTCCTTCTGGAATAGGGAACACTCCTTCAGATCAGCTTCAGTTGGGCACCGTGAATGCTAGTTAGAACCTCCTTAAGGTTTTCCAAATGGTCTTTGAAAGTCTTCCCGATGACTATGACATCGTCTAAATAAGCAAGGCAAGTTTTCCATGTCAGGCCTCGGAGTACCAGGTCCATCAATCTTTCAAATGTTGCCGGTGCATTACAGAGTCCAAATTGCATGATGTTAAATTGGAATAAGCCACTTGGGGTCGAGAAAACGGTCTTTTCCTTGTCTTCTTGATGAAGACCCACTTGCCAATATCCACTCTTCAGGTCCAATGTGAAAAACCACTGTGCTCCAGATAGCGTGTCGAGTGTATCGTCAACGCGAGGTAATGGTTAGCAGTCTTTCTTTGTGACATCATTCAACCTTCAGTAGTATATGCAGAAACGCAATCCACCATCCTTCGCTACCATCACTACCGGAGAAGACCAAGCACTTGACGAAGGCTCGATTACTCCCTCTGTCAACATGTCCTGTACCAATTGAGACATTTCCTCTTGCTTAGATAATGTAGGCCTTCGAGGAGGTTGGCATATCGGTGTTGTGTCCCCAGTATTAATGCGATGTTGTACAAGAGAGGTTCTTCCCAATGACTGTCCCCGAACTGCAAAAAGAATCTTTGAATTCATGTAAAAACTGTCTTGAGTTCTTTTACCTCACCACTTGAAAGGTCGTTAGATGATCTGTTTCAATAATTCCTGGAGTTCCTCTGGTAATTTGGAATTATCCGAAGCACTGAATCTTCGTTGTGTCATTCCGGCTACCCAGGCCACAGGAATCAATTTGCTTAGGAGCATATTGCTTTGTAAAGTGACAGCTTGATCCAAATTATTCGCCACTCTAATAGGTACATTTCCGGTTTCGTCAGGTTTTACTAAACTTCTGGCAATTAGTATGCCCAGTGTGCTGACTAACTAGGGTTCGAATATAGAGCACTGGTTGCCCCTAGTATCTACCTCGGTTCTAATCATGATGATCTTTTCGGAGTTTGGCGGAACAGTTACGGCCACTTGGTTTATGACATCCATAGATTTTTCTGATGTAGTCATTGTGGAGAGCATTACCTCTTCTCCTCCAATTCTTAAGACGTTGTTTTTGAAGTCGACTATAAATCCGTATGCGTTCATAACGTCCACACCAAGAATTGCTTCATCCACAATGTCTGCAACAAGTACTTGATGATTAAACTCAAGTCGACCGAGGCGTAGGTGTATCTCCACTTTTCCAAACACTTACAGGCCGTCCAGTAGCTGTTCACCAGCTGCAAGAGCACCAGATTGGCTTGAGATCTTTCACAACGTCGGGCCACACAATAGAAATGGTGCGCCTGTGTTAACTGTAATCGAGGTTGGCCTTTCTTGAATGAATCCGGTAACCACCAAGCTCCCGCTGATTTTATGAAGTGTAGAAATTGCGTATTGTCTAGGGGCTTCGTTCCTCCAGTTAGTCAGCACACGCCCCGTTGTACCGACTACTGCTCGTTTCCCTGCTGCTGAACTCTAACCCGACAAACCCGTTGTAGATGTCCAGGTTTCCCACATCGATAACACTTCGATCTTCCATCCTATCTTATTTTATTCTGTGGCACCGACCGTCGAGTCTCTGTTCCTTGTTCTTCTTCCTCATCGTCTGTGCTGTTGCGATCTTTTAGCGCGCACTTTATGACTTGTCCAACCACAGATGCCAATTTGGCGGCCTCAAATTGCAAAGCATGTACCAGGGCGTCCGCACTGTTCTGGTGTCTTGCCATTCGTAACACTTGCTCTAGTTCGTTATCTAGGACAGCGGCAGTGAATGTCTGTATCGCAAAACTCGTTAGAAAATCCTCTGGCGCTTCAGGATAGGCCAGTCTAATTTGTCTGTCGATACTTGTTTCAAACTCTTGAAGGCTGTCTCCGGAATGCTGTCGCCTTGCTCTCAACTGGGTGCAGTACACATCTCGCAAATGTTTATCACCATACTGTAATTCCAGAGCTTTTATCAATTCGGCATAGGTGTGTTGGCTGTCAGGTGGCACTTTCTGTAGTAATTCTGCCGCAGGTCCTTTTAATGCGAGAAGGAGTGAAACTGCCTTGTCTTTCTCTGTCCAATTATTTGTGCATGCAGCGGCTTCAAATTGGCAGAGGTACGTTGCGCAGTGACTGCTTCCGTCAAAGGTTGGAGCTTTGACATGAACTGTCCCTACTACAGGCAAAATTAACTTTCTCTATTAACTTATTTTCTGTTTTTTCTGTCTTTATCATTGGTACAGTCTGTTCAGAAAATTGTTTTGGTTGAATCTTCATGCACTGCTGAACTTCACTTTTAATTTGTTCTCTTATGTTTGCCAATGAGTTTTCTACTGCAGATATTTTATTTGACACAGATTTTTCTACTTCAGCTATTTTTAATGTCATTGATTGTTGTACTTCCGATATTTTAGTAACTTGTTTATTAAGCTCATCTCGTAGGAGACCCAATTCTGCGGTACTATGTTCTTGCATCTATTTCTGCTCCTGTATTAACTCTTTGATGTCTTCTGTTTCACGCTTTCGTTCCTCTGCCTCCTGCTTACGTAATTCTGCCTGTTGTCCTTCCGACTCAAGCAACAGTGCTTTTTGTCTTTCTTCTGTTTCCAGCAGTCGAGTTTTCTGTCTCTCTTCCGCTTTCTCATTTTGTCGTTTTTTTGTTTACTGTCTTTCTTGTCTTTGTTCTTCTTTGGCTCTTCCCGTGTCTGCCGCAGCAGCGCTTGGAAAGCTTCCATCATCTGACTGGTATCCATTGTTTACCGATTAATTACGAATTTACAATAGCCTTTTACAAAGTTTCCACTGTTAACGGTTCTGTCGCACTTCTGACCCACTGTTACGACGGTCTCGTTGATCGTCGTAGGTACAGTGGAAAACAAAATACAAGTCACTAATCACCAGCTTTAATTTTCACAGTTAAACAGTTCGTAATTAACAACACAGTCTCTTACAACAAATCAAATAAAAATAGTTCACACGCAATAAAATGTCAACTAATATAAAACACAATTATATTACAATTATACCGCCCGATTATAAAACACAACAATTCACTAATAACCACTTGAACGCACACAGTATCGCCCGAGCGTTCCTGCGTACCTGTATTTATACCCCACTGAGGTTCCAGAATATTCGCTAATAGGTCTAGTAGAAAACACTTGAACGTAATTCATTGCGGCCTTGACACAGTGCGTGCGGCCGCGCGAATTCTGGTACAGTCTAGCAAAAGCGCTGAGAATCACGTATGGGACAACATTCAGCCTCTGGAACATTCGAAAAACACGTAGATTGTTCTGTAATGTAGTAACAATATCATTAATATTATAATTTTTCAAGTTTGATTTTAAAACATTTTAATTTAAGCTTGTATCATATTTACGGTTTGTTTTATTTTATAACTCAGACGGGGTCCGTGATTTTTGTATTTTTTTTGAGTAGGGTCCGCGGACTGAAAAGTTTGGGAACCACTGATGTAGGATAAATGCAGGATGTGCATACTGTACAGCCAAATGTGTATGGTGGTGTTACTTTACGGTGGCTGGATCATTGCTGTGCAAAAAATGGTGTAGTGGGGATCCTAAGTGTGCACAGTCCATTTCATAAACAATTGTTTAATGTTGCTACAGCCAGCTTTCAGAGTGCCATTAATTATTTAATAATTAGATCTAGGATTTTACACCATTGAAATTTCTGTATTTAATTCAACTACTCTATGTAATTTCATTCAGTATTACTTTGAGTTTTATCAAATATGTATGTGCAACACCAAAACAGTGTTATTTGTTGTGTAATGTAAATAATAAATAGAATCAACTCGCTATTATAAAGCAAATGACAATTAATAATAAGGATAGGTGGCCACCAGATGCGGAGCGTAGTGGAGTTGAGCTGAATCACTTAGGGGGGGGGGGGCAATAGAAAGCGGAGTGTAGTTGAGTTGCGTTTATAACCTCGCCGATGTCAGACGTGCTAGTTTTCAAACTGCGGTGAATTTCACACTCTTTTTGATGATTTAAACGCTAATCAGTTTAAAAATTATTTCAGAATGTCACGCGACCAGTTTAACGAACTTCTCGATATTATTCATAATGATATAACACCATATGATACTAATTATCGGAAGGCGATAGGACCAAAAGAGAAGTTAGCAATTTGTTTAAGGTAATTTTTATTTATATATTAAATCTCTCTCTCTCCTATGGCACTACAGCCCTTGTTGGGCCCTAGCCTCCTTCAGATTTCCCCCCCATTCTCCTCTGTCAGCAGCCATCCTCCTCCTGGAACGCACTTTCAATATTTCTCTTCCATCCTCATCCTCCCATCTTCTCCTTGGTCTTCCCACTGGTCTTTTTCTATGGATTCTGGTATACAATAGTTTTTGTGGTATCCTTTCTTCTCCCATCCTGGCTACATGACCAGCCCACTTTAGACGCTGTAGTTTTATGTACCGTGTTAGCGGTGGTTCTTTATACATTTGATATATATTAAATACAATTTAAATTTACAGAAATCAATTACTAAGTTACAAAAATTGTTGAACAAGAATCATTGTCCTATGGTTTGACAGTGGGAAGGTGGTGTGGTGGGGGAAGCGGAGTCAGCTTCCAAACGGACCTCGGCCGAGGCAAAGCTGAGTGGAGTTGACCCGAGCGACGTTGCTTCAATCCACTCCACTCAGCTCCACTTTCGGTGGCCGCCCTTTCATTGAAAAACATTGTTTCAATTTTACAAGCACAGTCCACTCCGCTCCGTTCCGCATCTAGTGGCCGCCCTGCCTAATAATAAAACAGATAGTGAAATATAGAAAACAATCGAAAATGACCAAAAAATATGCTTTATGTAAGTTCTGCTAAAATATGATTTACATAAAAAGCAGACAAAATATGCATAACTATGCATACAAATGGTGAGTATATAAATATCATATAAATCCTAGCCTATTATATTGCATTGAATCAGTTATTAGAATTATAATTTGAATTAATATGGAATGCACACTTTATAACTTACTAATTTCTAAAGAAGTGTATCCACAATCAGAATGGGTTGGGAATTCAGTTACTTTCTGTACATCTGGTGATGTTTCTGTACCCACAATTGCTTTAACACTGGAGATGTGGATAACATCATCTGAAGAAGATTCCCTGTGTGACAGGGTCATTTTTATCATCACCATTATAATCATATTCACCTAATTTATTTACAAACATAACTTGTGTTTCGTCTACTAATATCTCACTTTGCTACTACCCAACTTCAATTTTAATTATCTATTCACACACCGATGTCAGTTATTGTTTCAAAAAGATTGGCATACTTGTGCTTGTATAGTCAAATTATTGTATTTTTACTATCAAAAGATTTTTTTTACATCACTCGTAGTACATTGCTACTTCCAGCTGTATCACAACACAGCTGTATCCAAGTGCAATTACTACAGTTGTGTGTTCGGCATCAGATGTAGTACATTGCTACTTCCAGCTGCATCACAACACAGCTGTGTCCAAGTGCAATTACTACAGTTGTGTGTAAAAGCCATCAGATGTAGAACATTGCTGATTCCAACTGTATCACAACACAGCTGTGTTCAAGTGCAATTACTACAGTTCTGTGTAAAAGGCATCAGACGTAGTACGTTGCTACATCCACCTGTTTCACAACACAGTTGTGTTCCAGTGCAATTATTACGGTTGTGTGTAAAAGGCATCAGATGTAGAACGTTGCTACTTACAGCTGTATCAAACACAGCTGTGTCCAAGTGCAATTACTATGCTTGTCTGTAAAAGTGATCAGATGTAGAACGTTGCTACTTCCAGCTGTATCACAACACAGCTGTGTCCCAGTGCAATTACTACAGTTGTGTGTAAAAGCCATCAGACGTAGAACATTGCTAATTCCAACTATATCACAACACAGCTGTGTTCAAGTGCAATTACTACAGTTCTGTGTAAAAGGCATCAGACGTAGTACGTTGCTACATCCACCTGTTTCACAACACAGTTGTGTTCCAGTGCAATTATTACGGTTGTGTGTAAAAGGCATCAGATGTAGAAAGTTGCTACTTCCAGCTGTATCAAACAGCTGTGTCCAAGTGCAATTACTATGCTTGTGTGCAAAAGTGATCAGATGTAGAACGTTGCTACTTCCAGCTGTATCACAACACAGCTGTGTCCAAGTGCAATTACTATGGTTGTGTGTAAAAGGCATCAGATGTAGAACGTTACTACTACCAGCTGTATCACAACACAGCTGTGTTCAAGTGCAATTACTACAGCTGTGTGTAAAAGGCATCAGAAATAGTACGTTGCTACTTCCAGCTGTGTTCAAGTGCAATTACTACGGTTGTGTGTAAACGCATCTGATGTACAACATTGCTACTTCCAGCTGTATCACAATTCCAGTGCAATTACTACAGTTGTGTGTAAAATGCATCAGACGTAGAATGTTGCTACTTCCAGCTGTATCACAACAGCTGTGATCAAGTGCAATTACTACGGTTGTGTGTAAAAGGCATCAGAAGACGTACATTGCTACTTCCAGCTGTATCACAACAGCTGTGTTCGAGTTCCAGAACTACGGTTGTGTGTAAAAGGCATCAGACGTAGAATGTTGTTACTTCCAGCTGTGTGACAACACAGGTGTGTTCCAGTGCAATTACTACGGTTGTGTGTAAAGGGCATTAGCCGTAGTACATTACTACGTCCAGCTGTATCATAAGACAGCTGTGTTCAAGTGCAATTACTACGGTTGTGTGTAAAGGCATCTGATGTACAACGTTGCTACATCCAGCTGTATGACAACATGGCTGTGTTCAAGTGCAATTACTACGGTTGTGTGTAATATACATCAGAAGAAGTACATTGCTACTTCCAGCTATATCACAACATAGCTGTGTTCGAGTTCCAGAACTACGGTTGTGTGTAAAAGGCATCAGACGTAGAATGTTGTTACTGCCAGCTGTGTTACAACACAGTTGTGTTCAAGTGCAATTACTACAGTTGTGTGTAAAAGGCATCAGATGTAGAACGTTGCTACTTCCAGCTGTATCACAACACAGCTGTGTTCAAGTGCAATTACTACGGTTGTGTGTAAAAGGCATCAGATGTAGTACGTTGATACTTCCAGCTGTATCACAACACACCTGTGTTCAAGTGCAATTACTACGATTGTATATAAAAGGCATCACGTAGTACGTTGCTACTTCCAGCTGTATGACAACAGGCTGCGTTCAAGTGCAATTACTACGGTTCTGTGTAATAGGCATCAGACGTAGTACATTGCTACTTCCAGCTGTATGACAACACAGCTGTGTTCAACACTACGGTTGTGTATAAGGGCAACAGACGTAGTACATGCTACGTCCACCAGCAGTATGACAACACAGCTGTGTTCAAGTGCAATTTCTACGGTTGTGTGTTAAATGCATTAGACGTAGTACATGCTACGTCCATCAGTATGACAACACAGCTGTGTTCAAGTGCAATTAGTACGGTTGTCTGGAAAAAGGTATCAGATTTATTACGTTGCTACTTCCAGCTGTATCACATCACAGCTGTGATCAAGTGCAATTATTACGGTTGTGTGTAAAAAAAATCAGATGTAGAATGTTGTTACTCCCAGCTGTATCACAACACAGCTGTGTTCAAGTGCAATTAATACGGTTGTCTGAAAAAAGGTATCATATTTATTACGTTGCTACTTCCAGGTGTATCACATCACAGCTGTGATCAAGTTCAATTATTACGGTTGTGTGTAAAAGGCATCAGATGTAGAATGTTGTTACTCCCAGCTGTATCACAACACAGCTGTGTTCAAATGCAATTACTACGGTTGTATGTAAAAGGCATCAGATGTAGAACGTTGCTACTTCCAGCTGTATCACAACACAGCTGTGTTCAAGTGCAATTAGTACGGTTGTCTGAAAAAAGGTATCAGATTTATTACGTTGCTACTTCCACCTGTATGGCAACATAGCTGTGTTTAAGTGCTATTACTACGGTTGTGTGTAAACGCATCACGTAGTACGTTGCTACTTCCAGCTGTAGGACAGGTCTGTGTTCAAGTGCAATTACTACGGTTGTGTGTCAAAGGCATCAGATGTAGAACATTGCTACTTCCACCAGTATCACAACTAAGCTGTGTTCAAGTGCAATTACTACGGTTGTGTGTAAACGGCATCAGATATAGAACGTTGCTACTTCCAGCTGTATCACAACACAGCTGTGTTCATGTGCAATTACTACGGTTGTGTGGAAGAGGCATCAGATGTAGAACGTTGCTACTTGCAGGTGTTCAAGTGCAATTACTACGGTTGTGTGTAAACGGCATCAGATATAGAACGTTGCTACTTCCAGCTGTATCACAACACAGCTGTGTTCATGTGCAATTACTACGGTTGTGTGGAAGAGGCATCAGATGTAGAACGTTGCTACTTGCAGGTGTTCAAGTGCAATTACTACGGTTGTGTGTAAACGGCATCAGATATAGAACGTTGCTACTTCCAGCTGTATCACAACACAGTTGTGTTCAGGTGCAATTACTACGGTTGTGTGTAAAAGGCATCAGATGTAGAACGTTGCTTCTTCCAGCTGTATCACATCACAGCTGTGTTCAAGTGCAATTATTACGGTTGTGTGTAAAAGGCATCAGATGTAGTACGTTGCTACTTCCAGCTTTATCACAACACAGCTGTGTTCAAGTGCAATTAGTTCGTTTGTGTGTAAAAGGCATCAGACGTAATACGCTGTTATTTCCAGCTGTATCAAAACATAGCTGTGTTCAAGTGCAATTACTACGGTTGTGTGTAAAAGGCATCAGGAGTAGTACATTGCTAGTTCCAGCTGTATCGTAACACAGCTGCGTTCAAGTGCAATTACTACGGTTGTGTGTAATATACATCAGAAGAAGTACATTGCTACTTCCAACTATATCACAACACAGGTGTGTTCGATTCCAGAACTACTGTTGTGTGTAAAAGGCATCAGACGTAGAATGTTGCTACTTCCGGCTGTATGACAAAACGGCTGCTTTCAAGTGCAATTACTACGGTTCTGTGTAATAGGCATCAGACGTAGTACATTGCTACTGCCAGCTGTATGACAACACAGCTGTGTTCAACTGAAATTACTACGGTTGTATGTAAAGGCAACAGACGTAGTACATGCTACGTCCACCAGCAGTATGACATCACAGCTGTGTTCAAGTGCAATTACTACGGTTGTGTGTTAAATGCATTAGACGTAGTACATGCTACGTCCATCAGTATGACAACACAGCTGTGTTCAAGTGCAATTACTACGGTTGGGTTCAAGTGCAATTACTACGGTTCTGTGTAATAGGCATCAGATGTAGTACGTTGCTACTTCCAGCTGTATGACAGCACAACTGTGTTCAAGTGAAATTACTACTGTTGTGTGTAAAGGCATCTTATGTAGAACGTTGCTACATCCACCTGTATGGCACCACGGCTGCGTTGTAATGTAATGACTACTTTTGTGTGTAAAACGCAACAGTCGTAGTACGTTGCTACTTCCGGTGAATGACAACACGGCTGCGTTCTAATGTAATTATTACGGTTGTGTGTAAAAGGTATTAGACGTAGTACATGCTACGTCCATCAGTATGACAACACAGCTGTGTTCAAGTGCAATTACTACGGTTGGGTTGAAGTGCAATTACTACGGTTTTGTGTAATAGGCATCAGATGTAGTACGTTGCTACTTCCAGCTGTATGACAGCACAGCTGTGTTCAAGTGAAATTACTACTGTTGTGTGTAAAGGTATCTTATGTAGAACGTTGCTACTTCCACCTGTATGGCACCACGGCTGCGTTGTAATGTAATGACTACTTTTGTGTGTAAAACGCAACAGACGTAGTACGTTGCTATTTCCGGTGAATGACAACACGGCTACGTTCTAATGTAATTATTACGGTTGTGTGTAAAAGGCATTAGACGTAGTACATGCTACGTCCAGCAGTATGACAACATTGCTGTGTTCAAGTGCAATTACTACGGTTGTGTTTAATAAGCAACAGACGTCCTAGTACGTTGCTACTTTCGGCTGTATGACAACACGGCTGCGTTCAAGTGCAATTACTACGGTTCTGTGTAATAGGCATCAGACGTAGTACATTGCTACTTCCAACTGTATGACAACACAGCTGTGTTCAAGTGAAATTACTACGGTTGTGTGTAGAGGCATCTGATGTAGAACGTTGCTACTTCCACCTGTTTGGCAACACGGCTGTGTTCAAGTGCAATTTCTACGGTTGTGTGTAATATGCATCAGCGTAGTACGTTGCTACTTCCAGCTGTATGACAATACAGCTGTGTTCAAGTGCAATTACTACGGTTGTGTGTAATAGGCATCAGACGTAGTACGTTGCTACTTCTAGCTGTATGACAACACAACTCTGCTCATGTGAAATTACTACGGTTGTGTGTAAAGGCATCAGACGTAGTACGTTGCTACTTCCACCTGTATGGCAACACGGCTGCGTTCAAGTGCAATTACTACGGTTGTCATAGGCATCAGACGTAGTACATTTCTACTTCCAACTGTATGACAACACAGCTGTGTTCAAGTAAAATTACTACGGTTGTGTGTAAAGGCATCAGACGTAGTACGTTGCTACTTCGAGCTGTATCACTACACAGCTGTCTTCAAGTGCAATTACTACGGTTGTGTATAAATGGCATCAGCCGTAATATGTTGCAGCTTCCAGCTGTATGGCAACATAGCTGTGTTCCAGTAGAATTACTACGGTTGTGTGTAAAAGGCATTAGACGTAGTACATGCTACGTCCAGCAGTATGACAACATTGCTGTGTTCAAGTGCAATTACTACGGTTGTGTGTTAAATGCATTAGACGTAGTACATGCTACGTCCATCAGTATGACAACACAGCTGTGTTCAAGTGCAATTACTACGGTTGGGTTCAATTGCAATTACTACGGTTCTGTGTAATAGGCATCAGATGTAGTACGTTGCTACTTCCACCTGTATGACAGCACAACTGTGTTCAAGTGAAATTACTACTGTTGTGTGTAAAGGCATCTTATGTAGAACGTTGCTACTTCCACCTGTATGGCACCACGGCTGCGTTGTAATGTAATGACTACTTTTGTGTGTAAAACGCAACAGACGTAGTACGTTGCTACTTCCGGTGAATGACAACACGGCTGCGTTCTAATGTAATTATTACGGTTGTGTGTAAAAGGCATTAGACGTAGTACATGCTACGTCCAGCAGTATGACAACATTGCTGTGTTCAAGTGCAATTACTACGGTTGTGTGTTAAATGCATTAGACGTAGTACATGCTACGTCCATCAGTATGACAACACAGCTGTGTTCAAGTGCAATTACTACGGTTGGGTTCAAGTGCAATTACTACGGTTCTGTGTAATAGGCATCAGATGTAGTACGTTGCTACTTCCAGCTGTATGACAGCACAACTGTGTTCAAGTGAAATTACTACTGTTGTGTGTAAAGGCATCTTATGTAGAACGTTGCTACTTCCACCTGTATGGCACCACGGCTGCGTTGTAATGTAATGACTACTTTTGTGTGTAAAACGCAACAGTCGTAGTACGTTGCTACTTCCGGTGAATGACAACACGGCTGCGTTCTACTGTAATTATTACGATTGTGTAAAAGGTATTAGACGTAGTACATGCTACGTCCAGCAGTATGACAACATTGCTGTGTTCAAGTGCAATTACTACGGTTGTGTTTAATAGGCAACAGACGTCGTAGTACGTTGCTACTTTCGGCTGTATGACAACACGGCTGCGTTCAAGTGCAATTACTACGGTTCTGTGTAATAGGCATCAGACGTAGTACATTGCTACTTCTAGCTGTATGACAACACAGCTGTGTTCAAGTGAAATTACTACGGTTGTGTGTAGAGGCATCTGATGTAGAACGTTGCTACTTCCAGCTGTATGACAATACAGCTGTGTTCAAGTGCAATTACTACGGTTGTGTGTAATAGGCATCAGACGTAGTACGTTGCTACTTCTAGCTGTATGACAACACAACTGTGTTCATGTGAAATTACTACGGTTGTGTGTAAAGGCATCAGACGTAGTACGTTGCTACTTCCACCTGTATGGCAACACGGCTGCGTTCAAGTGCAATTACTACGGTTGTCATAGGCATCAGACGTAGTACATTGCTACTTCCAACTGTATGACAACACAGCTGTGTTCAAGTGCAATTACTACGGTTGCGTGTAATTGGCAACAGACGTAGTACTTGCTACTTCCGGCTGTATGACAAAACGGCTGCTTTCAAATTCAATTACTACGGTTCTGTGTAATAGGCATCAGACGTAGTACATTGCTACTGCCAGCTGTATGACAACACAGCTGTGTTCAACTGAAATTACTACGGTTGTGTGTAAAGGCAACAGACGTAGTACATGCTACGTCCACCAGCAGTATGACAATACAGCTGTGTTCAAGTGCAATTACTACGGTTGTGTGTTAAATGCATTAGACGTAGTACATGCTACGTCCATCAGTATGACAACACAGCTGTGTTCAAGTGCAATTACTACGGTTGGGTTCAAGTGCAATTACTACGGTTTTGTGTAATAGGCATCAGATGTAGTACGTTGCTACTTCCAGTTGTATGACAGCACAGCTGTGTTCAAGTGAAATTACTACTGTTGTGTGTAAAGGTATCTTATGTAGAACGTTGCTACTTCCACCTGTATGGCACCACGGCTGCGTTGTAATGTAATGACTACTTTTGTGTGTAAAACGCAACAGACGTAGTACGTTGCTACTTCCGGTGAATGACAACACGGCTATGTTCTAATGTAATTATTACGGTTGTGTGTAGAGGCATCTGATGTAGAACGTTGCTACTTCCACCTGTATGGCAACACGGCTGTGTTCAAGTGCAATTACTACGGTTGTGTGTAATATGCATCAGCGTAGTACGTTGCTACTTCCAGCTGTATGACAATACAGCTGTGTTCAAGTACAATTACTACGGTTGTGTGTAATAGGCATCAGACGTAGTACGTTGCTACTTCTAGCTGTATGACAACATAACTGTGTTCATGTGAAATTACTACGGTTGTGTGTAAAGGCATCACACGTAGTACGTTGCTACTTCCACCTGTATGGCAACACGGCTGCGTTCAAGTGCAATTACTACGGTTGTCATAGGCATCAGACGTAGTACATTGCTACTTCCAACTGTATGACAACACAGCTGTGTTCAAGTAAAATTACTACGGTTGTGTGTAAAGGCATCAGACGTAGTACGTTGCTACTTCGAGCTGTATCACTACACAGCTGTGTTCAAGTGCAATTACTACGGATGTGTATAAATGGCATCAGACGTAATATGTTGCAGCTTCCAGCTGTATGGCAACATAGCTGTGTTCCAGTAGAATTACTACGGTTGTGTGTAAAGGCATCAGACGTAGTACGTTCTACTTCGAGCTGTATCACAACACAGCTGTGTTCAAGTGCAATTACTACGGTTGTCTGGAATGGGCATCAGACGTAGTACGTTGCTACTTCTAGCTGTATGACAACATAACTGTGTTCATGTGAAATTACTACGGTTGTGTGTAAAGGCATCACACGTAGTACGTTGCTACTTCCACCTGTATGGCAACACGGCTGCGTTCAAGTGCAATTACTACGGTTGTCATAGGCATCAGACGTAGTACATTGCTACTTCCAACTGTATGACAACACAGCTGTGTTCAAGTAAAATTACTACGGTTGTGTGTAAAGGCATCAGACGTAGTACGTTGCTACTTCGAGCTGTATCACTACACAGCTGTGTTCAAGTGCAATTACTACGGTTGTGTATAAATGGCATCAGACGTAATATGTTGCAGCTTCCAGCTGTATGGCAACATAGCTGTGTTCCAGTAGAATTACTACGGTTGTGTGTAAAGGCATCAGACGTAGTACATTGCTACTGCCAGCTGTATGACAACACAGCTGTGTTCAACTGAAATTACTACGGTTGTGTGTAAAGGCAACAGACGTAGTACATGCTACGTCCACCAGCAGTATGACAATACAGCTGTGTTCAAGTGCAATTACTACGGTTGTGTGTTAAATGCATTAGACGTAGTACATGCTACGTCCATCAGTATGACAACACAGCTGTGTTCAAGTGCAATTACTACGGTTGGGTTCAAGTGCAATTACTACGGTTTTGTGTAATAGGCATCAGATGTAGTACGTTGCTACTTCCAGTTGTATGACAGCACAGCTGTGTTCAAGTGAAATTACTACTGTTGTGTGTAAAGGTATCTTATGTAGAACGTTGCTACTTCCACCTGTATGGCACCACGGCTGCGTTGTAATGTAATGACTACTTTTGTGTGTAAAACGCAACAGACGTAGTACGTTGCTACTTCCGGTGAATGACAACACGGCTATGTTCTAATGTAATTATTACGTTGTGTGTAGAGGCATCTGATGTAGAACGTTGCTACTTCCACCTGTATGGCAACACGGCTGTGTTCAAGTGCAATTACTACGGTTGTGTGTAATATGCATCAGCGTAGTACGTTGCTACTTCCAGCTGTATGACAATACAGCTGTGTTCAAGTACAATTACTACGGTTGTGTGTAATAGGCATCAGACGTAGTACGTTGCTACTTCTAGCTGTATGACAACATAACTGTGTTCATGTGAAATTACTACGGTTGTGTGTAAAGGCATCACACGTAGTACGTTGCTACTTCCACCTGTATGGCAACACGGCTGCGTTCAAGTGCAATTACTACGGTTGTCATAGGCATCAGACGTAGTACATTGCTACTTCCAACTGTATGACAACACAGCTGTGTTCAAGTAAAATTACTACGGTTGTGTGTAAAGGCATCAGACGTAGTACGTTGCTACTTCGAGCTGTATCACTACACAGCTGTGTTCAAGTGCAATTACTACGGATGTGTATAAATGGCATCAGACGTAATATGTTGCAGCTTCCAGCTGTATGGCAACATAGCTGTGTTCCAGTAGAATTACTACGGTTGTGTGTAAAGGCATCAGACGTAGTACGTTCTACTTCGAGCTGTATCACAACACAGCTGTGTTCAAGTGCAATTACTACGGTTGTCTGGAATGGGCATCAGACGTAGTACGTTGCTACTTCTAGCTGTATGACAACATAACTGTGTTCATGTGAAATTACTACGGTTGTGTGTAAAGGCATCACACGTAGTACGTTGCTACTTCCACCTGTATGGCAACACGGCTGCGTTCAAGTGCAATTACTACGGTTGTCATAGGCATCAGACGTAGTACATTGCTACTTCCAACTGTATGACAACACAGCTGTGTTCAAGTAAAATTACTACGGTTGTGTGTAAAGGCATCAGACGTAGTACGTTGCTACTTCGAGCTGTATCACTACACAGCTGTGTTCAAGTGCAATTACTACGGTTGTGTATAAATGGCATCAGACGTAATATGTTGCAGCTTCCAGCTGTATGGCAACATAGCTGTGTTCCAGTAGAATTACTACGGTTGTGTGTAAAGGCATCAGACGTAGTACATTGCTACTGCCAGCTGTATGACAACACAGCTGTGTTCAACTGAAATTACTACGGTTGTGTGTAAAGGCAACAGACGTAGTACATGCTACGTCCACCAGCAGTATGACAATACAGCTGTGTTCAAGTGCAATTACTACGGTTGTGTGTTAAATGCATTAGACGTAGTACATGCTACGTCCATCAGTATGACAACACAGCTGTGTTCAAGTGCAATTACTACGGTTGGGTTCAAGTGCAATTACTACGGTTTTGTGTAATAGGCATCAGATGTAGTACGTTGCTACTTCCAGTTGTATGACAGCACAGCTGTGTTTAAGTGAAATTACTACTGTTGTGTGTAAAGGTATCTTATGTAGAACGTTGCTACTTCCACCTGTATGGCACCACGGCTGCGTTGTAATGTAATGACTACTTTTGTGTGTAAAACGCAACAGACGTAGTACGTTGCTACTTCCGGTGAATGACAACACGGCTATGTTCTAATGTAATTATTACGGTTGTGTGTAAAAGGCATTAGACGTAGTACATGCTACGTCCAGCAGTATGACAACATTGCTGTGTTCAAGTGCAATTACTACGGTTGTGTTTAATAGGCAACAGACGTCCTAGTACGTTGCTACTTTCGGCTGTATGACAACACGGCTGCGTTCAAGTGCAATTACTACGGTTCTGTGTAATAGGCATCAGACGTAGTACATTGCTACTTCCAGCTGTATGACAACACTGCTGTGTTCAAGTGAAATTACTACGGTTGTGTGTAGAGGCATCTGATGTAGAACGTTGCTACTTCCACCTGTATGGCAACACGGCTGTGTTCAAGTGCAATTTCTACGATTGTGTGTAATATGCATCAGCGTAGTACGTTGCTACTTCCAGCTGTATGGCAACACGGCTGCGTTCAAGTGCAATTACTACGGTTGTCATAGGCATCAGACGTAGTACATTTCTACTTCCAACTGTATGACAACACAGCTGTGTTCAAGTAAAATTACTACGGTTGTGTGTAAAGGCATCAGACGTAGTACGTTGCTACTTCGAGCTGTATCACTACACAGCTGTCTTCAAGTGCAATTACTACGGTTGTGTATAAATGGCATCAGCCGTAATATGTTGCAGCTTCCAGCTGTATGGCAACATAGCTGTCTTCCAGTAGAATTACTACGGTTGTGTGTAATAGGCATCTGATGTAGTACGTTGCTACTTCCAGCTGTATGACAGCACAGCTGTGTTCAAGTGAAATTACTACTGTTGTGTGTAAAGGCATCTTATGTAGAACGTTGCTACTTCCACCTGTATGGCACCACGGCTGCGTTGTAATGTAATTACTACTTTTGTGTGTAAAACGCAACAGACGTAGTACGTTGCTACTTCCGGTGAATGACAACACGGCTGCGTTCTAATGTAATTATTACGGTTGTGTGTAAAAGGCATTAGACGTAGTACATGCTACGTCCAGCAGTATGACAACATTGCTGTGTTCAAGTGCAATTACTACGGTTGTGTTTAATAGGCAACAGACGTCGTAGTACGTTGCTACTTTCGGCTGTATGACAACACGGCTGCGTTCAAGTGCAATTACTACGGTTCTGTGTAATAGGCATCAGACGTAGTACATTGCTACTTATAGCTGTATGACAACACAGCTGTGTTCAAGTGAAATTACTACGGTTGTGTGTAGAGGCATCTGATGTAGGACGTTGCTACTTCCACCTGTATGGCAACACGGCTGTGTTCAAGTGCAATTACTACGGTTGTGTGTAATATGCATCAGCGTAGTACGTTGCTACTTCCAGCTGTATGACAATACAGCTGTGTTCAAGTGCAATTACTACGGTTGTGTGTAATAGGCATCAGACGTAGTACGTTGCTACTTCTAGCTGTATGACAACACAACTGTGTTCATGTGAAATTACTACGGTTGTGTGTAAAGGCATCAGACGTAGTACGTTGCTACTTCCACCTGCATGGCAACACGGCTGCGTTTAAGTGCAATTACTACGGTTGTCATAGGCATCAGACGTAGTACGTTGCTACTTCCAAACGTATGACAACACAGCTGTGTTCAAGTAAAATTACTACGGTTGTGTGTAAAGGCATCATACGTAGTACGTTGCTACTTCGAGCTGTATCACTACACAGCTGTGTTCAAGTGCAATTACTACGGTTGTGTATGAATGGCATCAGACGTAATACGTTGCAGCTTCCAGCTGTATGGCAACATAGCTGTGTTCCAGTAGAATTACTACGGTTGTGTGTAAAGGCATCAGACGTCGTACGTTGCTACTTCGAGCTGTATCACAACACAGCTGTGTTTAAGTGCAATTACTACGGTTGTGTGTAAATTGAATCCGACGTAATACGTTGCTACTTCGAGCTGTATCACTACACAGCTGTGTTCAAGTGGAATTACTACGGTTGTGTGTAAAGGCATCAGACGTAGTTCGTTGCTACTTCGAGCTGTATCACAACACAGCTGTGTTCAAGTGCAATTGCTATGGTTGTGTGTAAATGGCATCAGACGTAATACGTTGCTGCTTCCAGCTGTATGGCAACATAGCTGATTTAGAACGTTGCTACTTCCACCTGTATGGCAACACGGCTGAGTTCAAATCCAATTACTACGGTTGTGTGTAATAGGCATCAGACGTAGTACGTTGCTACTTCCAGCTGTATTACAACACGGCTGAGTTC
Organism: Magicicada septendecula; assembly: GCA_034769895.1. Classification (NCBI taxonomy): domain Eukaryota; kingdom Metazoa; phylum Arthropoda; class Insecta; order Hemiptera; family Cicadidae; genus Magicicada; species Magicicada septendecula. Next base: position 393,083,933 of record CM068374.1, on the reverse strand, counting down.
AAGTGCAATTACTACGGTTGTGTGTAAAAGGCATCAGACGTAGTACATTGCTACTTCCAGCTGTACCTTACACAGTTGCGTTCAAGTGCTATCACAACAGTTGTGTGTAAACGGCATCAGACGTAGTACGTTGCTACTTCCAGCTGTATGCAACACAGCTGTGTTCAAGTTCAATTAATACTGTAGTGTGTAAAAGTCATCAGCTTTCATACAGCATTATGACAACACGGCTGGGTTCAAGTGCAGTTACTATAGTTGCGTATAAAAGGCATCAGACATAGTACATTGCTACTTCCCGCAGTTGTGTGTAAAAGGCATCAGACATAGTACACTGCTACTTCCAGCTGTGTTCAAGTGCAGTTACTACAGTTATGTGTAAAAGGCATCAGGCTTAGTACATTGCTACTTCCAGCTGTGTTCAAGTGCAGTTACTATAGTTGTTTGTGGAAGGCGTCAGATGTATAACGTCACTACTTCCACCGGTATGACGACACAGCTGTGTTCAAGTTCATTTAATACTGTAGTGTTTAAAAGTCATCGGTTTTCATACAGCATTATGACAACACGGCTGTGTTCAAATGCAGTTCCTACATTAGTGTGTAAAAGGCATCAGACACAGTACATTGCTACTTCCAGCAGTGTTCAAGTGCAGTTACTACAGTTGTGTAAAAGGCATCAAACGTAGTATGTCACTACTTCCACCGGTATGACAACACAGCTGTGTTCACGTTCAATTAATACTGTAGTGTGTAAAAGTCATCAGCTCTCGTACAGCATTATGACAACACGGCTGTGTTCAAGTGCAGTTATTACAGTTGTGTGTAAAAGGCATCAGACAGTACACTGCTACTTCCAGCTGTGTTCAAGTGCAGTTACTAGAGTTGTGTGTGAAAGGCATCAGACGCAGTACGTCACTACTTCCACCGGTATGACAACACAGCTCTTTTCAAGTTCAATTAATACTGTAGTGTGTAAAAGTCATCAGCTTTCATACAGCATTATGACAACACGGCTGTGTTCAAGTGCATTTACTACATTTGTGTGTAAAAGGCATCAGACATAGTACATTGCTACTTCCAGCAGTGTTCCAAGTGCAGTTACTACAGTTTTGTGTGAAAGGCATCAGACGTAGTACGTCACTGCTTCCACCGGTATGACAACACAGCTGTGTTCAAGTTCAATTAATACTGCAGTTTGTAAAAGTCATCAGCTTTCATACAACATTATGACAACACGGCTGTGTTCAAGTGCAGTAACTACAGTTGTGTGTAAAAGGCATCAGATATAGTACACTGCTACTTCCAGCTGTGTTCAAGTGCAGTTACTACAGTTGTGTGTGAAAGGCATCAGACGCAGTACGTCACTACTTCCACCGGTATGACAACACAGCTGTGTTCAAGTTCAAATAATACTGTGGTTTGTAAAAGTCAGCAGCTTTCATACAGCATTATGACAACACGGCTGTGTTCAAGTGCAGTTACTACAGTTGTGTGTAAAAGACATCAGACATAGTACATTGCTACTTTCAGCAGTGTTCAAGTGCAGTTACTACAGTTGTGTGTGTTATATGTATCAGACGTAGTACGTCACTACTTCCAGCTGTATGGCAACATAGCTGTGTTCCAGTAGAATTACTACGGTTGTGTGTAAAGGCATCAGACGTAGTACGTTCTACTTCGAGCTGTATCACAACACAGCTGTGTTCAAGTGCAATTACTACGGTTGTCTGGAATGGGCATCAGACGTAGTACATTGCTACTTCCAGCTGTATGACAACACAGCTGTGTTCAAGTGAAATTACTACGGTTGTGTGTAAGGACATCTGATGTAGAACGTTGCTACTTCCACCTGTATGGCAACACGGCTGCGTTCAAGTGCAATTACTACGGTTGTGTTTAATAGGCATCAGACGTAGTACGTTGCTACTTCCGGCTGTATGACAACACTGCTTCGTTCGAGTGCAATTACTACGGTTGTGTGTAATAGGCATCAGACGTAGTACATTGCTACTTCCAGCTGTATGCAAAACAGCTGTGTTCAAGTGCAATTACTACGGTTGTGTGTAAAGGCATCATACGTAGTACGTTGCTACTTCGAGCTGTATCACTACACAGCTGTGTTCAAGTGCAATTACTACGGTTGTGTATGAATGGCATCAGACGTAATACGTTGCAGCTTCCAGCTGTATGGCAACATAGCTGTGTTCCAGTAGAATTATTACGGTTGTGTGTAAAGGCATCAGACGTAGTACGTTGCTACTTCGAGCTGTATCACAACACAGCTGTGTTCAAGTGCAATTACTATGGTTGTGTGTAAATGGCATCAGACGTAATACGTTGCTGCTTCCAGCTGTATGGCAACATAGCTGATTTAGAACGTTGCTACTTCCACCTGTATGGCAACACGGCTGAGTTCACGTGCAATTACTACGGTTGGGTTCAAGTGCAATTACTACGGTTCTGTGTAATAGGCATCAAATGTAGTACGTTACTACTTCCAGCTGTATGGCAGCACAACTGTGTTCAAGTGAAATTACTACTGTTGTGTGTAAAGGCATCTTATGTAGAACGTTGCTACTTCCACCTGTATGGCACCACGGCTGCGTTGTAATGTAATGACTACTTTTGTGTGTAAAACGCAACAGACGTAGTACGTTGCTACTTCCGGTGAATGACAACACGGCTGCGTTCAAGTGCAATTACTACGGTTGTGTGTAAAAGGCATTAGACGTAGTACATGCTACGTCCAGCAGTATGACAACATTGCTGTGTTCAAGTGCAATTACTACGGTTGTGTTTAATAGGCAACAGACGTCGTAGTACGTTGCTACATTCGGCTGTATGACAACACGGCTGCGTTCAAGTGCAATTACTACGGTTGTGTGTAGAGGCATCTGATGTAGAACGTTGCTACTTCCACCTGTATGGCAACACGGCTGTGTTCAAGTGCAATTACTACGGTTGTGTGTAATATGCATCAGCGTAGTACGTTGCTACTTCCAGCTGTATGACAATACAGCTGTGTTCAAGTGCAATTACTACGGTTGTGTGTAATAGGCATCAGACGTAGTACGTTGCTACTTCTAGCTGTATGACAACATAACTGTGTTCATGTGAAATTACTACGGTTGTGTGTAAAGGCATCACACGTAGTACGTTGCTACTTCCACCTGTATGGCAACACGGCTGCGTTCAAGTGCAATTACTACGGTTGTCATAGGCATCAGACGTAGTACATTGCTACTTCCAACTGTATGACAACACAGCTGTGTTCAAGTAAAATTACTACGGTTGTGTGTAAAGGCATCAGACGTAGTACGTTGCTACTTCGAGCTGTATCACTACACAGCTGTGTTCAAGTGCAATTACTACGGATGTGTATAAATGGCATCAGACGTAATATGTTGCAGCTTCCAGCTGTATGGCAACATAGCTGTGTTCCAGTAGAATTACTACGGTTGTGTGTAAAGGCATCAGACGTAGTACGTTGCTACTTCGAGCTGTATCACTACACAGCTGTGTTCAAGTGCAATTACTACGGTTGTCATAGGCATCAGACGTAGTACATTGCTACTTCCAACTGTATGACAACACAGCTGTGTTCAAGTAAAATTACTACGGTTGTGTGTAAAGGCATCAGACGTAGTACGTTGCTACTTCGAGCTGTATCACTACACAGCTGTGTTCAAGTGCAATTACTACGGTTGTGTATAAATGGCATCAGACGTAATATGTTGCAGCTTCCAGCTGTATGGCAACATAGCTGTGTTCCAGTAGAATAACTACGGTTGTGTGTAAAGGCATCAGACGTAGTACGTTCTACTTCGAGCTGTATCACAACACAGCTGTGTTCAAGTGAAATTACTACGGTTGTGTGTAATGGCATCTGATGTAGAACGTTGCTACTTCCACCTGTATGGCAACACGGCTGCGTTCAAGTGCAATTACTACGGTTGTGTTTAATAGGCATCAGACGTAGTACGTTGCTACTTCCGGCTGTATGACAACACTGTTTCGTTCGAGTGCAATTACTACGGTTGTGTGTAATAGGCATCAGACGTAGTACATTGCTACTTCCAGCTGTATGCAAAACAGCTGTGTTCAAGTGCAATTACTACGGTTGTGTGTAAAGGCATCATACGTAGTACGTTGCTACTTCGAGCTGTATCACTACACAGCTGTGTTCAAGTGCAATTACTACGGTTGTGTATGAATGGCATCAGACGTAATACGTTGCAGCTTCCAGCTGTATGGCAACATAGCTGTGTTCCAGTAGAATTACTACGGTTGTGTGTAAAGGCATCAGACGTAGTACGTTGCTACTTCGAGCTGTATCACAACACAGCTGTGTTTAAGTGCAATTACTACGGTTGTGTGTAAATTGAATCCGACGTAATACATTGCTACTTCCAGCAGTGTTCCAAGTGCAGTTACTAGAGTTGTGTGTGAAAGGCATCAGACGTAGTATGTCACTACTTCCACCGGTATGACAACACAGCTCTTTTCAAGTTCATTTAATACTGTAGTGTTTAAAAGTCATCGGTTTTCATACAGCATTATGACAACACGGCTGTGTTCAAATGCAGTTCCTACATTAGTGTGTAAAAGGCATCAGACACAGTACATTGCTACTTCCAGCAGTGTTCAAGTGCAGTTACTACAGTTGTGTGTAAAAGGCATCAAACGTAGTATGTCACTACTTCCACCGGTATGACAACACACCTGTGTTCACGTTCAATTAATACTGTAGTGTGTAAAAGTAATCAGCTCTCGTACAGCATTATGAGAACACGGCTGTGTTCAAGTGCAGTTATTACAGTTGTGTGTAAAAGGCATCAGACAGTACACTGCTACTTCCAGCTGTGTTCAAGTGCAGTTACTAGAGTTGTGTGTGAAAGGCATCAGACGCAGTACGTCACTACTTCCACCGGTATGACAACACAGCTCTTTTCAAGTTCAATTAATACTGTAGTGTGTAAAAGTCATCAGCTTTCATACAGCATTATGACAACACGGCTGTGTTCAAGTGCAATTACTACATTTGTGTGTAAAAGGCATCAGACATAGTACATTGCTACTTCCAGCAGTGTTCCACGTGCAGTTACTAGAGTTGTGTGTGAAAGGCATCAGACGTAGTACGTCACTGATTCCACCGGTATGACAACACAGCTCTTTTCAAGTTCATTTAATACTGTAGTGTTTAAAAGTCATCGGTTTTCATACAGCATTATGACAACACGGCTGTGTTCAAATGCAGTTCCTACATTAGTGTGTAAAAGGCATCAGACACAGTACATTGCTACTTCCAGCAGTGTTCAAGTGCAGTTTCTACAGTTGTGTGTAAAAGGCATCAAACGTAGTATGTCACTACTTCCACCGGTATGACAACACAGCTGTGTTCACGTTCATTTAATACTGTAGTGTGTAAAAGTCATCAGCTCTCGTACAGCATTATGAGAACACGGCTGTGTTCAAGTGCAATTACTACATTTGTGTGTAAAAGGCATCAGACATAGTACATTGCTACTTCCAGCAGTGTTCCAAGTGCAGTTACTAGAGTTGTGTGTGAAAGGCATCAGACATAGTACATTGCTACTTCCAGCAGTGTTCCAAGTGCAGTTACTAGAGTTGTGTGTGAAAGGCATCAGACGCAGTACGTCACTACTTCCACCGGTATGACAACACAGCTCTTTTCAAGTTCATTTAATACTGTAGTGTTTAAAAGTCATCGGTTTTCATACAGCATTATGACAACACGGCTGTGTTCAAATGCAGTTCCTACATTAGTGTGTAAAAGGCATCAGACACAGTACATTGCTACTTCCAGCAGTGTTCAAGTGCAGTTACTACAGTTGTGTGTAAAAGGCATCAAACGTAGTATGTCACTACTTCCACCGGTATGACAACACAGCTGTGTTCACGTTCAATTAATACTGTAGTGTGTAAAAGTCATCAGCTCTCGTACAGCATTATGAGAACACGGCTGTGTTCAAGTGCAATTACTACATTTGTGTGTAAAAGGCATCAGACATAGTACATTGCTACTTCCAGCAGTGTTCCAAGTGCAGTTACTAGAGTTGTGTGTGAAAGGCATCAGACATAGTACATTGCTACTTCCAGCAGTGTTCCAAGTGCAGTTACTAGAGTTGTGTGTGAAAGGCATCAGACGCAGTACGTCACTACTTCCACCGGTATGACAACACAGCTCTTTTCAAGTTCATTTAATACTGTAGTGTTTAAAAGTCATCGGTTTTCATACAGCATTATGACAACACGGCTGTGTTCAAATGCAGTTCCTACATTAGTGTGTAAAAGGCATCAGACACAGTACATTGCTACTTCCAGCAGTGTTCAAGTGCAGTTACTACAGTTGTGTGTAAAAGGCATCAAACGTAGTATGTCACTACTTCCACCGGTATGACAACACAGCTGTGTTCACGTTCAATTAATACTGTAGTGTGTAAAAGTCATCAGCTCTCGTACAGCATTATGAGAACACGGCTGTGTTCAAGTGCAATTACTACATTTGTGTGTAAAAGGCATCAGACATAGTACATTGCTACTTCCAGCAGTGTTCCAAGTGCAGTTACTAGAGTTGTGTGTGAAAGGCATCAGACACAGTACATTGCTACTTCCAGCAGTGTTCAAGTGCAGTTACTACAGTTGTGTGTAAAAGGCATCAAACGTAGTATGTCACTACTTCCACCGGTATGACAACACAGCTGTGTTCACGTTCAATTAATACTGTAGTGTGTAAAAGTCATCAGCTCTCGTACAGCATTATGAGAACACGGCTGTGTTCAAGTGCAATTACTACATTTGTGTGTAAAAGGCATCAGACATAGTACATTGCTACTTCCAGCAGTGTTCCAAGTGCAGTTACTAGAGTTGCGTGTGAAAGGCATCAGACATAGTACATTGCTACTTCCAGCAGTGTTCCAAGTGCAGTTACTAGAGTTGTGTGTGAAAGGCATCAGACGCAGTACGTCACTACTTCCACCGGTATGACAAAACAGCTCTTTTCAAGTTCATTTAATACTGTAGTGTTTAAAAGTCATCGGTTTTCATACAGCATTATGACAACACGGCTGTGTTCAAATGCAGTTCCTACATTAGTGTGTAAAAGGCATCAGACACAGTACATTGCTACTTCCAGCAGTGTTCAAGTGCAGTTACTACAGTTGTGTGTAAAAGGCATCAAACGTAGTATGTCACTACTTCCACCGGTATGACAACACAGCTCTTTTCAAGTTCAATTAATACTGTAGTGTGTAAAAGTCATCAGCTTTCATACAGCATTATGACAACACGGCTGTGTTCAAGTGCAATTACTACATTTGTGTGTAAAAGGCATCAGACATAGTACATTGCTACTTCCAGCAGTGTTCCAAGTGCAGTTACTAGAGTTGTGTGTGAAAGGCATCAGACGTAGTACGTCACTGCTTCCACCGGTATGACAACACAGCTCTTTTCAAGTTCATTTAATACTGTAGTGTTTAAAAGTCATCGGTTTTCATACAGCATTATGACAACACGGCTGTGTTCAAATGCAGTTCCTACATTAGTGTGTAAAAGGCATCAGACACAGTACATTGCTACTTCCAGCAGTGTTCAAGTGCAGTTACTACAGTTGTGTGTAAAAGGCATCAAACGTAGTATGTCACTACTTCCACCGGTATGACAACACAGCTGTGTTCACGTTCAATTAATACTGTAGTGTGTAAAAGTCATCAGCTCTCGTACAGCATTATGAGAACACGGCTGTGTTCAAGTGCAATTACTACATTTGTGTGTAAAAGGCATCAGACATAGTACATTGCTACTTCCAGCAGTGTTCCAAGTGCAGTTACTAGAGTTGTGTGTGAAAGGCATCAGACGCAGTACGTCACTACTTCCACCGGTATGACAACACAGCTCTTTTCAAGTTCAATTAATACTGTAGTGTGTAAAAGTCATCAGCTTTCATACAGCATTATGACAACACGGCTGTGTTCAAGTGCAATTACTACATTTGTGTGTAAAAGGCATCAGACATAGTACATTGCTACTTCCAGCAGTGTTCCAAGTGCAGTTACTAGAGTTGTGTGTGAAAGGCATCAGACGTAGTACGTTACTGCTTCCACCGGTATGACAACACAGCTCTTTTCAAGTTCATTTAATACTGTAGTGTTTAAAAGTCATCGGTTTTCATACAGCATTATGACAACACGGCTGTGTTCAAATGCAGTTCCTACATTAGTGTGTAAAAGGCATCAGACACAGTACATTGCTTCTTCCAGCAGTGTTCAAGTGCAGTTACTACAGTCGTGTGTAAAAGGCATCAAACGTAGTATGTCACTACTTCCACCGGTATGACAACACAGCTGTGTTCACGTTCAATTAATACTGTAGTGTGTAAAAGTCATCAGCTCTCGTACAGCATTATGAGAACACGGCTGTGTTCAAGTGCAGTTATTACAGTTGTGTGTAAAAGGCATCAGACAGTACACTGCTACTTCCAGCTGTGTTCAAGTGCAGTTACTAGAGTTGTGTGTGAAAGGCATCAGACGCAGTACGTCACTACTTCCACCGGTATGACAACACAGCTGTGTTGAAGTTCAATTAATACTGTAGTGTGTAAAAGTCATCAGCTTTCATACAGCATTATGACAACACGGCTGTGTTCAAGTGCAATTACTACATTTGTGTGTAAAAGGCATCAGACATAGTACATTGATACTTCCAGCATTGTTCCAAGTGCAGTTACTACAGTGTTGTGTGAAAGGCATCAGACGTAGTACGTCACTGCTTCCACCGGTATGACAACACAGCTGTGTTCAAGTTCAATTAATACTGCAGTTTGTAAAAGTCATCAGCTTTCATACAACATTATGACAACACGGCTGTGTTCAAATGCAGTTCCTACATTAGTGTGTAAAAGGCATCAGACACAGTACATTGCTACTTCCAGCAGTGTTCAAGTGCAGTTACTACAGTTGTGTGTAAAAGGCATCAAACGTAGTATGTCACTACTTCCACCGGTATGACAACACAGCTGTGTTCACGTTCAATTAATACTGTAGTGTGTAAAAAGTCATCAGCTCTCGTACAGCATTATGACAACACGGCTGTGTTCAAGTGCAGTTATTACAGTTGTGTGTAAAAGGCATCAGACAGTACACTGCTACTTCCAGCTGTGTTCAAGTGCAGTTACTAGAGTTGTGTGTGAAAGGCATCAGACGCAGTACGTCACTACTTCCACCGGTATGACAACACAGCTCTTTTCAAGTTCAATTAATACTGTAGTGTGTAAAAGTCATCAGCTTTCATACAGCATTATGACAACACGGCTGTGTTCAAGTGCAATTACTACATTTGTGTGTAAAAGGCATCAGACATAGTACATTGCTACTTCCAGCAGTGTTCCAAGTGCAGTTACTACAGTGTTGTGTGAAAGGCATCAGACGTAGTACGTCACTGCTTCCACCGGTATGACAACACAGCTGTGTTCAAGTTCAATTAATACTGCAGTTTGTAAAAGTCATCAGCTTTCATACAACATTATGACAACACGGCTGTGTTCAAATGCAGTTCCTACATTAGTGTGTAAAAGGCATCAGACACAGTACATTGCTACTTCCAGCAGTGTTCAAGTGCAGTTACTACAGTTGTGTGTAAAAGGCATCAAACGTAGTATGTCACTACTTCCACCGGTATGACAACACAGCTGTGTTCACGTTCAATTAATACTGTAGTGTGTAAAAGTCATCAGCTCTCGTACAGCATTATGACAACACGGCTGTGTTCAAGTGCAGTTATTACAGTTGTGTGTAAAAGGCATCAGACAGTACACTGCTACTTCCAGCTGTGTTCAAGTGCAGTTACTACAGTTGTGTGTGAAAGGCATCAGACGCAGTACGTCACTACTTCCACCGGTATGACAACACAGCTCTTTTCAAGTTCAATTAATACTGTAGTGTGTAAAAGTCATCAGCTTTCATACAGCATTATGACAACACGGCTGTGTTCAAGTGCAATTACTACATTTGTGTGTAAAAGGCATCAGACATAGTACATTGCTATTTCCAGCAGTGTTCCAAGTGCAGTTACTACAGTGTTGTGTGAAAGGCATCAGACGTAGTACGTCACTGCTTCCACCGGTATGACAACACAGCTGTGTTCAAGTTCAATTAATACTGCAGTTTGTAAAAGTCATCAGCTTTCATACAACATTATGACAACACGGCTGTGTTCAAGTGCAGTAACTACAGTTGTGTGTAAAAGGCATCAGATATAGTACACTGCTACTTCCAGCTGTGTTCAAGTGCAGTTACTACAGTTGTGTGTGAAAGGCATCAGACGCAGTACGTCACTACTTCCACCGGTATGACAACACAGCTGTGTTCAAGTTCAATTAATACTGTAGTGTGTAAAAGTCATCAGCTTTCATACAGCATTATGACAACACGGCTGTGTTCAAGTGCAGTTACTACAGTTGTGTGTAAAAGACATCAGACATAGTACATTGCTACTTCCAGCAGTGTTCAAGTGCAGTTACTACAGTTGTATGTGTTATATGTATCAGACGTAGTACGTCACTACTTCCGCCGGTATGACAACACAGCTCTGTTCAAATTTAATTAATACTGTAGTGTAAATGCCATCAGCTTTCATACGTCGCTACTTCCAGCATTATGACAACTCGGCTGTGTTCAAGTGCAGTTACTACAGTTGTGTGTAAAAGGCATCATTCGTAGTACTTTGCTACTGCTAGGTGTATGACATCACTGCTGTGTTCAAGTGCAATTACTACAGATATTGTAATTGTTCAAAATAATTAATAAGTTTAAAAAAAAGAAGAGAAGAAACCCTGTTACCACCTTTACTTGCCTTCAGAAGATTCCTTAAAGCCCTCGAGTCACCACCAACATTTTTACAGACGGAATGTGGAAACCGTATCAGCTTTCCCAATGATAATAATTTAAAACAAAACTTTTCCTTATCAGAGACTCGCAAATTCGTTAGACGAACCGTTGAGATGCAGATCATAGGTTTGGTAGATGATGAAAAAATAAGTTAACACATTTATCATATTTTACCGAAATGTATTGATTGATATTAATTTTGTAAATTCGTTCATTAATATAAATTCTACAAATGACAATGAGTCAATATGTTTTATATAATATATCATCCCGTGCGGTTACTGTCTGTGGTGCAATCACCTTTTACATGAGAGAATTTTGAAAAACCACATAGGAAATTTCTGTAAAAGTTGCACAGACCCTAAAATATTCTGCAATCACTTTATATTCTTGAGTTCTGGGAATCTCATTGTCAATTCTGCTTTCTCCGGGTTTGCTTCAATCCCTTTGGGTGATATAATAAAACCTAAGAAGTGTATCGTCTGTTGCAGAAATTTGGATTTCTCCCAATTCACAGTTAGCCCCCTTCTTTGTAATTTATTTAGTACATACTATAAATGGACCACATACTGCAGAAAGGAACCAACCCACACATTACTTAAGCTGAGTAAAATGTAGTTAAAGTTAAAGGTAAATAAAAAATTCACAAATAAATACTGACAGTTAGTTCTAATATCATCCAAATACATATGATGGGGCATACTTTATACTGATACATGGGTTTTTGAAGTTTATTATTTATTGACATATTACATATTTTTGTGGGTTGGTTCCTTTCTGTAAAATGGTATATGATGGTAATTACTTTCTCCTAAAGCGATCCAACCCATATATTTTTCTTGTTTTTAATAGTAAACACTTTTATTAGGTGCAAAAATTGAATACAATCCATATTTTTTCAAACCACAAATACAAAAATTATCTGTCTTTGGACATGTAATAAAAAACTTTCACTGCGTTGTCCATAGTCATCAGGATTACAAGCAGTGTCGGTTACTCAATCTCAATGTCTGGCACTCCTGTGAGCCGCTCATCACCCATGACGTCACAACAAAATTTTAAACTTTCCAAGTTTGACATCCGAAAAATAAATTTCAAAAAAAAACACAACTTACCTTGATGACCGGCTCACTTGTTCACTTGAACTAGGAGATGCCTCCTAGTGGAAGAATATCCACATGCTAGGTCCATTGGGGAATGAGGTGACCTCAATTTTAAAAATTTCGAAAAATAAGTTTATTGAAACGATCATCTTTTGTTTTGTTACAATGAAAATTTCATAAAAATCCGGCTGTAAGTTATTCCATTACAATATACAAGTATGTGAAATATTCACTATTCAATATTCGAAAGTATACCATGAGAAAAATATAAAATCTGTGAAATATCTGCAAAAATTACATGTTTTCTTACAATGATACATAGTGTCCAGACTGAAGGTATTCTATTAGAATAATAGAAAATATGTAAATAGTTAAAATCTCTGACCGGGTAACCAGAATTTAAAATTTCAAAATATTCAACATCTAAGATTTAAAAAATATTCCATGAAATTATATAGAATGTATAAAACCTTTAAAATCTCTTACATGGCATACTGAAAATTCTATAAAATAGATAAAACATTTAACATCTCTTACATGGCATACTGAAAATTATATAAAATATATAAAACATTTAACATCTCTTACATGGCATACTGAAAATTATATAAAATATATAAAACATTTAACAAGCATTAACAAGCACTACAGCCACAACAATTTAAACAATTATATTACCCAACAACATGCGCCCTCTGAATTCTAAATCAAACACTGGAAAGGAGAATCATCTAATCAAAAGTATCATGCAAAATAAGATAGATAATTATATACTTGTGTGGAACTCACAAGTGCATGTGCTCACCTTGCCCTAACTTGTATAAACCGGTGTAGCACCAGGGCTTACAGATTTCAGAGTGCACAATTATATACAAAAACTATCAGAGAATCAGTTACATATATCTCTCAGAAGGTAAAAATATAGGGTGCATAAAATTATGAGCATATACATCTACAAACATTATAAATATATAAATAGTAAAATTTCCACTTGTACAACAGTTCAGTTTCTTTTTTTTTTAATAGGTTGAATACTTTTGAATTACTGTTCTAGCACAAGGTAAGATATGGTTACCACTGTAGGTGGACTGCAACTCTTTTCACAACCAGATTTACACGTTCCAATAAAAAGGCAGCCACAATATAAGTTCCACACAGATTAGATTGTACTGGACATTACATGCGTATATGGACAACACAAGACAATTACATGAACACACTGAACCATTCAAAAAAGCAATTAAGGAACTCGATTGAATTTTGCTTCACTGAGCCAAATGAACTCCTTGGCTAATTCTCAACACATTTTTTTTTTTTTTTTTTTTTTTTTTTTTTTTTTTTTTTTTTTTTGTAGGTACAAAACGTTTCGCACATCAAATACACTGTCACTCATCATTAAAGAGAAATATGAGAAGCTATTCAAGTTCTGCAGAAACGTGCATGTTAGAGTACAAGTGTACCGTGAAATGACAAAACTCCAGAATTAAGAAACTATGGTCCTTTTTTTTTAAAAAAGAAAGGCCAGAGCCCACTTGACTCCAAAACGAGCAGCGCAAGGCGCATCCCCGGCAAAAGTTAATAATTTGCACTCTTCATACCTGTTTAATGGTGCAAGCACGTGGTGTACGAGTTCCCCAAATACTTACGCACACATCTTGGTCTTTTCATACGGGGGCGTCAGCCAGGACGAGGGACCCCGTCAGCACACTTTTACCTTAGCCTGACATAATCATTTCAACAAACGCCGGCATAAAAATGAAAACCACGAAACTTTTCCAGCTCTCTACAATTGAGACCAACACGTGCTGGTGAACAGCTCCTGATGAGAACAGCTGACATCGACCCACCAATCCAGTCAAGACAAACTCTCTCCGCAGCTGATAACTCACCGACCGATTTCCCAAAGGCTCTCTACAAACCACGACGACGTACAGTAGGCGCACTCTAGCAGCGGGAACAAAAAGTACGGATGCCCGTAGTCACAGACAGATAGCGCCAACATACGCAAAGCAACGAAAGCAACCGATTCAATAGAACCAACACTTGCCGCAACGTCTCACAGATTGCGGGAGAGTCCACTGTCCAAGGCGAACTACACAACTGCATGAAATTATCGCCCAGAATCCATATAACCAAACTTGCCGTACTCCTAGGTACGGCACACCTGAAAATCCATCAACATCATCCTCTACATTAGAGTCTGCAAACAAAGAATTGTAGAACTCTTTAGCATCACCAGGTATGAGATCCATGACAGATTGTAGGTCATGCAGCTTTGGCACGGCTATTGCTTTACCATTGGGCCACAAAGGAGATAGTTTTCCAGCAATTCCTGTTAGTGGTCGACCAATTCGGCGTTTTGTAATGTCAGTCTCTGCATATTCTCCTTTAAAAGATTTCCGCAGAAAAATAGAAAAGGGTTTAGTTTTCGCCAACATTATTTCTCTGGTTTGTAACCATGAAATATTTTCTTTCTTTACATCCACCTTTCTGTTACATATCAGGAGTTCTAGCTGGGATGTTCCAAGGAAACTATTCATTTCTGTAATTATAAGGGGATTTTTCATACGACATGTCTTCATCACTCTTATGTAGTCATCAGGTAGGTACAGTCGTTGCTGATGTTTTAGTGCGGTCTCAATATCTGAAAAGTCAGCATCGTTAGGTAGAAAGCTGTCCTGATACAAGAAATCGCATATGTATTTTTTTTAGTGATGGATGAGAATCAAGAGCAGCTTTCAGCATAAGGGTCAACTTAATGTTTCTGTTCTGCCCTCCACAGCTGTCAGACCATAAAATTAGCTCCTCAGTTTCTTTCTCAATGTTATGTTCAATGAGGTGAAGTAGACATGACCCGACTTTCTGTGTTCCCCGACCAGCTTTTCCCTCAACCCAAACATAGCAGTAACCGTTGTTTCCCTTCCCTGCATGGATTCCACAGTTGTATAGCCACAATTGCCTCATGTAAAACATTACATTAGTTGGTATCCTGGGAAGTGGTAATGTTTTTTCCATATCAAATGTTAAACATTCAATAAAATGCTCTTTGTTTGCTTTTTCCATATCGCTTCCCATAAGGGTTTGAGCTTCTTTAGCTAGATCAATATGTTCATTGTGCTCTTTCAATAATTTCTGTTTCCCTTCCTCAGAGTTTATGGTTTGCACTTTAGCTGCATACACATCACATGCATTACATGTATCTTTTTTTAATGCTTTAAATTTTAAATTAAACTTTGTTAGAAATGTGCGTCTGTAAGTAGAAATACTGACAGGCTCTACAACATCTTTTACATATGCATCATACATATCTTGTAAATACCTGGTGGAAGGTATTCTGCATCACATTGTTCCCTTCGGTAGTGAGACTTATACTTCGGTATCATACGAATCTGTTTCATAATTTCTTCTGTCTTCTTCTCTGATGTCCTGTTATGTCCACATTGTTGTTTGCCTCTTTTGTCAGTAACAGAAGGTGATCGAATTTTCTTTAGTCCTGTATCGACTCGTTTTGTAGATATTCCCAGTGTGATGACAAACAAATCTCTGCACACTTTCAAACCTTCAAAGTGGTAAGATCTTGAATATGACCTGCAGGTATTATTACTTTGTCCGTAGCATCGATTCTTTGGTTTTTCAGACACACAAGCTGAAATGAAATGAAATTGGTTTGTGCATCATATGAACCAAGCTCCAGTACTTTCTGAATTGTTCTTTACGGAATTCCACTGATGTTTCATAGCATTTCCTTGCACAACAACATATGACATCCTTGAAATCCTTCCTCAATTTCACACCTTTATGGTTATAATGTTCTTCGTTTTTGTTTCTTTTTGATTTATTTTCCTCTCTTGAGGTTTCAAATTTTCGGTGTCTTACTCTCTTGAGCCTAGAACTAGGTTTATCTGTTGGGGAAGCAGAACTAGAAGTGCTTGCTGAATCTGGAACATTATCTTTATCGGAGTCATAACCAAGTAAATTTTCTGTAGTTGGGTTATTAAACTCCTGAAACAAAGTAAAAATAATATACAGTATACTAAAATTAAATACAATAAAAAATATACAGTATAATAAAAATAAATACAATAACATATATACAGTGTAATATAAATAAATACAATAACAAATATACAGTATTCTAAAAAAAAAAATACTAACCTGTTTCCATAAAAGACATTTTCAGTATTTTCAGTTTGTGAAGCACATAATTCTACAGTCTTCTTCCTCTGCTCAAATAATTATCCATTTCAAAACAATATTATCATAAGAACACAATCATACGTGTAATATCATCTGAATATTTATAAACACAAGTCCCATAATGCTTTGCAAAGAGGAACCAAAACAGTATTTGTTAACAATGAAATTTAATTTATCGGCTCTGCACGAGCCATGTAAACTTTATTGGCTCTTACATGCCATACTGAATGTGTATGGCTCTTCACGGGCCAAACATTCAGTACGATGTAAATATTTACTAAACTTTATTTTCCTTTTGTGAAAAAATTGCACATTTAGGGCTTGGACCTGTGGCCTCTGAATATTTTCATTCTGCTAAAAGGAACCAATCCACATGGTTCCATTCTGCAGAATGGAGAATGCAGGATATGCTATCAATGTTTTTTTTACCTACCCACAGATGGCATTACAATTCAGAATTGGGTTGGTTCTTTTCTGCAAAACATAGAAACGGTACGGAGGAGTAACAGTACAGGGTTGGTTCCATTTTTAAATTTTTGTGGGTTGGTTCCTTTCTGCAGAATGTGGTCCAAATGTTCAACATGTTCTGGGAAAGTTCTAGATGCTACCAATATATCATCCATGTATACAGTTAAAAATTCTAAATTATAGGGCTGCAAAATCTCATCCAAACATTTAATAAAGCTCGCAACACTTGTATTAATTCCAAATGGTAATCTTTTAAACCGATAATTCTTCCCATTAAATAAAAAAGCTGTGCACTTCCTACTCTCCAGAGCTAACGGTATCTGCCAAGAACCAGTTATTACATCTAAGGATGTCATGCTGTATTTTACCCCACTAAATTTTTGAAAGATTTCATCAATCTGTTTGACCAATTCCCGGTCAGGAATGATAATTTGGTTTATTCTACGGACGTCAAGACATAACATCACTCTTCCATCATTTTTATGACAACAACTAACGGATTCGAATATGGTGACACAGACCTCTCAATTATACCTCCTGCTATCATTCTATCCAACTCCTGAACAGCTCGCCTTTTCGAATAGGACACGGGATAAATTCTTTGAACAAAGGGTGTATGTTTCCTTAACTTTAACTCACACTCTATTAAAGGTTTCTAGGTGGCTCCACGTTTGTGCTCCAATATTAAATTTTTTGGACTTGTACCACTTGTTGGCGACAATATTAAATATTTTTTATTGTGGTTTTATTAAATTCTTGGGCGCCAGAGATGGACTCAATCTCAGGTGGTTATATAAATAATAACTCAGATCGTTCAGACTTAAAAGGACTTATATTGATTGAATAATATTACATACATTTAATATTCATCATTGATTAAAAAAAAAACATACTCCAATATTTCTTATGAATTGTTCGTCATTACTTACATACATTTAATATTTATCATTGATTAAAAAACATCCTTTAATATTTCTTATATGGAGTAGTTCCTTTGGTTTATTCTACTATACTTCGTATAAGTTATACATTGGTACGTGCCCACAATATTGTACCTCTTAATTTACACATATGTATCGTTATATCATCAACTTTTTATTACTATATAATTGTATGTTTACCTAACTCACTAAATCAAACAAATGAATTATATCATTCTACTCACATTCTAGCACTTGTTTTATCGTTATCATTAATAATTCATATTTTGAACTTGTCATATTAATATTTCTATCTCTATTAATTTAATCTCTATTACCACTCACACCAGTACCTCTCATATTACATATCAATGCATTGTTATACTTTTTGTTTAACTCTGAACGATTTGTGGGTTGTTTTAGAATGAAATGAGCATTTGAGTCAGACAACTAAGTTTGTTTCATTGAATTGATAACTAATGGACAATGATTTATAAATTTACTTGTTCTGTAGAATTCCGATAGCGGTCCTTCTGCTGGGTGCACTGAATTTCACAATCATTTAAATTCTTATCTGGGAGATTGACACATCACTCGCTTCGCGCTAATTTACTAGTCGACGCGCACAGGTTATAAATTGACTGGTTAACTCACAATTCCGCGCACATAACATAATTATACTTTCCGATACTGACTTTCGCGTTTCTCCGTCCGTTCTTCATAGACTTAAGGCTCCCTCACACAGACGCGATAAGCATGTCGGGACGATATCTTATTACACTGCGGTAAATGAAAGCCACCACACACGTGCGGGATACCGAGGAGCGCGATATTTGTTTACTCGGTATATCGCTTCGGTATTTCGGTCTACCGAGTGAGCTCGGTAGACCGCTCGGTACACTGCGCTGTATCACAACCGTAGGTAGTCATGGATTCGTCTTTTGAGGAAGAAGTTCTACTTTTGGCAGTCGCTCTTGACGAAGATGGAAATGAACCTGCGTAAGTACTTAACTTGGCCTAAATTTGTATATCTTTTCTTCTCAATAGAATTAATACATTTTACAATTTAATAAGTACTTAAAGTAAATAAAGATCTTTTATGAAATACGTGCCAGTGGTTTTGTTAATTTTATGTATTATTAATTGTTTATTAATTTTTTGTTTTTATTTATTATTTTAGCAACAAAAGGAGTATTTGGGTCCACGAAATAAACATGTCGAGAGAGGAACAGGGAGAATTTTTCACATTGATTCCCCAGCTCCTGAATGATGAAAAACGATTTTATTTATATTTCAGAATGACTATTGAAAGTTTTGATGAAATTCTGAGAGCAATCAGAAACGACATCACCAAACAGTTTACCAATTGACGTAGACCAATACCTCCAGAGGAACGATTAGCAGTTGGCTTGAGGTAAAGAAAATAAATCACGCGTGCTTCACAATGTTTATAAACTTTAATTACAGGAAAACACTACAAATTTTTAGAAAACATATTCAAAACTAAAAATAGCCTAAGTAAATACACAATAACGTAGAACTAAATATTATTAACGATACATAATTACTACTACTACTATATATATATATATTCACAATAATAATTATCCAATTTCTTCTCTCTCTCTCTCTCTCTCTCTCTCTCTCTCTCTCTCTCTCTCTCTCTCTCTCTCTCTCTCTCTCTCTCTCTCTCTCTCTCTCTGTGTGTGTGTGTGTGTGTGTGTGTGTGTGTGTGTGTGTGTGTGTGTGTGTGTGTGTGTGTGTGTGTGTGTGTGTGTGTGTGTGTGTAGTTCTGAAAAATTGACGTTAAGCCTTCACTCTCCGGGATCACACTTGTTGCTTCTACAGGGGTAGCTTGGGGTTCTTGGCTAGAAAAAGTTTCACAGTATAGAGACATGGGGACGGTTCCTTCTGACGTAACTGGTGTTGACCTTGAAGTGGTTGCTGATGTGTCTACAGAACGTATGGAGTATGGTGATGGCTGTTGATTCATCATATCCTCTTCTAGTTGGTTTCTTTCCTGCTGCACGATAATGTTTGCAATTTGCATTTTTGTGTCTAAAAGCCGACGGGGTGAAAATGTTTTAATAGTTTTTGCCCATGAAAGGAAAAGGTGGTCCACAGCATCCAATTCATTTCGTTTTCCTAAGTAACTCAGAACTGTTTCCACATTTAAAGTTGTCGAAATATTGTTTGACTTTTTACGTGGAATTTCCTGGTCAGCGGTATTTTGACGCTTTCGTTTTTGTTTGTTTTGATTTGTCTGTGGTTTCCATAATTGTGGTGCTGAGGGGAACAACAGCATTTGGAAGCATTGATGGTCGGTTTGAGATGCTAGTGTGTGTGATACCTGGTGAACTTGGATCTTCTGGTTGGTCATATGCTTGCTGCTCGTGTCCCTCTGCGGTTTCCTCTGTCAGTGAAGCAGTTTCCTCTAAATTTGAATTTGTGTTTGCGAAAGCGAGGTAGGGTTTCAAAAATTCCATATGTTTTTCCCATTGCCAGTGTTGGTATTTTTGGGTAGCCTGACCAGTATGGATTTTCTTTGATTTCAGATGGCGACAATATGAATCTTTCAGATTCTTCCATTGCCGTTTAAGTGTTTCAACTGAGAAATTAAAATAAATATAAGCTAAAAAAAAAAAAAAAACCGTACCGTACCGTTTGCTTGCGTACGACGTACAACCACAAAGTCAAAGCCTCTTATACACGATTCCGGAATGTCATGTTTACGGCCAGCTACACGATTGCCGTTTCCTCAGCCTCGCGCATAACTTAAATTTCTGCTGGCAGTAAATAAACCCAAACGTTTTACGAAACTCATTTTGACAAACTAGCTGAAGTATAAATTGAACACGCATTCAATCTTACTTGACTAACGGATGTGTAACGCCATTGTAATAACGGATGTGACTCATTTGAAACCAAAACAAATTACCTACGCATCAAGACGGTTTCTTTAAACAAACGGCCGTACTATATACTACGCCACTGTGTTTGTGCATAGTATAGTACTGACACAGGCGTGCGACGAGAGCACATACGGTATATTATTAAGTAAAAAAAGGCTACTAAAAACTATTTTTCTTTTCTTTTTTTTTAGGTATTTGGCGACCGGAGATACATTTTATACAATTGGGCATAGCTTTAGAATGAGGTTTTCAACGGTAAGTGAAATTGTACTGGAAGTATGTCTTGCCATTTGGAAGAATATGAAAGCTCAATACATGCCGCCACCTACAAAAAAGGTGTGGGAGAATTGTGCACGCCGCTTCGAGGAAAGTTGGGGCTTTCCAAATTGTTTGGGTTCCATCGACGGAAAACATGTTTTTATTAAATGTCCTGACAACGCTGGATCTTTGTATTATGACTACTTGAAACGACATTCGATCGTTCTGTTGGCTATCGTGGGACCAGAATATGAATTCCTTTGCGTTGATATTGGAGCCTACGGAAGAAATAGTGACGGGGGAATTTTCGAGGAATCTCAGATGGGTAAGAAATTTGATAATGGGGATTTTGATCTTCCCGAAGATGTACCGCTTCGTGAGCAAACCGAAGCAACCCCGCATGTTCTCATTGGAGACGAAGCTTTCGGGCTCAAACCATATTTAATGAGACCATTTCGGCGATTGACTTCTACCGCGTTTTTCCGTTACTTAAAAAAAATGACGCTTCGCTTTCTAAAATCAGCCGTTAGAGTGAGTGAATTCCTTTGTTTGGCTTAGGGCGATAACACTACTTTCTAACGGTAATGTTAAGTTTTTTGTTGTATCGCGAACACACATAGTTTTATGGTCGGCACCGTTTCCGTTCAGTATTGTATCTTCTGTTTGCCGGGATGTCGGCAAACAGACGCCTGCACCACTCCCTTATATATATTACAAACTTTACTTAACTTCATATTTATCTTATCTATTTACATTATAACTTGATTGACAAAAATTTTTATTAATTACACTTCGCCAATGGTGTGTGTGTGTGTGTGTGTGTGTGTGTGTGTAACGCTACATTCTCCCCAAATTGATTTACCCTTAAGTTTGTTTATACAATCTTTGGTAAATCAATTTCTACGCCTCTGAATGTGCTACCGTACTGTTTGTTTACATTTTCGGTCTGTGACCTACTTTCCACCCTGCCTGCAATCGGCAACACACCCCGTACTGTCAGTTTCACTGGGTTGTCTATTTTGTTTCCCCTTGTCGGTCATCTACTCTACACTCTCTCATTCATCAACCCTTTCTTTAGAATTGTTTGTTCACAGTTATGTATGTTGTATGTAACATTCACTTACAATTCTACTACATTGTTATACACACTACATTTCTCTAACTTACTATTTACATTCAACTATTGACAATTATATATGTTAGTTTAGGTTTAATTATAAAATGGTTTTAATTGTCGGGTATTGAAAACTCCCCTTATTGACTCTGTGTTGTTGGGATTGGCTAGTACATAGGTCGCCCCTCCCTTTAACTCCTTTACTTCGTATTGGCCCTCATAAAGTTCACAAAACTTGTCGGTTATCTTTTTACTCAAGTCTGATAGCGGGTTAGTTTTGACTATCACTTTGTCACCGATGTTGAACTTCGCGAGTTGTACCTCTTCGTTGTGTTTCTTCGCTCTCTTCTCTCCCTTTTCTTTTATCCTGCGGTATATCTCACGCTGGTTCACTTCACCTTCGGTTTTCATTAATTCCTTGTCAATAAACCTTTCCCATACTCTTTTTGGTTTTTGGCTCCATTGCGCCTGGTGCGGCGTCATCTCGATGGTATGGTGATACGTCCCATTGATGCACTCCTCCAACAGCCGAATGTATTTCGCCCATTTTGCATGGTGCCCCCCAACAAGAATTCTAAACAAATTTCCTAGTTGTCGGTTCACTCTCTCCGATAGGTTAGTACATGGATTTCTTATAGCCGTATATTTGGGTCTTATTCCCAGTTTCTCTAAATTCTTGGTCCATGATTTACTCGTGAACTGTGTCCCATTATCCGTAAGTATTATCTTAGGCTTTCCTACTTCGAAAATATACTGTTTTAATTTGTTGATGGTTATTGCTGTCGTTGCTTTCTTCATGGGGTACAGTTTCACATATTTAGTGAAGTTGTCAACAATAATAAGTAAATATTTAACTCCACTCGTTGATGTGGGAAGTGGCCCATAATAATCCATGCTGACAATTTTTCCTTTAGATTGGGGTAGCATTGGTTTTGTTTCGCCAGTACCCTTTTTATGATGATCTTTATTCTTCTGGCATTTTCACATGTCTTTATCATGTGTTTTGTGAATTTATATACCTTGTCTCCTGTGAAGTGTTCTTTAAATAACTGATAGGTTCTTTTCATCCCGATGTGACCGTAACTTCTTCCCGATGTGTGGATTTCTTCTATTAACCTCTCACTTATTTCCGTGGTGATTATTAGTTTCCAAGTTCTCCGTTCTCTACAATACAATTTATTGTTATACCATGTGTAAATGTCGTGTAGTTTACTGTTCGGGTCATTGTTCAGTTCATTTATAATTTTTTTGAGTCTCGTCGTTTCGTTGGTGATATCCTATGTTTAGTAATTGTTTTTTAAGTAATTTGCTCAAAGTGATATTTATATTGTTAATTTCCAATTCTTCATTAGTGCCCATGGGTGCGTGATCTTGTAAATCTTCCGGATACGTGCTAAGTACATCGGCTACTATATTTTCACTACCTTTACAATATACGATGTCAAAGTCATATTCCTGAATGGCTAGGATCCAGCGTGTCATTCTTGAATTAGTCAACTGACATTTCTTCATGAAAGTTAGAGCTTTATTGTCTGTGATGACGGTCAGTGGTCGTCCCAATACATAGTCCTGAACTTCTTGAGACAATGCACCACGCTCAATAGCTCCAATTCGGTTGTGAAATAGTTGAGTTCGGCTCCTCGGAATACTCGACTCGTAAATGCAATCACCCCTATTTCGTTGTCATCAATTTGATACAACTGGCCGCCTAGCGCATACTTGCTGGCATGGGTCTGTAAATAAAATCTTTTGTTAGGGTCCGGATGACGAAGCATTACAGTGTCTACAAATAAATTTTTCACTTCGCTGAACTGTCTGTCTAATTCTTCGGTCCATTGAAACTTACTCCCCTTCTTCAGTAGTCGTAGAAGTGGTTGCGTCGCCTCTGCATAACGGCTTGTAAACTTTTTATAAAAGTTTGTCAGCCATAGGAAACCTTTCAACTGTTTCGGGTTCATCGGACGTGGAAACTTCATTATAGCTGCAACCTTTTCATGTGATGCGCTGATACCGCTTGTAGATAATTCATATCCGAGGTAGCCGATTTTTTCTCGGAAGAACTGTGATTTCTTGAGATTTACGGTAAGGTTTGCCCTCTTTAAATTCTCCATTAATAACCTCAGATGGATTAGGTGTTGTTCGACGCTGTTAGACACGCACAAACAATCGTCAACATAGATAATTGTAAATCTCTTTACTTCCTCCGTTAGCACTTTGTCCAACCCACGAGTAAGGCTTGCCAGGCTCGTTTTTAGGCCAAAAGGAGTAACCGTATATCTGTAGCATCGCCCTTTATACAAAAACCCGGTGTAATCACGACATTCTGCTGTTAAGGGGGACTTGCCAGAAACTCTTCGTTAAATCAATGCTGCTCATAACTTTAATATTATTACAACTTGCCAAAACTTCATTAATTGGCACGGCCCCTTCATAATCGGGTATGGTGACTGAGTTAATCTTACGCATCTAAACATAACCTCACAGTCTGGTCCTTTTTTATAACAGTTACTATCGGGTTGATGTATGGGCTGGCAGCTCGCTCGATGACTTGATATTCCTCCATTGTCCTAATTTCTTGATCCACCGCATTCTGATACTTGAGTGGGATCGGCCATCCCCTTGAGCAGTACGGTGTGGTGTCTGTTACGATGAACTTATGCTGATATCCTTTAATCGGTCCTGGTCTTTCTTTAAATATACAGCGATACTCTACTAAAATGTCCTCTAACTTTTGCTTGGTTTGTGTTGTTATCCCGTTGACTTCAGTCAGTTTTTCTTCGATTAGTTTCAGCGTTTTTCGCTCGTCTTCATTGATCTCAATTGTTAATATTTCTGCATCCACAGGTATTCTTTGCTGACTGGTGTTGTTATTGAATGTTATGCGGTTTTGTGGTAGGTTAATAACACATTCGCCTTCATTCAGAATTTCAATGCCCAATATACAATCCCGTATTAGTTCCGGTACTATGATGAAAATACCGTCGATTGTACACTGACATATTTTCACGTCTACCATGGCTTGTTTCGTTATTTGCTTAGATTTTTTACCAATAGCCCCTTTAATTACCGTGTTAGACATTTTCAACAAATTTATTTTTCCCATTTTATTTTTATTATTATTAAACCACTCTTCCGACAGCGTTAATCTGACTTCCAGTGTCAACTAGTGTGATTACTGGAATTCCGTTTAAAAACATTTCTAATTCTGGACACTTGCATTTTTGGTTAAATTGAATCTCGTCTTCTTCTCTAAGTAACTTCCCTTATGTCTATACTAGTCGTATTAATATTTCTATATCTACATTCTACATCTAACTTATGCCTACTAATTGAGTCACTCAGTTTTTTGAACTCGTTATTTTTGAATCGGTCGCATGTGCTTGACCTTGCGTTCCACTTGTACGTGCAATTGCCTGGACTTGTGGTTCATATTTTTGCCTGCGCATTATCGGCTTACCGTCCCATCGGGTTGGTTCACTGTTCTGACGGCCTTGAGTTTGTGCTGGGGTGTTATTGTTGTACTCTGCCGGTCGTTCAAACCTTCTATCCTGCCACGTGTAGTTTCCTTTGTCGAACGTTTCACGTTTAGATCTCTGTGCGTCATTCTGGTTGAATGCCCTGCCTCTGTTGTCATATTTGGGTGTGTCATTATGGTTAAACACCCGGTCTCTAGTATCATTACGCATGGCTGTAAACTCCATCAATAAATATTGAAATTCTGTAATATTACTTACACCTCTCGTAAGCGTTGCTACTGTTATGTTGTGGCTATAATGTCGTGCGATTTTCCGAATTAAGTGCTTATCTGAAATCGGCGGAATTAATTGACGGTTCTGTAAAATACATTTTTCCATATACTGGATCATGCTTAGTCCGCTATCTGTCCTATATTTGCCGTATTCCAGCCGGTCACACCGCCTCCTGAACTAACTGATTCCAATATTTGGATATGAATACATCTTGGAACTGCTGAAATGTTATGATTTCATTCTTTACCAACTTATACCATATAGCCGCTAGTAGGGGGGTTATGACAGTTCTAACGCGGAAGTGACGTCATATGGCGGGAAATTCAAAAATTGTGGTTTTGGGGTAAACATCCGGTTGTCGGCTTTCGGCCATGTTGTCGGCGGCCAGCATTTTGTGGGGTTATGTGTGTGTTGATTGGTGGAGGCGTGGCCGCGGTATGTTCGCCGTCCGGCGGCGGCCTGGCGGTGGCCTGGTCGTGGCTTGTTCGTCGCCAGGAGTGGTGGGGTCGTCGGCCATGTTGTCGGTGTCGTCCATTTTGTGAGGTTGTGTACGTTGATTGGTGTAGGCGTGGCCGCCGTTCGCTGATCGCCGACTGGAGTGGTGTGGTTCGCGGCGGCGGCGGCCATGTTGGAGAATTGTCGAGGTTGTCGGTTTGTGGTATGAGTGTGCTGGTTAAGGGTCGGCCACGTTGCCGACTCGTGCATGTGTTATAGTGTATGGGTTTGTATATGTAAGGGGTTTTTCCGGAAGTGCAGCCATGTTAGAAAAGCGTCAACGTTGGCAACTTGTGGCCACGTTGCCGACTCGTGCATGTGTTATAGTGTACGGGTTTGGATATATACTGCGTTTTCCGGGCGGCCATGTTGGAAAAGCGTCGTCGTCGGCGTTGCCAACTTGTGCATGTGTGCTGGTTTAGCGTCGGCGTGCCCGTTGTCAACTCGTGCGTGTGTTATAGTGTACGGGTTTGGATATATACGCCGGCGCGCGGCGCCGTCCGGATACCGTCGATGTCGTGTATTGCATTGTTGGCAACTTGTGAACTGCGTGTCTTATGTGTTAAGTAAATATACAAATTGTAAAAATAAAAAGAATTTTTCAGTCTATTGTTGAAACGCAAACTGTATAGATGAGCTCCAATGTAACGGATAATCGTATTTGCTGAATAATTAATTATTGAAAGAAAAAATAATAAAGAGATGACTATACCAAATTAAAAAGAAAACACATTAGAGACATACACAGACAACCCCTACAAGAAATAATTGAAGACCGACCGAATAACAAGACGACGATTTATTCCAGTTAATACGCCGGGTGGTGAGAATTTTCATAAACTCATATAACGAAACAACCTTAACACACACTACACTAGTATAACCAACAACACCGTTAATCCAGACACTTGTGAACTTCAACAAACTTTTATTTAATAACATTGTGGACATAAAACTATTAAAACATTATTTAATTTAAAGACATTAGGTGGAGCAGATTCTGAGACGCTGACCGACGGCCACTTTGTTGAAACCGTTTCGTCATTTCGAGTGACATTTGGAACTGAAGGCAGAGTTGTAATACTTTTAAAATTAATAGTATTTAAATTTTATTATTTGTTAAGATGGTTAATTAATTGATTGTGATGTATCGTATTTTATCTGTAGGCATTTTCTGATCTTTCTTGGCAGCTCAAAGTATCCACGACCTGATATAAAAATAAGATTGTATTTCATTTTTACATTGTAATTTCTCGAGTCGAGTTTGGTGAGCGAGTCGATACGGTCACTATCCCGTTCGATTCACGAACCGTTGAACTGAGCTAGATTTTTAAACATTATTAAATAAACTCATTTTGTTAATCGAAGCATTTTTATTTTTTAGTGAATTAAGATAAAGGATTTTCAGGCAATAAGTAAGAAGAGGAATACGGCGAGAGAGAACATCGAGCAATTAGTAGAAAAAACCCAGATAACCTAAAAGACTGAATCGATTGCGGAATACGACACAATCCATTCTACTTTTAAAAAATTAATTATTTTGGCAACATTTTCAAAATAGTAAACTCCGTGACGACCTGTCTTTGCCTGATAAATCTTATTAATTAAAGTAACTAAAATAAAATTTAAACCCAATTAATAAAAATAATTCTAATTTAAGAAATAATTAATTCATTTCCAACTAAATAAAATTTCAAAGAAGACAAGTTTCACAATACACCAGAAACTATTACATTACAGTGTAAATTAAGAGTACAATATTGTGGGCACGTACCAATGTATAACTTTTACGAAGTAGTAGAATAAACCAAAGGAACTACTCCATATGAGAAATATTGAAGGATGTTTTTTAATCAATGATAAATATTGAATGTATGTAAGTAATGAAGAATAATTCATAAGAAATATTGGAGGATTTTTTTTTAATCAATGATGAATATTAAATGTATGTAATATTATTCAATCAATATAAGTCCTTTTAAGTCTGAACGATCTGAGTTATTATTTATATAACCCCCTGAGATTGAGTCCATCTCTGGCGCCCAAGAATTTAATAAAACCACAATAAAAAATATTTAATATTGTCGCCAACAAAGTGGTACAAGTCCAAAAAATTTAATATTGGCGCACAAACGTGGAGCCACCTAGAAACCTTTAATACTGTATTTGACGCCCAACATGGGGCTTAAACTAAACTCCAAAAGTTTAAAAGTGTTAAGCCTGATACAATGAAATGAGCAGACACTATGAAATAAGAAATGTACATGCAAGTAGATTTAGTAATTAATGATAACAAGGAGTAGAAGTAAGATATTAAACAAAAATAATCAAATAACTCAACCAATTAACAATCAACTAAAAATGGCTAGCGGTAGAAGTTAGAATAATAGTAACGAAGTAGAGTTTGAAGTAAACAATCAGATGGGGGAGACAGGTATATTTGAAGAATTAACAAATAACGGGAACCCGCCGGTTTCTTCAGAGGCGAGGGGACTAGATGAAGAAGACGCAAGTACTGATGTCCCATCACCACAAACACAATTAGATATAGCGCCCACGTTGGGCGCCAATTTGTAATAATATATAAAAAAAGGTGTTGAGATTGTGTTTAATTGGTGTGGCTCTCGACGTATTACTGGCCTGAAACACTTCCTTAAATTTCCCAGCTGGTCGAGTCCCAATGGTAGCAAGACCGGTCGAGTAGCGTAATGTTGATGAAGAAATATATGTTCAGCTCCACCAAAAGTTTCAAAACAAAAATTGTTGTTTTGAAGAAAATAAAAAAATGTGTTTAAAAAAAATTATAATTTTATTAATTAATTAATTATAATCAATTAATTAATATAGGGCTGTGAAGTTTTAAAAAGTGTAATGCTCTTCTGAAAAATTTTATTGAAGTTTTGGTATATTTTAAATAAACTATCACCACTCATAAGATTGTCTTCAAACCAATCGATACTTGTTTATCTTTTTATTTTTTAGGTTATAAGTCAACGAAATTCGGTGTGTTTAGCTTTATGTTTATGCTGTAAATAAATCTACCGAATACGGAGTGCACGTTAACTTGTAATAAAATAAAAGTGTTGTTATTTAAAATTATATTCGTGTTTAAAATATTAAAGGTCTCGTTAAAACAAAGTTCAATTATGTGTGAAATATTCTTTTGAGATAAATCAATGTTTGGAATAGTTGTTTCTAATTGAAGGTTACTAATGTAGTAAAGTAATTTAAAATGAAACATTCAAAGTTACTCACAGTGTGTTTACAATGGTTTAATTATACTTGTTTAAAAAGAATTCCCTTATATTAAATAAATAAAATAGTGAGGTTGATAATAATTAAATGCTAAATTAGCTTAAGTTGAAACGTAAAGTACAGCAGTTGGTTGCTTGATAATGGTTAGCGTCTGGTTGAAACTGGCAGTAAAACTTCTTCTCCAGATTGCAGGTAGTCTAAGTGTGTCACGTCTCGTAATGTCTGGACAATATCATAAACAAAAATATTCTTTTACGTACCTGGTCGTGTTTACTAGAAGTTCACTAAACTGTCAACTCAGTTTACAAACACCAACTCACTTTGGTTGCAAGGTTAGATTACCTTGTTTATTAATTAGTGGGCGCCACACGGATTTATTCAGGGAAAATCCCGTGTAAAACCCACACATAGAATTACTGAATGATTAGAAAATTTAAAATAATTGTGTGTCACTTTTTGGCAATGCTATTCCAAAATATTAAACACAACGGAAGGTTGTTTAAGTTTTTTAATAAAATATTTAATTATCCTATAGAAATAAATCAAATCAAGTGATGCTGTTAGTAATGGGTTTTATTTATACCCTCATAGAGAATTCAAAAACAAATATAAAGCAAACATACAAAGTTGTACAATTATAAATCAGTTATTATATGCCTTATACGGCTTGCTCAGAACATGAATTATAAATCTGGCTAAGTCCAGATGTTATTTATTTTTAACATTAAAATTATGAAAATCTCAGATGTGAATTCTTTGAGATACGAAAAAGAATATTATGCCTACACAATATCCAATAATCTTTTTGATATAAAATTGATCAACAAAGTTTTTAGGTTACTTTCGTAAAGTAAACAAAATAAAAATGATCTGTTGAGAGATCGCGCGTTCATCAACGCTTGCTTTTTTAGTGACAAAATTTATCATGTGAGAACCCTTACAACTAACATATAGCTTAATTCAAAATAACAAATTCATATAATAAATTGAGACGTGGTGTAATCTTGAAATGTTTCTGTGTTTTGCGTCAGTACAGACCAGTGTTGGAAAAAGTACAGGTTATGGCGCTCAGATAAAAATTAATAATAATTGCACTGTTACCTTTTGAGTTTTAATTATTTAATTAAAACTTATTAATCACTTCAGTAATCGGATTATAGTGATTACTGGGTTTTGGCACTACACTCGCACAAGAACAGAATAATGCGATCCTCTTCTGATTAAAATGGATCGTGAATGATAACAATTAATTATTCCTGTTCATTATTTCCCGCACGAAATTAAAATGATACTGCACTTAATCATTGTTGTTTGCTGTAGATGAACTTGAAGTAGTCGTTTCTTGGTGTTGAACTATTTGTTTCGATGTAATATGTAGATGACGCTAATAGTTATTAAAAATGTAGAGATGGCGGGCGCACGTCTGTGCTATATGAAGTTTGGTAAGAGTCTGCCTCAAAATTGGCTGCTTCGTTCTTATATACCCCGTTCTTTGATCGGTCTTAGGTAAAAATGTTAATTACTAACTAATTTTCTGATTGGCTCTGGCAGGTGTGACAGTATGACGTATCATTTTTTGGCAGTTGATAACGGTTTTTTCTAACCGTCAAACGCTGAGGTGACAGATAGCTGTCATTGTTGTTGTTATTCATAAACAGTTTTCTGATGCATATTTTGAAAATGATGCTAACATCTCTCCCGCACTAAATACAGTTGCGATTGGGTTGATATCATTATCAAATTAAAGATCGTTTTTTCTTCTTTAATTTGATATCACTCGATATCGAATTACTTTCACTTTGACCGACATTTTTATAAAACCAATGTTCGGGTACATCACTTTCACTGTCGTCTGCTTTTTCTGAGTTGCCGATTTTACACTTTTGGTTAATATTGTTTGTGTTCACATATCATTTTATTATTCAAATGTTTATGTGCGAACACCATTAATTCTGTACTGACATTTTTACTGAACATTATGTGTACACCTAAACTCTATACATTGTAATGAATGATCCTACTTACTATGACATTTCGTTTTATGCTAACTAATTCTAATCTACTGTTTAACAATTAAAATTATGATTAAACCTATTGTTTTAATAATGTTTTTTGTTATGTCAGGTCATAACCATTGTTCGGTGTATTTTAATTTACACTTGTGTTTATTCTCAATAGTCAATTTACTGACTAATGTTTGGTCTAAGCGTTGTTAAGACATATCGCCTATATTGGAATTTTGCCCTAATAACACTTATTGGTTCTCAATTCGGTAATTTGTGGAGGTATCTTATTTGTATAAGATTCTCTCTTATAAATAGTTCTCTTTTCTCACAAGTATATTTGATGCTGAAATACATCTTTGTTCTCACTATGTAGCCATTGTTAATTTTAATTTTGGCATTCATAATTTACTAGTCATTGTCAAATTTATTATCAGCAAAATGCTAATTCTGATTTCACAGTATTTAAATGCTTATGAATTCATTTTTTATTTACATATAACATTCGGTTTACATCAACTACTGACCGGATTGACAGCTGAATGTAAATTTACTCTGTCCATCAGTTCGTCTTAGTCTTAGTCTAGTTGTAGTGTCAAACAGCCTTTGGGTTACTGTTTCATGTGGCACTTCTGCTTCATTCTTCTTTCTTGATTCCTCCTTTCTTGGTTATTTTTACTATTATATTCCTATTTACATTGTTGTTTTGTCCTTATAAAATCTGATAACATACATTTAGGTTAGGTAACATTTTGTTATGTTACAAGGTTATCTTCACTTATAGGTGGTAAAGTCCTGGTAGATTATTAATTAGAATTATATTAGTGATAACTAGTAATATTTATGAAATAAAGAACTATTTAGTGTTGAAAAGTATTAATGTTTTATTAGTTAATGGCAATATTGACTCTTATCGATTATAATATCGATTCTCAGGATATCGAAAAAGTTACAAAATATATTATATAAAATTCATACAGGGTTCTTTAAGCAGCCAATTATTATCAAAGTCAGAGAAATCGGGCTAATATTTAAAAAGTATAACGTTACAACAAATTAATAATTATTACTAAATACAGACATTGAATAGAAAATAATATAATTGTTTTCACCAACAGCTGATGTGAACACTGAAGGCATTGAAATTGTCAAAGTAAGATGGCTGCCGTCAAGCTGGTCCAAATATTGCTCGATTCTGCTACGTTCCGATTAATGTATTTTCTGGCAGTATTCCTGTTCTGGTGTCTGCAAATCTCTTGTTAAATGTTGTGTAGTGCCTGGTGTAATGTTTCTGGGTTGTATTTTGTGTATCCGTGTAAATATAAGTTCAAACACTTTTCCCTATTCCGACACTAATACGGTTATTGTATTATACAGTTTTCTGGTGTTTTGTGGTGTTTTTTCGGAATAGATATGTATTGTTCAGTGTTATTTATTGTTTCTTGATTGTTTCTGTTATAATGTGAGTGTTCTAGAAGTATTTTATAAGTCACTCGCGATTTCACAAAAAACGTACTATTCACTTGTTCGACTTCACCGTTGTAAGTTAGGTTAGATCCGACACAAAACGCTTGTCATATTAACCGTTCGAATACCAATAATCAACTATCTTATTTCCTCCAGTTTCAATTAAACTCTTAGCCAATATAATATTATTCTTAACATTGTTCAAATATATTTTCATATCCTGTGCATATATAATAATTCACTATATGATTGCCTAAACTTTGGTTATTTATCAATTTTATTCACTAGATGTTATTTAAATTAATCTTTCAGTTCATTCTGGTTATTGTAAGATTAAATAATGCCGTTTTATAGTGTTTTCTGTCCAAAATTAGTAATTTTACTTTCATTTTAGGTATTCTCTGAAAAGTCAAAACATACTTCCTGTCATTATATAAAATTCATCCATTTTATCCGTTATATTTAATATTAATAATCTTATATTGTATTAAAAGGTTTATATTCCCTTATTTTCTTGTAATTAATTGAATTAGTTGTATTCTGAAACATTATTCTCGAATATATGACTCCCATGTCCAAATTTCTGAGTTTAGTCATTTTCATTTTTATTTATAATTCTGAATATAATTTATTAAAATCTTTCTAAATGGTATGTGCAATTATATGGCTTGATCTCAAGTTTATTTTGTCTAAACCCCTTTTGTTTATTTGTATTTAAATGAGTATTTTCTCTGTTTTAATGAAATTTGGTTTTCTTTCTCTGGCCTATGATTTTTTAACAATTTTTTCTTACAAAATATTTTACAAACAATATATGATGTGTGATACCCTCTCTGACTTTTAAATATAGTCTTATAAAATAAACATTTTTCCAAATTACACAATAACAATGAGTATTGGTTACAATACCAATAACAGTTAAACAAATAAAGAATATTTTTTTAAATAAATGGTTGTCTTCAACCTTCAGACATTTTACAACAAAATCCTTATTCCTAACATGGAAATACGGTTCACAGAAAAAGGTTTTCTACTAAGTAACATCTTAATTACTCCCTACTATTTATAAGTAGTAATTATTTTTATAGTTCTGATGTTAGTTGTATCAGACCCAAACAAATGGCCTTATATCTAACACATTCTTAAAACATTCTTATACTATATACATAAAAACCTTATATCTATATTCTTGTTGCTAACTATTATTATAAGTGGGATTCTACAGTTTTTATACCGTCTTTTACACATTGTCTTTGGGGAATTGTACCCTGTCATAAATAAATAAATAAATAGCATAAATTGTTCAAAAAGTATTATGAAATCTGTTTTTTCTTTTTGCATATTAAAACAAAATGTTATTTTAAACAGATTTATGCCTTATAAACAACATATTGTCACAGTACACATTTCAAGTCATTGAAAAATTGCATATTTCATTGTATTCAATGTTTGTGATTGCCAAGAATGAAACACAAGGTTCATTTTCTATAATACCCAAAACTATCACTGGTTCACTTTGCACTTTTATATTATGTTATCGCTAAACGGTCGTATAGTCTTATTAATTATTTGTTGTTGACCTCCTGAAGTGTAGTCAGTGGGTAATGCCTGTGAGAGTTTTGCATACTTTGTGATTTTTATCGGTCTAAACTTTACTTCTTTATTTGAGCTTCCACGTTTCCTAAAAGCGGTCCCTATTTCCCGTCTGGTTAAGAAGTCAACTCCTGTCATAAACTTAAGTATAGATAGATTTTCCCAGTGGGATCCCCAAACTGAGTGGAAGACTATCTGTCTAACTGCTTCCGTGGACGCTTCCATGTATAATTTGAAGTCAATGGTCGTGTTTAAGTCATACAGCCTAAAGGCCCCTTTGCCTGAGAAATCAAGTAAATGCAAATCGGGTAGCACAATTGGTGTGTACTCGGGATCTTGACCTTCGGTTGCCATGGGCTCAGCGTTCATCTTTGATATGACTGCTGGTGTCAAGGGTGCTAGGAAAAATGGGAATGGGAAGTGGGCCTTATTTGAGGATCTGGACCCGGTGACTAATAATATATCAGCCAGAACACCAAACATTGATGAAACTTCTGACGCATTTCTTCCTTGGGTTTGGGATATTATTTCATCGTGACGAGGGATGTGAGCCAATGATTTACTTATAGCCTTTTTCCATTTATTTGCGTACTCATCTTTGCCTTTGGATCGAGCCAAGCAAATGAGTTGTCAGTGGTCCTAACGCTTGTACCATGGCAGATTTCTTAACAGGTGGGTACGTTATCCCATCCAGAAGGAGGTGATGTCTTCCGTCTAACCCGTATTGGCCGACACGAACCGTTTGGATCTTGTTGTTACTTTTCCCTACGGTAAACTGATCGCACCGTGTTCTGACCTCATTCATACGTAGCGGAAATGCTGTCATGAATGTAAGGAATGGAGAGATCATGCCGTACCAGTGATTAGGGCCAAAATTATCGGCGTTGTATATCATGCCATACGCAGCGAATACGTCAACCAACCGGGCTTTAAGGGTAGCGGAACTCGCGGTTTTGGTCGTGGTGCCCAAGTGAATAGATAGTTCCTCGCTTATCTTAGAGTTTACCTTACCGCCCGAGCGAGGGTTCGTTGTTTGCCGTTGTGCTGTGTGGAGAGTTGCAATGTGGCTTGTGATTTGAGACATGGCAGTAATGTTGTAGTGTTCTCCATCAGCTTTGAATACTTTGGCAAATTGGAGGTGGACATGGATTAATGCCGCTATGATTTTGGCTTTCAGGGTGTCGTCGGTCTCATACTGATTTCTTTTTACGTCAGGTAAAACGATATTTATGTTATCAGGATCTACAATCACTCTAGTTGGTGGCTCCATTTTCAAGCTTTAGTTTTAATACGCACGTGCTTTTGCTTCATTAACTGCTACAGCAATTATCCAAACAAATGGCGGAAAATGTGAAACAGTTAAAGAGAGACATTCAGGAAGACAATATACAGTTAAAGAGAGACATTAAGGAAGACAATATACAATTAAAGAGAGACATTAAAGAGAACAACACCCGATTAGAACAAAACATTAAACAACAGTTAGACGAGCATAAGAATCAGATAGAGCAACAAATTGAAGAGATGAGACGGGAAAACAAAGAGTTAACTAATAAAATGCGAGCCGAAACGAGAGAAGTAGTACAAGAGGAAATGGAAACATTCCAAAATCAGGTAAAGGAGCAATTGGAAAGGAGTGATCAAGTTATTAAGCAGAACCATGCCGAGGCCACACAAGAAATTAAGGCTATCCATAAGAAAATAGTCGAAAGAATAAAGAACAAATAAACCTACGTAAAGAAGACATTAACCGTGAGTTGACAGGAGTCAAAGAAACAAATGAGGAGCAGATAAAGAAATTAACGGAAAGGTATGATAATAATTTCACAGAGGTAGATGGCAAGTTAACGAAGATAAAGGACGACGTGCGACCACGCCTGGCTCAAGTTGGAGTGATACCGACGCACCGTGGGATAGCGGCAGAACACCTAAAGAATGTGAATGTTTGATGGAGTAGGGGAATATACCCTATGGAGTTTCTAAAGGAACTAGAAATTCGTACGGAATATTACCCAGGTGAAGGTATTAATTGGGTCGCGAGGCACCTTGAAGGGGAAGCGGCAGTAGGGGTTATGACAGTTCTAACGCGGAAGTGACGTCATATGGCGGGAAATTAAAAAATTGTGGTGGTGGGGGTAAACATCCGGTTGTCGGCGGCCAGCATTTTGTGGGGTTATGTGTGCGTTGATTGGTGGAGGCGTGGCCGCGGTATGTTCGCAGTCCGGCGGCGGCCTCGTCGTGGCTTGATCGTCGCCAGGAGTGGTGGGGTCGTCGGCCATGTTGTCGGTGTCGTCCATTTTGTGAGGTTATGTGTGCGTTAATTGATGTAGGCGTGGCCGCCGTTCGCTGTTCGCCGTCCGGCGGCGGCCTGGTCGTGGCTTGATCGCCGCCTGGAGTGGTGGGGTTGGCGGCGGCGGCGGCGGCCATGTTGGAGAATTGTCGAGGTTGTCGGTTTGTGGTATGAGTGTGCTGGTTAAGGGTCGGCCACGTTGCCGACTCGTGCATGTGTTATAGTGTATGGGTTTGTATATGTAAGGGGTTTTTCCGGAAGTGCGGCCATGTTAGAAAAGCGTCAACGTTGCCGACTCGTGCATGTGTTATAGTGTACGGGTTTGGATATATACTGCGTTTTTCGGGCGGCCATGTTGGAAAAGCGTCGTCGTCGGCGTTGCCAACTTGTGCATGCATGCTGGTTTAACTTCGGCGTGCCCGTTGTCAACTCGTGCGTGTGTTATAGTGTACGGGTTTGGATATATACGCCGCCGTCGTCCGGATATCGTCGATGTCGTGTATTGCATTGTTGGCAACTTGTGAACTGCGTGTCTATGTGTTAAGTAAATATATATATTGTAAAAATAAAAAGATGACTCGGTGCTTCAGTTGAAAATCAATGCACACCATGTATGGAAAAGGATAGTTGAAAATAAACACTTATACAATGAAAAAATATGTACAAGTTTATTTTATATAAAGCAAAACAGTAGTGACAATTGTGTACGAAACACATCTAAGTAAAACTAATTACAAGTTAAAATAAACGCACACAGTAGTGACAATTACAAAATACGGATATGTAAATATGTGCAATATGACAATTGTGTATGAAAGTACATAAACGCACACAGTAGTGACGATTACAAAATACATAATATGACAATTGTGTACGAAACAGATCTAAGTAAAACTAATTACAAGTTAAAATAAACGCACATAGTAGTGACAATTACAAAATACAGATATGTAAATATGCACAATATGACAATTGTATACGAAAATACATACACGCACACAGTAGTGATGATTACAAAATACATAATATGACAATTGTGTACGAAACACATTAAGTAAAACTAATTACAAGTTAAAATAAACGCACACAGTAGTGACAATTACAAAATACAGATATGTAAACATGTGCAATATGACAATTGTGTACGAAATTACATCTAAGTAAAACTAATTACAACTTAAAATATAAGTGTAATATTTACAAATACACAAAATATAAACAAAAATGTAAACATAACAAATATATATACAAAATATACATGTCACAATCAGGTATATATATATTTACAAAATAATAAGTTACAATCCGGATTAGGTAGGCAATTTCCATCCGTAACAAAAAAAAGAAACAGTATTAGTGACATGTGGTTGTTACAAATAGGATGGATTAGTAAAACCTTTATGAACACTGCAAGATACCTCAAAAATGCGTGCGCCCATAGAAAGTGCGATTGGGCTTTCCAAATACATATTGTCTGCATTGCGGGCCTGAAAAGAGCCGTTTTTTTTTTTCGTGCGCTGACTTTTATAAGTTCTTGCGGACGAAATCACATTTAGGCATTGACGCTTTATGGACTTGGCCGGGATCATCACCCACTGTCCAATCCATATTTCGTATTTTGCACACAGCATCTCACGACATCAACATCGCCTTCGTAAATAAACCCGGCTTTTGACAGATCATAAACTTTCACGTTCACATTCGAATATTTTCGAAGGTAATATTTAATATTACCTCGGCGATGGATATTATAAAAGCTTTTTAGCCGGTTTGAAAATACAGTTGGACTATCAGCATCACTGAAAAAAATATATAAATTGAACACTGGAGGTAAAAAACGCAAGCGTACAAGATTTTATTAATGACAATTTTCTTACCGACTCGAGCCGAGTTCTGGTGATGGGGGGGGGGATCCACATCAGTAGCAGCAACAGGTGTCCCGTCGCATCACTGAAAAAAAATATATATAATTGAACACCAGAGGTAAACGCAATAGGACAAGAGTTTATTAATGAATACGGACTTACCGACTCGAGACGGGTTGAGCATATCCCCGCAAAGCACGTCGTAACCGTTGTGAACTATAAAAAAAAAAGTCAATCGAATGGAATATTCTGTTTGTACATTATAAATAAAGAAAAAAAATGTTATATTTACCATCGTACTCGACGTTGCTCTGCCGGCATGTTTTGTTACTTTGTTGTTGTTCATTCTGTAAATGTAAAACGTATCGAAAGTTGTAAAATAAGTAGGTAAAGAACAACATAATGAAGTGTGTGTGTGTGATGCTGAACATCATCGTGAAACAAAAGTCGTATATGCATATCCTCGGTGGGAGTCTACTATAGACAGAGTCCCTTCGTGTTATAATTAAATGCATATTCCCCCTCCCTCACAACGATTACATCACTCACGGCTTGCTTCCTATTATTAAACAAATTTATAAACGTGTGAATAATGCCCTCACAACGTTCACACGCAACGATAACATATCCTCAGACACCATCATGATGTAAGCAGTTATAAATACGGCTTGCGCTCTGTTAAACAAATTAACTGTCGACGCCTACCTCCCCCGCCCGCTAGTACGTTTTATACGTGAAATTCGAGTTTATTCTTACCGTTAGTTATTGGTCCGCGTACTTTCTCTTCTTTGCGTTAGGACCAGCAGCGTCGTCGGTTATTGCACGTATCCTGTAATGCCCGTACGCGAGTGTACTTACACCGTCGTCCAGTACGTACCTCTTATCAACATAAGGAGACAGGGAAAGTTTTGTTATACGTTGCGTGTACAGCTTATGATGATTGCTTCGTATACACTCAGCAGAGGTGAAAACCGTACGACTGTCAAAAAGACACTCGCTGTACAATCGATGGCGTAACCTTTTTTTTTATTGCCGTCCTTGGCACACCTTTCGCCACATTTTTGTCGGTGCGGTCGGACAACAAGAGCGAGTAACACTTCGCCCTGAGTCCGACAAATTCCCTGATGGGTTTTCCATTGGTCTCATCCTTGAACTTCCCCACGACTTTTTTGTTGTCGTTGCAATGACAAGGATGATCCGTGAGGTAGTCCGACGTATCGAAAAGGTGGAGATCCTCTTTCATATCCGAGTACACATCGTCAGTCCGTATGCTGTAAAGCAAACTGTCCGTGTCGGTCATTAGTAATGTCAATCGTCGTACGTACTTGGCGACAGCGTACCGATAATGAAAATCGTACATTATCAATTTGCTGACATCGAGTACTGTGAAGCCGACGTACACCGGACGGGAAAGGAATATCGTCCTGTTTCGTAAGGCCAGTCCGACCAAGTTATCGGTGTAGCGGATCATACGCTTTAGCCGAGGATTGGAAACAAGTTTCTGCAGCCGTCGTTCGTTAGAGACTAGTTGCAAGTCTATTCGTTTCCTCACGTTCTCTAGCGATTTGCCATAGACGGCGTTGACCATCAGTTTGAAAAAATCCTTTTCAAAACTGTTGGTGGCTGCTGCTCTCTTTTGCATGTTGAAATCGATAAACGGTTTCATCCACGCTCTCTGTTTAAAACTCAACACCCTATGTATCGCTTTCAATTCTAGACCGAGACTCAGATACAGTTTTAAATTTCGAAAATGGAGAACGTAATTTTGCTTGTCGTCCAAAGTTGTCAGCAACTTGGGAACGGACGACGAAGGCGTTTTCGATCCGCTATACCCTTTTGTATAGTGCAGTCGTGTGTGGAGTCGTCGAGAGTACGGTGAAAGTACGTCAGGATGGACACAGGAACGGACGGGCGCCAGTGGATAATCGGAGTGGAGGTCATGAAGTTCGGGTGGATAGTGTAAGTCGACCTCGAGTATGTAGCCCATGTCACCGTCATCGCACAGGGTACGCACGTCCAGTGAGTTGATCTCGTTACTATCTAGCCATCTGAAGTCGGCGTAAGGGAGCGGTTGTGACATGGCTGCACCGTAAAGGTTGTTGCAGTCGGTGTACAATATGAAAGAAGTCGGCTTTGAAGCGTCGTACTGATCGACAATTAGCGGGTTGTTACCTTGGTATGGCGGTTGGGTACCATTCTAACGCCACCGCGAACGGCCGATTCGATAAAGAGATGCTGATCTATATCCGTCAACAGCTCCAGTCGCACACCGGTCATCTTTAACATGGCATGCCAAGCGACGCCAGGAAGCGAGTAAAGGTGAGCCGGATCGATCTGGTAGTACCGCATGGCCATTTCACGGAACGCCTCGAAGACGTCGGCCAGCAACAGCACGTCTGTTTTAAGATACAGATCGTGATATTCGCCCAGTGTACCGATTCCGAAAGTACGCCACACGTTCTGCGCGTGAGCGTAATCTTCGTCAGATACTGGCGATTCACTCAACCTGTTGAAAAAGTGTTCGCGTGCGGGCAGACGTGTTTCGTCGAATTTCTCGCTACCTGTCATGTAATCGTGAGGGTACACGCCCTTACGTAAGAGTAGCTAGAAGTGTTCTTCGAAACATTGCTTCGTTAAATCGAAATCCGCACCGCTCGCGTGCAAGTTTCCAACAAGTGTGTCCAAGGACGTGTTCAGAAATTGAAGCGTGTTTACGAAACGCAGACCACCCAACGAGACTGATACGAAGCGTTCGCTAGTGGTAGCGATACAAGCGAGATTGTATTTACCCTACCCTTGTACTAAGTGATGTGCATCGTAACCTTGTAAGTTATGGAAAAAGACGGGTATGTGTCGTGGAGTCTTGAAGTTAAGGTTACAGATGTTGTGAGCTGCGCCCAGGTATCTTCCTGTCAGATGACAATGGTTGCGCACTTTGTCGTCCTCGGTCATTGGTTTTTCACAGAAATGACATACGAGGGCATTTTCGAAAGATAACAATCACGGTCACTCATAGTCATAGGGGCAATTGTATCGAGAAAAAGTCTACCACGTTCTCGCCGCGATAAACGACCAGGGGTTTGAAAATATTACGCTCGTAGTCGACTATGAGGTAGGAGAAACCTGAAGGAAGATGTAACGACTCTGTTGTGGTGGACGGACGATGTGTGCGGAGGAGCGTCGCAGCGATGGCAAGGGACGATAAATGATTCAAAATCTGCATATATCGCAAAAGGGACCTTATGGCAGTATGTGTAATTTCTGAAACACATCACATTCTCCTCCTCCTCCTTCATGGGTAAACGAATTTTCTGTTCGCCGTACGGTGAACAGTGGGGGATATGTTCGGTAAGGAGTCGTTCTTCGCAGAATCTATGCAGACAGTAATCGCAATAGAAAGAACGGCCGTTGTGTTTGCTTAGTGAAGAGAATAAGCGACTTGTATTTTTTATTAAACAGTAATGTTTTCGATCGTCAGCGGTAAGAAGTAATAGATTAACGCGTGATGACGTCTGCCACCGGAAGGAGTTATTCTTAAAGGGTAAATTTCATTTTCTTCGTAACCGAAAACATTTAGAGAAACGTTGGATTGTCTCGTTCGAACTTCACAATGTCAGATAGTCGGGTGGGATAAGTTATACCAGAAGTAATGATACTGCAGATATGTGGCTTGTATTTGGATACGCGATCGTTGTGTGAGTGTTGTGGAAACAGAGCGGCCAACAGTACTACTACTACTACTGAACGACAGTAGTCACTCCAAAAGTGTGAGTGAAGACACCCATGATAAAAAAAAAACATGTCGTGCTGTCAACGACTTTATTTGTCGTACTGCCGTTTATCAGGATGGACGACAAGAAGAAACGACTAGCACGTGATATCGACACGATCAGTGATGACATACGGAAGAAATACCGTGCGTTAAAACATGGGATTCGTGAAGAAGAAGCAACTTTATCCAAATGTTACAAACCGATTCTGGAACCGTTACAGTTTCATAGTAGTCGCACCAAACGATTAGAAAATAAAAAACAGTTGTGGACTGTTCGCACGTAACAACTGTTCACCGTTAACTAAAACAGTCGTCAAGCGTTCAGGTAAACATAAGTGTCTCAGAAAAATAAAAAAAACCCTCGTAGACTGTCCGCATAAATGCACGTAACAGCTGTTCACTG
This sequence comes from Magicicada septendecula, assembly GCA_034769895.1. NCBI lineage: Eukaryota > Metazoa > Arthropoda > Insecta > Hemiptera > Cicadidae > Magicicada > Magicicada septendecula. Next base: position 393,041,166 of record CM068374.1, on the reverse strand, counting down.
TTAACTAAAACAGTCGTCGATCGTTCGGGTAAATACTTTAACAAATTAAAATTATTTGTTAATTTGTTGTTGTTTGTAAATTTTTTTTTTAATGTTTCGTGGTGTTCCGAACTTCTTATTATTTGTTTTAAAAGAATTATATCCTTTTCTGTATTTAAAATTCCTTTACCAGTTAATAGGATTGTCTCCAAGAACAATTGATTGGTGAACTTTCCTTATTAGTAGGTTATCTTCCTTCTAAGTGGTGAAATTCTGGTAGTTAAGTCTCTATTAAAATGATATATTATGCTAGTTATATTTTAGGAATAAATAGTATTCAATTTTATAGCAATTAAGGAATTTTATTAACAAATAATAATATAATCGATTTTTTATCGATTGATTAATCGACTCTCAGGGTATATTAATAGTTTGTACAATTATTTATTATCGGGTTCTTTAAACAGTTATTTTATATATAGTCAGAGAAAAATGACAAAGTATTGAAAGTATAACATTACAATATATCAGCTTATTAATTAAAATACATTTATAACAATATATAATAGTAAGTAAAGAAATATTTCGAACCGTGCAGATTTACAGGCAGTGTCGCTTGGGATTGTGGGAATTCAAAAATGGCCGCTCCGTGTTCAGATGTATGACGAATGCACCTCGCAGATTCTGCTTCCAATAAAGGTTGCTTTCCCAATGATTTCTCGTTCCTGAAGCTACGATTATTCCTTCGGGTGTTAGTGAAGTGTTCCTGGTTAAGTGTTGTGGTTCACTTCGATAAAATGTGTTGTGTTAAGTTATATTTCAGTTTCGTCTATTAGGTCGATAATTGCACTGTTCGTTTCGTTATGTGGAATTAATGTTTTAATCGTTTAAATTGTGTATTCACTGGTTTTCTGTTCTGTTTTATATTAATTTAATGTTTGTAGGTGTTCGTTTCACTGAAGTTAAGGTTTAAATGTAATTTTACGAAACTCGCGTTTTTCGCAGTTGCTAGGCTTGTCGAAAGAACGCCATTTATGTCTTAGCTATTAGGTTAATGTTTTAGCAAGCGCTCGTCTTAAGTGTACTTCACAACGTCTAATAATGAACTAACTCATTTCCTTCGTCTTCTACGAAAGTCTTAGCCAATTTAATATTAGCAATCCATTGTTTCAAAAATTTCCAGCTTCCGCTACATTTAAAATTTTTACATTATACTACTGAATATATTTCTTCTATAATTTAAATTTATTAAATATTAAATACATAATCTTCTTCTTCAGTTCATTCTGCTTGATTTGATACCAAATAAGATAGTTTTACTAAGTTTTTGATCTAAACTGCTATATTTACTTCATTTTGAAAATTGTAAGTTTTAATTTTGACTTCCTGTCCTTTTCAAAATGTTTCCCATTTTATATGTTATATTAATGATTGTATTAAATCTCAGATTGACATAAATGGTTTATCTTTCCTTAATTTCTTGTAATTTGATTAATTGGTTATCTTCTTAAATATTGTACATTAATCTGTGACTCCCCTGTTCGAATTTTCAGTTTTTACATTTGCATTTTTAACAATAATTCTCACTATCTTTTTACAATATCTTTCTTAATTATAGTTCCAGTTATATGATTCTATGAATTCCTTATATAAATTCCATTAGTTTAACTATTTTTCTGTACTTAATTCATCAATTATAATGCTGTTTAGATTTACCATCTGGCCTAGGTTTTAACTGTTTTTACATACAAAGTTTTTAAATAATACATATTGTTTATACCCTTTCTGACTTTCTATTCTAATATAATATTGATTAACATTTCCTTATTTTAACAACAGAACATTTAGTGTACTATTCATACTATTAATTCATAACACATAATTGAAATTAACAGTGGTATTTAATCTCGGACATTTTAATCTGGATTAACTATTCTTAAAACATAATAAACATTTTCATAATAAAAGAATGGTATTTAACTCTGATATTTCAGTAATGAATTATCTGAACTTATTCTAAACAAAACATATCTGTCCTTCCATCGTTTACACTATTTCTTATACTAGTTTCATTTTCAGTCTTAGCTGTTTTTTGTTTGATTTTTGGGGTAATGATTCTTGGTCACTTCACTTTTTTACTGGCCTGCTCTTGTTTTATTTACTGTCATTCTAATGAATGTTGTATATAAAGAGTGGCAGTTATTATTTAGAAACACTTGCATTATTTGTCATTATAATACTACAGTCCCTGGCCAAATTATTAGGCCACCCATTGAAAAAATTAAAATTTACAGTTTTGTCACTGATATTGTATTTTCAGTGTATTTTAATGTGAACAATCAATGTTAATTTTAATATTTCATGTTATTAGACAAAATATTTATGCCTATCATTAATGTTGGCAACACTGTAAGCTTGTTATATTGTGTTTAGGTATTACACAACAATGCAGTCAGCTGTGTGGTTCAATGAATCTGTTCTGAAGTTGTTTTAATTGCCAGTTTATGCATTCAGTTGTTATTTTCTTGGTGTTGTATTGTTATTATTTTGTTTTATATTGTTATTTTATTTTATTTAACGTGTTAATTACTTTTAAAGTTTAAGTCTGTTTAATTTTTTTTTAGATTAACATTGTAACCTCAAATATTGGAAAATTCTGCCATGGGCAAAGTAAAAGATATCAGTGACGACCAAAAAGCTGTTGTAAAACATTTATTTTACAAACAATTACTGTTACATATATTTTAATAATTAATTACAGAAAAAATTACAGTAGTTTTAAAATTATTTTAATATTTTGTTATCCCTCCTTTAGCTTTGATGACACTTTCAATTCTTCTCGGCATGCTTGTAACGCAATTTAATGCCTTTTCCTTTAACTTGTCATTATGATTCCAGTGCCAAATTATTCTTGCAATTAGTTGGTGCTTAGTGGTGATATTTTCCTTTCCTATTTCCTGTTTTAAAAGCTCCCACACATTCTCAATTGGGTTGAGATCTGGTGAATTTCCTGGCCATTCAAGAAGTGGTATTGAGCTCTGAGCAAGAAATGTCTTAACACTTTTTGCTGTGTGGCAAGGAGCTGAATCTTGTATAAATATTTTCTCTTCATTATTGGGAAACCATTCATTTAATTGGGGAATAAGTCTTCTTTGAAGAACTGTGATGTACTGGTCCTGCCGCATTGTCCCTACAACAACGTAAAGCCGTCCAAGTCCTTTAGAGCTAATGACAGACCATATCATAACTGACGGTGGATATTTTATGGTTTTTACAACACAGTCTTCATTAAATTTTTCTCCAGGTCTTCGTTTAACATACTGCTTTTTGTCTGTGAGGACTTGAAACGTGGACTCATCACTGAAGCACACCTGTCAAAAATGGACACAACGTTACAGTAGAGTTGAACCAGAATTTAAAACAGACCCAACCTTTCAAAAATACTGTACAGCAACTTACCTTATCCCAATCTTCAGAAGTGAATGTTCTGTACTTTCTAGCCCATAGTAGTCTTTTCCGTTTCATTGCTGTAGTCAGCTTGGGCTTCTTGACAGGTCGTCGACTTTTGAATCCCAGCGCATACAGACTTCGGCGAACAGTTCTTTCAGATACTGCTACTCCAGAATCTTGCACCTCTTGTGTGATGGTTGCATTTGTCGCAGCCCTACTTCCTTTAATTATTTTTATTAATTTCCTTTCAGTTCTAGGAGAAATAATTTTTTTACGGCCACATGCTCCCTTCCTCTTACTACGAAGTGAAACATTGTTCGCTATGTTTTCCTTTATTCTTCTCACTGATTGTCTAGAAACGTTGCACTTCCTAGCAATTTCACTGATATTACACTTTTCTACTTCAAGTAAATGTTTTACAACAGCTTTTTGATCGTCACTGATATCTTTTACTTTGCCCATGGCAGAATTTTCCAATATTTGAAGTTACAATGTTAATCTGACAAAAAAAATTAAACAGACTTAAACTTTAAAAGAATTAACACTTTAAATAAAATAAAATAACAAAAAAATAACAATACAACACCAAGAAAATAACAACTGAATGCATAAACTGGCAATTAAAACAACTTCAGAAGATTCATTGAACCACACAGCTGACTGCATTGTTGTGTAATACCTAAACACAATATAACAAGCTTACAGTGTTGCCAACATTAATGATAGGCATAAATATTTTGTCTAATAACATGAAATATTAAAATTAACATTGATTGTTCACATTAAAATACACTGAAAACACGATATCAGTGACAAAACTGTAAATTTTAATTTTTTCAATGGGTGGCCTAATAATTTGGCCAGGGACTGTATATTTAATATTATTCATTGACACAATATAAACACTTTAAAGTTGTATAATTTCACAATTTACTCAGTTTATGAATTCCAATATTGACACACTAGGTTTATTTAATATAACATAAAAACTTGCACTGATCCCCTTTTTATTCTTTGATTTTATTTCTAATTAGTTTTATAGTCTTTTTAGAATCAAGAAATCTATTTATAGAGGATAATGAAGGTTTGTTTTTTTTGCATTATATAATTAATTCACATTGGTTCACTTTCAATTCTACTTTATACACTTTTGGTTTATATCTATTTTACATGGTTTTCTAAATTTGGGATTTTGCTATACTTTCATTTGTTATTATTTTTGTTACTTTCTTTCGGGATTTTGTTTTGGGTTTCTCATAAGAGCACTCCTTCTTCTTGTGGATGTTGTCTTTTTCTGGTTTCTTCTTTAATTTCTCCTCTTCTCCTTGTTTCTTATAAAAGTATTTCCTTTTCTTATTGTGGATGTTGTCTTGTTTGGGTTTCTTCTTTAATTTCTCCTATTCTCCTTGTTTGTGATAAAAGTATTTCCTTTTCTTATTGTGGATGTTGTCTTGTTTGGGTTTCTTCTTTAATTTCTCCTATTCTCCTTGTTTCTGATAAAAGGATTTCCTTTTCTTATTGTGGATGTTTTCTTGTTTGGGTTTCTTCCTTACTTACTCCTATCCTACCTGGGTATTACTTTACTTTATTTTTAGTTTTGAAGTTTATTTTGATTAGTCATCACTCATTGTAATATTGGTTTTAATGAAACTCTTACTTCAATCTATGATTGTGCTTTACGGTGGTTCTTAATTAATTTTTAATGTTGCTTTTGGATTTAAAATGTTTTTATTTTATTCTATGATCTTTCCATTCAGAACTATGGGCATTATCTGTCATGCTACAATACACATGTCCTGGAAAAACAGTTGTAGACTGTTCGCATAAATGCACGTAGCAGCTGTTCACTGTTAACTAAAACAGTCGTCGACTGTTCGGGTAAATACACATGTCCTGGAAAAACAGTTGTAGACTGTTCGCATAAATGCACTTAACAGCTATTCAACGTTAACTAAAACAGTCGTCGATCGTTCAGGTAAATACAGATGTCTCGAGTCACCGACGTTAGTCGGTGTACTGCCGTTTATTAAGATGAACGAAATGAAGAAACAACTAGCCCGTGATATTGACACTATCAGCAATGATATATGTAAGAAATACCGTGCGTTAAAACATGGGATCCGTAAAGAGGAAGAAACGTTAACCAAAAGTTACAAACCGATTCTCGAACCGTTACCAATTATTTCGCAAGCGTTGGTTGAAAAAAAAAACTTACCAACAAATGAAAAGCCTACGAGTGCGAAAAAGATGAAAGGTGACGAGGAGGAGGAGGAGGATCTGATGGGTTCAAGTAGTAGTAATATCGCAGGTAAATATAAGTGTCTCAGAAAAATAATAAACACTCGTAGACTGTCCGCATAAATGCACGTAACAGCTGTTCACTGTTAACTAACTCAGTCTTTGAGCGTTTGGGTAAAATAAAACAGTTGTAGACTGTTCGCATAAATGCACGTAACAGCTGTTCACTGTTAACTAAAACAGTCGTCGACCGTTCGGGTAAATACACATGTCCTGGAAAAACAGTTGTAGACTGTTCGCATAAATACACGTAACAGCTGTTCACTGTTAACTAAAACAGTCGTCGATCGTTCAGGTAAATACAGATGTCTCGAGTCACCGACGTTAGTCGGTGTACTGCCGTTTATTAAGATGAACGAAATGAAGAAACAACTAGCCCGTGATATTGACACTATCAGCAATGATATATGTAAGAAATACCGTGCGTTAAAACATGGGATCCGTGAAGAGGAAGAAACGTTAACCAAAAGTTACAAACCGATTCTCGAACCGTTACAAATTATTTCGCAAGCGTTGGTTGAAAAAAAAAGTAAAACAACAAATGAAAAGCCTACGAGTGCGAAAAAGATGAAAGGTGACGAGGAGGAGGAGGAGGATCTGATGGGTTCAAGTAGTAGTAATATCGATGTAGGAACGCCGCTCCGTCCGTCACCGCAACAGCAGTTGACACCACGTTTCCGGAAAACTTCTGTGATAGGTGAAACATCGAACGAGGACGATCCTACTCTCAACATCGAAAAAATGTTAGACACACCGGAAGGGAGGCGAGAAGCGCGTAGATATTATCAGGACAAATACGACAGTGAATCGGTAGCGAATAAGTACGTGCGTATGATCGTGTCGGCTGAACGCGATCGTTTGATGGATTATACGTACGGTGTAAGACACGAAAGCGGAAAATGGATGATCAGTGATTCACCGTTGGAAATCGAAACAGACGATTCAATCTTTATCCAACGGTAAACGTTACAAAGGTACACCGGGTTTATACGAACTCATGTTCTTGAAGCACCCTAAAGAGAACGTTTACAACGAGATGGATCTGAATGAGTACAAAGATATACTACGTGATACCAACGCGCACAAGCATCATTATTTAGTGAACGCGCAGGTAAACACAAACAGAGGTGTAAAGTATAAACAGATAATATCACGGTTGTTCCCACCGAAACGTACAGGACACGGAGATAATAATACCGACAGAACGTATATGATGCTCTCGAGAAAAAAAGACAAAATAGATTACGTGCACTGGGACGATCCGAACGAACTGGTGGACAGATTGCGACTGTTGATAGCGTCACAACGCGCCCGAAACGGTGGACAAACGAACGAAATCGTTTCCATAGTGGAAGAACTACGTGAAGCCAACATCATCGTATAAAATATCGTGCACAGCGGTCGACGCGCTTCATTCACGAGATGAGCGTTGACAAGTTCGGCAGACACCAGAGCGCGAAGAGAGACGCGACGCAGTCTGCGGGAGGATATCGGTATCGCGAAGACCGAGGACGGACACTTCGATGTAGCGGGGGAAAAAATACACAACTTGGACGAACCGCACGACGGTAACGATGCCGTTCCACTGCGGTTTGTGCGTGACCACTGTCTGGTCAGCGATTCGACGCAAGGAATAGACATGAAAGGTTGTAAGCTCGTCATCGTCGCCGCTCCCGTCGATCTTGGGGACGCTGTCAACAAGCAGTACGTAGACTACACGTGCTTGCGTTTCAGACAGTACCGAACAAGAAGAACAGCCCTGTCGCGCGGGACCATCGCATACAGTCTCTGAGAGACGCTGCGACCAAAGTATACGTGGACGCGAAGATCATACCGAAGGATACGACGAACTCTAACCTAATGGTCGGGAACGTACGAATAACACAGCGCCACCCGTCAACATATACTATATACTTATTGATATGTAATTTCTATCGCACGAACGTGAAAAAGTGTAAGAAACACACATGATATGCACTGCATAATTGAACGCCAATTCACTTATATAAAACACACATCACTCATGGAAAATAACACAGTTCACAAATTGGCAACAATGCAATATACGGCGGCGGCGTACATATCCAAACCCGTACACTATAAGACATGCACGAGTTGACAACGTGGCCGACGCTTAACCAGCACACACGCACGAGTCGACAACGTCGACGCTTTTCCAACATGGCCGCACGTCCGGAAAAACCCCTTACATATCCAAACCCGTACACTATAACACACGCACGAGTTGGCAACATGACCGACGCTTAACCAGCACACTCTTACACTACTTGACAACCTCGCCACTTTTCCAACATGGCCGACCACACCAATGATCTTCCACCCGACAACATGGACGCAGACCCCACCACTCCGGGCGGTGACCAGGCCGCCGCCGGACGGCGAACCACAAACGCCGAACAAACAGCCGCCACGCCTCCGCCTATCAACGCTCAATTATGTATGCATTGCATGTATGTGATTTTTTTTATTAAAAAAAAATTAATCAATTTTCATGTATTTTATTTTCTTAATACCCGTAACCTTGGAGGCGGAAACGTCTTATTATTATCCCCTCCCCCCGTACGTTCCCACCAACCTGTTGGGCAGAATGACCTTGTAGGGCTCGACATAGCGCGCGCTAGACCAACAGGTTGGTGCGAACGTATTAGTATGTATTAGGCATCCGTCATGGTAGCGCACAATAACAGGGAACTCGTACTCCGTGTACAAAGTCTAGCGCCGGAAGAACTGATTTCACGTAATGTAGGTAAATTGTCGGTGTATCCGGTCTGTTTGCAATTCGGTATCGACGTTGAAAACGATACGAAAATTAGATTTTTCTGTAACTGGACCATACAGGATAAAATAAAAATTACAGACGATGTATTGAATTGGCTCGGATATAGGCCTACAGGTAAATATAAAAATCAAAAATCCAGAATTACCAAATGGTTAAAGAAAAACGATTACATCGAATATTACGAAGTCCAAGATGAAGATAATGCATAGAAAAAATATTATGTGTTAAATGGAATAGATTTCGCTTCTTTGTTGATGCAAATGAGAACACCTCAAGCTGTTGAATTGCGTGAATTATATGCCATTATGAAAGAAATTGTAATGAAATATAGTCAATATGAAAAATTGTACGAGGAACGTTTGAAGGAGTTAATTAGTATGCAAAATAATTTGTTAACAACACAAATGGGTAATTTACAATCCATGATAAAAACTATTCAAGAAACTAACGAAGAAGAGAGACGTCGCGCAGAGGAAGAAAGACAACGAGCGGAAGAAGAACGACAGCGTGCAGAGGAAGAGAGACGTCGCGCGGAAGAAGAACGGCAACGTGTGGAAGAACGAAGTAGACTGTTACAGTCCAAAATCGAATACAGTGGCGACAAACTGAGGAACGTACTGGCTAAGAAGATCGCGCCAAACCCCATAAACAGGAACAAAATTCGTTGTCTCTCTGTACAAAATATCCGAAAACGTTTGGTACATTATGCGCAGACAGCTGGAAAGTTTCAACGGAGGAGAGAGAAAAATATATCGCAAACATCCTACAGCGAAGAAACTATGCGCATGGGAAGACGTCGCTCACGCCGTGGATATTGGAAATATAGTTAAAAAGCAGTATCGTAATTGCCTGAGATGGGACGCTCACGGTAATGTCATCAAACCGGCCGACACGAACAATACTACAGTCGTCACCGACGAAGAAATGCTCACAGCGTTCGAGCGAGCCATAAACGATGAAAACGACGCCCACGTGTTAGCCAACCATATCTCTGTATGAAAAGAAAATTCCACCTGACAGTAAAAATAACAGTCATCCACTTAAACTAGGTATATATTGAGTCGATTGAATTAATGTTATTTATTCTGTGGATTTACAGTACTTTGACTTTATATAATTCAAAAAATCAATCTCCATACCCGCGTTACAGAAGCTTGGAAAACCGATTTAAGAGTTTTAAAGAATTGCCTGTATCATTAACGATAACGCCTAAAGAATTATTAGAAGCGGGTTTCTTTTACACCGGATGCAACGATAGAGTGATTTGTTTTTGCTGTGGAGGCGGTTTAAACAAATGAGAACGTGGAGAATATGCTTGGGTCATTTCCCCGCGTGCTCTTACGTAATGTTAATGAAAGATAAAAACTTTATCATCAAGGCACTGGGTATCGTTACCGAACCGCAAGCGCCAACAGCAGCAGTGACAGCGGAGAACGAACAACGCACCGACACAATCAAAGAGAATATAAAAAACGTAGAAGGAGGCTCGAATCGTGATACGATGTGCAAAGTCTGTTACGCACAAAACGTAGAAGTTGTACGTATTCCCTGTCGTCATTTTATCACACGTGTGAATTGCGCCATAACCCTACATACGTGTCCCTTATGTAGAACCGCATACACCGCTTACATGAGAGCGTATTTCTAGTTCGTTTTCACGCTTTAATTTTATCGCCTAGTGAACACAAGTTTTGAAATCTATGCTGTCGAGACAGAAGTGTTTATTCCGACCTCCGCTAATCTCGCATACCTCAGTGTTTAAACAGCACGCGTTGTAGACGGACGCATGGAGATGCTATCTCCGTACGAATACATACGTTGCAGTGACTTAAAGCACACAGTATTGTACCATATAGAAATTTTTGTATACAACGTTTTGACATGTAAATTTGTTGCACTGATCTGTGACGAAAATTTAAGGTACAGAATAAACGTTCCAAAAAAATTCTTTACGAGCGTTTCACAACATACAACGTGTCTGTTCCGTAAAACGGACGGATCTGCAGCGTTCCTAGTAACACCAAACACGTTGTTTATAACAAAAAAGGGGTGTGCGAGGATAAACTAGCAGTCATACTTGACTTTCACTGTTTCATCGACAACGATGGAAACGAACTCGTTAAGGAACTAGCCGTTATGGATGTTACCGCATTTGCCAGCAGGCATTGGATATTTACACCTCCAGCAGACACGATTGTTTCGAATCACAAACACGTGAGGACAAACAGATGGTTGACGGACCATTATCATGGGCTAGCGTGGGCGGACGGGGACACATCATACGAACATCTAGTGCCGATATTAGAAAAGTATACGTTTCCTTTTAACTTCGTGTTCGTAAAAGGATTGCAAAAAAAAAAAAAGATTTCTGCAGAAGCGTATCGTACATTTTAATATTATAAAATTAGAAGATTTCGGTTGTCCCAAACTCGAACAATTACAATCAATACATGGAACAGCCTGTCATACAATCCGCACCGCTTATTTCCGGATATATGTACAAATACTAAATTACACGCTTTAAGCGAGTGGGTTGTATCAGATTTTAGAGTAATCAATATGTTTCTGATAAATTACTAATTGGATACATTATTGTTTAGCGCTTACGTAAAAAATAACAGTCGTCGCCTTTCTGTCGATTACATCATCTGTCTAAAAATAAATTAGCGTCGACGACATGTTCGAACAAGCACGAGTGCTGTCTAGTCGTATAAAAAAATAACCGACTCCCCTCCTCCCCACCTACCCATCGAACCGTGAGAAATCAGCTCGTATCCTGTTCACACGGTTAAAAATAAACGCTTACTGTGCGTTGAGTGGTTCCCCATACAACTATAAACGGTGCTTGCCGTTTATACTTTCTCCTACGTTGTTCTAACTTTTCTATGATCTTATTATGGTATTGGACTTTATCAAATTGATATTCGGGACTTTGTGGGAATTTAATAAGGTCACTGATCTCTCTGGGTGGAAGTTTTTCAAACATGGCATTGTATGGGGTTGTATCAATTGCTTGGTGATATGCTAGATTGATAAAATCCTCTGCAGCTGAGACATACCCACTCCACTGTCTTTGTTGAGTTGCACAATAAGTCCTAAGTATTCGTCCCACTTCTCTTAATACTCTTTCCGAGGGATTACTACTGGGATGGTACACTGCAGTTTTGTATGTTTTTATTCCATCAGTGTGTCCTTCCACCTCCGTCCTTTAAATTGTGTACCGTGGTCGGTGATCAGGGTTTTCGGACAACCTACCTCAGGTAAATAATTATGTATTATCAGGTTGAGTATCTTTTGGGTAGTTGCTCGATTCATAGGGTATAGTTTTATATATTTAGTGTAATGGTCTAAGATAATCAATAACTACTTGTACTGGTGGCGACCTCCGCTCCTAGGAAATGGGCCGCAGATGTCTACAAAAACTTTTTCTAGTTTCCACGAAGATGTTATGGGTATCATCTGTCCCTCCTTTCTTTCATTCGTGCATTTTACCATCTGACAAACTTGACAGGTTCTGATGCACTGCCTCACTCTTCTATTCATATCTTTTATATACATATGTTCTTCCAACGCCTTGATTACCTTGACAGCACCCATGTGCCCATAACGAACATGGTAATCTGTGATTATTTCTTTCTCTAAGGTTTTAGGTACAACTAACTTCCAACCGTTATCATGATACTTAGTTTTAATGAATAATATATTATCAATTACACAGTAATATGGAGTTATCCTCACATCTTTATCATCCAACCTCTGGAAGATTTGTGCCAGTCTACCGTCTTGCCTTTGATGTAACTCTATTTCTTTGATAATGCTTTCCAATTCTGTTCGGCTTTTTAATATGTTATACACTTTGGCTAGTGTCTCCTTTTCGCCTTCATAAGTCTGATTTGTAAGGTTTACCCGCGATAGTACGTCAGCGGCTATATTCTTTCTGCCAGGGACATATTCCCAATTAATGTTGTACTCTTGTAGGACCAAAGTCCACCTCGCTAACCGCCCATGACTTAATTTGCAGCTCTTCAAAAAGTATATGGACTTGTGATCTGTCCTAACAGTAACCGAGTATCCTAATATGTATGTGCGGAATTTATTACATGCGAATACTACACTCAGGTTCTTTTTCAGTGACATTGTAGTTTCTTTCACATTTATTTAAGGTACGGCTTGCAAAGCTTATTACCAGGTGGTTTCCTTCGTCGTCTTCTTGGTATAAAGTGGAGCCTAAACTGATGTCACTGGCATCACAATTCAAATAAAAAGGTTTATCAAAGTCCGGATGGGTGTAATATTACTGTTTCTAGAAATTTCGTTTTGATCTTATGAAATATACTTTCCTGTGCTGGACCCCATGTCCATCTATCCTTCGAGGACAATTGCGGAGACAGTCTGGTGGTTAATTCAGAATAATTATTTTGAAATTTTCTATAGTAGTTGCACAATCCTAAAAAAGATTGTCATTGTTTTTTATTCTTGGGGGTGGGGAACTTTTGAATAGCTTCGATTTTTTCTTTTGAAGGAGTTATCCCTAATTCGGTGAGCTGAAAACCTAAAAACTGTACTTCCTTTGCAATAAGTTGGGACTTCTCCAATTTTAGAGTAATATGATTCTCTGATAGCTTGTTCAACACGTGTTCTACTCTCTGACAATGTTCTTCCCAATTGGTGGACGTTATGAGCAGGTCGTCTACATAGACGGTCGTGAATTTCAGTGCTTCTTGCCCTAACACCTGATCCATGCATTGTATGAAAATGGCTACTGAATTTATTAGCCCGAAGGGCAACCTCTTAAAATGATAGTTGCGCGTCCCTCAAATATAAAAGCAACATATTTTCGACTGTTGGGATGCAGCTCGACCTGCCAATACCCGCAGACCGTATCCCATGAGCTTATGTATTGTACACCATGGAACTTCTTTAGGATCTCTTCAATTTCACCCGGAGATGTCCGGTTATTGACTAGGTGTTTGTTTATTTCTCGTGCGTCTAAACAAAGTCTTACCTTACCGTTTTTCTTCTTAATAGCCACTATAGGGCTGGTATAAGGGGACTGACTGGGTTCTATTATATCATCCTCTATTAACTGATTGATTTCAGACCGAACAGCCTCCTTAAGGGAATACGCAATGGGGTAAGATTTGCGGTTAAAATTTACTGGTTCCTTGAAATGCAATACACAGTGATAGTTTTTAACTTTTCCTGGTAGGTCTGAGAATACGTGTCTATATTTATTATATATTGTTATTAATCTATTGAGTTGGCCTGAACTTGGCCATTTATTTCTGTCAGTTGACTGGAATTGTCTTATTTCTCTGATTTTTTCTTCCCATAGATTATTGTTATCATTATTGTACTCCAGCTCGTGCCTAAATACTTGGTTTCTAGGGTTGGTCGTTCGTTGTATATGGAATATCGTTCTCTCTAGGGGAACTTCTCGGTTTCCTACAATGTCTGCAATCCAGTCCGTGTCAGACGCTTTCAGAGTTAATTTGTTCAAACTTAAATCGATTATGGCTGAGTGTTTACGTAGAAGGTCGCAGCCGATTAAGCTACGAAATGGTAGACCTGTTGCTACTAGAAAAATCATTGGTATGGTCACACCTTGGCTGGTTACTTCTAACCTAACTTGCTTTTTTACTGATTTATTTTGTCGTCCTGTAGCTCCTATCAGGATGATGTTCGTAACAGGTAATGTCGGTATGTTGACCCTGCTCTCCTCCTGAATACGATTGAGCTCGGTGCTATCCAGTAGGGAAACATTGGCCCCGGTGTCGACCATTAACATGACAGTTACTTCGTTAATTGCGGCCGTTACGTATACGATATCGTGGGCGTGTTGTTGGTGATCGGTTACTCCTTCTTCTAACAGTTCCTGTCGTATATTTTTTAAGTAATGGTTATATAATATGGTGATTTTATTCGTATTGTTGCCGTAATCAAACCCAATAGAGTGGTTCAGCGAAGGGTTTATGTTACCATAATTTTTCACTGCCGCGAGGAGTTTAAAGAGCTTGTACTCTCCTCGTGGCGTCGGTCTTGATCATTTCCACTACTCCTATCATCCGTTGTGGTACGTCCTCCTTGGTGGGCGGGTTCCTGGTCTGGAACAAAATGTACATGTGGTCGGTAGTCGCTGTTGCGGTCGTCGCCCTCAGTGCTACTACTCCTCCATCGTCCTCCTCTCATGCTTCCTCTGTCTCCACTATAGCTGTTTCTACGTTGGTATCGTCGCCTTCTATCGGAGTCGTAATTGGCTTGTACATAATTGGTTCGGCGATATTGTGACGATGGATTATTTCCGCCTTGGTTTGGTGGTCGATTGGTGTTATTATTAAAATTGGGCCGCCGGTTATTGTTATTATTATTGTTATTCTGGTTGCCATTATTATTACTGTTATTGTAATTGTTATTATTATTACTCGGGTTATTCGGCCTATTATTATTGTTATTGTGATTAATGTTATTATAATTTTGGTTTGTATGGCCATTATTATTAACATTACTTCGAGAATTTCGAGGGTAGTTATTATTATTATTGTTCGTATTGCCGCCCATGGTATTAAAATGGTCATTTCGCCGACGACTCCTACGGTAATATCCCTCATGCTCCTGATCCTCGAGCAACGCGGACATAGCTGCTATTGTCTTAATCTGCCCCCACTGACGTGCTTTTGCGACACCCTCCTCAAAGTGGTAAGACAGTTTTGTGACAAGACATTCCTCCGGTATCTTTGTTTCTAGGTTTCGTGCGAGACATACCTGACCCAAAAAGTATGAAGTCATGGTCCCTCCTCGGTTCGCATCGTATTTTCCGTGACATATATGGTCTCGTACTATGTTTTGCGTCGCCTCGGACCAATATTTTGCGCGGAATTGAGTTTTGAATTCATCGTAACTGTGAACCTCGTGGCGCGTTGCGGTCCACCAATTGTCGTATATTTCTTTGAAGTATTCGTCGATCAAACTTTTTATGTTATTCCACCTAGTCTCTCTAATCCGTGCCAAGTGTTCTTCCACACGCGCTAAAAATTCGATAGGATTTCGTCGATAATTTCTAAAATTGATCGCGTCGCGGTTATCATTCGGTAGCAGGTACTGACCTGGTATCGGACGGTTGCGGATAACCTCAATCTCCTCCCGCATTTGCACTATTTCCTTCTGTCTGAGTTCTTCAATCCTCTCTCGATTGGCGACAGTTAAATTCCTTACTGCGTCTACTGAGGTACTCACTTCTTCGCAGCGCTCACCTACGTCTATCCTTACCCGTTTAATCTCGTCTTGATTCATCCTTTTTAAAGATTCTATTCTTGCTTCGGTCACCTCCTCCATGGTATTGAGTCTCCCGTCGACCTCTTCTCTAGTTCGCTGCAAGTCCTGGTCGTGTTGTTCGCACCTTTTATTTACTTCGACGATTTCTTCCCTCACAACGGCAATCTCCACGTCTATTCTTGTGTTTATCTTATCATTGCCTTCTTCCATCCTCCTGCTAATTTCAATCAAGGTGGTGTTCAATTCTTTTCTAATGGCCTGGCTGTTATCGACGATTTTACTGTTCAGCGCGTCCATGGACTTATGAGTATTGTCAATCCTTTTATTGAGGTCCTCCTTCAGCGATTCCATATTTTTACTAAGTGATTCCATATTTCTATTTAACACCTCGACATTCCTTTGATTTTCTTCCCGGGATTTCTTACCATCTTCCTGTAATGCTTCCATATTTTTATTTATTGATTCTATGTCCCTTTTGGAATTTTCATTAATTTTTGTAAAATTGTTATTAACCTGTCCGAATTGTTCCATCATCATTGTCATCATGTGATCCCACCTTGCCTCTTCGGATGGTCTGTCTGGTCGGTCGCTGACAATTATTTCCATCTCTGGTTCTACATGAGGTATTTCATCGGTACTAGTTTCGATATTATTGATTGTAATAACTTCCATCTCGTCTGTGGGTTGCGCTTCGTATGTATCTACATCCCGTTGCATTTCTCCTACCCTACTGTCCTTATATCTCGTATCGTATTGGTGGGTGTGCGGCATGTTAATTTTTTCGTGCCTACCGGGCTGATATAAAATATAAAAAATATATTTATTTAATATTTTTTAAGCCACACTAGTTGGTGCGCCAATTTATAAGTCAACGAAATTCGGTGTGTTTAGCTGTAAATAAATCTACCGAATACGGAGTGCACGTTAACTTGTAATAAAATAAAAGTGTTGTTATTTAAAATTATATTCGTGTTTAAAATATTAAAGGTCTCGTTAAAACAAAGTTCAATTATGTGTGAAATATTCTTTTGAGATAAATCAATGTTTGGAATAGTTGTTTCTAATTGAAGGTTACTAATGTAGTAAAGTAATTTAAAATGAAACATTCAAAGTTACTCACAGTGTGTTTACAATGGTTTAATTATACTTGTTTAAAAAGAATTCCCTTATATTAAATAAATAAAATAGTGAGGTTGATAATAATTAAATGCTAAATTAGCTTAAGTTGAAACGTAAAGTACAGCAGTTGGTTGCTTGATAATGGTTGGCGTCTGGTTGAAACTGGCAGTAAAACTTCTTCTCCAGATTGCAGGTAGTCTAAGTGTGTCACGTCTCGTAATGTCTGGACAATATCATAAACAAAAATATTCTTTTACGTACCTGGTCGTGTTTACTAGAAGTTCACTAAACTGTCAACTCAGTTTACAAACACCAACTCACTTTGGTTGCAAGGTTAGATTACCTTGTTTATTAATTAGTGGGCGCCACACGGATTTATTCAGGGAAAATCCCGTGTAAAACCCACACATAGAATTACTGAATGATTAGAAAATTTAAAATAATTGTGTGTCACTTTTTGGCAATGCTATTCCAAAATATTAAACAACGGAAGGTTGTTTTAAGTTTTTTAATAAAATATTTAATTATCCTATAGAAATAAATCAAATCAAGTGATGCTGTTAGTAATGGGTTTTATTTATACCCTCATAGAGAATTCAAAAACAAATATAAAGCAAACATACAAAGTTGTACAATTATAAATCAGTTATTATATGCCTTATACGGCTTGCTCAGAACATGAATTATAAATCTGGCTAAGTCCAGATGTTATTTATTTTTAACATTAAAATTATGAAAATCTCAGATGTGAATTCTTTGAGACACGAAAAAGAATATTATGCCTACACAATATCCAATAATCTTTTTGATATAAAATTGATCAACAAAGTTTTTAGGTTACTTTCGTAAAGTAAACAAAATAAAAATGATCTGTTGAGAGATCGCGCGTTCATCAACGCTTGCTTTTTTAGTGACAAAATTTATCATGTGAGAACCCTTACAACTAACATATAGCTTAATTCAAAATAACAAATTCATATAATAAATTGAGACGTGGTGTAATCTTGAAATGTTTCTGTTTTGCGTCAGTACAGACCAGTGTTGGAAAAAGTACAGGTTATGGCGCTCAGATAAAAATTAATAATAATTGCACTGTTACCTTTTGAGTTTTAATTATTTAATTAAAACTTATTAATCACTTCAGTAATCGGATTATAGTGATTACTGGGTTTTGGCACTACACTCGCACAAGAACAGAATAATGCAATCCTCTTCTGATTAAAATGGTTCGTGAATGATAACAATTAATTATTCCTGTTCATTATTTCCCGCACGAAATTAAAATGATACTGCACTTAATCACTGTTGTTTGCTGTAGATGAACTTGAAGTAGTCGTTTCTTGGTGTTGAACTATTTGTTTCGATGTAATATGTAGATGACGCTAATAGTTATTAAAAATGTAGAGATGGCGGGCGCACGTCTGTGCTATATGAAGTTTGGTAAGAGTCTGCCTCAAAATTGGCTGCTTCGTTCTTATATACCCCGTTCTTTGATCGGTCTTAGGTAAAAATGTTAATTACTAACTAATTTTCTGATTGGCTCTGGCAGGTGTGACAGTATGACGTATCATTTTTTGGCAGTTGATAACGGTTTTTTCTAACCGTCAAACGCTGAGGTGACAGATAGCTGTCATTGTTGTTGTTATTCATAAACAGTTTTCTGATGCATATTTTGAAAATGATGCTAACATCTCTCCCGCACTAAATACAGTTGCGATTGGGTTGATATCATTATCAAATTAAAGATCGTTTTTTCTTCTTTAATTTGATATCACTCGATATCGAATTACTTTCACTTTGACCGACATTTTTATAAAACCAATGTTCGGGTACATCACTTTCACTGTCGTCTGCTTTTTCTGAGTTGCCGATTTTACACTTTTGGTTAATATTGTTTGTGTTCACATATCATTTTATTATTCAAATGTTTATGTGCGAACACCATTAATTCTGTACTGACATTTTTACTGAACATTATGTGTACACCTAAACTCTATACATTGTAATGAATGATCCTACTTACTATGACATTTCGTTTTATGCTAACTCATTCTAATCTACTGTTTAACAATTAAAATTATGATTAAACCTATTGTTTTAATAATGTTTTTTGTTATGTCAGGTCATAACCATTGTTCGGTGTATTTTAATTTACACTTGTGTTTATTCTCAATAGTCAATTTACTGACTAATGTTTGGTCTAAGCGTTGTTAAGACATATCGCCTATATTGGAATTTTGCCCTAATAACACTTATTGGTTCTCAATTCGGTAATTTGTGGAGGTATCTTATTTGTATAAGATTCTCTCTTATAAATAGTTCTCTTTTCTCACAAGTATATTTGATGCTGAAATACATCTTTGTTCTCACTATGTAGCCATTGTTAATTTTAATTTTGGCATTCATAATTTACTAGTCATTGTCAAATTTATTATCAGCAAAATGCTAATTCTGATTTCACAGTATTTAAATGCTTATGAATTCATTTTTTATTTACATATAACATTCGGTTTACATCAACTACTGACTGGATTGACAGCTGAATGTAAATTTACTCTGTCCATCAGTTCGTCTTAGTCTTAGTCTAGTTGTAGTGTCAAACAGCCTTTGGGTTACTGTTTCATGTGGAACTTCTGCTTCATTCTTCTTTCTTGATTCCTCCTTTCTTGGTTATTTTTACTATTATATTCCTATTTACATTGTTGTTTTGTCCTTATAAAATCTTATAACATACATTTAGGTTAGGTAACATTTTGTTATGTTACAAGGTTATCTTCACTTATAGGTGGTAAAGTCCTGGTAGATTATTAATTAGAATTATATTAGTGATAACTAGTAATATTTATGAAATAAAGAACTATTTAGTGTTGAAAAGTATTAATGTTTTATTAGTTAATGGCAATATTGACTCTTATCGATTATAATATCGATTCTCAGGATATCGAAAAAGTTACAAAATATATTATATAAAATTCATACAGGGTTCTTTAAGCAGCCAATTATTATCAAAGTCAGAGAAATCGGGCTAATATTTAAAAAGTATAACGTTACAACAAATTAATAATTATTACTAAATACAGACATTGAATAGAAAATAATATAATTGTTTTCACCAACAGCTGATGTGAACACTGAAGGCATTGAAATTGTCAAAGTAAGATGGCTGCCGTCAAGCTGGTCCAAATATTGCTCGATTCTGCTACGTTCCGATTAATGTATTTTCTGGCAGTATTCCTGTTCTGGTGTCTGCAAATCTCTTGTTAAATGTTGTGTAGTGCCTGGTGTAATGTTTCTGGGTTGTATTTTGTGTATCCGTGTAAATATAAGTTCAAACACTTTTCCCTATTCCGACACTAATACGGTTATTGTATTATACAGTTTTCTGGTGTTTTGTGGTGTTTTTTCGGAATAGATATGTATTGTTCAGTGTTATTTATTGTTTCTTGATTGTTTCTGTTATAATGTGAGTGTTCTAGAAGTATTTTATAAGTCACTCGCGATTTCACAAAAAACGTACTATTCACTTGTTCGACTTCACCGTTGTAAGTTAGGTTAGATCCGACACAAAACGCTTGTCATATTAACCGTTCGAATACCAATAATCAACTATCTTATTTCCTCCAGTTTCAATTAAACTCTTAGCCAATATAATATTATTCTTAACATTGTTCAAATATATTTTCATATCCTGTGCATATATAATAATTCACTATATGATTGCCTAAACTTTGGTTATTTATCAATTTTATTCACTAGATGTTATTTAAATTAATCTTTCAGTTCATTCTGGTTATTGTAAGATTAAATAATGCCGTTTTATAGTGTTTTCTGTCCAAAATTAGTAATTTTACTTTCATTTTAGGTATTCTCTGAAAAGTCAAAACATACTTCCTGTCATTATATAAAATTCATCCATTTTATCCGTTATATTTAATATTAATAATCTTATATTGTATTAAAAGGTTTATATTCCCTTATTTTCTTGTAATTAATTGAATTAGTTGTATTCTGAAACATTATTCTCGAATATATGACTCCCATGTCCAAATTTCTGAGTTTAGTCATTTTCATTTTTATTTATAATTCTGAATATAATTTATTAAAATCTTTCTAAATGGTATGTGCAATTATATGGCTTGATCTCAAGTTTATTTTGTCTAAACCCCTTTTGTTTATTTGTATTTAAATGAGTATTTTCTCTGTTTTAATGAAATTTGGTTTTCTTTCTCTGGCCTATGATTTTTTAACAATTTTTTCTTACAAAATATTTTACAAACAATATATGATGTGTGATACCCTCTCTGACTTTTAAATATAGTCTTATAAAATAAACATTTTTCCAAATTACACAATAACAATGAGTATTGGTTACAATACCAATAACAGTTAAACAAATAAAGAATATTTTTTTAAATAAATGGTTGTCTTCAACCTTCAGACATTTTACAACAAAATCCTTATTCCTAACATGGAAATACGGTTCACAGAAAAAGGTTTTCTACTAAGTAACATCTTAATTACTCCCTACTATTTATAAGTAGTAATTATTTTTATAGTTCTGATGTTAGTTGTATCAGACCCAAACAAATGGCCTTATATCTAACACATTCTTAAAACATTCTTATACTATATACATAAAAACCTTATATCTATATTCTTGTTGCTAACTATTATTATAAGTGGGATTCTACAGTTTTTATACCGTCTTTTACACATTGTCTTTGGGGAATTGTACCCTGTCATAAATAAATAAATAGCATAAATTGTTCAAAAAGTATTATGAAATCTGTTTTTTCTTTTTGCATATTAAAACAAAATGTTATTTTAAACAGATTTATGCCTTATAAACAACATATTGTCACAGTACACATTTCAAGTCATTGAAAAATTGCATATTTCATTGTATTCAATGTTTGTGATTGCCAAGAATGAAACACAAGGTTCATTTTCTATAATACCCAAAACTATCACTGGTTCACTTTGCACTTTTATATTATGTTATCGCTAAACGGTCGTATAGTCTTATTAATTATTTGTTGTTGACCTCCTGAAGTGTAGTCAGTGGGTAATGCCTGTGAGAGTTTTGCATACTTTGTGATTTTTATCGGTCTAAACTTTACTTCTTTATTTGAGCTTCCACGTTTCCTAAAAGCGGTCCCTATTTCCCGTCTGGTTAAGAAGTCAACTCCTGTCATAAACTTAAGTATAGATAGATTTTCCCAGTGGGATCCCCAAACTGAGTGGAAGACTATCTGTCTAACTGCTTCCGTGGACGCTTCCATGTATAATTTGAAGTCAATGGTCGTGTTTAAGTCATACAGCCTAAAGGCCCCTTTGCCTGAGAAATCAAGTAAATGCAAATCGGGTAGCACAATTGGTGTGTACTCGGGATCTTGACCTTCGGTTGCCATGGGCTCAGCGTTCATCTTTGATATGACTGCTGGTGTCAAGGGTGCTAGGAAAAATGGGAATGGGAAGTGGGCCTTATTTGAGGATCTGGACCCGGTGACTAATAATATATCAGCCAGAACACCAAACATTGATGAAACTTCTGACGCATTTCTTCCTTGGGTTTGGGATATTATTTCATCGTGACGAGGGATGTGAGCCAATGATTTACTTATAGCCTTTTTCCATTTATTTGCGTACTCATCTTTGCCTTTGGATCGAGCCAAGCAAATGAGTTGTCAGTGGTCCTAACGCTTGTACCATGGCAGATTTCTTAACAGGTGGGTACGTTATCCCATCCAGAAGGAGGTGATGTCTTCCGTCTAACCCGTATTGGCCGACACGAACCGTTTGGATCTTGTTGTTACTTTTCCCTACGGTAAACTGATCGCACCGTGTTCTGACCTCATTCATACGTAGCGGAAATGCTGTCATGAATGTAAGGAATGGAGAGATCATGCCGTACCAGTGATTAGGGCCAAAATTATCGGCGTTGTATATCATGCCATACGCAGCGAATACGTCAACCAACCGGGCTTTAAGGGTAGCGGAACTCGCGGTTTTGGTCGTGGTGCCCAAGTGAATAGATAGTTCCTCGCTTATCTTAGAGTTTACCTTACCGCCCGAGCGAGGGTTCGTTGTTTGCCGTTGTGCTGTGTGGAGAGTTGCAATGTGGCTTGTGATTTGAGACATGGCAGTAATGTTGTAGTGTTCTCCATCAGCTTTGAATACTTTGGCAAATTGGAGGTGGACATGGATTAATGCCGCTATGATTTTGGCTTTCAGGGTGTCGTCGGTCTCATACTGATTTCTTTTTACGTCAGGTAAAACGATATTTATGTTATCAGGATCTACAATCACTCTAGTTGGTGGCTCCATTTTCAAGCTTTAGTTTTAATACGCACGTGCTTTTGCTTCATTAACTGCTACAGCAATTATCCAAACAAATGGCGGAAAATGTGAAACAGTTAAAGAGAGACATTCAGGAAGACAATATACAGTTAAAGAGAGACATTAAGGAAGACAATATACAATTAAAGAGAGACATTAAAAAGAACAACACCCGATTAGAACAAAACATTAAACAACAGTTAGACGAGCATAAGAATCAGATAGAGCAACAAATTGAAGAGATGAGACGGGAAAACAAAGAGTTAACTAATAAAATGCGAGCCGAAACGAGAGAAGTAGTACAAGAGGAAATGGAAACATTCCAAAATCAGGTAAAGGAGCAATTGGAAAGGAGTGATCAAGTTATTAAGCAGAACCATGCCGAGGCCACACAAGAAATTAAGGCTATCCATAAGAAAATAGTCGAAAGAATAAAGAACAAATAAACCTACGTAAAGAAGACATTAACCGTGAGTTGACAGGAGTCAAAGAAACAAATGAGGAGCAGATAAAGAAATTAACGGAAAGGTATGATAATAATTTCACAGAGGTAGATGGCAAGTTAACGAAGATAAAGGACGACGTGCGACCACGCCTGGCTCAAGTTGGAGTGATACCGACGCACCGTGGGATAGCGGCAGAACACCTAAAGAATGTGAATGTTTGATGGAGTAGGGGAATATACCCTATGGAGTTTCTAAAGGAACTAGAAATTCGTACGGAATATTACCCAGGTGAAGGTATTAATTGGGTCGCGAGGCACCTTGAAGGGGAAGCGGCAGTAGGGGTTATGACAGTTCTAACGCGGAAGTGACGTCATATGGCGGGAAATTAAAAAATTGTGGTGGTGGGGGTAAACATCCGGTTGTCGGCGGCCAGCATTTTGTGGGGTTATGTGTGCGTTGATTGGTGGAGGCGTGGCCGCGGTATGTTCGCAGTCCGGCGGCGGCCTCGTCGTGGCTTGATCGTCGCCAGGAGTGGTGGGGTCGTCGGCCATGTTGTCGGTGTCGTCCATTTTGTGAGGTTATGTGTGCGTTAATTGATGTAGGCGTGGCCGCCGTTCGCTGTTCGCCGTCCGGCGGCGGCCTGGTCGTGGCTTGATCGCCGCCTGGAGTGGTGGGGTTGGCGGCGGCGGCGGCGGCCATGTTGGAGAATTGTCGAGGTTGTCGGTTTGTGGTATGAGTGTGCTGGTTAAGGGTCGGCCACGTTGCCGACTCGTGCATGT
The DNA here is from genome assembly GCA_034769895.1 of Magicicada septendecula. Taxonomy (NCBI): domain Eukaryota; kingdom Metazoa; phylum Arthropoda; class Insecta; order Hemiptera; family Cicadidae; genus Magicicada; species Magicicada septendecula. Next base: position 393,016,684 of record CM068374.1, on the reverse strand, counting down.
GTTATAGTGTATGGGTTTGTATATGTAAGGGGTTTTTCCGGAAGTGCGGCCATGTTAGAAAAGCGTCAACGTTGCCGACTCGTGCATGTGTTATAGTGTACGGGTTTGGATATATACTGCGTTTTTCGGGCGGCCATGTTGGAAAAGCGTCGTCGTCGGCGTTGCCAACTTGTGCATGCATGCTGGTTTAACTTCGGCGTGCCCGTTGTCAACTCGTGCGTGTGTTATAGTGTACGGGTTTGGATATATACGCCGCCGTCGTCCGGATATCGTCGATGTCGTGTATTGCATTGTTGGCAACTTGTGAACTGCGTGTCTATGTGTTAAGTAAATATATATATTGTAAAAATAAAAAGATGACTCGGTGCTTCAGTTGAAAATCAATGCACACCATGTATGGAAAAGGATAGTTAAAAATAAACACTTATACAATGAAAAAATATGTACAAGTTTATTTTATATAAAGCAAAACAGTAGTGACAATTGTGTACGAAACACATCTAAGTAAAACTAATTACAAGTTAAAATAAACGCACACAGTAGTGACAATTACAAAATACGGATATGTAAATATGTGCAATATGACAATTGTGTATGAAAGTACATAAACGCACACAGTAGTGACGATTACAAAATACATAATATGACAATTGTGTACGAAACAGATCTAAGTAAAACTAATTACAAGTTAAAATAAACGCACATAGTAGTGACAATTACAAAATACAGATATGTAAATATGCACAATATGACAATTGTATACGAAAATACATACACGCACACAGTAGTGATGATTACAAAATACATAATATGACAATTGTGTACGAAACACATTAAGTAAAACTAATTACAAGTTAAAATAAACGCACACAGTAGTGACAATTACAAAATACAGATATGTAAACATGTGCAATATGACAATTGTGTACGAAATTACATCTAAGTAAAACTAATTACAACTTAAAATATAAGTGTAATATTTACAAATACACAAAATATAAACAAAAATGTAAACATAACAAATATATATACAAAATATACATGTCACAATCAGGTATATATATATTTACAAAATAATAAGTTACAATCCGGATTAGGTAGGCAATTTCCATCCGTAACAAAAAAAAGAAACAGTATTAGTGACATGTGGTTGTTACAAATAGGATGGATTAGTAAAACCTTTATGAACACTGCAAGATACCTCAAAAATGCGTGCGCCCATAGAAAGTGCGATTGGGCTTTCCAAATACATATTGTCTGCATTGCGGGCCTGAAAAGAGCCGTTTTTTTTTTGCGTGCGCTGACTTTTATAAGTTCTTGCGGACGAAATCACATTTAGGCATTGACGCTTTATGGACTTGGCCGGGATCATCACCCACTGTCCAATCCATATTTCGTATTTTGCACACAGCATCTCACGACATCAACATCGCCTTCGTAAATAAACCCGGCTTTTGACAGATCATAAACTTTCACGTTCACATTCGAATATTTTCGAAGGTAATATTTAATATTACCTCGGCGATGGATATTATAAAAGCTTTTTAGCCGGTTTGAAAATACAGTTGGACTATCAGCATCACTGAAAAAAATATATAAATTGAACACTGGAGGTAAAAAACGCAAGCGTACAAGATTTTATTAATGACAATTTTCTTACCGACTCGAGCCGAGTTCTGGTGATGGGGGGGGGGATCCACATCAGTAGCAGCAACAGGTGTCCCGTCGCATCACTGAAAAAAAATATATATAATTGAACACCAGAGGTAAACGCAATAGGACAAGAGTTTATTAATGAATACGGACTTACCGACTCGAGACGGGTTGAGCATATCCCCGCAAAGCACGTCGTAACCGTTGTGAACTATAAAAAAAAAAAGTCAATCGAATGGAATATTCTGTTTGTACATTATAAATAAAGAAAAAAAATGTTATATTTACCATCGTACTCGACGTTGCTCTGCCGGCATGTTTTGTTACTTTGTTGTTGTTCATTCTGTAAATGTAAAACGTATCGAAAGTTGTAAAATAAGTAGGTAAAGAACAACATAATGAAGTGTGTGTGTGTGATGCTGAACATCATCGTGAAACAAAAGTCGTATATGCATATCCTCGGTGGGAGTCTACTATAGACAGAGTCCCTTCGTGTTATAATTAAATGCATATTCCCCCTCCCTCACAACGATTACATCACTCACGGCTTGCTTCCTATTATTAAACAAATTTATAAACGTGTGAATAATGCCCTCACAACGTTCACACGCAACGATAACATATCCTCAGACACCATCATGATGTAAGCAGTTATAAATACGGCTTGCGCTCTGTTAAACAAATTAACTGTCGACGCCTACCTCCCCCGCCCGCTAGTACGTTTTATACGTGAAATTCGAGATTATTCTTACCGTTAGTTATTGGTCCGCGTACTTTCTCTTCTTTGCGTTAGGACCAGCAGCGTCGTCGGTTATTGCACGTATCCTGTAATGCCCGTACGCGAGTGTACTTACACCGTCGTCCAGTACGTACCTCTTATCAACATAAGGAGACAGGGAAAGTTTTGTTATACGTTGCGTGTACAGCTTATGATGATTGCTTCGTATACACTCAGCAGAGGTGAAAACCGTACGACTGTCAAAAAGACACTCGCTGTACAATCGATGGCGTAACCTTTTTTTTTATTGCCGTCCTTGGCACACCTTTCGCCACATTTTTGTCGGTGCGGTCGGACAACAAGAGCGAGTAACACTTCGCCCTGAGTCCGACAAATTCCCTGATGGGTTTTCCATTGGTCTCATCCTTGAACTTCCCCACGACTTTTTTGTTGTCGTTGCAATGACAAGGATGATCCGTGAGGTAGTCCGACGTATCGAAAAGGTGGAGATCCTCTTTCATATCCGAGTACACATCGTCAGTCCGTATGCTGTAAAGCAAACTGTCCGTGTCGGTCATTAGTAATGTCAATCGTCGTCCGTACTTGGCGACAGCGTACCGATAATGAAAATCGTACATTATCAATTTGCTGACATCGAGTACTGTGAAGCCGACGTACACCGGACGGGAAAGGAATATCGTCCTGTTTCGTAAGGCCAGTCCGACCAAGTTATCGGTGTAGCGGATCATACGCTTTAGCCGAGGATTGGAAACAAGTTTCTGCAGCCGTCGTTTGTTAGAGACTAGTTGCAAGTCTATTCGTTTCCTCACGTTCTCTAGCGATTTGCCATAGACGGCGTTGACCATCAGTTTGAAAAAATCCTTTTCAAAACTGTTGGTGGCTGCTGCTCTCTTTTGCATGTTGAAATCGATAAACGGTTTCATCCACGCTCTCTGTTTAAAACTCAACACCCTATGTATCGCTTTCAATTCTAGACCGAGACTCAGATACAGTTTTAAATTTCGAAAATGGAGAACGTAATTTTGCTTGTCGTCCAAAGTTGTCAGCAACTTGGGAACGGACGACGAAGGCGTTTCCGATCCGCTATACCCTTTTGTATAGTGCAGTCGTGTGTGGAGTCGTCGAGAGTACGGTGAAAGTACGTCAGGATGGACACAGGAACGGACGGGCGCCAGTGGATAATCGGAGTGGAGGTCATGAAGTTCGGGTGGATAGTGTAAGTCGACCTCGAGTATGTAGCCCATGTCACCGTCATCGCACAGGGTACGCACGTCCAGTGAGTTGATCTCGTTACTATCTAGCCATCTGAAGTCGGCGTAAGGGAGCGGTTGTGACATGGCTGCACCGTAAAGGTTGTTGCAGTCGGTGTACAATATGAAAGAAGTCGGCTTTGAAGCGTCGTACTGATCGACAATTAGCGGGTTGTTGGCCTTGGTATGGCGGTTGGGTACCATTCTAACGCCACCGCGAACGGCCGATTCGATAAAGAGATGCTGATCTATATCCGTCAACAGCTCCAGTCGCACACCGGTCATCTTTAACATGGCATGCCAAGCGACGCCAGGAAGCGAGTAAAGGTGAGCCGGATCGATCTGGTAGTACCGCATGGCCATTTCACGGAACGCCTCGAAGACGTCGGCCAGCAACAGCACGTCTGTTTTAAGATACAGATCGTGATATTCGCCCAGTGTACCGATTCCGAAAGTACGCCACACGTTCTGCGCGTGAGCGTAATCTTCGTCAGATACTGGCGATTCACTCAACCTGTTGAAAAAGTGTTCGCGTGCGGGCAGACGTGTTTCGTCGAATTTCTCGCTACCTGTCATGTAATCGTGAGGGTACACGCCCTTACGTAAGAGTAGCTAGAAGTGTTCTTCGAAACATTGCTTCGTTAAATCGAAATCCGCACCGCTCGCGTGCAAGTTTCCAACAAGTGTGTCCAAGGACGTGTTCAGAAATTGAAGCGTGTTTACGAAACGCAGACCACCCAACGAGACTGATACGAAGCGTTCGCTAGTGGTAGCGATACAAGCGAGATTGTATTTACCCTACCCTTGTACTAAGTGATGTGCATCGTAACCTTGTAAGTTATGGAAAAAGACGGGTATGTGTCGTGGAGTCTTGAAGTTAAGGTTACAGATGTTGTGAGCTGCGCCCAGGTATCTTCCTGTCAGATGACAATGGTTGCGCACTTTGTCGTCCTCGGTCATTGGTTTTTCACAGAAATGACATACGAGGGCATTTTCGAAAGATAACAATCACGGTCACTCATAGTCATAGGGGCAATTGTATCGAGAAAAAGTCTACCACGTTCTCGCCGCGATAAACGACCAGGGGTTTGAAAATATTACGCTCGTAGTCGACTATGAGGTAGGAGAAACCTGAAGGAAGATGTAACGACTCTGTTGTGGTGGACGGACGATGTGTGCGGAGGAGCGTCGCAGCGATGGCAAGGGACGATAAATGATTCAAAATCTGCATATATCGCAAAAGGGACCTTATGGCAGTATGTGTAATTTCTGAAACACATCACATTCTCCTCCTCCTCCTTCATGGGTAAACGAATTTTCTGTTCGCCGTACGGTGAACAGTGGGGGATATGTTCGGTAAGGAGTCGTTCTTCGCAGAATCTATGCAGACAGTAATCGCAATAGAAAGAACGGCCGTTGTGTTTGCTTAGTGAAGAGAATAAGCGACTTGTATTTTTTATTAAACAGTAATGTTTTCGATCGTCAGCGGTAAGAAGTAATAGATTAACGCGTGATGACGTCTGCCACCGGAAGGAGTTATTCTTAAAGGGTAAATTTCATTTTCTTCGTAACCGAAAACATTTAGAGAAACGTTGGATTGTCTCGTTCGAACTTCACTATGTCAGATAGTCGGGTGGGATAAGTTATACCAGAAGTAATGATACTGCAGATATGTGGCTTGTATTTGGATACGCGATCGTTGTGTGAGTGTTGTGGAAACAGAGCGGCCAACAGTACTACTACTACTACTGAACGACAGTAGTCACTCCAAAAGTGTGAGTGAAGACACCCATGATAAAAAAAAAACATGTCGTGCTGTCAACGACTTTATTTGTCGTACTGCCGTTTATCAGGATGGACGACAAGAAGAAACGACTAGCACGTGATATCGACACGATCAGTGATGACATACGGAAGAAATACCGTGCGTTAAAACATGGGATTCGTGAAGAAGAAGCAACTTTATCCAAAAGTTACAAACCGATTCTGGAACCGTTACAGTTTCATAGTAGTCGCACCAAACGATTAGAAAATAAAAAACAGTTGTGGACTGTTCGCACGTAACAACTGTTCACCGTTAACTAAAACAGTCGTCAAGCGTTCAGGTAAACATAAGTGTCTCAGAAAAATAAAAAAAACCCTCGTAGACTGTCCGCATAAATGCACGTAACAGCTGTTCACTGTTAACTAAAACAGTCGTCGATCGTTCGGGTAAATACTTTAACAAATTAAAATTATTTGTTAATTTGTTGTTGTTTGTAAATTTTTTTTTTAATGTTTCGTGGTGTTCCGAACTTCTTATTATTTGTTTTAAAAGAATTATATCCTTTTCTGTATTTAAAATTCCTTTACCAGTTAATAGGATTGTCTCCAAGAACAATTGATTGGTGAACTTTCCTTATTAGTAGGTTATCTTCCTTCTAAGTGGTGAAATTCTGGTAGTTAAGTCTCTATTAAAATGATATATTATGCTAGTTATATTTTAGGAATAAATAGTATTCAATTTTATAGCAATTAAGGAATTTTATTAACAAATAATAATATAATCGATTTTTTATCGATTGATTAATCGACTCTCAGGGTATATTAATAGTTTGTACAATTATTTATTATCGGGTTCTTTAAACAGTTATTTTATATATAGTCAGAGAAAAATGACAAAGTATTGAAAGTATAACATTACAATATATCAGCTTATTAATTAAAATACATTTATAACAATATATAATAGTAAGTAAAGAAATATTTCGAACCGTGCAGATTTACAGGCAGTGTCGCTTGGGATTGTGGGAATTCAAAAATGGCCGCTCCGTGTTCAGATGTATGACGAATGCACCTCGCAGATTCTGCTTCCAATAAAGGTTGCTTTCCCAATGATTTCTCGTTCCTGAAGCTACGATTATTCCTTCGGGTGTTAGTGAAGTGTTCCTGGTTAAGTGTTGTGGTTCACTTCGATAAAATGTGTTGTGTTAAGTTATATTTCAGTTTCGTCTATTAGGTCGATAATTGCACTGTTCGTTTCGTTATGTGGAATTAATGTTTTAATCGTTTAAATTGTGTATTCACTGGTTTTCTGTTCTGTTTTATATTAATTTAATGTTTGTAGGTGTTCGTTTCACTGAAGTTAAGGTTTAAATGTAATTTTACGAAACTCGCGTTTTTCGCAGTTGCTAGGCTTGTCGAAAGAACGCCATTTATGTCTTAGCTATTAGGTTAATGTTTTAGCAAGCGCTCGTCTTAAGTGTACTTCACAACGTCTAATAATGAACTAACTCATTTCCTTCGTCTTCTACGAAAGTCTTAGCCAATTTAATATTAGCAATCCATTGTTTCAAAAATTTCCAGCTTCCGCTACATTTAAAATTTTTACATTATACTACTGAATATATTTCTTCTATAATTTAAATTTATTAAATATTAAATACATAATCTTCTTCTTCAGTTCATTCTGCTTGATTTGATACCAAATAAGATAGTTTTACTAAGTTTTTGATCTAAACTGCTATATTTACTTCATTTTGAAAATTGTAAGTTTTAATTTTGACTTCCTGTCCTTTTCAAAATGTTTCCCATTTTATATGTTATATTAATGATTGTATTAAATCTCAGATTGACATAAATGGTTTATCTTTCCTTAATTTCTTGTAATTTGATTAATTGGTTATCTTCTTAAATATTGTACATTAATCTGTGACTCCCCTGTTCGAATTTTCAGTTTTTACATTTGCATTTTTAACAATAATTCTCACTATCTTTTTACAATATCTTTCTTAATTATAGTTCCAGTTATATGATTCTATGAATTCCTTATATAAATTCCATTAGTTTAACTATTTTTCTGTACTTAATTCATCAATTATAATGCTGTTTAGATTTACCATCTGGCCTAGGTTTTAACTGTTTTTACATACAAAGTTTTTAAATAATACATATTGTTTATACCCTTTCTGACTTTCTATTCTAATATAATATTGATTAACATTTCCTTATTTTAACAACAGAACATTTAGTGTACTATTCATACTATTAATTCATAACACATAATTGAAATTAACAGTGGTATTTAATCTCGGACATTTTAATCTGGATTAACTATTCTTAAAACATAATAAACATTTTCATAATAAAAGAATGGTATTTAACTCTGATATTTCAGTAATGAATTATCTGAACTTATTCTAAACAAAACATATCTGTCCTTCCATCGTTTACACTATTTCTTATACTAGTTTCATTTTCAGTCTTAGCTGTTTTTTGTTTGATTTTTGGGGTAATGATTCTTGGTCACTTCACTTTTTTACTGGCCTGCTCTTGTTTTATTTACTGTCATTCTAATGAATGTTGTATATAAAGAGTGGCAGTTATTATTTAGAAACACTTGCATTATTTGTCATTATAATACTACAGTCCCTGGCCAAATTATTAGGCCACCCATTGAAAAAATTAAAATTTACAGTTTTGTCACTGATATTGTGTTTTCAGTGTATTTTAATGTGAACAATCAATGTTAATTTTAATATTTCATGTTATTAGACAAAATATTTATGCCTATCATTAATGTTGGCAACACTGTAAGCTTGTTATATTGTGTTTAGGTATTACACAACAATGCAGTCAGCTGTGTGGTTCAATGAATCTGTTCTGAAGTTGTTTTAATTGCCAGTTTATGCATTCAGTTGTTATTTTCTTGGTGTTGTATTGTTATTATTTTGTTTTATATTGTTATTTTATTTTATTTAACGTGTTAATTACTTTTAAAGTTTAAGTCTGTTTAATTTTTTTTTAGATTAACATTGTAACCTCAAATATTGGAAAATTCTGCCATGGGCAAAGTAAAAGATATCAGTGACGACCAAAAAGCTGTTGTAAAACATTTATTTTACAAACAATTACTGTTACATATATTTTAATAATTAATTACAGAAAAAATTACAGTAGTTTTAAAATTATTTTAATATTTTGTTATCCCTCCTTTAGCTTTGATGACACTTTCAATTCTTCTCGGCATGCTTGTAACGCAATTTAATGCCTTTTCCTTTAACTTGTCATTATGATTCCAGTGCCAAATTATTCTTGCAATTAGTTGGTGCTTAGTGGTGATATTTTCCTTTCCTATTTCCTGTTTTAAAAGCTCCCACACATTCTCAATTGGGTTGAGATCTGGTGAATTTCCTGGCCATTCAAGAAGTGGTATTGAGCTCTGAGCAAGAAATGTCTTAACACTTTTTGCTGTGTGGCAAGGAGCTGAATCTTGTATAAATATTTTCTCTTCATTATTGGGAAACCATTCATTTAATTGGGGAATAAGTCTTCTTTGAAGAACTGTGATGTACTGGTCCTGCCGCATTGTCCCTACAACAACGTAAAGCCGTCCAAGTCCTTTAGAGCTAATGACAGACCATATCATAACTGACGGTGGATATTTTATGGTTTTTACAACACAGTCTTCATTAAATTTTTCTCCAGGTCTTCGTTTAACATACTGCTTTTTGTCTGTGAGGACTTGAAACGTGGACTCATCACTGAAGCACACCTGTCAAAAATGGACACAACGTTACAGTAGAGTTGAACCAGAATTTAAAACAGACCCAACCTTTCAAAAATACTGTACAGCAACTTACCTTATCCCAATCTTCAGAAGTGAATGTTCTGTACTTTCTAGCCCATAGTAGTCTTTTCCGTTTCATTGCTGTAGTCAGCTTGGGCTTCTTGACAGGTCGTCGACTTTTGAATCCCAGCGCATACAGACTTCGGCGAACAGTTCTTTCAGATACTGCTACTCCAGAATCTTGCACCTCTTGTGTGATGGTTGCATTTGTCGCAGCCCTACTTCCTTTAATTATTTTTATTAATTTCCTTTCAGTTCTAGGAGAAATAATTTTTTTACGGCCACATGCTCCCTTCCTCTTACTACGAAGTGAAACATTGTTCGCTATGTTTTCCTTTATTCTTCTCACTGATTGTCTAGAAACGTTGCACTTCCTAGCAATTTCACTGATATTACACTTTTCTACTTCAAGTAAATGTTTTACAACAGCTTTTTGATCGTCACTGATATCTTTTACTTTGCCCATGGCAGAATTTTCCAATATTTGAAGTTACAATGTTAATCTGACAAAAAAAATTAAACAGACTTAAACTTTAAAAGAATTAACACTTTAAATAAAATAAAATAACAATACAACACCAAGAAAATAACAACTGAATGCATAAACTGGCAATTAAAACAACTTCAGAAGATTCATTGAACCACACAGCTGACTGCATTGTTGTGTAATACCTAAACACAATATAACAAGCTTACAGTGTTGCCAACATTAATGATAGGCATAAATATTTTGTCTAATAACATGAAATATTAAAATTAACATTGATTGTTCACATTAAAATACACTGAAAACACGATATCAGTGACAAAACTGTAAATTTTAATTTTTTCAATGGGTGGCCTAATAATTTGGCCAGGGACTGTATATTTAATATTATTCATTGACACAATATAAACACTTTAAAGTTGTATAATTTCACAATTTACTCAGTTTATGAATTCCAATATTGACACACTAGGTTTATTTAATATAACATAAAAACTTGCACTGATCCCCTTTTTATTCTTTGATTTTATTTCTAATTAGTTTTATAGTCTTTTTAGAATCAAGAAATCTATTTATAGAGGATAATGAAGGTTTGTTTTTTTTGCATTATATAATTAATTCACATTGGTTCACTTTCAATTCTACTTTATACACTTTTGGTTTATATCTATTTTACATGGTTTTCTAAATTTGGGATTTTGCTATACTTTCATTTGTTATTATTTTTGTTACTTTCTTTCGGGATTTTGTTTTGGGTTTCTCATAAGAGCACTCCTTCTTCTTGTGGATGTTGTCTTTTTCTGGTTTCTTCTTTAATTTCTCCTCTTCTCCTTGTTTCTTATAAAAGTATTTCCTTTTCTTATTGTGGATGTTGTCTTGTTTGGGTTTCTTCTTTAATTTCTCCTATTCTCCTTGTTTGTGATAAAAGTATTTCCTTTTCTTATTGTGGATGTTGTCTTGTTTGGGTTTCTTCTTTAATTTCTCCTATTCTCCTTGTTTCTGATAAAAGGATTTCCTTTTCTTATTGTGGATGTTTTCTTGTTTGGGTTTCTTCCTTACTTACTCCTATCCTACCTGGGTATTACTTTACTTTATTTTTAGTTTTGAAGTTTATTTTGATTAGTCATCACTCATTGTAATATTGGTTTTAATGAAACTCTTACTTCAATCTATGATTGTGCTTTACGGTGGTTCTTAATTAATTTTTAATGTTGCTTTTGGATTTAAAATGTTTTTATTTTATTCTATGATCTTTCCATTCAGAACTATGGGCATTATCTGTCATGCTACAATACACATGTCCTGGAAAAACAGTTGTAGACTGTTCGCATAAATGCACGTAGCAGCTGTTCACTGTTAACTAAAACAGTCGTCGACTGTTCGGGTAAATACACATGTCCTGGAAAAACAGTTGTAGACTGTTCGCATAAATGCACTTAACAGCTATTCAACGTTAACTAAAACAGTCGTCGATCGTTCAGGTAAATACAGATGTCTCGAGTCACCGACGTTAGTCGGTGTACTGCCGTTTATTAAGATGAACGAAATGAAGAAACAACTAGCCCGTGATATTGACACTATCAGCAATGATATATGTAAGAAATACCGTGCGTTAAAACATGGGATCCGTAAAGAGGAAGAAACGTTAACCAAAAGTTACAAACCGATTCTCGAACCGTTACCAATTATTTCGCAAGCGTTGGTTGAAAAAAAAAACTTACCAACAAATGAAAAGCCTACGAGTGCGAAAAAGATGAAAGGTGACGAGGAGGAGGAGGAGGATCTGATGGGTTCAAGTAGTAGTAATATCGCAGGTAAATATAAGTGTCTCAGAAAAATAATAAACACTCGTAGACTGTCCGCATAAATGCACGTAACAGCTGTTCACTGTTAACTAACTCAGTCTTTGAGCGTTTGGGTAAAATAAAACAGTTGTAGACTGTTCGCATAAATGCACGTAACAGCTGTTCACTGTTAACTAAAACAGTCGTCGACCGTTCGGGTAAATACACATGTCCTGGAAAAACAGTTGTAGACTGTTCGCATAAATACACGTAACAGCTGTTCACTGTTAACTAAAACAGTCGTCGATCGTTCAGGTAAATACAGATGTCTCGAGTCACCGACGTTAGTCGGTGTACTGCCGTTTATTAAGATGAACGAAATGAAGAAACAACTAGCCCGTGATATTGACACTATCAGCAATGATATATGTAAGAAATACCGTGCGTTAAAACATGGGATCCGTGAAGAGGAAGAAACGTTAACCAAAAGTTACAAACCGATTCTCGAACCGTTACAAATTATTTCGCAAGCGTTGGTTGAAAAAAAAAGTAAAACAACAAATGAAAAGCCTACGAGTGCGAAAAAGATGAAAGGTGACGAGGAGGAGGAGGAGGATCTGATGGGTTCAAGTAGTAGTAATATCGATGTAGGAACGCCGCTCCGTCCGTCACCGCAACAGCAGTTGACACCACGTTTCCGGAAAACTTCTGTGATAGGTGAAACATCGAACGAGGACGATCCTACTCTCAACATCGAAAAAATGTTAGACACACCGGAAGGGAGGCGAGAAGCGCGTAGATATTATCAGGACAAATACGACAGTGAATCGGTAGCGAATAAGTACGTGCGTATGATCGTGTCGGCTGAACGCGATCGTTTGATGGATTATACGTACGGTGTAAGACACGAAAGCGGAAAATGGATGATCAGTGATTCACCGTTGGAAATCGAAACAGACGATTCAATCTTTATCCAACGGTAAACGTTACAAAGGTACACCGGGTTTATACGAACTCATGTTCTTGAAGCACCCTAAAGAGAACGTTTACAACGAGATGGATCTGAATGAGTACAAAGATATACTACGTGATACCAACGCGCACAAGCATCATTATTTAGTGAACGCGCAGGTAAACACAAACAGAGGTGTAAAGTATAAACAGATAATATCACGGTTGTTCCCACCGAAACGTACAGGACACGGAGATAATAATACCGACAGAACGTATATGATGCTCTCGAGAAAAAAAGACAAAATAGATTACGTGCACTGGGACGATCCGAACGAACTGGTGGGCAGATTGCGACTGTTGATAGCGTCACAACGCGCCCGAAACGGTGGACAAACGAACGAAATCGTTTCCATAGTGGAAGAACTACGTGAAGCCAACATCATCGTATAAAATATCGTGCACAGCGGTCGACGCGCTTCATTCACGAGATGAGCGTTGACAAGTTCGGCAGACACCAGAGCGCGAAGAGAGACGCGACGCAGTCTGCGGGAGGATATCGGTATCGCGAAGACCGAGGACGGACACTTCGATGTAGCGGGGGAAAAAATACACAACTTGGACGAACCGCACGACGGTAACGATGCCGTTCCACTGCGGTTTGTGCGTGACCACTGTCTGGTCAGCGATTCGACGCAAGGAATAGACATGAAAGGTTGTAAGCTCGTCATCGTCGCCGCTCCCGTCGATCTTGGGGACGCTGTCAACAAGCAGTACGTAGACTACACGTGCTTGCGTTTCAGACAGTACCGAACAAGAAGAACAGCCCTGTCGCGCGGGACCATCGCATACAGTCTCTGAGAGACGCTGCGACCAAAGTATACGTGGACGCGAAGATCATACCGAAGGATACGAACTCTAACCTAATGGTCGGGAACGTACGAATAACACAGCGCCACCCGTCAACATATACTATATACTTATTGATATGTAATTTCTATCGCACGAACGTGAAAAAGTGTAAGAAACACACGATATGCACTGCATAATTGAACGCCAATTCACTTATATAAAACACACATCACTCATGGAAAATAACACAGTTCACAAATTGGCAACAATGCAATATACGGCGGCGGCGTACATATCCAAACCCGTACACTATAACACATGCACGAGTTGACAACGTGGCCGACGCTTAACCAGCACACACGCACGAGTCGACAACGTCGACGCTTTTCCAACATGGCCGCACGTCCGGAAAAACCCCTTACATATCCAAACCCGTACACTATAACACACGCACGAGTTGGCAACATGACCGACGCTTAACCAGCACACTCTTACACTACTTGACAACCTCGCCACTTTTCCAACATGGCCGACCACACCAATGATCTTCCACCCGACAACATGGACGCAGACCCCACCACTCCGGGCGGTGACCAGGCCGCCGCCGGACGGCGAACCACAAACGCCGAACAAACAGCCGCCACGCCTCCGCCTATCAACGCTCAATTATGTATGCATTGCATGTATGTGATTTTTTTTATTAAAAAAAAATTAATCAATTTTCATGTATTTTATTTTCTTAATACCCGTAACCTTGGAGGCGGAAACGTCTTATTATTATCCCATCCCCCCGTACGTTCCCACCAACCTGTTGGGCAGAATGACCTTGTAGGGCTCGACATAGCGCGCGCTAGACCAACAGGTTGGTGCGAACGTATTAGTATGTATTAGGCATCCGTCATGGTAGCGCACAATAACAGGGAACTCGTACTCCGTGTACAAAGTCTAGCGCCGGAAGAACTGATTTCACGTAATGTAGGTAAATTGTCGGTGTATCCGGTCTGTTTGCAATTCGGTATCGACGTTGAAAACGATACGAAAATTAGATTTTTCTGTAACTGGACCATACAGGATAAAATAAAAATTACAGACGATGTATTGAATTGGCTCGGATATAGGCCTACAGGTAAATATAAAAATCAAAAATCCAGAATTACCAAATGGTTAAAGAAAAACGATTACATCGAATATTACGAAGTCCAAGATGAAGATAATGCATAGAAAAAATATTATGTGTTAAATGGAATAGATTTCGCTTCTTTGTTGGTGCAAATGAGAACACCTCAAGCTGTTGAATTGCGTGAATTATATGCCATTATGAAAGAAATTGTAATGAAATATAGTCAATATGAAAAATTGTACGAGGAACGTTTGAAGGAGTTAATTAGTATGAAAAATAATTTGTTAACAACACAAATGGGTAATTTACAATCCATGATAAAAACTATTCAAGAAACTAACGAAAAGAGAGACGTCGCGCAGAGGAAGAAAGACAACGAGCGGAAGAAGAACGACAGCGTGCAGAGGAAGAGAGACGTCGCGCGGAAGAAGAACGGCAACGTGTGGAAGAACGAAGTACAGTAGACTGTTACAGTCCAAAATCGAATACAGTGGCGACAAACTGAGGAACGTACTGGCTAAGAAGATCGCGCCAAACCCCATAAACAGGAACAAAATTCGTTGTCTCTCTGTACAAAATATCCGAAAACGTTTGGTACATTATGCGCAGACAGCTGGAAAGTTTCAACGGAGGAGAGAGAAAAATATATCGCAAACATCCTACAGCGAAGAAACTATGCGCATGGGAAGACGTCGCTCACGCCGTGGATATTGGAAATATAGTTAAAAAGCAGTATCGTAATTGCCTGAGATGGGACGCTCACGGTAATGTCATCAAACCGGCCGACACGAACAATACTACAGTCGTCACCGACGAAGAAATGCTCACAGCGTTCGAGCGAGCCATAAACGATGAAAACGACGCCCACGTGTTAGCCAACCATATCTCTGTATGAAAAGAAAATTCCACCTGACAGTAAAAATAACAGTCATCCACTTGAACTAGGTATATATTGAGTCGATTGAATTAATGTTATTTATTCTGTGGATTTACAGTACTTTGACTTTATATAATTCAAAAAATCACATCTCCATACCCGCGTTACAGAAGCTTGGAAAACCGATTTAAGAGTTTTAAAGAATGGCCTGTATCATTAACGATAACGCCTAAAGAATTATTAGAAGCGGGTTTCTTTTACACCGGATGCAACGATAGAGTGATTTGTTTTTGCTGTGGAGGCGGTTTAAACAAATGGGAACGTGGAGAATATGCTTGGGTCATTTCCCCGCGTGCTCTTACGTAATGTTAATGAAAGATAAAAACTTTATCATCAAGGCACTGGGTATCGTTACCGAACCGCAAGCGCCAACAGCAGCAGTGACAGCGGAGAACGAACAACGCACCGACACAATCAAAGAGAATATAAAAAACGTAGAAGGAGGCTCGAATCGTGATACGATGTGCAAAGTCTGTTACGCACAAAACGTAGAAGTTGTACGTATTCCCTGTCGTCATTTTATCACACGTGTGAATTGCGCCATAACCCTACATACGTGTCCCTTATGTAGAACCGCATACACCGCTTACATGAGAGCGTATTTCTAGTTCGTTTTCACGCTTTAATTTTATCGCCTAGTGAACACAAGTTTTGAAATCTATGCTGTCGAGACAGAAGTGTTTATTCCGACCTCCGCTAATCTCGCATACCTCAGTGTTTAAACAGCACGCGTTGTAGACGGACGCATGGAGATGCTATCTCCGTACGAATACATACGTTGCAGTGACTTAAAGCACACAGTATTGTACCATATAGAAATTTTTGTATACAACGTTTTGACATGTAAATTTGTTGCACTGATCTGTGACGAAAATTTAAGGTACAGAATAAACGTTCCAAAAAAATTCTTTACGAGCGTTTCACAACATACAACGTGTCTGTTCCGTAAAACGGACGGATCTGCAGCGTTCCTAGTAACACCAAACACGTTGTTTATAACAAAAAAGGGATGTGCGAGGATAAACTAGCAGTCATACTTGACTTTCACTGTTTCATCGACAACGATGGAAACGAACTCGTTAAGGAACTAGCCGTTATGGATGTTACCGCATTTGCCAGCAGGCATTGGATATTTACACCTCCAGCAGACACGATTGTTTCGAATCACAAACACGTGAGGACAAACAGATGGTTGACGGACCATTATCATGGGCTAGCGTGGGCGGACGGGGACACATCATACGAACATCTAGTGCCGATATTAGAAAAGTATACGTTTCCTTTTAACTTCGTGTTCGTAAAAGGATTGCAAAAAAAAAAGATTTCTGCAGAAGCGTATCGTACATTTTAATATTATAAAATTAGAAGATTTCGGTTGTCCCAAACTCGAACAATTACAATCAATACATGGAACAGCCTGTCATACAATCCGCACCGCTTATTTCCGGATATATGTACAAATACTAGATTACACGCTTTAAGCGAGTGGGTTGTATCAGATTTTAGAGTAATCAATATGTTTCTGATAAATTACTAATTGGATACATTATTGTTTAGCGCTTACGTAAAAAATAACAGTCGTCGCCTTTCTGTCGATTACATCATCTGTCTAAAAATAAATTAGCGTCGACGACATGTTCGAACAAGCACGAGTGCTGTCTAGTCGTATAAAAAAATAACCGACTCCCCTCCTCCCCACCTACCCATCGAACCGTGAGAAATCAGCTCGTATCCTGTTCACACGGTTAAAAATAAACGCTTACTGTGCGTTGAGTGGTTCCCCCTCACCGGTTTCCACCTCCACAACTACCTCCCTACTTATTTCGCTGTGCACGAGCGTTATTCATTCAGTCCTTGAGAGACGCGCAAGAAAATATAAATTCTTTATTTTAAAATGGCACCATTCACTGCAAAGTTTGCAACCATTAGCGCAATTGAGTATAACAAAATTAAGGAATTGATAATCGGCGTAAAATATCCAATAGAAGTACGGGAAAGCCGTACTCGTCACTCTCCAAGAGTACAGAGACCCTAAACTAAAATATCGTGTATATCTACCAAAGAGATACGCGGGGCGTTTTCGAAGATGACGAATTAAAAAATTTAGTACCGTGTTCACATCAACTAATTTATCGTGGAGAAAAGGATAGAGCTTACATAGTAGACATTGTAGATTAGGACCGAATGGACATCTTCATTTGTCGCGTACGATTACATATATATATATTAACATGTACTTAGTTGTATTTCATTTAATTATACATAATATATTTTAACTTATATTATAATGTGATTACACATATTTCATTTGATTTAATTGTAATCAATTGTCAATGTACTTATGTCTAGATAATAAAACAAGGCTTACGTGGTGTACATTTAGAGTAAGTCCGGATAGACATTTTAAAATTAACAAATATATTTGTACATAATTGTCATTGCATGCGTTTACAAATTGTATTTAAAATATAATGTGCTTACACTTATTTCAATTTGATTTAATTCTACACACTTGTGTATGCGTTTACATAATGTTATAATGTGCTTACACATAATTCATTTGATATAATTGTATACAATTGTATTTTATAATTGTCACTGCTGTGTGTGTTTATTTCATTTTTTTGTACATATTTGTCATGTCATAGTGCACTTGTAATTAGTTTTCACAGTAGATGTATTTCGTACACAATTGTCATATTGCGCATGTTTACATTTTGTAATTTTCACTACCGTGTGCGTTTACATATTATGTATTTTAAATTGTAATATATTTTGATTACATGTATTTTAATTATTTTTAATTAAACAGTATTGCTTTAACATTTTTTTTGTTTTTTAATTTCAAAAGTCCTTCGAACATTAACACTATTCATCACTCAATATACAAGCTAGAACGAGTGTTACACAACGTGCATTCATGTGTTATTACATAGAACTAATTTAAAAAATCAATTTTATTAAACAATAATTGCATGATTATAATATACTTTAGAAATTAAAGAATATTTAAAAATCAAACTCACCCTGTACGAGTTCCAGTTGAGTCTCGCGACGAACGATGTGCCGTTGAGAGCAATTCGTACATCTTATATATACAGTATCTCAAGGATGTACGCGAAAGAGATGGTAACAACAACAAAAAAAACTCTCACACACAAAGTCATGGACGCCCACTTAGCTTGGCATGCGTTCTGTTTCACACACTAATTTATGTACGTCCCTCACTTCGTTCACACGCTGCGATAACACATGGTGTCAGACAGTTTGTGTTCTGTTATTAAAAAAACATTTTTGTTCGACTACGTTCACACGCTGCGATAGCAGATGGCCAGACAGACGGAGTCGATTACATCATCATAACTAATGCACACCCATCGACAAAAAAACGTAACAGCTGCCACACACACACACACACACAAAGTCAAAGACGCACACTTAGCTTGGCTTGCGTTCTATTTCACACGCTAATTTATGTACGTCCCTAACTTCGTTCACACGCAACGATAACATATGCTCAGACAGACGGAGGCAATTAATTATTACCATCAGCGGCTCGCGTTCTGTAATTACACAAGATTTATGTACGTCTAATAAAGCCCCCCGCCCTCACTACGTTCACACACTGCGATAACAGATGGACAGACAGTCGGAGTCGATTACATCATCAGCAGCAGCAGCGTGTGTTCTGTTAAAAAAAAAAAAATGCATACGACTATGGACAAACAGCATCATGATGTAACTGTGTAAGAAGTTATAAATAACTGCACGTGTATAGGTCTCAGCGGAAGTCAATTGCCACTTGTCCCTATTATTCATATTATATACCCACCAGCTGTAAAAAATAACTCCACATTTGAAGATCACGGTGGGTGCCGATTACATCATTTGTGGCGTCCTATTAAGCTAGGTACACACGGGCGTAGCGTCGACGCGGCGTTACCGCCCGGCGGTTCAACAGTACATAGAATAAGATTAGCTAGTACACACGGTCGGGCGTTAACGCGGCGTTGACTAGCGTTGGCTCTGCGTTGGTTTTTGTCACCGCTGGGACTGCTGCAACGCGGCGTTGACAGCGGTGTGCTAGTACATTGGCAGCATTGAACGACTACACACGGACGTCGACGCAGACGATTTTGGTTTTCTGTGACGTGCTCTCTTTCGTTTTATTTTTCTTATCCATGGCTGATATTGTACTTACCTCAGTGTTACAGCACACATTTCCACCGGATTGACTGCAAGTCTCATGTTTGTGTCTCGGCAACGTATCACATCTCCGATTCTGCTGGAGAGTTCATCAAATGATCTACTCATTCGAAAGTAGTTGAAAAATTTGTCTGCATCGTTGCACAAATCAGTGAATAGGGACGTGAATGCACCTTTCAAAAGCCTAGCACTAACCAATGGATGTACCCAAAATCGCCTATTTTTTTTCATTAAGTATCTATTAACAACATATGCAAATGCCACCTTCTTATTTTGATACAATTCTAACTCCATTGCACTTGAAGAATGGTGACTGACGGGAGCGGACTTGATGCTGTGGAGGGGATAGCAACGCCGCGTTGACGGTGCTCTACCACCGCTCGTGTGAACTACCGCTCAACGTTGGCCGAGCGGTAACGCCGCGTCGACGCTACGCCCGTGTGTACCTAGCCTTATTCAGATATTACATAAACAGTAATTATTTTCCATCAGTATTGTGTGTGTTTTATATAAGTGAATTGAAGTTCAATTATGCAGTGCATATCGTGTGTTTTTACAACAACAAATGTACACGCACTACCCTTTTTTTTACGTTCGTTTGACATTGATTTTCAACTGAAGGACCGAGTCATCTTTTTATTTTTACAATTTTATATTTACTTAACACATAGACACGCAGTTCACAAGTTGCCAACAATGCAATACACGACATCGACGGTATCCGGACGGCGCGCGGCGTCGCGGCGCCGGCGTATATATCCAAACCCGTACACTATAACACACGCACGAGTTGACAACGGGCACGCCGACGCTAAACCAGCACACATGCACAAGTTGGCAACGCCGACGACGACGCTTTTCCAACATGGCCGCCCGGAAAACGCAGTATATATTCAAACCCGTACACTATTAACACATGCACGAGTCGGCAACGTGGGGACAAGTTGCCAACGTTGACGCTTTTCTAACATGGCTCACTTCCGGAAAAACCCCTTACATATACAAACCCATACACTATAACACATGCACGAGCCGGCAACGTGGCCGACCCTTAACCAGCACACTCATACCACAAACCGACAACCTCGACAATTCTCCAACATGGCCGCCGCCGCCGCCAACCCCACCACTCCAGGCGGCGATCAAGCCACGACCAGGCCGCCGCCGGACGGCGAACAGCGAACGGCGGCCACGCCTACATCAATTAACGCACACATAACCTCACAAAATGGACGACACCGACAACATGGCCGACGACCCCACCACTCCTGGCGACGATCAAGCCACGACGAGGCCGCCGCCGGACTGCGAACATACCGCGGCCACGCCTCCACCAATCAACGCACACATAACCCCACAAAATGCTGGCCGCCGACAACCGGATGTTTACCCCCACCACCACAATTTTTTAATTTCCCGCCATATGACGTCACTTCCGCGTTAGAACTGTCATAACCCCCTACTGCCGCTTCCCCTTCAAGGTGCCTCGCGACCCAATTAATACCTTCACCTGGGTAATATTCCGTATGAATTTCTAGTTCCTTTAGAAACTCCATAGGGTATATTCCCCTACTCCATCAAACATTCACATTCTTTAGGTGTTCTGCCGCTATCCCACGGTGCGTCGGTATCACTCCAACTTGAGCCAGGCGTGGTCGCACGTCGTCCTTTATCTTCGTTAACTTGCCATCTACCTCTGTGAAATTATTATCATACCTTTCCGTTAATTTCTTTATCTGCTCCTCATTTGTTTCTTTGACTCCTGTCAACTCACGGTTAATGTCTTCTTTACGTAGGTTTATTTGTTCTTTATTCTTTCGACTGTTTTCTTATGGATAGCCTTAATTTCTTGTGTGGCCTCGGCATGGTTCTGCTTAATAACTTGATCACTCCTTTCCAATTGCTCCTTTACCTGATTTTGGAATGTTTCCATTTCCTCTTGTACTACTTCTCTCGTTTCGGCTCGCATTTTATTAGTTAACTCTTTGTTTTCCCGTCTCATCTCTTCAATTTGTTCCTCTATCTGATTCTTATGCTCGTCTAACTGTTGTTTAATGTTTTGTTCTAATCGGGTGTTGTTCTCTTTAATGTCTCTCTTTAATTGTATATTGTCTTCCTTAATGTCTCTCTTTAACTGTATATTGTCTTCCAGAATGTCTCTCTTTAACTGTTTCACATTTTCCGCCATTTGTTTGGATAATTGCTGTAGCAGTGCTGCTATATCTAATTGTGTTTGTGGTGATGGGACATCAGTACTTGCGTCTTCTTCATCTGGTCCCCTCGCCTCTGAAGAAACCGGCGGGTTCCCGTTATTTGTTAATTCTTCAAATATACCTGTCTCCCCCATCTGATTGTGTACTTCAAACTCTACTTCGTTACTATTATTCTAACTTCTACCGCTAGCCATTTTTAGTTGATTGTTAATTGGTTGAGTTATTTGATTATTTTTGTTTAATATCTTACTTCTACTCCTTGTTATCATTAATTACTAAATCTACTTACATGTAAATTTCTTATTTCATAGTGTCTGCTCATTTCATTCTATCAGGCTTAACACTTTTAAACTTTTGGAGTTTAGTTTAAGCCCCATGTTGGGCGCCAAATACAGTATTAAAGGTTTCTAGGTGGCTCCACGTTTGTGCGCCAATATTAAATTTTTTGGACTTGTACCACTTTGTTGGCGACAATATTAAATATTTTTTATTGTGGTTTTATTAAATTCTTGGGCGCCAGAGATGGACTCAATTTCAGGGGGTTATATAAATAATAACTCAGATCGTTCAGACTTAAAAGGACTTATATTGATTGAATAATATTACATACATTTAATATTCATCATTGATTAAAAAAAAACAACCTCCAATATTTCTTATGAATTATTCTTCATTACTTACATACATTCAATATTTATCATTGATTAAAACACATCCTTCAATATTTCTTATATGGAGTAGTTCCTTTGGTTTATTCTACTACTTCGTAAAAGTTATACATTGGTACGTGCCCACAATATTGTACTCTTAATTTACACTGTAATGTAATAGTTTCTGGTGTATTGTGAAACTTGTCTTCTTTGAAATTTTATTTAGTTGGAAATGAATTAATTATTTCTTGAATTAGAATTATTTTTATTAATTGGGTTTAAATTTTATTTTAGTTACTTTAATTAATAAGATTTATCAGGCAGAGACAGGTCGTCACGGAGTTTACTATTTTGAAAATGTTGCCAAAATAATTAATTTTTTAAAAGTAGAATGGATTGTGTCGTATTCCGCAATCGATTCAGTCTTTTAGGTTATCTGGGTTTTTTCTACTAATTGCTCGATGTTCTCTCTCGCCGTATTCCTCTTCTTACTTATTGCCTGAAAATCCTTTATCTTAATTCACTAAAAAATAAAAATGCTTCGATTAACAAAATGAGTTTATTTAATAATGTTTAAAAATCTAGCTCAGTTCAACGGTTCGTGAATCGAACGGGATAGTGACCGTATCGACTCGCTCACCAAACTCGACTCGAGAAATTACAATGTAAAAATGAAATACAATCTTATTTTTATATCAGGTCGTGGATACTTTGAGCTGCCAAGAAAGATCAGAAAATGCCTACAGATAAAATACGATACATCACAATCAATTAATTAACCATCTTAACAAATAATAAAATTTAAATACTATTAATTTTAAAAGTATTACAACTCTGCCTTCAGTTCCAAATGTCACTCGAAATGACGAAACGGTTTCAACAAAGTGGCCGTCGGTCAGCGTCTCAGAATCTGCTCCACCTAATGTCTTTAAATTAAATAAAGTTTTAATAGTTTTATGTCCACAATGTTATTAAATAAAAGTTTGTTGAAGTTCACAAGTGTCTGGATTAACGGTGTTGTTGGTTATACTAGTGTAGTGTGTGTTAAGGTTGTTTCGTTATATGAGTTTATGAAAATTCTCACCACCCGGCGTATTAACTGGAATAAATCGTCGTCTTGTTATTCGGTCGGTCTTCAATTATTTCTTGTAGGGGTTGTCTGTGTATTTCTCTAATGTGTTTTCTTTTTAATTTGGTATAGTCATCTCTTTATTATTTTTTCTTTCAATAATTAATTATTCAGCAAATACGATTATCCGTTACATTGGAGCTCATCTATACAGTTTGCGTTTCAACAATAGACTGAAAAATTCTTCCGTTAAAGAAAACGGCTATGACACGGCTTGCCCCGGCTTTTATGGGCTATGATTGGTTAATTACCCCTGACTGACCCCGGTCACGTGGTTTTAATTATTTGACATATGTAAATTTTAAATCTGTCACCTCAAATTACTCTGTATTTATTTTTTGATTAAGTTAATTTTGAGTTATTTGATGACTGGAAAAATAGAATTATTTTGATACCGAATGTGACCCATTTCGGCCCAGTATCACTTATTGCAACACCTTTACAAATTTTTAAGTTTTTAGGCTTTTACATATTTTTTCTCAACACTTCTTATTTCCTCCTTTGTTATTTAAATCTGCTCTAATAGGGTTGTACTTATTAATAACAATAAAGTCTGATATTTTTTCCTTATATATAATATTACAATTTTAAATACCTATTTTCCATTTTCTTATAATAATGAGTTTTGACGTATAATTTTACCAATACTTTCCCTGTTTCATTAAGGTCAGGCTTCTGTTTAATTTTATCTGGTTTGGTTAGGATTATTCTGGATATTTCAGTGTTGTTTAAGTTCAGCTCATCTTTCTTAGCCTATTGGCTTAGCATTTTGCCATTTCTTTACAATGATTTTGTACATAATGTGATGTTTCACCAAGTACCTGATATTGACATTTCTGAACAGCTTTTACAACTGCTGTTCTTGAAAAATTAAATCTTTTAACCATTAATTCTAACATAACAAAATTCTGGGTATATTGAGCCCTTTTAACAATTAATTATAACATGATAAATCCTATGAGTATACAGAACTCTTTAAACAACTAATTATAACATGATAAATCCTATGAGTATACAAAACCCTTTAAACACATACCACTTTTATTTACTGGCTCTAAATATGTACTTTATACATAAGACCATTGCTTCACTTTCTCCCTTCCCCATTGGTTTATAACATGATCTTTGATCATCACTATTTCCTTCTTGGTACACTTATTACTTCACTCACTTATAATATAAGTTTTTACAATTTTTTCTTAGACTAATGCATATATTCCTTACTCTTATTTATACTATTGCATTGCATTTTCTATAACTCTACCTACTGTCTGATCTTTTCTCTTTAATCATTATTATTATTATTAATTTATGAAGTATTGTTTATTTATTTTTTACCTGGTTATCAACATGTTTTTAGTTCAGTTTCATTTGTTAATTCTTTATTTTCAGTTCTTTATGCATTTAAGTTATTTGGTAATTAATGTGGTCTTCACTGTCTTGTTGCTTAGCATATCTTTATTTTAATTAGTGATTTCGTTGTTAGACTTGTTTATACCTCTCACTTACCATATCTATTGGGTTTATCACGTTATTAAGTTCTCTTCTTCTAATACTCATCAATTACGATATTACATTTCTTTAACATTTCTCTCTCTTCATCCATTGTTTTGTTTTAGCATGGAACCAGAATACACTGCTTAATACACATTTATTTGTAAGTTTCCTTTCATTTATTATTTGTTCTAGTACTTAGTCATTTATTATTTCTTTATTTGAATAGTTCTATGCATGGTGGTGATATGTATCGCCACAACACATATGTATCGTTATATCATCCACTTTTTATTACTATATAATTGTATGTTTACTTAACTCACTAAATCAAACAAATGAATTATATCATTCTACTCACATTCTAGCACTTGTTTTATCGTTATCATTAATAGTTCATATTTTGAACTTGTCATATTAATATTTCTATCTCTATTAATTTAATCTCTATTACCACTCACACCAGTACCTCTCATATTACATATAAATGCATTGTTATACTTTTTGTTTAACTCTGAACGATTTTTGGGTAGTTTTAGAATGAAATGAGCATTTGAGTCAGACAACTAAGTTTGTTTCATTGAATTGATCACTAATGGACAATGATTTATAAATTTACTTGTTCTGTAGAATTCCGATAGCGGTCCTTCTGCTGGGTGCACTGAATTTCACAATCACTTAAATTCTTATCTGGGAGATTGACACATCACTCGCTTCGCGCTAATTTACTAGTCGACGCGCACAGGTTATAAATTGACTGGTTAACTCACAATTCCGCGCACATAACATAATTATACTTTCCGATACTGACTTTCGCGTTTCTCCGTCCGTTCTTCATACACTTATATTCGTTTACCGTCTGTACACTCAAACTTTCAACCGATCTTTCCTCGTTTGGAGAGACATGGACTCCACGTCTGGTTGTTATCGAAGACTTCCTTTTTTCGCTGTTGCCCGTTCTTTTTATGTGCTGACAGTGTTCCTCCCTCTACACTGATGTCTGTCTGTTTTTCCAGTTGGCTTATGTTTAATGTTTTCAGCGCTTAGTTTGAAATCATCCATTTGTGAGACTCAGTAGTGACGCTTTCGGTGATTGGTACATAGTTTGGGCGATTGACTTCTACCGCGTTTTTCCGTTACTAAAAAAAAATGACGCTTCGCTTTCTAAAATCACTTGTTAGGGTGGGTGAATTCCTTTGTTTGGCTAAGGGCGTTGACACTACTTTCTAACGGTAATGTTGTTTTATGCTGTATCGCGAACACAATGCATTTATAGTTTTATGGTCGGCACCGTTTCCGTTCAGTATTGTATCTTCTGTTTGCCGGGGTGTCGGAAAACAGACGCCTGCACCACTCCCTTATATTTATTACAAACTTTACTTAACTTCATATTTATCTTATCTATTTACATTATAACTTGATTGACAAAATTTTTATTAATTACACTTCGCCAATGGTATATATATATATATATATATATATACTATAATACTTATAAGAGAAAGTGATTGAAATATATATATATATATTGCAACGAATCACAGGATCATGATAGGCGGGGCAAGTTCATATATTACACAGACAATGGACATTCATATTATATTGGTAGATGGTTAAGTTGGGTTGTTATCAATTGTATTTAGTAAGGTTAAGGGTTTAGTTTAGAATAACTGTGCATTATTATTTATGGTTATTCATGTACTGTGTTAGTGGAAATGTGCGCGCGTGCGTGAGTGGGAAACGTTTCCCGGGCGGTGCGTGAAGTATTATCGTTGTTTTGACATTAGCTGAACTGAGACATGTGTATCGCTACAATCCCTATACCTGTTGGACTATTGTTTACGTTCATGTATATTATTAGTATGTAGGCAGTCATGCATGAGATACGAGTAGTCTGATTACCGCTATGCATGCTGTTACAAAGTAAATGCACTCTACTGCATGAAAAGTGCATGGTCACTTTTTACTAACCATGTGACTTCCATCCACCAATAGAATGCTGACTGGTGGTTGGAAATTTTCTTAAGCCTGTCGTTACACAGGCAGTTCTTCTACGCCATCTACCGCGAACGGGTCGTGCACTCCTTGTACAAGAATTCTACCGCTTGCAAGGTGTTGTAAAGACTATTCGTCGATAGTGAAACGAGAAGGCTCAGAACTGTGTATGTAGTACATCTGCACACAGGTGTGTTTAAACGCATTACGCGTATAATTACGTAGTTTTTCTACGCCATCTACCGCGAACGGAACGTGCACTCCTTGTACAAGATTCTACCGCTTGCAAGGTGTTGTAAAAACTATTCGTTGTTAGTGAAACGGGAAGACTCAGAACTGTGTGTGTAGTACATTTGCACACATCAGTGTTTTAACGCATTGTGCGAAAAATTACAAGCAGTTCTTCACTGCTGCTACCGCGAACGGTACATACAATCCTTGTACAAGACTCTACCGCTTGCAAGGATCTGTTAAGACTTTTCGGGGATAGTAACGTGTGTGACGCATAACAATTGATTTTATATCTTTACACACGATATTAATATTGTAATATTACGTGTGTAAGAAGTGAGTGTAACAGTATCATTAATTGTTACGCAATAGTTCCATCAAGACGTTTCCGTGCTAGTGCAAGATTTCCTCATAGGGTGGTCTGCTGATCGCGGTAGACCTTCGTATTCGCGAGAACACTTGAAGAAGCCGGAGAGGTATAAGCTCAATATACCGTTATTAGATTAAACTCACTGTCACCTGAGATATTACTTGGTCTTAAACTCTATATAAGTTTTGCGAGAAATAAAATCCGTAGTACCGTTGTGTGTGCGAAGTGTCGGATTCATCGTGGGAATTGTAGGACATCAGCCCAGCTGTTACAGGACATCAGCCCAGCTGTTATAGGACATCAGCCCAGCTGTTATAGGACACCAGCCCAGCTGTTATAGGACCAGCCCAGCTGTTACAGGACGCCAGCCCAGCTGTAATCGTTTCTGGTGAAACGTCTGTCATTTGTAAGCCACACCTGACGAACCAACTATACCGCAAAGACCGGCCTTTCTCTTCAACAACATCATCGTGGGAGTCTTCTTATGTAACGTATCACGTCTTGCGTATGAACATTATTTAACATTTTAAAAGAAAGACTCTATATCAAACATTACATTCTGTACATTTCAAATATACCATATAAACTATAACTTGTGTTTGTACAATAAATAATCTTAAACCCTCCAATATAGACTTGTAATTTGAAATACACATACTGTACTATCATATCCTATGCGCCAATAGTTTAGTAATTTGTGTTGTCGCAATATATATATATATATATATATATATATAGGGAGAGAGAGAGAGAGTGAGGCCGGGATAATAAGAAACAGAAGGGGTAATAAGAGACAAAAAAAAAATTATAGCACTTGCATTGATTTCATGAGGAATTTGAAAAAAATATATGTTATTGTTCTAAATAAATGAAACTTACTGATTTTTTAACACATTTTTCCAGTTACTTTTTCATGCCAAAATAAATTATTGAAAATTTTGTTAAAAATAGTGTCTCTTATGACCCCTTAGGGGTAATAAGAGACAGAGCTCTCACTGCCCATACACATGCAATGTAAAATGAGTAGGGGTTTTAAGAGATCTCTTCAGACAATTCTGAACATTTTACTTTTTTTGGATCTGAAATATTTACATTTGTTCCTGAAATATCAAGGGTTAAAAAATGAAATTCACAAGTTGGTACTTAAAATTTATTTAACTGAGCATTAAATATCAAAAATCATTTAAACAAAGGATATTTGAGTTTTATGGAATCTACATACACCATGGATAAACCTGGCACTACAAAATAAAAAAGAATATTGACAAGAAATTTTCTGGAGAATTTCTAAAACTCACTTTTAAGAAGTGTAAAAATCGTGAATTAAGAAAACAAACTATTTTGACAAATAGTTTTAGCTAACTCAAATGAACTGTAACAGCTGTTAAATCATAATCATACAAGAAGAGAACACTGAAAAACATCTTAAATCTAATGTTGACAAAAATTTAAACTGCATTTTCTAAAAACATTTAAATGAATATTACAACCTTTATTCGATCTACAGTCTAATGAACATGTGAAAAATGTACAAAAGAGTTTTATTAGAGGGTCTGAATGTTATGTAAACTTAAAGTTAACATTTAAAAACCTCACAAATTTAATTTAAACTTCAGCTTTAATGTAACATAATTATAGCAGATAAACTCTATCTTAGGCTACTTAAATGAACATAGGAAAAAAGTATAAAAGCACTTTCGGCATATAGGCACTAGGCATGAGTTCAACTAGCATTAAGAATACAATACCAACAGAAAAAGAGTCATTTTTTATCTTTCTGTTTGAGTTTCAAAATCCCTTTTTGGCTTTGCTGTAAACAAAACGAATTTTTTGGAGCTGTCCTCTCGAAATCTGGAATGGCCCATTTCCCTCCAGTTTGATAGGTCCATAAAACACAAATCTGGATGGCACTGTTTGAATTGTCATCATTTGTGAAGCTACTTAGTTCTTTTTTCAAAAATTTAACTTTGCAGAGTCCTTCGTCTGGAAAATCAATAACCCTCCCAACATACCAGTCAAGATCGTAGTACACAGCGTAATACATTTCTAAACGAGGTTCTACTCTGGTCGGGTCAATTTCTTCTGGCAAACTTTCATCGGATGATGATGAAATTAGTTGATCCAAAGAATATTCATCTTCACCGTCAGTATCCATGCACAGACTCTGACTGGATTCAGACTCCGAGGATACACTGACTTTGCGTTTTTTAGGGCGAGGTTTTTTGCCTTTGGTAATCTTGGAGGTACCGCTTAGTTTGTCATACTTGGACTGCTTTTCTGACCTTTTCCCAGTAGTTTTCACTTTTTTGTGTGTCTTTTCATCTTCAGCCTTTTTAACCCTCTCCATAACTTTTCTGGATGTTAGGATTTCTCCCTTTTTTCCAGAAATTTTTTTGCGCTTCCCTGCCAGCTTTGGTGTAGATTTCATGACACTTTCAGTAAGTTTAAACCGAATGAAGTTCTCAAATGAGGTTGAATGCTGCACATAATCACCTGCTTGCCAAGATGAACATCCAGGTTGATTTTCCTGTTCAGTTGGTGTAGCTGGAACTTCAGTGCATGTTTCAGATGTAGTAAGAGGTTTCGGTAAAGCAGGATTTGCTGAAGCAGGAGAGAGTGCTGGAAAAGAAGTCCTGGGTGTACCCGAAGGTCTCACAGAAGTTGGTGTGGATTTACTGGAGGGTGTCACAGATCCATGTTTTGAAGCTGTAGCTTGTTCAATAGCTTTAAATCTCTGGAGTTTTATAGGATTGTAGGCCTCCTGTGGAAACTTTGAAGCATCTGCTGGAAACAGGCCAGTGTGAAGAAACCCTGATACTAAAAGCCTTGGATGGAAGTGCTCTTCCCACAGGACCTTGATTTTCTTTGAGAACTCTTTTTTAGGCAGAGGAGTGCCTGGGTTAGTTCTGTTCCATTGCACCATTAGATTGTTCCAAGCATTCTTTAGGGGCTTGAAAACTGATAAGTCAAGGGGCTGCATAAAATGTGTCAAGTTTGGCGGAAGTTTGATCAAAATCACGTTGTTATCATACGCCATTTTAATCAGTGGATAGTTTACATGGAAGGCAACGCCATCAAAGAACAGAATGATTTTCTTGTTGTTGCGCTGTTCTTTTGAAGGGATGTTCTTTAAGAACGCTTCTGAAAACCAGTTAGCAAAGATGGTCCCTTCCATCCAGCCTTTCTTCTGTGCAGTGTACACTGTTCCTGGGTAATTGTTTTTAGGAATCCAGGTACTCCAAACGTATGTTCCAGAGAAGATGGTGAAAGGTGGCATCTTTGTACCGTCAGCTCCACCACAAACTAGCACAGTCGTGTTCAATTTTCCTGAACCAGCAACATTCTTTGAAACTCTTTTGGTACCCTTTTTAGAATGACACGGACATCACTTGGGTCATGTGCAAATGAAGGTTCGTCACAGTTGTAAATGAATTTTCCATTTCCTTCTGCTAATTTTTCTTTAATGTACAGCTTCTTGACATCCTTGTAGAAACGATTGACTGTAAAGGGGCCTGCGCCTCTCACTCTCTGGTTACTCAACTGCTCTCCTCTTTGGATTCTTAATTGTGGGTGCCTTTTTAAAAATAAGTTAAACCAGTCATCAGAGGGCTTATTGTCATTCCACCTGGTCTTCAGTTTACTGTAGTCCAAGAATTCTTTTACTAAGTTTAAAGTTTCTGATTTCGTCAGACCCTCTCCATGTGTAGCACATGTTTCCAGGTACTTTGAAAGTGCAGCTTCTTCTTCTTTTGGAATTTCTTGCTTGCGTCCACCTCCAATTTTGTCTTCAGGATTTTTGTAGTGTTTTCCTAGTGTTGAGGGAGGGACTTCAAATTTTTTTAGCTGCTGTTCTAATTGATACTCTGTTCTTAACTTCCGCAATTGCTTTTTTCATGTTTTCTGGGTCAAATTGACACCGAATATATTTTTTAATATATTTTCTTGGCATTTTAAATGATTGTCTTAGCACTGCTTTTTGGTTATTACTTATACACTGTCTATTAACTTTTAATCTGTCTATGCACTCAATATTTCATTTCACAAACCTGAAACAAACATAAGTTTTAAAAAGAGGCTGTCTCTTATTACCCCTTGAAAATTTCAAAAAGGGATAATAAGAGGCAAGCCCATAATTCACCTGAAATGAAATGTTTCAGCAATTTAAAAAATTTCACACCAACCTTTCTAATCTTAGTCACAAAATTACATATCAGTCATTTTCAAAATTCTAACTCAATTTTCACAATAAAATTTTATTTTGGAAAAGTCACGAACTTCCGTAGTAAGTTCAAAGTGAAGGTATTTTTTAATAGTGTAAAAAAATTTAAAAACTCATATTAGTTCGTAAGTAAGTGTATGGTAAGAAAAAAAAAGTGTTGAAGTTACCATTACTTATTTTTTACCATTTTGAATTGATATTTAGGGCGTTT
The DNA here is from genome assembly GCA_034769895.1 of Magicicada septendecula. NCBI lineage: Eukaryota > Metazoa > Arthropoda > Insecta > Hemiptera > Cicadidae > Magicicada > Magicicada septendecula. The sequence continues at coordinate 392,984,585 of CM068374.1, read as the reverse complement.
TTTTTGGCCGTGTCTCTTATAACCCCTGTCTCTTATTACCCCGGCCTCCTGTATATGTGTGTGTGTAACGCTACAACTCATAATTCCTTCCTTTACCAGGTAACTCCGAAAAAAAACACCTTAAATCCCTCCACTACTCTCCACAACTTCTTACGCTGTAGAGTCCCTATAACTCCACCCTCACTAAGAAAATTGTGTGCCGTGTTCTCTCATATTCGCTCTTCACTTGCATCTAGATCTTTCTCTCTTCATTCTCTCCACACAGATTCACTCTCAACTCTGTGTCCCTACCATGTAATTGTTTTTGTATTATTTTTATCCCCACAATTCTCACTTCTATCACCCGTTCAAAACTCACCCTAACTTGTTTAAACTCGTGACCTAATTCTACCACCCAATTGTTAAAATCAATTTTTTTTTTTTTTTTTTTAGAAAATCTTTACCTAATATAACCTCTAAATTTAACCCTCGAACTACCAAGAAAGTATTATCATATTCCGCCCCATTTATTTTCATATTTAACTGAACCTGCTTTGTTACCCTTTTACTCCTAACCCCAGTAACACCCACTATCGTAACCCCTACAACTGGTAAAGCTGGAATATTTGCGTTTAATTCCCTTAATTCCTCTAACACATTCTTGGAAGTAACTGAAATTTCACTACCTGTATCTACTAGTGTTTTAATGTCCTTACCTTCAGTTGTGACAATCATCTCTGTTAGTCCTGCTTATAATGCGAATTTATGCATTATATTTAATTAATATGATAATTAATATGTTTAATTATTTAATTGACAAAGTTATTAAATTAAGACTGTAAAAAATGTAAATTTGTTATGCTGTTATATCCATAATCTTTTGATTAATAATGAGTAATTAAGTGACTGTTTATTAATTATCAAAAGGTGAATCAACTAATATAAAGTTATGCGGATATGGGTTCTCAAAACATGTTTATTAAATCATGCACTTATCATCTAACATTACACATACAAAATACATATATTCCTGCAAATGAAACATAAAACAAACAAATTCCTTCTTAGTTGGGAATATACCCTGAAATAGAACACACATAAAATACATATAATAAAATTCACCTTATTGCTACTTCTAATTCTATACATTTTTTATGTTTAATGTATTCATACCCCAGATTTGTGGTCCGCTTTGATTAATATATTTACTAGATTGAATTTTGTTTATTTAAGACCGTTTTCTCAAGCTGGATTCTTTGTAAGTTACAGGTCAGTGGTTTTTCTACGTTAACATAATATATGAAATTTTACTTGATATTGAGTATCCATAGTGCGTTGGCTAAACTCTGAATTTCCCATCCTCGTTCCAGCGCTGCCGGTGTCACTTGATGTTTAAATTGTTGTTGATCCTAATACGATCGTTTCCACTTTCCACGTCTGTCCCGCACTCCTGCGTCATTACGTCACCAAATTCTCACGCAAAGATCAGATTGTACATACTACGAGTATCTTATAATTTCACTTATTTATTTAAAGTTCCCGCATTCAAAATAATTATATCGATTGACATTGATACAGTTTATATATATTGTAACGACAAATTCTGTACTAGTTCGTGATGTTTAAGCCCCACGTTGGGCGCCAATCTGTAACGACAAAACTGGAGCGTCTCTGTAAAATGTATACCAGTTTTATATAGGTGTAATGTGTTAGTGTTAGTGCGTTCGTCTCGCACTGGGGTCCGTTACATCAATTTTTCGCTTGTGGTTCGGATGACCTTGGTGTGTAGAACTATCTTCGTTCGTGTAACATAGGTCTCCTCCATCTTGTACCATAATTCCTCTACTATCATATGTTCATTTGCCTCCGGGACTGCTTCATTCACTACATTTTGATTAATCACAGAAGTTGTTAATTGTACCTCCTTTGTTAATGTTAATATTGTTTTTTTATTCAGCATTTCTATTTCTGGTAAGTTCCGTTTAACAAGAGAATCGTATAAGTTTTTGTTCATTGGTTTTTGTGAATCCCTTCTATAATTTCCTTTAGATTCCTCCTACAATCTTTATATTTCATGATTTCTCTTCGGTCAGTAATTGGTAAATTAAATACCTCAATCAGTCCGTTCTTCACCATTTCTAATTCTTCTCAGGTTTTTATTAGTTTCTTTTTATATACCTTCCCCATTTCCTCTGTTTTCTTATTTTCTTAATGGTTCGATTCTTCTTTACTCTTCCACTGTTGGTTTTTATGTGCTTAATTTTCTTGGTGTTATTGTTACTTTTATTTTCAGAAAACAATACACTTGATTCTTCTACAATTTCCATCTCCTTACTATCTTCAGAAGTGGCGTCTAGTGTTTCATTCAATGGTTTGAAATCACTATCTAACGTTTCATTAAGTTGATCTACTGGGTAACTTGTTTCTTCCCATCTCTTGTTCATCCCCGTTTTTGTCCGTTTGATTTCTTCACGAAACTCTATTAGTATAAATCTTAATTCATCTCTGTTCTCACCATCTTCCTTCAACTGTCTTTGGAGTGTTTTACTATTATTTTCAATCTTGTTATTTAATATCTCAAGATCTTTCTTTATTTGCCTCTTCAGCTCCTCACTCTTCTTTTCTAATATTTCTTGGCTTCTCTTCAGGGCTTCATGATTGCTCTCCATTTTATTATTTAGAAGTTCTATGTTCTCCTTGATTTGCTTCTTCAATTCTTCACTGTTTCGGTCCAGTTTTTCATTCAAGAAATCCCTGTCTTCCTTCCTTCCCTCTTGTAATGATTCTAATTTTTTATTCAATTCTTCCTTGACCTCCTTTCTTTGTTCCTGCATTTGGTCATTCCCCTTCATTAGGATTTTTAGCATCTCCTGCATGCTCAGGTCCTCTTTCTGAGTTGGTTTACTGGGTTGGTCCCCGACCATTACTTCCATTTCCGGTTCTGGTTGGTCCTCCTGGGGATCCTCTTCGAACAATTCTCCGATCATTCCCTCAATTTCTTCCATTTCTTGTTGATCTTCACCTTCAGTTCCTTTCTTTTTTAGGTATCTTGTAACCATGGAATGTCTCCTCATAATCGCCGCTGGTCTTCTTTTAAAGCCTCACCTTTTGGTCGCCAATCTGTAACGACAAATTCTGTACGTGTTCGTGATGTTGAAGCCCCACGTTGGGCGCCAATCTGTAACGTTATAACTTGTGTGTCTCTGAAAAATGTATACCAGTTTTGTATATGTGTAATGTGTTAGTGCGTTCGTCTCGCATTGGGGTCTACATCAAATTTGCGCAAACGATGTCCGTAGCGATTTTAGGATTACCAGTACAGCACGGCAGTAACCTTACCTGTTCTCATGTAGGGGTGTGTTAATCCCGGGTGGCGCCAAATTGTTTGTTAAAACAATTAAATTTGTCAATCTGTATTATACTAGGGTGTTCTCAGCTGTGACGTTCGGGGCGTTCAAATATTTCCCGCTCGTTCCACCTTCTGTATCATGTAGGTAGTTGTACTAATCGCGAGTTGAGCGCTGATTGTCAAATCTAGCTTTCGTAAACAAACACAAGTAATATAATGCACTCCCTATGGAATAATAACAAGGTTACTCCATGTAATAATGATTTTAATGTTTGATGATTAATATTCTCAATTTTTTGACAATTAAAACAATAACTTTGCACAAACTTTTTACATGAAACAATTTTACTCAGGATGACGAATCGATCAAGGAACGAGGTACGTACTGCAGCATGGCCGCTGAAGTGTTCAGTTATTATAATATTTTCGTTCCAAAATCGTGGGATTCTTTTGATTATAAGGCAAAGAATTCCTATGATTACAATAAAATTACATTACCTTACTCTAAGCTCTCTATTACACTAGGCAACATGTGGCGGGCAACTTGTTGCCGAGGTCGTCTAGTAACATTGTTTATATGGGAGCCTATTATACTAAGCCACTTGTTGATATGGGTCGACAACTAGTGGATGACGGTGGACGAGATCGGCAACTTCCCGACCACTCGGAAGTTGCTGACGCTGGACGTGGGGCATTGTTTCAGATGGGAGCTATTACACTGGGCAACATGTGGCGCACAACTCCCGCTTCCGCGCATGCGCACTTCGCCACAGACACCACCTTAACTGTGTCCGGGACGGCAGACGACAGGCCCAGTTGTCATTTCGCATTCAATACGCAGTTATGTCTGCTTTGATCAAGTCCAACAATTCATCAAATGATTGTTTTGACATACGAAAATAGTTAAAAAAATTATTTTCGTCCACGCACAGATCATCGAACAGTGTGTAGTATAATCCTTTATCCATCCTTGTTGATAACATAGGGTGTATGTACGTACATACGTCTTCTCCGAGCTCTGCATCTTCTTTTCTTTAATAACAAAGCGAGCAGCAGAAGCTCTTCATTCTTTGACGCCATTTTCTCGACTTAAATCATCAACATGTGGCCGAGAGTTGCGCACCATTTTTAGCCCTCGTCAACTAGTTGTCAGAGGTCGGACAAACTAGTTGCCCGCCACATGTTGCCTAGTGTAATAGAAGGCTAAGTGTACATAAATAATAAGGTGTGTTGTTACAATCTGTTCTGTAGTGTCGTTGAATGTGTTTCAAAAGTTCGTGTTTAAACAATAGGTTAGATTTTATGTTTACAAATTTTCAGTGTATTTATGTTACTTAAATAATCTTTGAAAGAGAAATATTCGGCTTATAGTGAGATCAAATTACTTTTAGTAACATTCAGAGTGATTTTGTTTTTGGAAATAAGGTAATTATATGGTACTTAACACATGGTGTTTTCATTCATTGGTTCGGAAGAGGATTGGGCTGCAATAAGTTCTATTTTCATTTATCTTTGGACTTAAGTTGGTCTGGCGTCCTTTTCATAGAGGATGTGGTCATATTTTTCTTTTATTTATCTATTTTATGGTCCTTGGCCTTCAGTTGACTGCTCCAATGGTCCGTCTGCTTCTTACTCAGTCATGGTTTTGAATTTCGTTCACTTTTTACATTATTCAATTAAAATTCGGTCTTCCAAAAATTGGTTTCTATTCTGTTCGAGTGACGCTTTACGAGTAACGGTATTCAACGGTAATTTTCGCCACCAACGTCGGTTTCCATAGCAACTAAAGAATCTGATTGGTTGAGATTGATACAAATCCATTGTTATCCAAATTTGAATTCTTTTCAAAATCCTAGTATATCTTCTGATTGCTATTATTCCTCTATCTTCCTTCCTAATTATTAACAATTGTCACTATAGTATGTATTTCCTTTCATAGATTATTTTGATACCCCACAAGTTTGGGTTATTTTAGGTTTTATGTTTTTTCACTTATTTTAATACTTGTTAATTACATTTCTTTTTGAATTCAAATGCCCATTATAATATTTTGTCTTAAAAATGATTTACACTTTATCCTTGGTGAGTCCTTCGCCTCGGATTTGCTAATTTCTTAGTTAACGTATTACAATTTGTAGTTGTTTGTTTTTGACAGTTAGGCATTTTTATAGACCTAAGTAGCCATTATGGTATTTGACTTATTTCATTCAAATTACATCTCATTTTAGCCTAATGGGCTTTATTTTGTTATTATAATTGGTTGTATCATTTATTGTTGTGTTTTGGGTCTGTTTAAGTGTTATTATTATGTCAGTATTATTTTGTACATAATTGTTTACTATTTGGGTTTTCTCGTTTTCTAGTCATACTTCTCTTAACTTTTTTACTTATTTACTTTGCCAATAATAACAATGTGGCTATTATTTACTATTTTTTGATCTTATTAAATACAATATTTAGGCCTATGGTCTGTATAACTCTACCAGCCATATCCAATTTATAAACTTGCTTGAATAATTATTTAACTATTATTTGCTAATCTTTGTTTACAATTCATCTTATTTTATATCATTTTTTGTGTGATAATAAACAATATCACTTTTTATGAAACTTGTAACGATCCCTTATAACATGGGTGTTTATGGAGTTGTTTTAACTACTTAATTTTTTACACAATCTTTACTTTCCCTCCATGTCAACGCTACCTGTTTTTCCTTTCATTGTATTCTCCCTATTAATTGTAATTGCATTTACTGAAATTAACTAACAACATTCTTACTTAAATAATTACTGTCTTATCTGTTTATACTGCTATTCTTAATTATTAATATTCTTCACTTTTTATCTTTTAGTGTTTCATTAGGATTTATTAATTGTTTGTGCTTTTATTATTCACTGTTTTTTACTATATTAACATTCTTTATTTTACACTATTCTCATTCAATCTTCACCTTCACTTTTAAATTATTTATAGTTTATTATAATTTTATTAGTGTACTTTCTTTATCACTACACTTTGGGGTTTTTACACTTTCATTTTGCACTTCAAAAATGTTTTTGTTTTTTAAGTGTTTCTGAATGGGTAATCCCTCTAATTACTATCTCACTACCGTACTATCTCTTTCATTACAATATCTCATTAATAATATTAACAATTTTATGTCTTTATATTTCTATCATTACATCTAACTCTAAATTGTGGGTTAGTTTGCCTTTTTATATTTATATTTAACATTGTTTAATTGGGTTTCTTTCAATTACATTAGTATTGTCCATTAATGGATAATAACATATACTTTTTTCCTCGTAGGTGAATTATTGGTATTTTTTCCAATATTACATTTGAGTGCTTTATTTCTCCTGCTCATATTCTTTATTACTTGTTTGTGTATCATCATTGGTTTTCATTTTCATTTATTTCCCTTCATTGTGGGTTTGTTTCTTTTTCATTCCCCTCCTTCATTTTCATTGTATTTGATTAATACTTTGGTTTCCAACCTTCTCCTTTGGGTTCATTTTAGCATGTTACCTTGAGTCATTCAATTCCATGAATTTGTTTCATTTTTGTTTGGTTTGGGTTTTTTCCCTTCTTCATTTGTTCTGGTGAATCACTTTTTTCTTTGGTTTTATTCTTGTTTCTTTTGTGATTCCCTTCTTCTTTTGTTTCCTTTTTGTTGGTTCAATCACTTGGGTTAGGTCATGTCCTCGTTTGTCGAGTCATTGTCTTTATATTTTATTTATATTAAACATTTTATTTTATATGAAGTCTTATTTTATTTTTAGAATCATCTTTTTCATCCCTGGTATTGGGTTGGCTTATTTGTGTTGTAACAATTGTAACTAGTAAATGTGTGACGTCCTTCTTATTTGATCTTCACGTTGGAGTCGTCAATCTGTAACGATCTCGAAGACTCGGTCGTACCTTTGTATAAAATGTTTACACTTGTTTATTATGTGTATAAGTGTTAATGTGGTGTGTTCGCCTCACACCGGTCGTTACAATAATAGTTGTCACTACTGAAGTCTGTAGCGTGGTCCAAATTACCAGTACAACCTACCTGTTCATTCATAGCGGTTGCGAATCCCGGGTGGCGCCAAATTGTTTATATTAAAACAATTAAATTTGTTAAATTACAAGTTAATAAGTGTTGTTAGCGTTGACAGCTGGAGCGTTCAAATGGTTCCCGCCGCTGTACAGGTTGCCGTATTGTCCACTCGTGACGAGCGCTAGTTGGTTACTGCATAAAAATTGCTAACACACATATATTCTACAACGTCCTATGAAATAAAACGATGGTAATTCTCTGTACTGTAATTTTAATGCAAATTCAGTCATTAATTAATATGACAAAAGGATTATAAATGGTTTAATAACAAATTGCTCCGGCTTAGAACATGAAACATACATCCCAATGTTGGCGAAATTGGTTTTGAAACAAATTATTTCAATGCCGTCATGGCCTCTGTTTACATACAAAATATTAATCTGTTCAAAATCTGGGGTCCTTTGGATTATAAAATAAGACATAAAAGTTGGTTACATTAAAAAAGTACACTACCATACCTTATACGTACTTAAAGAGTATAAAGTGTTTTTACAAATTGTTCGGTAGTGTCGTATTATTTGTTACAAAGTTCGCACACTAATGCGAGGTTATATTTTAATTAACAAATGTTTTTACGTAAGTTGATTATGCATTAAACCTTTCAAAGAAAATTAATTTTGTTTAATAGTGAGAAATTTTGATTGTTTTGAGAAATATTTAAAGTAATTTGGTTTCTGGGAGGAAGGAATTTAGTGGATACTTATCAGTTCAGACAGTGTTGATATGTTGTCATCTGGGGTAGTGGAAATTCTGCAATTTTGGGCTGGTTTAAACTTCGGGCATCTTCTTCTATCTCGTCTTGGGACTTTCTGCTATTTAATTTCTTTTTATTTGGTTCCAGGACATCGTTTAATCTTGGTAGTTCTGCATCTATTCGTCTTTGGTTCTTGTTGTCAACTTCTGAACGTCTTTTTAACTATTTAATGTAAAATTTCAGTCATCACAATCTTGCGTGCCGCTTACCCACGCGTCATTTTTTCAAGTCTAATAAATTTAACGGAAAATTAGTATTCAACGGCCCGTTTCTATGGTAACAGAAACCCTTTGATTGGTTAAGGCCTCGATTAAAAGCATTGTTATGGGATTTGAATTTTTATTCAAATTTATTATGTATTTTCTTAATGATTTTATTCCTTTATCGTTCCTTTGGGGTAATAAATAATATCACTATTGTCGTTATTTCCTTTCAAAGTTTAAAATGATACCTCATAAGGTCATATTCTATTATACATTAACTTTAGTCTAATTATTTTGACATTTGATAAATTACATATCTCTGTTAAATTAAACTTTTATAATAACATTTCTTTTTTAAAATGATTTACATATAATTACTGGCCATTTACTGGTCTTAGATTAGTAAATTTCCTTGTGAATTTGTTACAATTGACATTTGTGTGTGTCTGACAGTTAGACGTTTTCATAGCCAAAAGCAGCCATGATGGTATTTTATTTATTTCTTTTAAATTACATTTTAATTCAGCCTGATGGGCTTCACTTTGTTTTTATATTTGTTTGTGTTGTGTTTTGATTCTGTTTATGCTCGGATTACAAGTCAATATAGATTTCATTACACATATTTTAAAATATAACAATTAGGCTTATGGACTGCAAGTTCCTTTCAGCCATATCCTATTCCTAACATTGAAACAAACAATTCTTTATAAGTTATTAGTTACTGTTGGTTTTAACATTAATTTCATTCTTTTGCTATTACTTTGAGTGATAAACATCATCACTTCCTTCAAACTCATTAAATTTATTTCCCTTCTAACATGGGGTGTTTTATTCATTGTATACTTAATTTTAATGCAAAACCTTATTTCAATACTACTATCTTCCACCATTCCATGTTAATACAAACTGTTTTTACCTGGGCTTTCTCCCTGAATAATATCACATATTTTACTTATCTCTATTTGAAATACTATTTTTAATTATTCTTAATTATATGATTGTTCATAAGCTCACTCACATCATTGACTGGTTTACCAATGATTTATTAAATGTTTTCTTATTTATTATTACATTTTTATTACTGAAAATATCTATTTCCACGTATCACCTTCACCTTTAATTAACAGAGGTTTATCACTGATACACTCACTATTTTGGGGTATTTACACTTTCACTATTGCACTTTATTTTGTTTCACTGTTTATATTAAGTGTTACTTAGTGGGTAATCCCTATACTTATTTCTCCTATTATTTCTCACTATTTCTTTATAACATAATTCTTATTATTAATGACATTTGGTTATTTACATTTCATTAAATCTAACTTTAATAATTGTGTTAGTGTACTTTTCTACACTACGTTACTTTTTAATTGTCTTTTGTTTTAAAACAGGTATATAAGTTATTTCATTTAAAACAATAATATTTGTTTCATTAGTGGATAATTATTTGGGGTTTATTTACAGTATTCTATCTTTGAGTATACCATTTCTCCCTTTTATATGTGGTGTTAGTTCCTCCTTGGTTTCACTTTGTCTCCTCTTCATTCTTCCTCTTCTTCAACTTTAATTGTCTTCGTCTTGGTTCGGTTCTCCTCTTCTCGACTGTTTTGTCTGTTTTCAATTCTCTTTGTGATCATTTTAATTATCTTAGACATTTTTATTATCTTTTTGGTTATTTAGCAATATTCTGCTTTTGCCATATCTTGTATATTTGTTTTATACATAACTTCTCTTTTCCTTGTACCAGTTCAGATTTTTTTTTTTTTCTTAGAATACATTTGATTCATTATAATTTCATGTATTTATCTCAGCAATTGAGTTGATTTTATTTTTGTTTATTTTATTCTGTATTAAATATCATTTTTGATACTTTGTAAGTTAATTCTCTTACTTTAAAGGAATGTTTGTAGCGTATTCCTTTTTAGTTATTTTTTGTTTAATTATAATCGTAAGTTTGTGATTCTTACATTTATATTATATAGGAATGTGTGTAACTTATTCCTTATTATCTCACTTTTTATTTTATACTTCATATATCAATCTTTTATTAGACTGTGAGTTGATTTAAACTGAAAGGAATGTGTGTAACTTATTCCTTTGTTTTTGTATTTTTATTCATTTATATTAATTCTTTTTATTCCGCATATATCATCTAAATAGGGTAGTCAGCTGCTCTTACAATCTTTTGGAATTTTGAAATATATTTATTTCATTTCTAGTTATGTTATTCTTCTTCATAAAACTTTTTTATTGAAGTTTGGTTATAAACTCCCTTTATTTTTCTTGTATTTACATTGCTTATCTGGTAAGTATTATTACCATTATCTTCTGTGATAACGTATGGTCCGGTATATAGCAATAACAATTTCTTTGCTATACCTTCCATTGTACTTGGCAGTTACGATTTTTAATTAATATTTTTTCTCCCTCATTATATTTGATTATTTTGGGTTGGTTTTTTGCATATTTGGCCTTTTGTTTCTCAATCTTTTCCATTATTAGGCTGTACCATTTGTTTTTATCATACGGGTCTTCTGGGTTTTTTGGGAATTCTGTTATCTCTTGGATCTCTCTATTTGGCTTCCTCTCGAACATCATTAAGTATGGTGTATTTTGAGTAAATTGGTGATAGCTGATATTTAAAAACACTTCGGTTGAAGTTAAATATTTGCACCATTCTCTCTGGTTATCATGACAATAAGTTCTCAAAATGCGTCTCACCTCTCTCAACATCCTGTCTGCTGGATTACTACTCGGGTGGTATACTGAAGTTTTAATGTTTAGTTTTATTAATTCTTCTCCACCTTTTTCCCTTAAACTGCGTTCCATGATCGGTTATTATCATGTACGGTTTTCCAATCTCTGACATGTATTTATTTTTAATAATATCTAATATCTTATTTGTTGTGGCTCTGTTTATAGCGTATAATTTGGTGTACTTGGTGTAATGGTCAAGTATAATCACGATGAATTTGTATCCATGTCTTCCTCCGCTACGTGGGAATGGTCCACATATGTCGAGGAATACCTTCTCTAGTTTGGCATTTGATGTGATGGGTATCATCGTTCCATTCTTCCTTTCATTATTGGTTTTGACCATCTGACACAACGTGCAGGTTTTTATATTTTTATTTACCTTTCTTGTAATATTTTTTATGAACAAATCTTCCTCTAAAGCTTTTACCATTTTGATTGTTCCCATGTGTCCGTATCTCACATGGTAATCTTTGATGATTTGATTTTCTAATGATTGAGGAATTACTAGTTTCCATGTGTCTTGGTTCTTTTTTGTTTTTATGAATAAGATATCTTTGTATACACAGTAAAATTTGTTAATAATTGCTTCGGATTCCATCAGTCTTTTTCTTATGTTTGATATTTTGGTATCTTGCTCTTGTTGTAACACTTATTTGGTTTACAATATTTTCCAGGTCTTTCCTATCTTTCAATATATAATACACTTTTGCTATTTTCCCCTGTTCTCCTTCAAATGTCTGATTTTCTACATTTATTCTGGATAATACGTCAGCCACTATGTTTTTTCGTCCTGGAATATATTCCCATGTAATGTGGTATTCTTGCAGAGCAAGTATCCATCGAGTAAGTCGGCCATGACTCAATTTACACTGTTTGAGAAACGATATCGATTTATGATCGCTTCTGACTGTGATAGGATATCCTAGTATGTATGTTCTAAACTTGCCGCACGCGAATACTATGCTGAGCAACTCTTTTTCTGACCCATTGTAGTTACGCTCGCAATTAATTAATATTCGGCTGGCGAAGCTAATGACCAGGTGGTTTCCATCTTTGTCTTCCTGGTACAACTCTGCGCCTAGACTTACATCACTAGCATCGCAGTTTAGGTAGAATGGTTTTTTAAAATTGGGGTGGTGTAATATGACAGTATCAACAAATGTTTGTTTAATTAATGTGAGCACTTCCTCTTGTTCAGTTCCCCAGGTCCATTTTTCTTTTGAAGAGAGTTGTTTGGAAAATTTTGCTGTTAGGTGGGAATAGTTGGTTTGAAACTTCCTATAGTAATTGCATATTCCTAAGAATGATTGCAATTGCTTCTTGTTTTTCGGTGAGGGGAATTTTTGGATGGCTTCAACTTTCTCTTGGGATGGAGAGATTCCCTTCTCGGTCAAGTTGAACCCTAAGAACTTCACTTCTTTTGCAATAAATTTCGATTTATCCAATTTAAGGGTAATATTGTTGTTGGATAATTTTTTCAATACATGTTCGACTCTTTCGCAGTGTTCGTCCCAGTCTGATGACGTGATAAGCAGGTCGTCAACGTACACTGTGGTGAATTCCAGTGCCTCTTGACCCAACACTTGGTCCATGCACTTTACGAACACTGCTACAGAATTAATGAGTCCAAATGGTAACCTTTTAAATTGGTAATTTCTACCATCAAATATGAAAGCCATGTACTGTCTACTGTGTGGGTGCAGCTCCACCTGCCAGTACCCACATACAGTATCCCAGGTACTAATATATTTTATCCCATGAAATCTTTTTAAAATTTCTTCAATCTCTCCCGGTGAGGTTCGGTCATTGATAATCATTTTATTGATTTCTCGGGCGTCCAAGCAAATCCGTACTTTGCCATTCTTCTTGGGTATGGCTACTATTGGGCTGATATATTGAGATTGGCTATACTCAATATCTTCAGCAATCATTCTATTTATCTCCGTCCTGACTTAATTTTTCAGGGGAATGCGCTATGGGATATGATTTCCTGTGGAAGTCTACAGGTTCTCTGAAGTTAATTTTACACTGGTATCCTTTAACTTTTCCTGGGGTATTTGAAAAGACATGTTGATAATCGTTATAAATTGCAATTAGTTTTTTAGACTTGTTCACTAATTTCCTGTAGAGGCCGTTCTCTTTGGAAGGTTCTGATCTCTTCCAGTTTCTGTTCCCACAAGGCTTTGCTTTCCTCTTCCTCGGCCATAGTGATGGACGGTTCACGCCTTTGACAATAATATCTCTTCAATCCTGGGTCTTGATTCAGAGCAATTGGAGTTGGAATACAATTTATAATATTTGCAAACCAGGTTCCCTGTTCTGAAGTTAGCAACACGACTCCCTTCTGCAGGTTTATTACTGCTGAATACCTTCTTAATACATCACATCCTATAAGCATGTTGAATGGTAGCCCACTTGCCACAAGAAATATAATAGGGATGGTTGACTCTTGATTATCTAACTCTAATGATACTTGTTTTCTCACCGTTTTGTTTTGTTTACCAGTTGCGCCAATGAAGATTATATTGTTTATTGGCAGTGTAGGGATTGGTGTTCGAGAGTGGGCTTGAATTCGTTCTAATTCAGGCTGGTTGATTAGAGATATATTAGATCCCGTATCCACCATAATTATGGTTATTGTGCCGTTTATGGTCGCCTTTATATGGACAATTTCACTATTATTTTGTTGTAATTGTTTGGCCTCTTCTTCGAAAAGTTCCTCTCGGATATTCTTTAGATAATTGTTGTATATTATTGTAATTACTTTGGTTTCGTTTTTTGACATTACTCGACGTATCAACCCAAGTGATTGGTCATGTGAAGGGTGTCTATATTTTTCCACTGACCTGTTTAGTTTAAAGGTGGTTGTTGGTTGACGGCCAGGTTATTCGACTGGTCGTTTGTTTCATTGCTCAGCCCTTGTTGCTGGTTGTTTTCATCCCGAGGTGGTTCGTTGTTCCTACTCTCTGATGGTTGATTGTTATTATGATTTGATGCGTGGTACCATGAGTTTGGGTGCCAGTTCGGGCTATATCTTCTGTGGTTACTCTGCCTTCGCCCGTGGATGAAATTTACCTGACGTCTGCCGTCGCTTCTATTTTGGTTACCCCCGGGTCCCCGGTTGTACTGATAACTAGGATTGTACCGGTTGCCACAGTAGTTATGGTCGTTGGGGTGACCATTTGTGCGTTGTTCCGGTTCAGCTCCTCTGTAACTATCATTTGGTCTGTTATTATTTGGGATGTTTCTGTTGTTATCTTGGTTCCCCGGACGATTGTTTTGTTGACCTCTGTTACTTGGCTGATTATTCGGAGAAGGATTCTGGGTATTCCTATTAAATGGCTGTTCATCATTATAATTATTATTGTTTCGGCCCAAGTTATTCCGGTTGCTGTTTTGTGTATGATAGTATGGTATGTTAACATTGGGTGCATTATTATGCTCATTCCATTTGTTGTATCGTTGGTTCATGATCCGGTTTTTTCGATATTGTCCATCATTCTCAAGGTCCTCCAATAGACTGGCCATTCCTTGAATCGTTTTTATCTGTCCTTGCCTTCTGGCCTTCTGTATAGCTTCTACATAATGGTAACCCAGCTGTATTACCAGAGACTCCTCGGGTATCTTGGGTTCTAGATTTCGGGCTAAACATACTTTTCCTAAAAAGTAGGACGTTAAAGTGTGTCCTGCTTGTGACTCGTATCTTCCATTGCTGATATCATTACGGACCACATTCTGGGTGGACTCTGACCAATATTTTTCCCGGAATTGTCTCTTAAATTCCTGTGTGTCATTGATCTCGGGTCGAGTGGGGCCGTCCACCAGTTGTCGTGGGTGTCTCGGAACATTTCATCTATCATGCTTCTCACGCTGGACCACCTAGTTTCTCTTCCCGTTTGAGGAATTTATTGGGTTCCTCCGGTAGCTGCGGAAGTTAATTATCTCTCGATTTTCGCTGGTTATTATTTGTGTATTATTGTAAGGTTTCTCCCTTAGTGCATCCAGCTCTTCTTGCATTTGTTTCTCCCTTAGACTGATCCCCTGGATCTTCTCTCTGTTTTCTCTGGTTAGTCCGTCTATTTTATTGATGACGGTGTATACCTTCTCCACACGATTATTTACATCTATCTGTATTTCTTGGTGCCTCTCCTCCAGTTCCTTAACCACCTCCTGTTTGTTCTTCTGGCATCCTTCGGTAATGACTTGGTAGAATTCGGTCGCTCTCAATCTACCTTCCTCCTCGACATTGCTGATTTTATTGTTCAATTCTTCCCGGGCTTGTATCACCGTCTCGTTGGTCTCCGTTACCGTTTGCCTGATCTCCTCCCGATATTCGACCAGTTGTTGCTTCCATTCCTCCTTGGTTTTCTCACTTTCTTCCTCTATTTTCCGTTGGAGAATATCATTATTATTTTCCATCTTTTTATTTACTATTTCCAGATCCTTCTTGATCTGTTTCTTCAACTCTTCGCTCTTCTTTTCCAATGTCTCCTGACTTCTCTTCAGGGTTTCATGGTTCCTCTCCATTTTGTTATTCACAAATTCTATGCTCTCCTTCATTTGCTTCTTCAATTCTTCACTGTTTTGGTCCAGTTTTTCCAATTTTTTATTCAAATCTTCCTTGTCCTGTCTTCTCTCTTCCTTGTCTGACTCTAATTTTTTATTCAATTCTTCCTGGTTCCTGTTCATTTGTTCCATCATCATTCTCATCAAACTATCTAATTTCGTCTCTTCGGTTGGGTTGACTGGTTGGTTGTTTACCATTACTTCTGCTTCTATTGCTGGTTCCGGTGGATTTGGGTTTTCCAGTTGGTCCTCCTGTGGATGCTCTTCCAACAATTCTCCAATCGTTTCCTCAACTTCTTCCATTTCTTCTTGGTTTAATGCTTCCTTACCTTTGAGCCTCGTGACCATACTATGTCTATTCATAACCGCCGCTAGTTATCCTTTCTAGCCTCACGTTGTTGGTCGCCAATATGTAACTAGTAAATGTGTGACGTCCTTCTTATTTGATCTTCACGTTGGAGTCGTCAATCTGTAACGATCTCGAAGACTCGGTCGTACCTTTGTATAAAATGTTTACACTTGTTTATTATGTGTATAAGTGTTAATGTGGTGTGTTCGCCTCACACCGGTCGTTACAATAATAGTTGTCACTACTGAAGTCTGTAGCGTGGTCCAAATTACCAGTACAACCTACCTGTTCATTCATAGGGGTTGCGAATCCCGGGTGGCGCCAAATTGTTTATATTAAAACAATTAAATTTGTTAAATTACAAGTTAATAAGTGTTGTTAGCGTTGACAGCTGGAGCGTTCAAATGGTTCCCGCCGCTGTACAGGTTGCCGTATTGTCCACTCGTGACGAGCGCTAGTTGGTTACTGAATAAAAATTGCTAACACACATATATTCTACAACGTCCTATGAAATAAAACGATGGTAATACTCTGTACTGTAATTTTAATGCAAATTCAGTCATTACTTAATATGACAAAAGGATTATAAATAGTTTAATAACAAATTGCTCCGGCTTAGAACATGAAACATACATCCCAATGTTGGCGAAATTGGTTTTGAAACAAATTATTTCAATGCCGTCATTGCCTCTGTTTACATACAAAATATTAATCTGTTCAAAATCTGGGGTCCTTTGGATTATAAATTAAGACATAAAAGTTGGTTACATTAAAAAAGTACACTACCATACCTTATACGTACTTAAAGAGTATAAAGTGTTTTTACAAATTGTTCGGTAGTGTCGTATTATTTGTTACAAAGTTCGCACACTAATACGAGGTTATATTTTAATTAACAAATGTTTTTACGTAAGTTGATTATGCATTAAACCTTTGAAAGAAAATTAATTTTGTTTAATAGTGAGAAATTTTGATTGTTTTGAGAAATATTTAAAGTAATTTGGTTTCTGGGAGGAAGGAATTTAGTGGATACTTATCAGTTCAGACAGTGTTGATATGTTGTCATCTGGGGTAGTGGAAATTCTGCAATTTTGGGCTGGTTTAAACTTCGGGCATCTTCTTCTATCTCGTCTTGGGACTTTCTGCTATTTAATTTCTTTTTATTTGGTTCCAGGACATCGTTTAATCTTGGTAGTTCTGCATCTATTCGTCTTTGGTTCTTGTTGTCAACTTCTGAACGTCTTTTTAACTATTTAATGTAAAATTTCAGTCATCACAATCTTGCGTGCCGGTTACCCACGCGTCATTTTTTCAAGTCTAATAAATTTAACGGAAAATTAGTATTTAACGGCCCGTTTCTATGGTAACAGAAACCCTTTGATTGGTTAAGGCCTCGATTAAAAGCATTGTTATGGGATTTGAATTTTTATTCAAATTTATTATGTATTTTCTTAATGATTTTATTCCTTTATCGTTCCTTTGGGGTAATAAATAATATCACTATTATCGTTATTTCCTTTCAAAGTTTAAAATGATACCTCATAAGGTCATATTCTATTATACATTAACTTTAGTCTAATTATTTTGACATTTGATAAATTACATATCTCTGTTAAATTAAACTTTTATAATAACATTTCTTTTTTAAAATGATTTACATATAATTACTGGCCATTTACTGGTCTTAGATTAGTAAATTTCCTTGTGAATTTGTTACAATTGACATTTGTGTGTGTCTGACAGTTAGACGTTTTCATAGCCAAAAGCAGCCATGATGGTATTTTATTTATTTCTTTTAAATTACATTTTAATTCAGCCTGATGGGCTTCACTTTGTTTTTATATTTGTTTGTGTTGTGTTTTGATTCTGTTTATGCTCGGATTACAAGTCAATATAGATTTCATTATACATATTTTAAAATATAACAATTAGGCTTATGGACTGCAAGTTCCTTTCAGCCATATCCTATTCATAACATTGAAACAAACAATTCTTTATAAGTTATTAGTTACTGTTGGTTTTAACATTAATTTCATTCTTTTGCTATTACTTTGAGTGATAAACATCATCACTTCCTTCAAACTCATTAAATTTATTTCCCTTCTAACATGGGGTGTTTTATTCATTGTATACTTAATTTTAATGCAAAACCTTATTTCAATACTACTATCTTCCACCATTCCATGTTAATACAAACTGTTTTTACCTGGGCTTTCTCCCTGAATAATATCACATATTTTACTTATCTCTATTTGAAATACTATTTTTAATTATTCTTAATTATATGATTGTTCATAAGCTCACTCACATCATTGACTGGTTTACCAATGATTTATTAAATGTTTTCTTATTTATTATTACATTTTTATTACTGAAAATATCTATTTCCACGTATCACCTTCACCTTTAATTAACAGAGGTTTATCACTGATACACTCACTATTTTGGGGTATTTACACTTTCACTATTGCACTTTATTTTGTTTCACTGTTTATATTAAGTGTTACTTAGTGGGTAATCCCTATACTTATTTCTCCTATTATTTCTCACTATTTCTTTATAACATACTTCTTATTATTAATGACATTTGGTTATTTACATTTCATTAAATCTAACTTTAATAATTGTGTTAGTGTACTTTTCTACACTACGTTACTTTTTAATTGTCTTTTGTTTTAAAACAGGTATATAAGTTATTTCATTTACAACAATAATATTTGTTTCATTAGTGGATAATTATTTGGGGTTTATTTACAGTATTCTATCTTTGAGTATACCATTTCTCCCTTTTATATGTGGTGTTAAGTTCCTCCTTGGTTTCACTTTGTCTCCTCTTCATTCTTCCTCTTCTTCAACTTTAATTGTCTTCATCTTGGTTCGGTTCTCCTCTTCTCGACTGGTTTAATTTCTATTTAGTCGTAGGAATTCATTCACTTCCTTTGATTCTTCTTTGGTTCTGGTTTCTTACCTTCTTTTGTTAGTTCCTAGTTGTTTGGTCACTCACCTTTTTCTTTGTGTTTGATTCGTGGTTCCCTTCTTCTTTTGTTTACTGTTGTTGGGTCAATTACTTGGGTTGGGTAATATCGTCGTTCGTCGTGTCATAATATTTATATTTTACTTATTTTTAAACATTTTATTTTATATGAAGTATTTTTACATTAAGAATTATCTTTTTTATCCCTGGTACTTGGGTGGCTTATTTGTGTTGTAACATAATGCCTCTCCTCTAAAATTGATCATTTTGATAAAACACTAGCATAGTTTTTTATGAAATTATCAGTTATAGATAATCTTTTTCCTTTTCTTTCTGGTTTGTTTCTCCATTCTTTATATCTCTTCTTACTTAATTCATTCCATTTTATTTGGATCTGTTTTTATTCATTTCCATTGGTGTGTTCTCCCTTATACACATTTTTTCCCTAACTTTTTAGTAGCTGGTTTCTCCCATTACTACTCATTTTTTCTGAGACCAGAGGAACATCAGCTCTGCTCAGTTTATTTGGATTGCTGGACTTTTCAACAGTCAATCTTAAATACCTTTTTTGTCAACTTGTGACTTAAATTAATAATAATAATAATATACTTTGGGATTGTCCACCTTGTGGTTTGTTTTTAGATCACTTTGGCCTTTTACTCATTCTTCCTTCCGCTATACCTTAACTATATACTATCATTTGCTCAAACATTTGATTGTTTTTATATTTATTCATATGTTAATTTCATCATATCTAACTTTTCATTATTTTGTTTTCAATTCTCTTTGTGATCATTTTAATTATCTTAGACATTTTTAATATCTTTTTGATTATTTAGCAATATTCTGCTTTTGCCATATCTTGTATATATTTGTTTTATACATAACTTCTCTTTTCCTTGTACCAGTTCAGATTTTTTTTTTTTTTCTTAGAATACATTTGATTCATTATAATTTCAGGTATTTATCTCAGCAATTGACTTGATTTTATTTTTGTTTATTTTATTCTGTATTAAATATAATTTTTGATAATTCTTTGTAAGTTAATTCTCTTACTTTAAAGGAATGTTTGTAGCGTATTCCTTTTTAGTTATTTTTTGTTTAATTATAATCGTAAGTTTGTGATTCTTACATTTATATTATCTAGGAATGTGTGTAACTTATTCCTTATTATCTCACTTTTTATTTTATACTTCATATATCAATCTTTTCTTAGACTGTGAGTTGATTTAAACTGAAAGGAATGTGTGTAACTTATTCCTTTGTTTTTATATTTTTATTCATTTATATTAATTCTTTTTATTCCGCATATATCATCTAAATAGGGTAGTAAGCTGCTCTTACAATCTTTTGGAATTTTGAAATATATTTATTTCATTTCTAGTTATGTTATTCTTCTTCATAAAACTTTTTTATTGAAGTTTGGTTATAAACTCCCTTTATTTTTCTTGTATTTACATTGCTTATCTGGTAAGTATTATTACCATTATCTTTTGTGATAACGTATGGTCCGGTATATAGCAATAACAATTTCTTTGCTATACCTTCCATTGTACTTGGCAGTTCACGATTTTTAATTAATATTTTTTCTCCGTCATTATATTTGATTATTTTGGGTTGGTTTTTTGCATATTTGGCCTTTTGTTCCTCAATCTTTTCCATTATTAGGCTGTACCATTTGTTTTTGTCATACGGGTCTTCTGGGTTTTTTGGGAATTCTATTATCTTTTGGATCTCTCTATTTGGCTTCCTCTCGAACATCATCATTAAGTATGGTGTGTTTTCAGTAAATTGGTGATAGCTGATATTTAGAAACACTTCGGTTGAAGTTAAATATTTGCACCATTCTCTCTGGTTATCATGACAATAAGTTCTCAAAATGCGTCCCACCTCTCTCAACATCCTTTCTGCTGGATTACTACTCGGGTGGTATACTGAAGTTTTATAGGTTTTAATGTTTAGTTTTATTAATTCTTCTCCACCTTTTTCCCTTAAACTGCGTTCCATGATCGGTTATTATCATGTACGGTTTTCCAATCTCTGACATGTATTTATTTTTAATAATATCTAATATCTTATTTGTTGTGGCTCTGTTTATAGCGTATAATTTGGTGTACTTGGTGTAATGGTCAAGTATAATCACGATGAATTTGTATCCATGTCTTCCTCCGCTACGTGGGAATGGTCCACATATGTCGAGGAATACCTTCTCTAGTTTGGCATTTGATGTGATGGGTATCATCGTTCCATTCTTCCTTTCATTATTGGTTTTGACCATCTGACACAACGTGCAGGTTTTTATATTTTTATTTACCTTTCTTGTAATATTTTTTATGAACAAATCTTCCTCTAAAGCTTTTACCATTTTGATTGTTCCCATGTGTCCGTATCTCACATGGTAATCTTTGATGATTTGATTTTCTAATGATTGAGGAATTACTTAGTTTCCATGTGTCTTGGTTCTTTTTTGGTTTTATGAATAAGATATCTTTGTATACACAGTAAAATTTGTTAGTAATTGCTTCGGATTCCATCAGTCTTTTTCTTATGTTTGATATTTTGGTATCTTGCTCTTGTTGTAACACTATTTGGTTTACAATATTTTCCAGGTCTTTCCTATCTTTCAATATATAATACACTTTTGCTATTTTCCCCTTTTCTCCTTCAAATGTCTGATTTTCTACATTTATTCTGGATAATACGTCAGCCACTATGTTTTTTCGTCCTGGAATATATTCCCATGTAATGTGGTATTCTTGCAGAGCAAGTATCCATCGAGTAAGTCGGCCATGACTCAATTTACACTGTTTGAGAAACGATATCGATTTATGATCGCTTCTGACTGTGATAGGATATCCTAGTATGTATGTTCTAAACTTGCCGCACGCGAATACTATGCTGAGCAACTCTTTTTCTGTAACATTGTAGTTACGCTCGCAATTATTTAGTATTCGGCTGGCGAAGCTAATGACCAGGTGGTTTCCATCTTTGTCTTCCTGGTACAACTCTGCGCCTAGACTTACATCACTAGCATCGCAGTTTAGGTAGAATGGTTTTTCAAAATTGGGGTGGTGTAATATGACAGTATCAACAAATGTTTGTTTAATTAATGTGAGCACTTCCTCTTGTTCAGTTCCCCAGGTCCATTTTTCTTTTGAAGAGAGTTGTTTGGAAAATTTTGCTGTTAGGTGGGAATAGTTGGTTTGAAACTTCCTATAGTAATTGCATATTCCTAAGAATGATTGCAATTGCTTCTTGTTTTTCGGTGAGGGGAATTTTTGGATGGCTTCAACTTTCTCTTGGGATGGAGAGATTCCCTTCTCGGTCAAGTTGAACCCTAAGAACTTCACTTCTTTTGCAATAAATTCGATTTATCCAATTTAAGGGTAATATTGTTGTTGGATAATTTTTTCAATACATGTTCGACTCTTTCGCAGTGTTCGTCCCAGTCTGATGACGTGATAAGCAGGTCGTCAACGTACACTGGTGAATTCCAGTGCCTCTTGACCCAACACTTGGTCCATGCACTTTACGAACACTGCTACAGAATTAATGAGTCCAAATGGTAACCTTTTAAATTGGTAATTTCTACCATCAAATATGAAAGCCATGTACTGTCTACTGTGTGGGTACAGCTCCACCTGCCAGTACCCACATACAGTATCCCAGGTACTAATATATTTTATCCCATGAAATCTTTTTAAAATTTCCTCAATCTCTCCCGGTGAGGTTCGGTCATTGATAATCATTTTATTGATTTCTCGGGCGTCCAAGCAAATCCGTACTTTGCCATTCTTCTTGGGTATGGCTACTATTGGGCTGGTATATTGAGATTGGCTATACTCAATAATATCTTCAGCAATCATTCTATTTATCTCCGTCCTGACTTAATTTTTCACGGAATGCGCTATGGGATATGATTTCCTCTGGAAGTCTACAGGTTCTCTGAAGTTAATTTTACACTGGTATCATTTAATTTTTCCTTTGGTATTTGAAAAGACATGTTGATAATCGTTATAAATGGCAATTAGTTTTTTAGACTTGTTCACTAATTTCCTGTAGAGGCCGTTCTCTTTGGAAGGTTCTGATCTCTTCCAGTTTCTGTTCCCACAAGGCTTTGCTTTCCTCTTTCTCGGCCATAGTGATAGACGGTTCACGCCTTTGACAATAATAACTCTTCAATCCTGGGTCTTGATTCAGAGCAATTGGAGTTGGAATACAATTTATAATATTTGCAGACCAGGTTCCCTGTTTTAAAGTTAGCAACACGACTCCCTTCTGCAGGTTTATTACTGCTGAATACCTTCTTAATACATCACATCCTATAAGCATGTTGAATGGTAGCCCACTTGCCACAAGAAATATAATAGGGATGGTTGACTCTTGATTATCTAACTCTAATGATACTTGTTTTCTCACCGTTTTGTTTTGTTTACCAGTTGCGCCAATGATGATTATATTGTTTATTGGCAGTGTAGGGATTGGTGTTCGAGAGTGGGCTTGAATTCGTTCTAATTCAGGCTGGTTGATTAGAGATATATTAGATCCCGTATCCACCATAATTATGGTTATTGTGCCGTTTATGGTCGCCTTTATATGGACAATTTCACTATTATTTTGTTGTAATTGTTTGGCCTCTTCTTCGAGAAGTTCCTCTCGGATATTCTTTAGATAATTGTTGTATATTATTGTAATTACTTTGGTTTCGTTTTTTGACATTACTCGACGTATCAACCCAAGTGATTGGTCATGTGAAGGGTGTCTATATTTTTCCACTGACCTGTTTAGTTTAAAGGTGGTTGTTGGTTGACGGCCAGGTTATTCGACTGGTCGTTTGTTTCATTGCTCAGCCCTTGTTGCTGGTTGTTTTCATCCCGAGGTGGTTCGTTGTTCCTACTCTCTGATGGTTGATTGTTATTATGATTTGATGCGTGGTACCATGAGTTTGGGTGCCAGTTCGGGCTATATCTTCTGTGGTTACTCTGCCTTCGCCCGTGGATGAAATTTACCTGACGTCTGCCGTCGCTTCTATTTTGGTTACCCCCGGGTCCCCGGTTGTACTGATAACTAGGATTGTACCGGTTGCCACAGTAGTTATGGTCGTTGGGGTGACCATTTGTGCGTTGTTCCGGTTCAGCTCCTCTGTAACTATCATTTGGTCTGTTATTATTTGGGATGTTTCTGTTGTTATCTTGGTTCCCCGGACGATTGTTTTGTTGACCTCTGTTACTTGGCTGATTATTCGGAGAAGGATTCTGGGTATTCCTATTAAATGGCTGTTCATCATTATAATTATTATTGTTTCGGCCCAAGTTATTCCGGTTGCTGTTTTGTGTATGATAGTATGGTATGTTAACATTGGGTGCATTATTATGCTCATTCCATTTGTTGTATCGTTGGTTCATGATCCGGTTTTTTCGATATTGTCCATCATTCTCAAGGTCCTCCAATAGACTGGCCATTCCTTGAATCGTTTTTATCTGTCCTTGCCTTCTGGCCTTCTGTATAGCTTCTTCATAATGGTAACCCAGCTGTATTACCAGAGACTCCTCGGGTATCTTGGGTTCTAGATTTCGGGCTAAACATACTTTTCCTAAAAAGTAGGACGTTAAAGAGTGTCCTGCTTGTGACTCGTATCTTCCATTGCTGATATCATTACGGACCACATTCTGGGTGGACTCTGACCAATATTTTTCCCGGAATTGTCTCTTAAATTCCTGTGTGTCATTGATCTCGGGTCGAGTGGGGCCGTCCACCAGTTGTCGTGGGTGTCTCGGAACATTTCATCTATCATGCTTCTCACGCTGGACCACCTAGTTTCTCTACCCGTTTGAGGAATTTATTGGGTTCCTCCGGTAGCTGCGGAAGTTAATTATCTCTCGATTTTCGCTGGTTATTATTTGTGTATTATTGTAAGGTTTCTCCCTTAGTGCATCCAGCTCTTCTTGCATTTGTTTCTCCCTTAGACTGATCCCCTGGATCTTCTCTCTGTTTTCTCTGGTTAGTCCGTCTATTTTATTGATGACGGTGTATACCTTCTCCACACGATTATTTACATCTGTCTGTATTTCTTGGTGCCTCTCCTCCAGTTCCTTAACCACCTCCTGTTTGTTCTTCTGGCATCCTTCGGTAATGACTTGGTAGAATTCGGTCGCTCTCAATCTACCTTCCTCCTCGACATTGCTGATTTTATTGTTCAATTCTTCCCGGGCTTGTATCACCGTCTCGTTGGTCTCCGTTACCGTTTGCCTGATCTCCTCCCGATATTCGACCAGTTGTTGCTTCCATTCCTCCTTGGTTTTCTCACTTTCTTCCTCTATTCACTTAAATCATCTATAATGAATTCCGTTGGAGAATATCATTATTATTTTCCATCTTTTTATTTACTATTTCCAGATCCTTCTTGATCTGTTTCTTCAACTCTTCGCTCTTCTTTTCCAATGTCTCCTGACTTCTCTTCAGGGTTTCATGGTTCCTCTCCATTTTGTTATTCACAAATTCTATGCTCTCCTTCATTTGCTTCTTCAATTCTTCACTGTTTTGGTCCAGTTTTTCCAATTTTTTATTCAAATCTTCCTTGTCCTGTCTTCTCTCTTCCTTGTCTGACTCTAATTTTTTATTCAATTCTTCCTGGTTCCTGTTCATTTGTTCCATCATCATTCTCATCAAACTATCTAATTTCGTCTCTTCGGTTGGGTTGACTGGTTGGTTGTTTACCATTACTTCTGCTTCTATTGCTGGTTCCGGTGGATTTGGGTTTTCCAGTTGGTCCTCCTGTGGATGCTCTTCCAACAATTCTCCAATCGTTTCCTCAACTTCTTCCATTTCTTCTTGGTTTAATGCTTCCTTACCTTTGAGCCTCGTGACCATACTATGTCTATTCATAACCGCCGCTAGTTATCCTTTCTAGCCTCACGTTGTTGGTCGCCAATATGTAACTAGTAAATGTGTGACGTCCTTCTTATTTGATCTTCACGTTGGAGTCGTCAATCTGTAACGATCTCGAAGACTCGGTCGTACCTTTGTATAAAATGTTTACACTTGTTTATTATGTGTATAAGTGTTAATGTGGTGTGTTCGCCTCACACCGGTCGTTACAATAATAGTTGTCACTACTGAAGTCTGTAGCGTGGTCCAAATTACCAGTACAACCTACCTGTTCATTCATAGGGGTTGCGAATCCCGGGTGGCGCCAAATTGTTTATATTAAAACAATTAAATTTGTTAAATTACAAGTTAATAAGTGTTGTTAGCGTTGACAGCTGGAGCGTTCAAATGGTTCCCGCCGCTGTACGGGTTGCCGTATTGTCCACTCGTGACGAGCGCTAGTTGGTTACTGAATAAAAATTGCTAACACACATATATTCTACAACGTCCTATGAAATAAAACGATGGTAATACTCTGTACTGTAATTTTAATGCAAATTCAGTCATTACTTAATATGACAAAAGGATTATAAATAGTTTAATAACAAATTGCTCCGGCTTAGAACATGAAACATACATCCCAATGTTGGCGAAATTGGTTTTGAAACAAATTATTTCAATGCCGTCATTGCCTCTGTTTACATACAAAATATTAATCTGTTCAAAATCTGGGGTCCTTTGGATTATAAAATAAGACATAAAAGTTGGTTACATTAAAAAAGTACACTACCATACCTTATACGTACTTAAAGAGTATAAAGTGTTTTTACAAATTGTTCGGTAGTGTCGTATTATTTGTTACAAAGTTCGCACACTAATGCGAGGTTATATTTTAATTAACAAATGTTTTTACGTAAGTTGATTATGCATTAAACCTTTGAAAGAAAATTAATTTTGTTTAATAGTGAGAAATTTTGATTGTTTTGAGAAATATTTAAAGTAATTTGGTTTCTGGGAGGAAGGAATTTAGTGGATACTTATCAGTTCAGACAGTGTTGATATGTTGTCATCTGGGGCAGTGGAAATTCTGCAATTTTGGGCTGGTTTAAACTTCGGGCATCTTCTTCTACCTCGTCTTGGGACTTTCTGCTATTTAATTTCTTTTTATTTGGTTGCAGAACATCGTTTAATCTTGGTAGTTCTGCATCTATTCGTCTTTGGTTCTTGTTGTCAACTTCTGAACGTCTTTTTAACTATTTAATGTAAAATTTCAGTCATCACAATCTTGCGTGCCGCTTACCCACGCGTCATTTTTTCAAGTCTAATAAATTTAACGGAAAATTAGTATTTAACGGCCCGTTTCTATGGTAACAGAAACCCTTTGATTGGTTAAGGCCTCGATTAAAAGCATTGTTATGGGATTTGAATTTTTATTCAAATTTATTATGTATTTTCTTAATGATTTTATTCCTTTATCGTTCCTTTGGGGTAATAAATAATATTACTATTGTCGTTATTTCCTTTCAAAGTTTAAAATGATACCTCATAAGGTCATATTCTATTATACATTAACTTTAGTCTAATTATTTTGACATTTGATAAATTACATATCTCTGTTAAATTAAACTTTTATAATAACATTTCTTTTTTAAAATGATTTACATATAATTACTGGCCATTTACTGGTCTTAGATTAGTAAATTTCCTTGTGAATTTGTTACTATTGACATTTGTGTGTGTCTGACAGTTAGACGTTTTCATAGCCAAAAGCAGCCATGATGGTATTTTATTTATTTCTTTTAAATTACATTTTAATTCAGCCTGATGGGCTTCACTTTGTTATTATATTTGTTTGTGTTGTGTTTTGATTCTGTTTATGCTCGGATTACAAGTCAATATAGATTTCATTACACATATTTTAAAATATAACAATTAGGCTTATGGACTGCAAGTTCCTTTCAGCCATATCCTATTCATAACATTGAAACAAACAATTCTTTATAAGTTATTAGTTACTGTTGGTTTTAACATTAATTTAATTCTTTTGCTATTACTTTGAGTGATAAACATCATCACTTCCTTCAAACTCATTAAATTTATTTCCCTTCTAACATGGGGTGTTTTATTCATTGTATACTTAATTTTAATGCAAAACCTTATTTCAATACTACTATCTTCCTCCATTCCATGTTAATACAAACTGTTTTTACCTGGGCTTTCTCCCTGTATAATATCACATACTTTACTTATCTCTATTTGAAATACTATTTTTAATTATTCTTAATTATATGATTGTTCATAAGCTCACTCACATCATTGACTGATTTACCAATGATTTATTAAGTGTTTTCTTATTTATTATTACATTTTTATTACTGAAAATATCTATTTCCACGTATCACCTTCACCTTTAATTAACAGAGGTTTATCACTGATACACTCACTATTTTGGGATATTTACACTTTCACTATTGCACTTTATTTTGTTTCACTGTTTATATTAAGTGTTACTTAGTGGGTAATCCCTATACTTATTTCTCCTATTATTTCTCACTATTTCTTTATAACATAATTCTTATTATTAATGACATTTGGTTATTTACATTTCATTAAATCTAACTTTAATAATTGTGTTAGTGTACTTTTCTACACTACGTTACTTTTTAATTGTCTTTTGTTTTAAAACAGGTATATAAGTTATTTCATTTACAACAATAATATTTGTTTTATTAGTGGATAATTATTTGGGGTTTATTTACAGTATTCTATCTTTGAGTATACCATTTCTCCCTTTTATATGTGGTGTTAAGTTCCTCCTTGGTTTCACTTTGTCTCCTCTTCATTCTTCCTCTTCTTCAACTTTAATTGTCTTCATCTTGGTTCGGTTCTCCTCTTCTCGACTGGTTTAATTTCTATTTAGTCGTAGGAATTCATTCACTTCCTTTGATTCTTCTTTGGTTCTGGTTTCTTACCTTCTTTTGTTAGTTCCTAGTTGTTTGGTCACTCACCTTTTTCTTTGTGTTTGATTCGTGGTTCCCTTCTTCTTTTGTTTACTGTTGTTGGGTCAATTACTTGGGTTGGGTAATATCGTCGTTCGTCGTGTCATAATATTTATATTTTACTTATTTTTAAACATTTTATTTTATATGAAGTATTTTTACATTAAGAATTATCTTTTTTATCCCTGGTACTTGGGTGGCTTATTTGTGTTGTAACATAATGCCTCTCCTCTAAAATTGATCATTTTGATAAAACACTAGCATAGTTTTTTATGAAATTATCAGTTATAGATAATCTTTTTCCTTTTCTTTCTGGTTTGTTTCTCCATTCTTTATATCTCTTCTTACTTAATTCATTCCATTTTATTTGGATCTGTTTTTATTCATTTCCATTGGTGTGTTCTCCCTTATACACATTTTTTCCCTAACTTTTTAGTAGCTGGTTTCTCCCATTACTACTCATTTTTTCTGAGACCAGAGGAACATCAGCTCTGCTCAGTTTATTTGGATTGCTGGACTTTTCAACAGTCAATCTTAAATACCTTTTTTGTCAACTTGTGACTTAAATTAATAATAATAATAATAATATACTTTGGGATTGTCCACCTTGTGGTTTGTTTTTAGATCACTTTGGCCTTTTACTCATTCTTCCTTCCGCTATACCTTAACTATATACTATCATTTGCTCAAACATTTGATTGTTTTTATATTTATTCATATGTTAATTTCATCATATCTAACTTTTCATTATTTTGTTTTCAATTCTCTTTGTGATCATTTTAATTATCTTAGACATTTTTAATATCTTTTTGATTATTTAGCAATATTCTGCTTTTGCCATATCTTGTATATATTTGTTTTATACATAACTTCTCTTTTCCTTGTACCAGTTCAGATTTTTTTTTTTTTTCTTAGAATACATTTGATTCATTATAATTTCAGGTATTTATCTCAGCAATTGACTTGATTTTATTTTTGTTTATTTTATTCTGTATTAAATATAATTTTTGATAATTCTTTGTAAGTTAATTCTCTTACTTTAAAGGAATGTTTGTAGCGTATTCCTTTTTAGTTATTTTTTGTTTAATTATAATCGTAAGTTTGTGATTCTTACATTTATATTATCTAGGAATGTGTGTAACTTATTCCTTATTATCTCACTTTTTATTTTATACTTCATATATCAATCTTTTCTTAGACTGTGAGTTGATTTAAACTGAAAGGAATGTGTGTAACTTATTCCTTTGTTTTTATATTTTTATTCATTTATATTAATTCTTTTTATTCCGCATATATCATCTAAATAGGGTAGTAAGCTGCTCTTACAATCTTTTGGAATTTTGAAATATATTTATTTCATTTCTAGTTATGTTATTCTTCTTCATAAAACTTTTTTATTGAAGTTTGGTTATAAACTCCCTTTATTTTTCTTGTATTTACATTGCTTATCTGGTAAGTATTATTACCATTATCTTTTGTGATAACGTATGGTCCGGTATATAGCAATAACAATTTCTTTGCTATACCTTCCATTGTACTTGGCAGTTCACGATTTTTAATTAATATTTTTTCTCCGTCATTATATTTGATTATTTTGGGTTGGTTTTTTGCATATTTGGCCTTTTGTTCCTCAATCTTTTCCATTATTAGGCTGTACCATTTGTTTTTGTCATACGGGTCTTCTGGGTTTTTTGGGAATTCTATTATCTTTTGGATCTCTCTATTTGGCTTCCTCTCGAACATCATCATTAAGTATGGTGTGTTTTCAGTAAATTGGTGATAGCTGATATTTAGAAACACTTCGGTTGAAGTTAAATATTTGCACCATTCTCTCTGGTTATCATGACAATAAGTTCTCAAAATGCGTCCCACCTCTCTCAACATCCTTTCTGCTGGATTACTACTCGGGTGGTATACTGAAGTTTTATAGGTTTTAATGTTTAGTTTTATTAATTCTTCTCCACCTTTTTCCCTTAAACTGCGTTCCATGATCGGTTATTATCATGTACGGTTTTCCAATCTCTGACATGTATTTATTTTTAATAATATCTAATATCTTATTTGTTGTGGCTCTGTTTATAGCGTATAATTTGGTGTACTTGGTGTAATGGTCAAGTATAATCACGATGAATTTGTATCCATGTCTTCCTCCGCTACGTGGGAATGGTCCACATATGTCGAGGAATACCTTCTCTAGTTTGGCATTTGATGTGATGGGTATCATCGTTCCATTCTTCCTTTCATTATTGGTTTTGACCATCTGACACAACGTGCAGGTTTTTATATTTTTATTTACCTTTCTTGTAATATTTTTTATGAACAAATCTTCCTCTAAAGCTTTTACCATTTTGATTGTTCCCATGTGTCCGTATCTCACATGGTAATCTTTGATGATTTGATTTTCTAATGATTGAGGAATTACTTAGTTTCCATGTGTCTTGGTTCTTTTTTGGTTTTATGAATAAGATATCTTTGTATACACAGTAAAATTTGTTAGTAATTGCTTCGGATTCCATCAGTCTTTTTCTTATGTTTGATATTTTGGTATCTTGCTCTTGTTGTAACACTATTTGGTTTACAATATTTTCCAGGTCTTTCCTATCTTTCAATATATAATACACTTTTGCTATTTTCCCCTTTTCTCCTTCAAATGTCTGATTTTCTACATTTATTCTGGATAATACGTCAGCCACTATGTTTTTTCGTCCTGGAATATATTCCCATGTAATGTGGTATTCTTGCAGAGCAAGTATCCATCGAGTAAGTCGGCCATGACTCAATTTACACTGTTTGAGAAACGATATCGATTTATGATCGCTTCTGACTGTGATAGGATATCCTAGTATGTATGTTCTAAACTTGCCGCACGCGAATACTATGCTGAGCAACTCTTTTTCTGTAACATTGTAGTTACGCTCGCAATTATTTAGTATTCGGCTGGCGAAGCTAATGACCAGGTGGTTTCCATCTTTGTCTTCCTGGTACAACTCTGCGCCTAGACTTACATCACTAGCATCGCAGTTTAGGTAGAATGGTTTTTCAAAATTGGGGTGGTGTAATATGACAGTATCAACAAATGTTTGTTTAATTAATGTGAGCACTTCCTCTTGTTCAGTTCCCCAGGTCCATTTTTCTTTTGAAGAGAGTTGTTTGGAAAATTTTGCTGTTAGGTGGGAATAGTTGGTTTGAAACTTCCTATAGTAATTGCATATTCCTAAGAATGATTGCAATTGCTTCTTGTTTTTCGGTGAGGGGAATTTTTGGATGGCTTCAACTTTCTCTTGGGATGGAGAGATTCCCTTCTCGGTCAAGTTGAACCCTAAGAACTTCACTTCTTTTGCAATAAATTCGATTTATCCAATTTAAGGGTAATATTGTTGTTGGATAATTTTTTCAATACATGTTCGACTCTTTCGCAGTGTTCGTCCCAGTCTGATGACGTGATAAGCAGGTCGTCAACGTACACTGGTGAATTCCAGTGCCTCTTGACCCAACACTTGGTCCATGCACTTTACGAACACTGCTACAGAATTAATGAGTCCAAATGGTAACCTTTTAAATTGGTAATTTCTACCATCAAATATGAAAGCCATGTACTGTCTACTGTGTGGGTACAGCTCCACCTGCCAGTACCCACATACAGTATCCCAGGTACTAATATATTTTATCCCATGAAATCTTTTTAAAATTTCCTCAATCTCTCCCGGTGAGGTTCGGTCATTGATAATCATTTTATTGATTTCTCGGGCGTCCAAGCAAATCCGTACTTTGCCATTCTTCTTGGGTATGGCTACTATTGGGCTGGTATATTGAGATTGGCTATACTCAATAATATCTTCAGCAATCATTCTATTTATCTCCGTCCTGACTTAATTTTTCACGGAATGCGCTATGGGATATGATTTCCTCTGGAAGTCTACAGGTTCTCTGAAGTTAATTTTACACTGGTATCATTTAATTTTTCCTTTGGTATTTGAAAAGACATGTTGATAATCGTTATAAATGGCAATTAGTTTTTTAGACTTGTTCACTAATTTCCTGTAGAGGCCGTTCTCTTTGGAAGGTTCTGATCTCTTCCAGTTTCTGTTCCCACAAGGCTTTGCTTTCCTCTTTCTCGGCCATAGTGATAGACGGTTCACGCCTTTGACAATAATAACTCTTCAATCCTGGGTCTTGATTCAGAGCAATTGGAGTTGGAATACAATTTATAATATTTGCAGACCAGGTTCCCTGTTTTAAAGTTAGCAACACGACTCCCTTCTGCAGGTTTATTACTGCTGAATACCTTCTTAATACATCACATCCTATAAGCATGTTGAATGGTAGCCCACTTGCCACAAGAAATATAATAGGGATGGTTGACTCTTGATTATCTAACTCTAATGATACTTGTTTTCTCACCGTTTTGTTTTGTTTACCAGTTGCGCCAATGATGATTATATTGTTTATTGGCAGTGTAGGGATTGGTGTTCGAGAGTGGGCTTGAATTCGTTCTAATTCAGGCTGGTTGATTAGAGATATATTAGATCCCGTATCCACCATAATTATGGTTATTGTGCCGTTTATGGTCGCCTTTATATGGACAATTTCACTATTATTTTGTTGTAATTGTTTGGCCTCTTCTTCGAGAAGTTCCTCTCGGATATTCTTTAGATAATTGTTGTATATTATTGTAATTACTTTGGTTTCGTTTTTTGACATTACTCGACGTATCAACCCAAGTGATTGGTCATGTGAAGGGTGTCTATATTTTTCCACTGACCTGTTTAGTTTAAAGGTGGTTGTTGGTTGACGGCCAGGTTATTCGACTGGTCGTTTGTTTCATTGCTCAGCCCTTGTTGCTGGTTGTTTTCATCCCGAGGTGGTTCGTTGTTCCTACTCTCTGATGGTTGATTGTTATTATGATTTGATGCGTGGTACCATGAGTTTGGGTGCCAGTTCGGGCTATATCTTCTGTGGTTACTCTGCCTTCGCCCGTGGATGAAATTTACCTGACGTCTGCCGTCGCTTCTATTTTGGTTACCCCCGGGTCCCCGGTTGTACTGATAACTAGGATTGTACCGGTTGCCACAGTAGTTATGGTCGTTGGGGTGACCATTTGTGCGTTGTTCCGGTTCAGCTCCTCTGTAACTATCATTTGGTCTGTTATTATTTGGGATGTTTCTGTTGTTATCTTGGTTCCCCGGACGATTGTTTTGTTGACCTCTGTTACTTGGCTGATTATTCGGAGAAGGATTCTGGGTATTCCTATTAAATGGCTGTTCATCATTATAATTATTATTGTTTCGGCCCAAGTTATTCCGGTTGCTGTTTTGTGTATGATAGTATGGTATGTTAACATTGGGTGCATTATTATGCTCATTCCATTTGTTGTATCGTTGGTTCATGATCCGGTTTTTTCGATATTGTCCATCATTCTCAAGGTCCTCCAATAGACTGGCCATTCCTTGAATCGTTTTTATCTGTCCTTGCCTTCTGGCCTTCTGTATAGCTTCTTCATAATGGTAACCCAGCTGTATTACCAGAGACTCCTCGGGTATCTTGGGTTCTAGATTTCGGGCTAAACATACTTTTCCTAAAAAGTAGGACGTTAAAGAGTGTCCTGCTTGTGACTCGTATCTTCCATTGCTGATATCATTACGGACCACATTCTGGGTGGACTCTGACCAATATTTTTCCCGGAATTGTCTCTTAAATTCCTGTGTGTCATTGATCTCGGGTCGAGTGGGGCCGTCCACCAGTTGTCGTGGGTGTCTCGGAACATTTCATCTATCATGCTTCTCACGCTGGACCACCTAGTTTCTCTACCCGTTTGAGGAATTTATTGGGTTCCTCCGGTAGCTGCGGAAGTTAATTATCTCTCGATTTTCGCTGGTTATTATTTGTGTATTATTGTAAGGTTTCTCCCTTAGTGCATCCAGCTCTTCTTGCATTTGTTTCTCCCTTAGACTGATCCCCTGGATCTTCTCTCTGTTTTCTCTGGTTAGTCCGTCTATTTTATTGATGACGGTGTATACCTTCTCCACACGATTATTTACATCTGTCTGTATTTCTTGGTGCCTCTCCTCCAGTTCCTTAACCACCTCCTGTTTGTTCTTCTGGCATCCTTCGGTAATGACTTGGTAGAATTCGGTCGCTCTCAATCTACCTTCCTCCTCGACATTGCTGATTTTATTGTTCAATTCTTCCCGGGCTTGTATCACCGTCTCGTTGGTCTCCGTTACCGTTTGCCTGATCTCCTCCCGATATTCGACCAGTTGTTGCTTCCATTCCTCCTTGGTTTTCTCACTTTCTTCCTCTATTCACTTAAATCATCTATAATGAATTCCGTTGGAGAATATCATTATTATTTTCCATCTTTTTATTTACTATTTCCAGATCCTTCTTGATCTGTTTCTTCAACTCTTCGCTCTTCTTTTCCAATGTCTCCTGACTTCTCTTCAGGGTTTCATGGTTCCTCTCCATTTTGTTATTCACAAATTCTATGCTCTCCTTCATTTGCTTCTTCAATTCTTCACTGTTTTGGTCCAGTTTTTCCAATTTTTTATTCAAATCTTCCTTGTCCTGTCTTCTCTCTTCCTTGTCTGACTCTAATTTTTTATTCAATTCTTCCTGGTTCCTGTTCATTTGTTCCATCATCATTCTCATCAAACTATCTAATTTCGTCTCTTCGGTTGGGTTGACTGGTTGGTTGTTTACCATTACTTCTGCTTCTATTGCTGGTTCCGGTGGATTTGGGTTTTCCAGTTGGTCCTCCTGTGGATGCTCTTCCAACAATTCTCCAATCGTTTCCTCAACTTCTTCCATTTCTTCTTGGTTTAATGCTTCCTTACCTTTGAGCCTCGTGACCATACTATGTCTATTCATAACCGCCGCTAGTTATCCTTTCTAGCCTCACGTTGTTGGTCGCCAATATGTAACTAGTAAATGTGTGACGTCCTTCTTATTTGATCTTCACGTTGGAGTCGTCAATCTGTAACGATCTCGAAGACTCGGTCGTACCTTTGTATAAAATGTTTACACTTGTTTATTATGTGTATAAGTGTTAATGTGGTGTGTTCGCCTCACACCGGTCGTTACAATAATAGTTGTCACTACTGAAGTCTGTAGCGTGGTCCAAATTACCAGTACAACCTACCTGTTCATTCATAGGGGTTGCGAATCCCGGGTGGCGCCAAATTGTTTATATTAAAACAATTAAATTTGTTAAATTACAAGTTAATAAGTGTTGTTAGCGTTGACAGCTGGAGCGTTCAAATGGTTCCCGCCGCTGTACGGGTTGCCGTATTGTCCACTCGTGACGAGCGCTAGTTGGTTACTGAATAAAAATTGCTAACACACATATATTCTACAACGTCCTATGAAATAAAACGATGGTAATACTCTGTACTGTAATTTTAATGCAAATTCAGTCATTACTTAATATGACAAAAGGATTATAAATAGTTTAATAACAAATTGCTCCGGCTTAGAACATGAAACATACATCCCAATGTTGGCGAAATTGGTTTTGAAACAAATTATTTCAATGCCGTCATTGCCTCTGTTTACATACAAAATATTAATCTGTTCAAAATCTGGGGTCCTTTGGATTATAAAATAAGACATAAAAGTTGGTTACATTAAAAAAGTACACTACCATACCTTATACGTACTTAAAGAGTATAAAGTGTTTTTACAAATTGTTCGGTAGTGTCGTATTATTTGTTACAAAGTTCGCACACTAATGCGAGGTTATATTTTAATTAACAAATGTTTTTACGTAAGTTGATTATGCATTAAACCTTTGAAAGAAAATTAATTTTGTTTAATAGTGAGAAATTTTGATTGTTTTGAGAAATATTTAAAGTAATTTGGTTTCTGGGAGGAAGGAATTTAGTGGATACTTATCAGTTCAGACAGTGTTGATATGTTGTCATCTGGGGCAGTGGAAATTCTGCAATTTTGGGCTGGTTTAAACTTCGGGCATCTTCTTCTACCTCGTCTTGGGACTTTCTGCTATTTAATTTCTTTTTATTTGGTTGCAGAACATCGTTTAATCTTGGTAGTTCTGCATCTATTCGTCTTTGGTTCTTGTTGTCAACTTCTGAACGTCTTTTTAACTATTTAATGTAAAATTTCAGTCATCACAATCTTGCGTGCCGCTTACCCACGCGTCATTTTTTCAAGTCTAATAAATTTAACGGAAAATTAGTATTTAACGGCCCGTTTCTATGGTAACAGAAACCCTTTGATTGGTTAAGGCCTCGATTAAAAGCATTGTTATGGGATTTGAATTTTTATTCAAATTTATTATGTATTTTCTTAATGATTTTATTCCTTTATCGTTCCTTTGGGGTAATAAATAATATTACTATTGTCGTTATTTCCTTTCAAAGTTTAAAATGATACCTCATAAGGTCATATTCTATTATACATTAACTTTAGTCTAATTATTTTGACATTTGATAAATTACATATCTCTGTTAAATTAAACTTTTATAATAACATTTCTTTTTTAAAATGATTTACATATAATTACTGGCCATTTACTGGTCTTAGATTAGTAAATTTCCTTGTGAATTTGTTACTATTGACATTTGTGTGTGTCTGACAGTTAGACGTTTTCATAGCCAAAAGCAGCCATGATGGTATTTTATTTATTTCTTTTAAATTACATTTTAATTCAGCCTGATGGGCTTCACTTTGTTATTATATTTGTTTGTGTTGTGTTTTGATTCTGTTTATGCTCGGATTACAAGTCAATATAGATTTCATTACACATATTTTAAAATATAACAATTAGGCTTATGGACTGCAAGTTCCTTTCAGCCATATCCTATTCATAACATTGAAACAAACAATTCTTTATAAGTTATTAGTTACTGTTGGTTTTAACATTAATTTAATTCTTTTGCTATTACTTTGAGTGATAAACATCATCACTTCCTTCAAACTCATTAAATTTATTTCCCTTCTAACATGGGGTGTTTTATTCATTGTATACTTAATTTTAATGCAAAACCTTATTTCAATACTACTATCTTCCTCCATTCCATGTTAATACAAACTGTTTTTACCTGGGCTTTCTCCCTGTATAATATCACATACTTTACTTATCTCTATTTGAAATACTATTTTTAATTATTCTTAATTATATGATTGTTCATAAGCTCACTCACATCATTGACTGATTTACCAATGATTTATTAAGTGTTTTCTTATTTATTATTACATTTTTATTACTGAAAATATCTATTTCCACGTATCACCTTCACCTTTAATTAACAGAGGTTTATCACTGATACACTCACTATTTTGGGGTATTTACACTTTCACTATTGCACTTTATTTTGTTTCACTGTTTATATTAAGTGTTACTTAGTGGGTAATCCCTATACTTATTTCTCCTATTATTTCTCACTATTTCTTTATAACATAATTCTTATTATTAATGACATTTGGTTATTTACATTTCATTAAATCTAACTTTAATAATTGTGTTAGTGTACTTTTCTACACTACGTTACTTTTTAATTGTCTTTTGTTTTAAAACAGGTATATAAGTTATTTCATTTACAACAATAATATTTGTTTTATTAGTGGATAATTATTTGGGGTTTATTTACAGTATTCTATCTTTGAGTATACCATTTCTCCCTTTTATATGTGGTGTTAAGTTCCTCCTTGGTTTCACTTTGTCTCCTCTTCATTCTTCCTCTTCTTCAACTTTAATTGTCTTCATCTTGGTTCGGTTCTCCTCTTCTCGACTGGTTTAATTTCTATTTAGTCGTAGGAATTCATTCACTTCCTTTGATTCTTCTTTGGTTCTGGTTTCTTACCTTCTTTTGTTAGTTCCTAGTTGTTTGGTCACTCACCTTTTTCTTTGTGTTTGATTCGTGGTTCCCTTCTTCTTTTGTTTACTGTTGTTGGGTCAATTACTTGGGTTGGGTAATATCGTCGTTCGTCGTGTCATAATATTTATATTTTACTTATTTTTAAACATTTTATTTTATATGAAGTATTTTTACATTAAGAATTATCTTTTTTATCCCTGGTACTTGGGTGGCTTATTTGTGTTGTAACATAATGCCTCTCCTCTAAAATTGATCATTTTGATAAAACACTAGCATAGTTTTTTATGAAATTATCAGTTATAGATAATCTTTTTCCTTTTCTTTCTGGTTTGTTTCTCCATTCTTTATATCTCTTCTTACTTAATTCATTCCATTTTATTTGGATCTGTTTTTATTCATTTCCATTGGTGTGTTCTCCCTTATACACATTTTTTCCCTAACTTTTTAGTAGCTGGTTTCTCCCATTACTACTCATTTTTTCTGAGACCAGAGGAACATCAGCTCTGCTCAGTTTATTTGGATTGCTGGACTTTTCAACAGTCAATCTTAAATACCTTTTTTGTCAACTTGTGACTTAAATTAATAATAATAATAATATACTTTGGGATTGTCCACCTTGTGGTTTGTTTTTAGATCACTTTGGCCTTTTACTCATTCTTCCTTCCGCTATACCTTAACTATATACTATCATTTGCTCAAACATTTGATTGTTTTTATATTTATTCATATGTTAATTTCATCATATCTAACTTTTCATTATTTTGTTTTCAATTCTCTTTGTGATCATTTTAATTATCTTAGACATTTTTAATATCTTTTTGATTATTTAGCAATATTCTGCTTTTGCCATATCTTGTATATATTTGTTTTATACATAACTTCTCTTTTCCTTGTACCAGTTCAGATTTTTTTTTTTTTCTTAGAATACATTTGATTCATTATAATTTCAGGTATTTATCTCAGCAATTGACTTGATTTTATTTTTGTTTATTTTATTCTGTATTAAATATAATTTTTGATAATTCTTTGTAAGTTAATTCTCTTACTTTAAAGGAATGTTTGTAGCGTATTCCTTTTTAGTTATTTTTTGTTTAATTATAATCGTAAGTTTGTGATTCTTACATTTATATTATCTAGGAATGTGTGTAACTTATTCCTTATTATCTCACTTTTTATTTTATACTTCATATATCAATCTTTTCTTAGACTGTGAGTTGATTTAAACTGAAAGGAATGTGTGTAACTTATTCCTTTGTTTTTATATTTTTATTCATTTATATTAATTCTTTTTATTCCGCATATATCATCTAAATAGGGTAGTAAGCTGCTCTTACAATCTTTTGGAATTTTGAAATATATTTATTTCATTTCTAGTTATGTTATTCTTCTTCATAAAACTTTTTTATTGAAGTTTGGTTATAAACTCCCTTTATTTTTCTTGTATTTACATTGCTTATCTGGTAAGTATTATTACCATTATCTTTTGTGATAACGTATGGTCCGGTATATAGCAATAACAATTTCTTTGCTATACCTTCCATTGTACTTGGCAGTTCACGATTTTTAATTAATATTTTTTCTCCGTCATTATATTTGATTATTTTGGGTTGGTTTTTTGCATATTTGGCCTTTTGTTCCTCAATCTTTTCCATTATTAGGCTGTACCATTTGTTTTTGTCATACGGGTCTTCTGGGTTTTTTGGGAATTCTATTATCTTTTGGATCTCTCTATTTGGCTTCCTCTCGAACATCATCATTAAGTATGGTGTGTTTTCAGTAAATTGGTGATAGCTGATATTTAGAAACACTTCGGTTGAAGTTAAATATTTGCACCATTCTCTCTGGTTATCATGACAATAAGTTCTCAAAATGCGTCCCACCTCTCTCAACATCCTTTCTGCTGGATTACTACTCGGGTGGTATACTGAAGTTTTATAGGTTTTAATGTTTAGTTTTATTAATTCTTCTCCACCTTTTTCCCTTAAACTGCGTTCCATGATCGGTTATTATCATGTACGGTTTTCCAATCTCTGACATGTATTTATTTTTAATAATATCTAATATCTTATTTGTTGTGGCTCTGTTTATAGCGCATAATTTGGTGTACTTGGTGTAATGGTCAAGTATAATCATGATGAATTTGTATCCATGTCTTCCTCCGCTACGTGGGAATGGTCCACATATGTCGAGGAATACCTTCTCTAGTTTGGCATTTGATGTGATGGGTATCATCGTTCCATTCTTCCTTTCATTATTGGTTTTGACCATCTGACACAACGTGCAGGTTTTTATATTTTTATTTACCTTTCTTGTAATATTTTTTATGAACAAATCTTCCTCTAAAGCTTTTACCATTTTGATTGTTCCCATGTGTCCGTATCTCACATGGTAATCTTTGATGATTTGATTTTCTAATGATTGAGGAATTACTTAGTTTCCATGTGTCTTGGTTCTTTTTTGGTTTTATGAATAAGATATCTTTGTATACACAGTAAAATTTGTTAGTAATTGCTTCGGATTCCATCAGTCTTTTTCTTATGTTTGATATTTTGGTATCTTGCTCTTGTTGTAACACTATTTGGTTTACAATATTTTCCAGGTCTTTCCTATCTTTCAATAT
Source organism: Magicicada septendecula (assembly GCA_034769895.1). NCBI lineage: Eukaryota > Metazoa > Arthropoda > Insecta > Hemiptera > Cicadidae > Magicicada > Magicicada septendecula. Next base: position 392,943,223 of record CM068374.1, on the reverse strand, counting down.
ATAATACACTTTTGCTATTTTCCCCTTTTCTCCTTCAAATGTCTGATTTTCTACATTTATTCTGGATAATACGTCAGCCACTATGTTTTTTCGTCCTGGAATATATTCCCATGTAATGTGGTATTCTTGCAGAGCAAGTATCCATCGAGTAAGTCGGCCATGACTCAATTTACACTGTTTGAGAAACGATATCGATTTATGATCGCTTCTGACTGTGATAGGATATCCTAGTATGTATGTTCTAAACTTGCCGCACGCGAATACTATGCTGAGCAACTCTTTTTCTGTAACATTGTAGTTACGCTCGCAATTATTTAGTATTCGGCTGGCGAAGCTAATGACCAGGTGGTTTCCATCTTTGTCTTCCTGGTACAACTCTGCGCCTAGACTTACATCACTAGCATCGCAGTTTAGGTAGAATGGTTTTTCAAAATTGGGGTGGTGTAATATGACAGTATCAACAAATGTTTGTTTAATTAATGTGAGCACTTCCTCTTGTTCAGTTCCCCAGGTCCATTTTTCTTTTGAAGAGAGTTGTTTGGAAAATTTTGCTGTTAGGTGGGAATAGTTGGTTTGAAACTTCCTATAGTAATTGCATATTCCTAAGAATGATTGCAATTGCTTCTTGTTTTTCGGTGAGGGGAATTTTTGGATGGCTTCAACTTTCTCTTGGGATGGAGAGATTCCCTTCTCGGTCAAGTTGAACCCTAAGAACTTCACTTCTTTTGCAATAAATTCGATTTATCCAATTTAAGGGTAATATTGTTGTTGGATAATTTTTTCAATACATGTTCGACTCTTTCGCAGTGTTCGTCCCAGTCTGATGACGTGATAAGCAGGTCGTCAACGTACACTGGTGAATTCCAGTGCCTCTTGACCCAACACTTGGTCCATGCACTTTACGAACACTGCTACAGAATTAATGAGTCCAAATGGTAACCTTTTAAATTGGTAATTTCTACCATCAAATATGAAAGCCATGTACTGTCTACTGTGTGGGTACAGCTCCACCTGCCAGTACCCACATACAGTATCCCAGGTACTAATATATTTTATCCCATGAAATCTTTTTAAAATTTCCTCAATCTCTCCCGGTGAGGTTCGGTCATTGATAACCATTTTATTGATTTCTCGGGCGTCCAAGCAAATCCGTACTTTGCCATTCTTCTTGGGTATGGCTACTATTGGGCTGGTATATTGAGATTGGCTATACTCAATAATATCTTCAGCAATCATTCTATTTATCTCCGTCCTGACTTAATTTTTCACGGAATGCGCTATGGGATATGATTTCCTCTGGAAGTCTACAGGTTCTCTGAAGTTAATTTTACACTGGTATCATTTAATTTTTCCTTTGGTATTTGAAAAGACATGTTGATAATCGTTATAAATGGCAATTAGTTTTTTAGACTTGTTCACTAATTTCCTGTAGAGGCCGTTCTCTTTGGAAGGTTCTGATCTCTTCCAGTTTCTGTTCCCACAAGGCTTTGCTTTCCTCTTTCTCGGCCATAGTGATAGACGGTTCACGCCTTTGACAATAATAACTCTTCAATCCTGGGTCTTGATTCAGAGCAATTGGAGTTGGAATACAATTTATAATATTTGCAGACCAGGTTCCCTGTTTTAAAGTTAGCAACACGACTCCCTTCTGCAGGTTTATTACTGCTGAATACCTTCTTAATACATCACATCCTATAAGCATGTTGAATGGTAGCCCACTTGCCACAAGAAATATAATAGGGATGGTTGACTCTTGATTATCTAACTCTAATGATACTTGTTTTCTCACCGTTTTGTTTTGTTTACCAGTTGCGCCAATGATGATTATATTGTTTATTGGCAGTGTAGGGATTGGTGTTCGAGAGTGGGCTTGAATTCGTTCTAATTCAGGCTGGTTGATTAGAGATATATTAGATCCCGTATCCACCATAATTATGGTTATTGTGCCGTTTATGGTCGCCTTTATATGGACAATTTCACTATTATTTTGTTGTAATTGTTTGGCCTCTTCTTCGAGAAGTTCCTCTCGGATATTCTTTAGATAATTGTTGTATATTATTGTAATTACTTTGGTTTCGTTTTTTGACATTACTCGACGTATCAACCCAAGTGATTGGTCATGTGAAGGGTGTCTATATTTTTCCACTGACCTGTTTAGTTTAAAGGTGGTTGTTGGTTGACGGCCAGGTTATTCGACTGGTCGTTTGTTTCATTGCTCAGCCCTTGTTGCTGGTTGTTTTCATCCCGAGGTGGTTCGTTGTTCCTACTCTCTGATGGTTGATTGTTATTATGATTTGATGCGTGGTACCATGAGTTTGGGTGCCAGTTCGGGCTATATCTTCTGTGGTTACTCTGCCTTCGCCCGTGGATGAAATTTACCTGACGTCTGCCGTCGCTTCTATTTTGGTTACCCCCGGGTCCCCGGTTGTACTGATAACTAGGATTGTACCGGTTGCCACAGTAGTTATGGTCGTTGGGGTGACCATTTGTGCGTTGTTCCGGTTCAGCTCCTCTGTAACTATCATTTGGTCTGTTATTATTTGGGATGTTTCTGTTGTTATCTTGGTTCCCCGGACGATTGTTTTGTTGACCTCTGTTACTTGGCTGATTATTCGGAGAAGGATTCTGGGTATTCCTATTAAATGGCTGTTCATCATTATAATTATTATTGTTTCGGCCCAAGTTATTCCGGTTGCTGTTTTGTGTATGATAGTATGGTATGTTAACATTGGGTGCATTATTATGCTCATTCCATTTGTTGTATCGTTGGTTCATGATCCGGTTTTTTCGATATTGTCCATCATTCTCAAGGTCCTCCAATAGACTGGCCATTCCTTGAATCGTTTTTATCTGTCCTTGCCTTCTGGCCTTCTGTATAGCTTCTTCATAATGGTAACCCAGCTGTATTACCAGAGACTCCTCGGGTATCTTGGGTTCTAGATTTCGGGCTAAACATACTTTTCCTAAAAAGTAGGACGTTAAAGAGTGTCCTGCTTGTGACTCGTATCTTCCATTGCTGATATCATTACGGACCACATTCTGGGTGGACTCTGACCAATATTTTTCCCGGAATTGTCTCTTAAATTCCTGTGTGTCATTGATCTCGGGTCGAGTGGGGCCGTCCACCAGTTGTCGTGGGTGTCTCGGAACATTTCATCTATCATGCTTCTCACGCTGGACCACCTAGTTTCTCTACCCGTTTGAGGAATTTATTGGGTTCCTCCGGTAGCTGCGGAAGTTAATTATCTCTCGATTTTCGCTGGTTATTATTTGTGTATTATTGTAAGGTTTCTCCCTTAGTGCATCCAGCTCTTCTTGCATTTGTTTCTCCCTTAGACTGATCCCCTGGATCTTCTCTCTGTTTTCTCTGGTTAGTCCGTCTATTTTATTGATGACGGTGTATACCTTCTCCACACGATTATTTACATCTATCTGTATTTCTTGGTGCCTCTCCTCCAGTTCCTTAACCACCTCCTGTTTGTTCTTCTGGCATCCTTCGGTAATGACTTGGTAGAATTCGGTCGCTCTCAATCTACCTTCCTCCTCGACATTGCTGATTTTATTGTTCAATTCTTCCCGGGCTTGTATCACCGTCTCGTTGGTCTCCGTTACCGTTTGCCTGATCTCCTCCCGATATTCGACCAGTTGTTGCTTCCATTCCTCCTTGGTTTTCTCACTTTCTTCCTCTATTCACTTAAATCATCTATAATGAATTCCGTTGGAGAATATCATTATTATTTTCCATCTTTTTATTTACTATTTCCAGATCCTTCTTGATCTGTTTCTTCAACTCTTCGCTCTTCTTTTCCAATGTCTCCTGACTTCTCTTCAGGGTTTCATGGTTCCTCTCCATTTTGTTATTCACAAATTCTATGCTCTCCTTCATTTGCTTCTTCAATTCTTCACTGTTTTGGTCCAGTTTTTCCAATTTTTTATTCAAATCTTCCTTGTCCTGTCTTCTCTCTTCCTTGTCTGACTCTAATTTTTTATTCAATTCTTCCTGGTTCCTGTTCATTTGTTCCATCATCATTCTCATCAAACTATCTAATTTCGTCTCTTCGGTTGGGTTGACTGGTTGGTTGTTTACCATTACTTCTGCTTCTATTGCTGGTTCCGGTGGATTTGGGTTTTCCAGTTGGTCCTCCTGTGGATGCTCTTCCAACAATTCTCCAATCGTTTCCTCAACTTCTTCCATTTCTTCTTGGTTTAATGCTTCCTTACCTTTGAGCCTCGTGACCATACTATGTCTATTCATAACCGCCGCTAGTTATCCTTTCTAGCCTCACGTTGTTGGTCGCCAATATGTAACTAGTAAATGTGTGACGTCCTTCTTATTTGATCTTCACGTTGGAGTCGTCAATCTGTAACGATCTCGAAGACTCGGTCGTACCTTTGTATAAAATGTTTACACTTGTTTATTATGTGTATAAGTGTTAATGTGGTGTGTTCGCCTCACACCGGTCGTTACAATAATAGTTGTCACTACTGAAGTCTGTAGCGTGGTCCAAATTACCAGTACAACCTACCTGTTCATTCATAGGGGTTGCGAATCCCGGGTGGCGCCAAATTGTTTATATTAAAACAATTAAATTTGTTAAATTACAAGTTAATAAGTGTTGTTAGCGTTGACAGCTGGAGCGTTCAAATGGTTCCCGCCGCTGTACGGGTTGCCGTATTGTCCACTCGTGACGAGCGCTAGTTGGTTACTGAATAAAAATTGCTAACACACATATATTCTACAACGTCCTATGAAATAAAACGATGGTAATACTCTGTACTGTAATTTTAATGCAAATTCAGTCATTACTTAATATGACAAAAGGATTATAAATAGTTTAATAACAAATTGCTCCGGCTTAGAACATGAAACATACATCCCAATGTTGGCGAAATTGGTTTTGAAACAAATTATTTCAATGCCGTCATTGCCTCTGTTTACATACAAAATATTAATCTGTTCAAAATCTGGGGTCCTTTGGATTATAAAATAAGACATAAAAGTTGGTTACATTAAAAAAGTACACTACCATACCTTATACGTACTTAAAGAGTATAAAGTGTTTTTACAAATTGTTCGGTAGTGTCGTATTATTTGTTACAAAGTTCGCACACTAATGCGAGGTTATATTTTAATTAACAAATGTTTTTACGTAAGTTGATTATGCATTAAACCTTTGAAAGAAAATTAATTTTGTTTAATAGTGAGAAATTTTGATTGTTTTGAGAAATATTTAAAGTAATTTGGTTTCTGGGAGGAAGGAATTTAGTGGATACTTATCAGTTCAGACAGTGTTGATATGTTGTCATCTGGGGCAGTGGAAATTCTGCAATTTTGGGCTGGTTTAAACTTCGGGCATCTTCTTCTACCTCGTCTTGGGACTTTCTGCTATTTAATTTCTTTTTATTTGGTTGCAGAACATCGTTTAATCTTGGTAGTTCTGCATCTATTCGTCTTTGGTTCTTGTTGTCAACTTCTGAACGTCTTTTTAACTATTTAATGTAAAATTTCAGTCATCACAATCTTGCGTGCCGCTTACCCACGCGTCATTTTTTCAAGTCTAATAAATTTAACGGAAAATTAGTATTTAACGGTCCGTTTCTATGGTAACAGAAACCCTTTGATTGGTTAAGGCCTCGATTAAAAGCATTGTTATGGGATTTGAATTTTTATTCAAATTTATTATGTATTTTCTTAATGATTTTATTCCTTTATCGTTCCTTTGGGGTAATAAATAATATTACTATTGTCGTTATTTCCTTTCAAAGTTTAAAATGATACCTCATAAGGTCATATTCTATTATACATTAACTTTAGTCTAATTATTTTGACATTTGATAAATTACATATCTCTGTTAAATTAAACTTTTATAATAACATTTCTTTTTTAAAATGATTTACATATAATTACTGGCCATTTACTGGTCTTAGATTAGTAAATTTCCTTGTGAATTTGTTACAATTGACATTTGTGTGTGTCTGACAGTTAGACGTTTTCATAGCCAAAAGCAGCCATGATGGTATTTTATTTATTTCTTTTAAATTACATTTTAATTCAGCCTGATGGGCTTCACTTTGTTATTATATTTGTTTGTGTTGTGTTTTGATTCTGTTTATGCTCGGATTACAAGTCAATATAGATTTCATTACACATATTTTAAAATATAACAATTAGGCTTATGGACTGCAAGTTCCTTTCAGCCATATCCTATTCATAACATTGAAACAAACAATTCTTTATAAGTTATTAGTTACTGTTGGTTTTAACATTAATTTAATTCTTTTGCTATTACTTTGAGTGATAAACATCATCACTTCCTTCAAACTCATTAAATTTATTTCCCTTCTAACATGGGGTGTTTTATTCATTGTATACTTAATTTTAATGCAAAACCTTATTTCAATACTACTATCTTCCTCCATTCCATGTTAATACAAACTGTTTTTACCTGGGCTTTCTCCCTGTATAATATCACATACTTTACTTATCTCTATTTGAAATACTATTTTTAATTATTCTTAATTATATGATTGTTCATAAGCTCACTCACATCATTGACTGATTTACCAATGATTTATTAAGTGTTTTCTTATTTATTATTACATTTTTATTACTGAAAATATCTATTTCCACGTATCACCTTCACCTTTAATTAACAGAGGTTTATCACTGATACACTCACTATTTTGGGATATTTACACTTTCACTATTGCACTTTATTTTGTTTCACTGTTTATATTAAGTGTTACTTAGTGGGTAATCCCTATACTTATTTCTCCTATTATTTCTCACTATTTCTTTATAACATAATTCTTATTATTAATGACATTTGGTTATTTACATTTCATTAAATCTAACTTTAATAATTGTGTTAGTGTACTTTTCTACACTACGTTACTTTTTAATTGTCTTTTGTTTTAAAACAGGTATATAAGTTATTTCATTTACAACAATAATATTTGTTTTATTAGTGGATAATTATTTGGGGTTTATTTACAGTATTCTATCTTTGAGTATACCATTTCTCCCTTTTATATGTGGTGTTAAGTTCCTCCTTGGTTTCACTTTGTCTCCTCTTCATTCTTCCTCTTCTTCAACTTTAATTGTCTTCATCTTGGTTCGGTTCTCCTCTTCTCGACTGGTTTAATTTCTATTTAGTCGTAGGAATTCATTCACTTCCTTTGATTCTTCTTTGGTTCTGGTTTCTTACCTTCTTTTGTTAGTTCCTAGTTGTTTGGTCACTCACCTTTTTCTTTGTGTTTGATTCGTGGTTCCCTTCTTCTTTTGTTTACTGTTGTTGGGTCAATTACTTGGGTTGGGTAATATCGTCGTTCGTCGTGTCATAATATTTATATTTTACTTATTTTTAAACATTTTATTTTATATGAAGTATTTTTACATTAAGAATTATCTTTTTTATCCCTGGTACTTGGGTGGCTTATTTGTGTTGTAACATAATGCCTCTCCTCTAAAATTGATCATTTTGATAAAACACTAGCATAGTTTTTTATGAAATTATCAGTTATAAATAATCTTTTTCCTTTTCTTTCTGGTTTGTTTCTCCATTCTTTATATCTCTTCTTACTTAATTCATTCCATTTCATTTGGATCTGTTTTTATTCATTTCCATTGGTGTGTTCTCCCTTATACACATTTTTTTCCCTAACTTTTTAGTAGCTGGTTTCTCCCATTAGTACTCATTTTTTCTGAGACCAGAGGAACATCAGCTCTGCTCAGTTTATTTGGATTGCTGGACTTTTCAACAGTCAATCTTAAATATCTTTTTTGTCAACTTGTGACTTAAATTAATAATAATAATAATAATAATATACTTTGGGATTGTCCACCTTGTGGTTTGTTTTTAGATCACTTTGGCCTTTTACTCATTCTTCCTTCCGCTATACCTTAACTATATACTATCATTTGCTCAAACACTTGATTGTTTTTATATTTATTCATATGTTAATTTCATCATATCTAACTTTTCATTATTTTGTTTTCAATTCTCTTTGTGATCATTTTAATTATCTTAGACATTTTTAATATCTTTTTGGTTATTTAGCAATATTCTGCTTTTGCCATATCTTGTATATATTTGTTTTATACATAACTTCTCTTTTCCTTGTACCAGTTCAGATTTTTTTTTTTTGTTCGAATACATTTGATTCATTATAATTTCAGGTATTTATCTCAGCAATTGACTTGATTTTATTTTTGTTTATTTTATTCTGTATTAAATATCATTTTTGATAATTCTTTGTAAGTTAATTCTCTTACTTTAAAGGAATGTTTGTAGCGTATTCCTTTTTAGTTATTTTTTGTTTAATTATAATCGTAAGTTTGTGATTCTTACATTTATATTATCTAGGAATGTGTGTAACTTATTCCTTATTATCTCACTTTTTATTTTATACTTCATATATCAATCTTTTCTTAGACTGTGAGTTGATTTAAACTGAAAGGAATGTGTGTAACTTATTCCTTTGTTTTTATATTTTTATTCATTTATATTAATTCTTTTTATTCCGCATATATCATCTAAATTGGGTAGTAAGCTGCTCTTACAATCTTTTGGAATTTTGAAATATATTTATTTCATTTCTAGTTATGTTATTCTTCTTCATAAAACTTTTTATTGAAGTTTGGTTATAAACTCCCTTTATTTTTCTTGTATTTACATTGCTTATCTGGTAAGTATTATTACCATTATCTTTTGTGATAACGTATGGTCCGGTATATAGCAATAACAATTTCTTTGCTATACCTTCCATTGTACTTGGCAGTTCACGATTTTTAATTAATATTTTTTCTCCGTCATTATATTTGATTATTTTGGGTTGGTTTTTTGCATATTTGGCCTTTTGTTCCTCAATCTTTTCCATTATTAGGCTGTACCATTTGTTTTTGTCATACGTGTCTTCTGGGTTTTTTGGGAATTCTATTATCTTTTGGATCTCTCTATTTGGATTCCTCTCGAACATCATCATTAAGTATGGTGTGTTTTCAGTAAATTGGTGATAGCTGATATTTAAAAACACTTCGGTTGAAGTTAAATATTTGCACCATTCTCTCTGGTTATCATGACAATAAGTTCTCAAAATGCGTCCCACCTCTCTCAACATCCTTTCTGCTGGATTACTACTCGGGTGGTATACTGAAGTTTTATAGGTTTTAATGTTTAGTTTTATTAATTCTTCTCCACCTTTTTCCCTTAAACTGCGTTCCATGATCGGTTATTATCATGTACGGTTTTCCAATCTCTGACATGTATTTATTTTTAATAATATCTAATATCTTATTTGTTGTGGCTCTGTTTATAGCGTATAATTTGGTGTACTTGGTGTAATGGTCAAGTATAATCACGATGAATTTGTATCCATGTCTTCCTCCGCTACGTGGGAATGGTCCACATATGTCGAGGAATACCTTCTCTAGTTTGGCATTTGATGTGATGGGTATCATCGTTCCATTCTTCCTTTCATTATTGGTTTTGACCATCTGACACAACGTGCAGGTTTTTATATTTTTATTTACCTTTCTTGTAATATTTTTTATGAACAAATCTTCCTCTAAAGCTTTTACCATTTTGATTGTTCCCATGTGTCCGTATCTCACATGGTAATCTTTGATGATTTGATTTTCTAATGATTGAGGAATTACTTAGTTTCCATGTGTCTTGGTTCTTTTTTGTTTTTATGAATAAGATATCTTTGTATAAACAGTAAAATTTGTTAATAATTGCTTCGGATTCCATCAGTCTTTTTCTTATGTTTGATATTTTGGTATCTTGCTCTTGTTGTAACACTTATTTGGTTTACAATATTTTCCAGGTCTTTCCTATCTTTCAATATATAATACACTTTTGCTATTTTCCCCTTTTCTCCTTCAAATGTCTGATTTTCTACATTTATTCTGGATAATACGTCAGCCACTATGTTTTTTCGTCCTGGAATATATTCCCATGTAATGTGGTATTCTTGCAGAGCAAGTATCCATCGAGTAAGTCGGCCATGACTCAATTTACACTGTTTGAGAAACGATATCGATTTATGATCGCTTCTGACTGTGATAGGATATCCTAGTATGTATGTTCTAAACTTGCCGCACGCGAATACTATGCTGAGCAACTCTTTTTCTGTAACATTGTAGTTACGCTCGCAATTATTTAGTATTCGGCTGGCGAAGCTAATGACCAGGTGGTTTCCATCTTTGTCTTCCTGGTACAACTCTGCGCCTAGACTTACATCACTAGCATCGCAGTTTAGGTAGAATGGTTTTTCAAAATTGGGATGGTGTAATATGACAGTATCAACAAATGTTTGTTTAATTAATGTGAGCACTTCCTCTTGTTCAGTTCCCCAGGTCCATTTTTCTTTTGAAGAGAGTTGTTTGGAAAATTTTGCTGTTAGGTGGGAATAGTTGGTTTGAAACTTCCTATAGTAATTGCATATTCCTAAGAATGATTGCAATTGCTTCTTGTTTTTCGGTGAGGGGAATTTTTGGATGGCTTCAACTTTCTCTTGGGATGGAGAGATTCCCTTCTCGGTCAAGTTGAACCCTAAGAACTTCACTTCTTTTGCAATAAATTTCGATTTATCCAATTTAAGGGTAATATTGTTGTTGGATAATTTTTTCAATACATGTTCGACTCTTTCGCAGTGTTCGTCCCAGTCTGATGACGTGATAAGCAGGTCGTCAACGTACACTGTGGTGAATTCCAGTGCCTCTTGACCCAACACTTGGTCCATGCACTTTACGAACACTGCTACAGAATTAATGAGTCCAAATGGTAACCTTTTAAATTGGTAATTTCTACCATCAAATATGAAAGCCATGTACTGTCTACTGTGTGGGTGCAGCTCCACCTGCCAGTACCCACATACAGTATCCCAGGTACTAATATATTTTATCCCATGAAATCTTTTTAAAATTTCTTCAATCTCTCCCGGTGAGGTTCGGTCATTGATAATCATTTTATTGATTTCTCGGGCGTCCAAGCAAATCCGTACTTTGCCATTCTTCTTGGGTATGGCTACTATTGGGCTGGTATATTGAGATTGGCTATACTCAATATCTTCAGCAATCATTCTATTTATCTCCGTCCTGACTTAATTTTTCAGGGAATGCGCTATGGGATATGATTTCCTGTGGAAGTCTACAGGTTCTCTGAAGTTAATTTTACACTGGTATCCTTTAACTTTTCCTGGGGTATTTGAAAAGACATGTTGATAATCGTTATAAATTGCAATTAGTTTTTTAGACTTGTTCACTAATTTCCTGTAGAGGCCGTTCTCTTTGGAAGGTTCTGATCTCTTCCAGTTTCTGTTCCCACAAGGCTTTGCTTTCCTCTTCCTCGGCCATAGTGATGGACGGTTCACGCCTTTGACAATAATATCTCTTCAATCCTGGGTCTTGATTCAGAGCAATTGGAGTTGGAATACAATTTATAATATTTGCAAACCAGGTTCCCTGTTCTGAAGTTAGCAACACGACTCCCTTCTGCAGGTTTATTACTGCTGAATACCTTCTTAATACATCACATCCTATAAGCATGTTGAATGGTAGCCCACTTGCCACAAGAAATATAATAGGGATGGTTGACTCTTGATTATCTAACTCTAATGATACTTGTTTTCTCACCGTTTTGTTTTGTTTACCAGTTGCGCCAATGATGATTATATTGTTTATTGGCAGTGTAGGGATTGGTGTTCGAGAGTGGGCTTGAATTCGTTCTAATTCAGGCTGGTTGATTAGAGATATATTAGATCCCGTATCCACCATAATTATGGTTATTGTGCCGTTTATGGTCGCCTTTATATGGACAATTTCACTATTATTTTGTTGTAATTGTTTGGCCTCTTCTTCGAGAAGTTCCTCTCGGATATTCTTTAGATAATTGTTGTATATTATTGTAATTACTTTGGTTTCGTTTTTTGACATTACTCGACGTATCAACCCAAGTGATTGGTCATGTGAAGGGTGTCTATATTTTTCCACTGACCTGTTTAGTTTAAAGGTGGTTGTTGGTTGACGGCCAGGTTATTCGACTGGTCGTTTGTTTCATTGCTCAGCCCTTGTTGCTGGTTGTTTTCATCCCGAGGTGGTTCGTTGTTCCTACTCTCTGATGGTTGATTGTTATTATGATTTGATGCGTGGTACCATGAGTTTGGGTGCCAGTTCGGGCTATATCTTCTGTGGTTACTCTGCCTTCGCCCGTGGATGAAATTTACCTGACGTCTGCCGTCGCTTCTATTTTGGTTACCCCCGGGTCCCCGGTTGTACTGATAACTAGGATTGTACCGGTTGCCACAGTAGTTATGGTCGTTGGGGTGACCATTTGTGCGTTGTTCCGGTTCAGCTCCTCTGTAACTATCATTTGGTCTGTTATTATTTGGGATGTTTCTGTTGTTATCTTGGTTCCCCGGACGATTGTTTTGTTGACCTCTGTTACTTGGCTGATTATTCGGAGAAGGATTCTGGGTATTCCTATTAAATGGCTGTTCATCATTATAATTATTATTGTTTCGGCCCAAGTTATTCCGGTTGCTGTTTTGTGTATGATAGTATGGTATGTTAACATTGGGTGCATTATTATGCTCATTCCATTTGTTGTATCGTTGGTTCATGATCCGGTTTTTTCGATGTTGTCCATCATTCTCAAGGTCCTCCAATAGACTGGCCATTCCTTGAATCGTTTTTATCTGTCCTTGCCTTCTGGCCTTCTGTATAGCTTCTACATAATGGTAACCCAGCTGTATTACCAGAGACTCCTCGGGTATCTTGGGTTCTAGATTTCGGGCTAAACATACTTTTCCTAAAAAGTAGGACGTTAAAGTGTGTCCTGCTTGTGACTCGTATCTTCCATTGCTGATATCATTACGGACCACATTCTGGGTGGACTCTGACCAATATTTTTCCCGGAATTGTCTCTTAAATTCCTGTGTGTCATTGATCTCGGGTCGAGTGGGGCCGTCCACCAGTTGTCGTGGGTGTCTCGGAACATTTCATCTATCATGCTTCTCACGCTGGACCACCTAGTTTCTCTTCCCGTTTGAGGAATTTATTGGGTTCCTCCGGTAGCTGCGGAAGTTAATTATCTCTCGATTTTCGCTGGTTATTATTTGTGTATTATTGTAAGGTTTCTCCCTTAGTGCATCCAGCTCTTCTTGCATTTGTTTCTCCCTTAGACTGATCCCCTGGATCTTCTCTCTGTTTTCTCTGGTTAGTCCGTCTATTTTATTGATGACGGTGTATACCTTCTCCACACGATTATTTACATCTATCTGTATTTCTTGGTGCCTCTCCTCCAGTTCCTTAACCACCTCCTGTTTGTTCTTCTGGCATCCTTCGGTAATGACTTGGTAGAATTCGGTCGCTCTCAATCTACCTTCCTCCTCGACATTGCTGATTTTATTGTTCAATTCTTCCCGGGCTTGTATCACCGTCTCGTTGGTCTCCGTTACCGTTTGCCTGATCTCCTCCCGATATTCGACCAGTTGTTGCTTCCATTCCTCCTTGGTTTTCTCACTTTCTTCCTCTATTTTCCGTTGGAGAATATCATTATTATTTTCCATCTTTTTATTTACTATTTCCAGATCCTTCTTGATCTGTTTCTTCAACTCTTCGCTCTTCTTTTCCAATGTCTCCTGACTTCTCTTCAGGGTTTCATGGTTCCTCTCCATTTTGTTATTCACAAATTCTATGCCCTCCTTCATTTGCTTCTTCAATTCTTCACTGTTTTGGTCCAGTTTTTCCAATTTTTTATTCAAATCTTCCTTGTCCTGTCTTCTCTCTTCCTTGTCTGACTCTAATTTTTTATTCAATTCTTCCTGGTTCCTGTTCATTTGTTCCATCATCATTCTCATCAAACTATCTAATTTCGTCTCTTCGGTTGGGTTGACTGGTTGGTTGTTTACCATTACTTCTGCTTCTATTGCTGGTTCCGGTGGATTTGGGTTTTCCAGTTGGTCCTCCTGTGGATGCTCTTCCAACAATTCTCCAATCGTTTCCTCAACTTCTTCCATTTCTTCTTGGTTTAATGCTTCCTTACCTTTGAGCCTCGTGACCATACTATGTCTATTCATAACCGCCGCTAGTTATCCTTTCTAGCCTCACGTTGTTGGTCGCCAATATGTAACTAGTAAATGTGTGACGTCCTTCTTATTTGATCTTCACGTTGGAGTCGTCAATCTGTAACGATCTCGAAGACTCGGTCGTACCTTTGTATAAAATGTTTACACTTGTTTATTATGTGTATAAGTGTTAATGTGGTGTGTTCGCCTCACACCGGTCGTTACAATAATAGTTGTCACTACTGAAGTCTGTAGCGTGGTCCAAATTACCAGTACAACCTACCTGTTCATTCATAGGGGTTGCGAATCCCGGGTGGCGCCAAATTGTTTATATTAAAACAATTAAATTTGTTAAATTACAAGTTAATAAGTGTTGTTAGCGTTGACAGCTGGAGCGTTCAAATGGTTCCCGCCGCTGTACAGGTTGCCGTATTGTCCACTCGTGACGAGCGCTAGTTGGTTACTGAATAAAAATTGCTAACACACATATATTCTGCAACGTCCTATGAAATAAAACGATGGTAATACTCTGTACTGTAATTTTAATGCAAATTCAGTCATTACTTAATATGACAAAACGATTATAAATAGTTTAATAACAAATTGCTCCGGCTTAGAACATGAAACATACATCCCAATGTTGGCGAAATTGGTTTTGAAACAAATTATTTCAATGCCGTCATTGCCTCTGTTTACATACAAAATATTAATCTGTTCAAAATCTGGGGTCCTTTGGATTATAAAATAAGACATAAAAGTTGGTTACATTAAAAAAGTACACTACCATACCTTATACGTACTTAAAGAGTATAAAGTGTTTTTACAAATTGTTCGGTAGTGTCGTATTATTTGTTACAAAGTTCGCACACTAATGCGAGGTTATATTTTAATTAACAAATGTTTTTACGTAAGTTGATTATGCATTAAACCTTTGAAAGAAAATTAATTTTGTTTAATAGTGAGAAATTTTGATTGTTTTGAGAAATATTTAAAGTAATTTGGTTTCTGGGAGGAAGGAATTTAGTGGATACTTATCAGTTCAGACAGTGTTGATATGTTGTCATCTGGGGTAGTGGAAATTCTGCAATTTTGGGCTGGTTTAAACTTCGGGCATCTTCTTCTATCTCGTCTTGGGACTTTCTGCTATTTAATTTCTTTTTATTTGGTTCCAGGACATCGTTTAATCTTGGTAGTTCTGCATCTATTCGTCTTTGGTTCTTGTTGTCAACTTCTGAACGTCTTTTTAACTATTTAATGTAAAATTTCAGTCATCACAATCTTGCGTGCCGCTTACCCACGCGTCATTTTTTCAAGTCTAATAAATTTAACGGAAAATTAGTATTTAACGGCCCGTTTCTATGGTAACAGAAACCCTTTGATTGGTTAAGGCCTCGATTAAAAGCATTGTTATGGGATTTGAATTTTTATTCAAATTTATTATGTATTTTCTTAATGATTTTATTCCTTTATCGTTCCTTTGGGGTAATAAATAATATCACTATTGTCGTTATTTCCTTTCAAAGTTTAAAATGATACCTCATAAGGTCATATTCTATTATACATTAACTTTAGTCTAATTATTTTGACATTTGATAAATTACATATCTCTGTTAAATTAAACTTTTATAATAACATTTCTTTTTTAAAATGATTTACATATAATTACTGGCCATTTACTGGTCTTAGATTAGTAAATTTCCTTGTGAATTTGTTACAATTGACATTTGTGTGTGTCTGACAGTTAGACGTTTTCATAGCCAAAAGCAGCCATGATGGTATTTTATTTATTTCTTTTAAATTACATTTTAATTCAGCCTGATGGGCTTCACTTTGTTTTTATATTTGTTTGTGTTGTGTTTTGATTCTGTTTATGCTCGGATTACAAGTCAATATAGATTTCATTATACATATTTTAAAATATAACAATTAGGCTTATGGACTGCAAGTTCCTTTCAGCCATATCCTATTCATAACATTGAAACAAACAATTCTTTATAAGTTATTAGTTACTGTTGGTTTTAACATTAATTTAATTCTTTTGCTATTACTTTGAGTGATAAACATCATCACTTCCTTCAAACTCATTAAATTTATTTCCCTTCTAACATGGGGTGTTTTATTCATTGTATACTTAATTTTAATGCAAAACCTTATTTCAATACTACTATCTTCCACCATTCCATGTTAATACAAACTGTTTTTACCTGGGCTTTCTCCCTGAATAATATCACATATTTTACTTATCTCTATTTGAAATACTATTTTTAATTATTCTTAATTATATGATTGTTCATAAGCTCACTCACATCATTGACTGGTTTACCAATGATTTATTAAGTGTTTTCTTATTTATTATTACATTTTTATTACTGAAAATATCTATTTCCACGTGTCACCTTCACCTTTAATTAACAGAGGTTTATCACTGATACACTCACTATTTTGGGATATTTACACTTTCACTATTGCACTTTATTTTGTTTCACTGTTTATATTAAGTGTTACTTAGTGGGTAATCCCTATACTTATTTCTCCTATTATTTCTCACTATTTCTTTATAACATACTTCTTATTATTAATGACATTTGGTTATTTACATTTCATTAAATCTAACTTTAATAATTGTGTTAGTGTACTTTTCTACACTACGTTACTTTTTAATTGTCTTTTGTTTTAAAACAGGTATATAAGTTATTTCATTTACAACAATAATATTTGTTTCATTAGTGGATAATTATTTGGGGTTTATTTACAGTATTCTATCTTTGAGTATACCATTTCTCCCTTTTATATGTGGTGTTAAGTTCCTCCTTGGTTTCACTTTGTCTCCTCTTCATTCTTCCTCTTCTTCAACTTTAATTGTCTTCATCTTGGTTCGGTTCTCCTCTTCTCGACTGGTTTAATTTCTATTTAGTCGTAGGAATTCATTCACTTCCTTTGATTCTTCTTTGGTTCTGGTTTCTTACCTTCTTTTGTTAGTTCCTAGTTGTTTGGTCACTCACCTTTTTCTTTGTGTTTGATTCGTGGTTCCCTTCTTCTTTTGTTTACTGTTGTTGGGTCAATTACTTGGGTTGGGTAATATCGTCGTTCGTCGTGTCATAATATTTATATTTTACTTATTTTTAAACATTTTATTTTATATGAAGTATTTTTACATTAAGAATTATCTTTTTTATCCCTGGTACTGGGGTGGCTTATTTGTGTTGTAACATAATGCCTCTCCTCTAAAATTGATCATTTTGATAAAACACTAGCATAGTTTTTTATGAAATTATCAGTTATAGATAATCTTTTTCCTTTTCTTTCTGGTTTGTTTCTCCATTCTTTATATCTCTTCTTACTTAATTCATTCCATTTTATTTGGATCTGTTTTTATTCATTTCCATTGGTGTGTTCTCCCTTATACACATTTTTTCCCTAACTTTTTAGTAGCTGGTTTCTCCCATTACTACTCATTTTTTCTGAGACCAGAGGAACATCAGCTCTGCTCAGTTTATTTGGATTGCTGGACTTTTCAACAGTCAATCTTAAATACCTTTTTTGTCAACTTGTGACTTAAATTAATAATAATAATAATATACTTTGGGATTGTCCACCTTGTGGTTTGTTTTTAGATCACTTTGGCCTTTTACTCATTCTTCCTTCCGCTATACCTTAACTATATACTATCATTTGCTCAAACATTTGATTGTTTTTATATTTATTCATATGTTAATTTCATCATATCTAACTTTTCATTATTTTGTTTTCAATTCTCTTTGTGATCATTTTAATTATCTTAGACATTTTTAATATCTTTTTGATTATTTAGCAATATTCTGCTTTTGCCATATCTTGTATATATTTGTTTTATACATAACTTCTCTTTTCCTTGTACCAGTTCAGATTTTTTTTTTTTTTCTTAGAATACATTTGATTCATTATAATTTCAGGTATTTATCTCAGCAATTGACTTGATTTTATTTTTGTTTATTTTATTCTGTATTAAATATAATTTTTGATAATTCTTTGTAAGTTAATTCTCTTACTTTAAAGGAATGTTTGTAGCGTATTCCTTTTTAGTTATTTTTTGTTTAATTATAATCGTAAGTTTGTGATTCTTACATTTATATTATCTAGGAATGTGTGTAACTTATTCCTTATTATCTCACTTTTTATTTTATACTTCATATATCAATCTTTTCTTAGACTGTGAGTTGATTTAAACTGAAAGGAATGTGTGTAACTTATTCCTTTGTTTTTATATTTTTATTCATTTATATTAATTCTTTTTATTCCGCATATATCATCTAAATAGGGTAGTAAGCTGCTCTTACAATCTTTTGGAATTTTGAAATATATTTATTTCATTTCTAGTTATGTTATTCTTCTTCATAAAACTTTTTTATTGAAGTTTGGTTATAAACTCCCTTTATTTTTCTTGTATTTACATTGCTTATCTGGTAAGTATTATTACCATTATCTTTTGTGATAACGTATGGTCCGGTATATAGCAATAACAATTTCTTTGCTATACCTTCCATTGTACTTGGCAGTTCACGATTTTTAATTAATATTTTTTCTCCGTCATTATATTTGATTATTTTGGGTTGGTTTTTTGCATATTTGGCCTTTTGTTCCTCAATCTTTTCCATTATTAGGCTGTACCATTTGTTTTTGTCATACGGGTCTTCTGGGTTTTTTGGGAATTCTATTATCTTTTGGATCTCTCTATTTGGCTTCCTCTCGAACATCATCATTAAGTATGGTGTGTTTTCAGTAAATTGGTGATAGCTGATATTTAGAAACACTTCGGTTGAAGTTAAATATTTGCACCATTCTCTCTGGTTATCATGACAATAAGTTCTCAAAATGCGTCCCACCTCTCTCAACATCCTTTCTGCTGGATTACTACTCGGGTGGTATACTGAAGTTTTATAGGTTTTAATGTTTAGTTTTATTAATTCTTCTCCACCTTTTTCCCTTAAACTGCGTTCCATGATCGGTTATTATCATGTACGGTTTTCCAATCTCTGACATGTATTTATTTTTAATAATATCTAATATCTTATTTGTTGTGGCTCTGTTTATAGCGTATAATTTGGTGTACTTGGTGTAATGGTCAAGTATAATCACGATGAATTTGTATCCATGTCTTCCTCCGCTACGTGGGAATGGTCCACATATGTCGAGGAATACCTTCTCTAGTTTGGCATTTGATGTGATGGGTATCATCGTTCCATTCTTCCTTTCATTATTGGTTTTGACCATCTGACACAACGTGCAGGTTTTTATATTTTTATTTACCTTTCTTGTAATATTTTTTATGAACAAATCTTCCTCTAAAGCTTTTACCATTTTGATTGTTCCCATGTGTCCGTATCTCACATGGTAATCTTTGATGATTTGATTTTCTAATGATTGAGGAATTACTTAGTTTCCATGTGTCTTGGTTCTTTTTTGGTTTTATGAATAAGATATCTTTGTATACACAGTAAAATTTGTTAGTAATTGCTTCGGATTCCATCAGTCTTTTTCTTATGTTTGATATTTTGGTATCTTGCTCTTGTTGTAACACTATTTGGTTTACAATATTTTCCAGGTCTTTCCTATCTTTCAATATATAATACACTTTTGCTATTTTCCCCTTTTCTCCTTCAAATGTCTGATTTTCTACATTTATTCTGGATAATACGTCAGCCACTATGTTTTTTCGTCCTGGAATATATTCCCATGTAATGTGGTATTCTTGCAGAGCAAGTATCCATCGAGTAAGTCGGCCATGACTCAATTTACACTGTTTGAGAAACGATATCGATTTATGATCGCTTCTGACTGTGATAGGATATCCTAGTATGTATGTTCTAAACTTGCCGCACGCGAATACTATGCTGAGCAACTCTTTTTCTGTAACATTGTAGTTACGCTCGCAATTATTTAGTATTCGGCTGGCGAAGCTAATGACCAGGTGGTTTCCATCTTTGTCTTCCTGGTACAACTCTGCGCCTAGACTTACATCACTAGCATCGCAGTTTAGGTAGAATGGTTTTTCAAAATTGGGGTGGTGTAATATGACAGTATCAACAAATGTTTGTTTAATTAATGTGAGCACTTCCTCTTGTTCAGTTCCCCAGGTCCATTTTTCTTTTGAAGAGAGTTGTTTGGAAAATTTTGCTGTTAGGTGGGAATAGTTGGTTTGAAACTTCCTATAGTAATTGCATATTCCTAAGAATGATTGCAATTGCTTCTTGTTTTTCGGTGAGGGGAATTTTTGGATGGCTTCAACTTTCTCTTGGGATGGAGAGATTCCCTTCTCGGTCAAGTTGAACCCTAAGAACTTCACTTCTTTTGCAATAAATTCGATTTATCCAATTTAAGGGTAATATTGTTGTTGGATAATTTTTTCAATACATGTTCGACTCTTTCGCAGTGTTCGTCCCAGTCTGATGACGTGATAAGCAGGTCGTCAACGTACACTGGTGAATTCCAGTGCCTCTTGACCCAACACTTGGTCCATGCACTTTACGAACACTGCTACAGAATTAATGAGTCCAAATGGTAACCTTTTAAATTGGTAATTTCTACCATCAAATATGAAAGCCATGTACTGTCTACTGTGTGGGTACAGCTCCACCTGCCAGTACCCACATACAGTATCCCAGGTACTAATATATTTTATCCCATGAAATCTTTTTAAAATTTCCTCAATCTCTCCCGGTGAGGTTCGGTCATTGATAATCATTTTATTGATTTCTCGGGCGTCCAAGCAAATCCGTACTTTGCCATTCTTCTTGGGTATGGCTACTATTGGGCTGGTATATTGAGATTGGCTATACTCAATAATATCTTCAGCAATCATTCTATTTATCTCCGTCCTGACTTAATTTTTCACGGAATGCGCTATGGGATATGATTTCCTGTGGAAGTCTACAGGTTCTCTGAAGTTAATTTTACACTGGTATCATTTAATTTTTCCTTTGGTATTTGAAAAGACATGTTGATAATCGTTATAAATGGCAATTAGTTTTTTAGACTTGTTCACTAATTTCCTGTAGAGGCCGTTCTCTTTGGAAGGTTCTGATCTCTTCCAGTTTCTGTTCCCACAAGGCTTTGCTTTCCTCTTTCTCGGCCATAGTGATAGACGGTTCACGCCTTTGACAATAATAACTCTTCAATCCTGGGTCTTGATTCAGAGCAATTGGAGTTGGAATACAATTTATAATATTTGCAGACCAGGTTCCCTGTTTTAAAGTTAGCAACACGACTCCCTTCTGCAGGTTTATTACTGCTGAATACCTTCTTAATACATCACATCCTATAAGCATGTTGAATGGTAGCCCACTTGCCACAAGAAATATAATAGGGATGGTTGACTCTTGATTATCTAACTCTAATGATACTTGTTTTCTCACCGTTTTGTTTTGTTTACCAGTTGCGCCAATGATGATTATATTGTTTATTGGCAGTGTAGGGATTGGTGTTCGAGAGTGGGCTTGAATTCGTTCTAATTCAGGCTGGTTGATTAGAGATATATTAGATCCCGTATCCACCATAATTATGGTTATTGTGCCGTTTATGGTCGCCTTTATATGGACAATTTCACTATTATTTTGTTGTAATTGTTTGGCCTCTTCTTCGAGAAGTTCCTCTCGGATATTCTTTAGATAATTGTTGTATATTATTGTAATTACTTTGGTTTCGTTTTTTGACATTACTCGACGTATCAACCCAAGTGATTGGTCATGTGAAGGGTGTCTATATTTTTCCACTGACCTGTTTAGTTTAAAGGTGGTTGTTGGTTGACGGCCAGGTTATTCGACTGGTCGTTTGTTTCATTGCTCAGCCCTTGTTGCTGGTTGTTTTCATCCCGAGGTGGTTCGTTGTTCCTACTCTCTGATGGTTGATTGTTATTATGATTTGATGCGTGGTACCATGAGTTTGGGTGCCAGTTCGGGCTATATCTTCTGTGGTTACTCTGCCTTCGCCCGTGGATGAAATTTACCTGACGTCTGCCGTCGCTTCTATTTTGGTTACCCCCGGGTCCCCGGTTGTACTGATAACTAGGATTGTACCGGTTGCCACAGTAGTTATGGTCGTTGGGGTGACCATTTGTGCGTTGTTCCGGTTCAGCTCCTCTGTAACTATCATTTGGTCTGTTATTATTTGGGATGTTTCTGTTGTTATCTTGGTTCCCCGGACGATTGTTTTGTTGACCTCTGTTACTTGGCTGATTATTCGGAGAAGGATTCTGGGTATTCCTATTAAATGGCTGTTCATCATTATAATTATTATTGTTTCGGCCCAAGTTATTCCGGTTGCTGTTTTGTGTATGATAGTATGGTATGTTAACATTGGGTGCATTATTATGCTCATTCCATTTGTTGTATCGTTGGTTCATGATCCGGTTTTTTCGATATTGTCCATCATTCTCAAGGTCCTCCAATAGACTGGCCATTCCTTGAATCGTTTTTATCTGTCCTTGCCTTCTGGCCTTCTGTATAGCTTCTTCATAATGGTAACCCAGCTGTATTACCAGAGACTCCTCGGGTATCTTGGGTTCTAGATTTCGGGCTAAACATACTTTTCCTAAAAAGTAGGACGTTAAAGAGTGTCCTGCTTGTGACTCGTATCTTCCATTGCTGATATCATTACGGACCACATTCTGGGTGGACTCTGACCAATATTTTTCCCGGAATTGTCTCTTAAATTCCTGTGTGTCATTGATCTCGGGTCGAGTGGGGCCGTCCACCAGTTGTCGTGGGTGTCTCGGAACATTTCATCTATCATGCTTCTCACGCTGGACCACCTAGTTTCTCTACCCGTTTGAGGAATTTATTGGGTTCCTCCGGTAGCTGCGGAAGTTAATTATCTCTCGATTTTCGCTGGTTATTATTTGTGTATTATTGTAAGGTTTCTCCCTTAGTGCATCCAGCTCTTCTTGCATTTGTTTCTCCCTTAGACTGATCCCCTGGATCTTCTCTCTGTTTTCTCTGGTTAGTCCGTCTATTTTATTGATGACGGTGTATACCTTCTCCACACGATTATTTACATCTATCTGTATTTCTTGGTGCCTCTCCTCCAGTTCCTTAACCACCTCCTGTTTGTTCTTCTGGCATCCTTCGGTAATGACTTGGTAGAATTCGGTCGCTCTCAATCTACCTTCCTCCTCGACATTGCTGATTTTATTGTTCAATTCTTCCCGGGCTTGTATCACCGTCTCGTTGGTCTCCGTTACCGTTTGCCTGATCTCCTCCCGATATTCGACCAGTTGTTGCTTCCATTCCTCCTTGGTTTTCTCACTTTCTTCCTCTATTTTCCGTTGGAGAATATCATTATTATTTTCCATCTTTTTATTTACTATTTCCAGATCCTTCTTGATCTGTTTCTTCAACTCTTCGCTCTTCTTTTCCAATGTCTCCTGACTTCTCTTCAGGGTTTCATGGTTCCTCTCCATTTTGTTATTCACAAATTCTATGCTCTCCTTCATTTGCTTCTTCAATTCTTCACTGTTTTGGTCCAGTTTTTCCAATTTTTTATTCAAATCTTCCTTGTCCTGTCTTCTCTCTTCCTTGTCTGACTCTAATTTTTTATTCAATTCTTCCTGGTTCCTGTTCATTTGTTCCATCATCATTCTCATCAAACTATCTAATTTCG
The DNA here is from genome assembly GCA_034769895.1 of Magicicada septendecula. Classification (NCBI taxonomy): domain Eukaryota; kingdom Metazoa; phylum Arthropoda; class Insecta; order Hemiptera; family Cicadidae; genus Magicicada; species Magicicada septendecula. The sequence continues at coordinate 392,919,519 of CM068374.1, read as the reverse complement.
TCTCTTCGGTTGGGTTGACTGGTTGGTTGTTTACCATTACTTCTGCTTCTATTGGTGGTTCCGGTGGATTTGGGTTTTCCAGTTGGTCCTCCTGTGGATGCTCTTCCAACAATTCTCCAATCGTTTCCTCAACTTCTTCCATTTCTTCTTGGTTTTCTTCTTGGTTTAATGCTTCCTTACCTTTGAGCCTCGTGACCATACTATGTCTATTCATAACCGCCGCTAGTTATCCTTTCTAGCCTCACGTTGTTGGTCGCCAATATGTAACTAGTAAATGTGTGACGTCCTTCTTATTTGATCTTCACGTTGGAGTCGTCAATCTGTAACGATCTCGAAGACTCGGTCGTACCTTTGTATAAAATGTTTACACTTGTTTATTATGTGTATAAGTGTTAATGTGGTGTGTTCGCCTCACACCGGTCGTTACAATAATAGTTGTCACTACTGAAGTCTGTAGCGTGGTCCAAATTACCAGTACAACCTACCTGTTCATTCATAGGGGTTGCGAATCCCGGGTGGCGCCAAATTGTTTATATTAAAACAATTAAATTTGTTAAATTACAAGTTAATAAGTGTTGTTAGCGTTGACAGCTGGAGCGTTCAAATGGTTCCCGCCGCTGTACAGGTTGCCGTATTGTCCACTCGTGACGAGCGCTAGTTGGTTACTGAATAAAAATTGCTAACACACATATATTCTACAACGTCCTATGAAATAAAACGATGGTAATACTCTGTACTGTAATTTTAATGCAAATTCAGTCATTACTTAATATGACAAAACGATTATAAATAGTTTAATAACAAATTGCTCCGGCTTAGAACATGAAACATACATCCCAATGTTGGCGAAATTGGTTTTGAAACAAATTATTTCAATGCCGTCATGGCCTCTGTTTACATACAAAATATTAATCTGTTCAAAATCTGGGGTCCTTTGGATTATAAAATAAGACATAAAAGTTGGTTACATTAAAAAAGTACACTACCATACCTTATACGTACTTAAAGAGTATAAAGTGTTTTTACAAATTGTTCGGTAGTGTCGTATTATTTGTTACAAAGTTCGCACACTAATGCGAGGTTATATTTTAATTAACAAATGTTTTTACGTAAGTTGATTATGCATTAAACCTTTGAAAGAAAATTAATTTTGTTTAATAGTGAGAAATTTTGATTGTTTTGAGAAATATTTAAAGTAATTTGGTTTCTGGGAGGAAGGAATTTAGTGGATACTTATCAGTTCAGACAGTGTTGATATGTTGTCATCTGGGGTAGTGGAAATTCTGCAATTTTGGGCTGGTTTAAACTTCGGGCATCTTCTTCTATCTCGTCTTGGGACTTTCTGCTATTTAATTTCTTTTTATTTGGTTCCAGGACATCGTTTAATCTTGGTAGTTCTGCATCTATTCGTCTTTGGTTCTTGTTGTCAACTTCTGAACGTCTTTTTAACTATTTAATGTAAAATTTCAGTCATCACAATCTTGCGTGCCGGTTACCCACGCGTCATTTTTTCAAGTCTAATAAATTTAACGGAAAATTAGTATTTAACGGCCCGTTTCTATGGTAACAGAAACCCTTTGATTGGTTAAGGCCTCGATTAAAAGCATTGTTATGGGATTTGAATTTTTATTCAAATTTATTATGTATTTTCTTAATGATTTTATTCCTTTATCGTTCCTTTGGGGTAATAAATAATATCACTATTGTCGTTATTTCCTTTCAAAGTTTAAAATGATACCTCATAAGGTCATATTCTATTATACATTAACTTTAGTCTAATTATTTTGACATTTGATAAATTACATATCTCTGTTAAATTAAACTTTTATAATAACATTTCTTTTTTAAAATGATTTACATATAATTACTGGCCATTTACTGGTCTTAGATTAGTAAATTTCCTTGTGAATTTGTTACAATTGACATTTGTGTGTGTCTGACAGTTAGACGTTTTCATAGCCAAAAGCAGCCATGATGGTATTTTATTTATTTCTTTTAAATTACATTTTAATTCAGCCTGATGGGCTTCACTTTGTTTTTATATTTGTTTGTGTTGTGTTTTGATTCTGTTTATGCTCGGATTACAAGTCAATATAGATTTCATTATACATATTTTAAAATATAACAATTAGGCTTATGGACTGCAAGTTCCTTTCAGCCATATCCTATTCATAACATTGAAACAAACAATTCTTTATAAGTTATTAGTTACTGTTGGTTTTAACATTAATTTAATTCTTTTGCTATTACTTTGAGTGATAAACATCATCACTTCCTTCAAACTCATTAAATTTATTTCCCTTCTAACATGGGGTGTTTTATTCATTGTATACTTAATTTTAATGCAAAACCTTATTTCAATACTACTATCTTCCACCATTCCATGTTAATACAAACTGTTTTTACCTGGGCTTTCTCCCTGAATAATATCACATATTTTACTTATCTCTATTTGAAATACTATTTTTAATTATTCTTAATTATATGATTGTTCATAAGCTCACTCACATCATTGACTGGTTTACCAATGATTTATTAAGTGTTTTCTTATTTATTATTACATTTTTATTACTGAAAATATCTATTTCCACGTGTCACCTTCACCTTTAATTAACAGAGGTTTATCACTGATACACTCACTATTTTGGGATATTTACACTTTCACTATTGCACTTTATTTTGTTTCACTGTTTATATTAAGTGTTACTTAGTGGGTAATCCCTATACTTATTTCTCCTATTATTTCTCACTATTTCTTTATAACATACTTCTTATTATTAATGACATTTGGTTATTTACATTTCATTAAATCTAACTTTAATAATTGTGTTAGTGTACTTTTCTACACTACGTTACTTTTTAATTGTCTTTTGTTTTAAAACAGGTATATAAGTTATTTCATTTACAACAATAATATTTGTTTCATTAGTGGATAATTATTTGGGGTTTATTTACAGTATTCTATCTTTGAGTATACCATTTCTCCCTTTTATATGTGGTGTTAAGTTCCTCCTTGGTTTCACTTTGTCTCCTCTTCATTCTTCCTCTTCTTCAACTTTAATTGTCTTCATCTTGGTTCGGTTCTCCTCTTCTCGACTGGTTTAATTTCTATTTAGTCGTAGGAATTCATTCACTTCCTTTGATTCTTCTTTGGTTCTGGTTTCTTACCTTCTTTTGTTAGTTCCTAGTTGTTTGGTCACTCACCTTTTTCTTTGTGTTTGATTCGTGGTTCCCTTCTTCTTTTGTTTACTGTTGTTGGGTCAATTACTTGGGTTGGGTAATATCGTCGTTCGTCGTGTCATAATATTTATATTTTACTTATTTTTAAACATTTTATTTTATATGAAGTATTTTTACATTAAGAATTATCTTTTTTATCCCTGGTACTGGGGTGGCTTATTTGTGTTGTAACATAATGCCTCTCCTCTAAAATTGATCATTTTGATAAAACACTAGCATAGTTTTTTATGAAATTATCAGTTATAGATAATCTTTTTCCTTTTCTTTCTGGTTTGTTTCTCCATTCTTTATATCTCTTCTTACTTAATTCATTCCATTTTATTTGGATCTGTTTTTATTCATTTCCATTGGTGTGTTCTCCCTTATACACATTTTTTCCCTAACTTTTTAGTAGCTGGTTTCTCCCATTACTACTCATTTTTTCTGAGACCAGAGGAACATCAGCTCTGCTCAGTTTATTTGGATTGCTGGACTTTTCAACAGTCAATCTTAAATACCTTTTTTGTCAACTTGTGACTTAAATTAATAATAATAATAATATACTTTGGGATTGTCCACCTTGTGGTTTGTTTTTAGATCACTTTGGCCTTTTACTCATTCTTCCTTCCGCTATACCTTAACTATATACTATCATTTGCTCAAACATTTGATTGTTTTTATATTTATTCATATGTTAATTTCATCATATCTAACTTTTCATTATTTTGTTTTCAATTCTCTTTGTGATCATTTTAATTATCTTAGACATTTTTAATATCTTTTTGGTTATTTAGCAATATTCTGCTTTTGCCATATCTTGTATATATTTGTTTTATACATAACTTCTCTTTTCCTTGTACCAGTTCAGATTTTTTTTTTTTTCTTAGAATACATTTGATTCATTATAATTTCAGGTATTTATCTCAGCAATTGACTTGATTTTATTTTTGTTTATTTTATTCTGTATTAAATATAATTTTTGATAATTCTTTGTAAGTTAATTCTCTTACTTTAAAGGAATGTTTGTAGCGTATTCCTTTTTAGTTATTTTTTGTTTAATTATAATCGTAAGTTTGTGATTCTTACATTTATATTATCTAGGAATGTGTGTAACTTATTCCTTATTATCTCACTTTTTATTTTATACTTCATATATCAATCTTTTCTTAGACTGTGAGTTGATTTAAACTGAAAGGAATGTGTGTAACTTATTCCTTTGTTTTTATATTTTTATTCATTTATATTAATTCTTTTTATTCCGCATATATCATCTAAATAGGGTAGTAAGCTGCTCTTACAATCTTTTGGAATTTTGAAATATATTATTTCATTTCTAGTTATGTTATTCTTCTTCATAAAACTTTTTTATTGAAGTTTGGTTATAAACTCCCTTTATTTTTCTTGTATTTACATTGCTTATCTGGTAAGTATTATTACCATTATATTTTGTGATAACGTATGGTCCGGTATATAGCAATAACAATTTCTTTGCTATACCTTCCATTGTACTTGGCAGTTCACGATTTTTAATTAATATTTTTTCTCCGTCATTATATTTGATTATTTTGGGTTGGTTTTTTGCATATTTGGCCTTTTGTTCCTCAATCTTTTCCATTTTTAGGCTGTACCATTTGTTTTTGTCATACGGGTCTTCTGGGTTTTTTGGGAATTCTATTATCTTTTGGATCTCTCTATTTGGCTTCCTCTCGAACATCATCATTAAGTATGGTGTGTTTTCAGTAAATTGGTGATAGCTGATATTTAGAAACACTTCGGTTGAAGTTAAATATTTGCACCATTCTCTCTGGTTATCATGACAATAAGTTCTCAAAATGCGTCCCACCTCTCTCAACATCCTTTCTGCTGGATTACTACTCGGGTGGTATACTGAAGTTTTATAGGTTTTAATGTTTAGTTTTATTAATTCTTCTCCACCTTTTTCCCTTAAACTGCGTTCCATGATCGGTTATTATCATGTACGGTTTTCCAATCTCTGACATGTATTTATTTTTAATAATATCTAATATCTTATTTGTTGTGGCTCTGTTTATAGCGTATAATTTGGTGTACTTGGTGTAATGGTCAAGTATAATCACGATGAATTTGTATCCATGTCTTCCTCCGCTACGTGGGAATGGTCCACATATGTCGAGGAATACCTTCTCTAGTTTGGCATTTGATGTGATGGGTATCATCGTTCCATTCTTCCTTTCATTATTGGTTTTGACCATCTGACACAACGTGCAGGTTTTTATATTTTTATTTACCTTTCTTGTAATATTTTTTATGAACAAATCTTCCTCTAAAGCTTTTACCATTTTGATTGTTCCCATGTGTCCGTATCTCACATGGTAATCTTTGATGATTTGATTTTCTAATGATTGAGGAATTACTTAGTTTCCATGTGTCTTGGTTCTTTTTTGGTTTTATGAATAAGATATCTTTGTATACACAGTAAAATTTGTTAGTAATTGCTTCGGATTCCATCAGTCTTTTTCTTATGTTTGATATTTTGGTATCTTGCTCTTGTTGTAACACTATTTGGTTTACAATATTTTCCAGGTCTTTCCTATCTTTCAATATATAATACACTTTTGCTATTTTCCCCTTTTCTCCTTCAAATGTCTAATTTTCTACATTTATTCTGGATAATACGTCAGCCACTATGTTTTTTCGTCCTGGAATATATTCCCATGTAATGTGGTATTCTTGCAGAGCAAGTATCCATCGAGTAAGTCGGCCATGACTCAATTTACACTGTTTGAGAAACGATATCGATTTATGATCGCTTCTGACTGTGATAGGATATCCTAGTATGTATGTTCTAAACTTGCCGCACGCGAATACTATGCTGAGCAACTCTTTTTCTGTAACATTGTAGTTACGCTCGCAATTATTTAGTATTCGGCTGGCGAAGCTAATGACCAGGTGGTTTCCATCTTTGTCTTCCTGGTACAACTCTGCGCCTAGACTTACATCACTAGCATCGCAGTTTAGGTAGAATGGTTTTTCAAAATTGGGGTGGTGTAATATGACAGTATCAACAAATGTTTGTTTAATTAATGTGAGCACTTCCTCTTGTTCAGTTCCCCAGGTCCATTTTTCTTTTGAAGAGAGTTGTTTGGAAAATTTTGCTGTTAGGTGGGAATAGTTGGTTTGAAACTTCCTATAGTAATTGCATATTCCTAAGAATGATTGCAATTGCTTCTTGTTTTTCGGTGAGGGGAATTTTTGGATGGCTTCAACTTTCTCTTGGGATGGAGAGATTCCCTTCTCGGTCAAGTTGAACCCTAAGAACTTCACTTCTTTTGCAATAAATTTCGATTTATCCAATTTAAGGGTAATATTGTTGTTGGATAATTTTTTCAATACATGTTCGACTCTTTCGCAGTGTTCGTCCCAGTCTGATGACGTGATAAGCAGGTCGTCAACGTACACTGGTGAATTCCAGTGCCTCTTGACCCAACACTTGGTCCATGCACTTTACGAACACTGCTACAGAATTAATGAGTCCAAATGGTAACCTTTTAAATTGGTAATTTCTACCATCAAATATGAAAGCCATGTACTGTCTACTGTGTGGGTACAGCTCCACCTGCCAGTACCCACATACAGTATCCCAGGTACTAATATATTTTATCCCATGAAATCTTTTTAAAATTTCCTCAATCTCTCCCGGTGAGGTTCGGTCATTGATAATCATTTTATTGATTTCTCGGGCGTCCAAGCAAATCCGTACTTTGCCATTCTTCTTGGGTATGGCTACTATTGGGCTGGTATATTGAGATTGGCTATACTCAATAATATCTTCAGCAATCATTCTATTTATCTCCGTCCTGACTTAATTTTTCACGGAATGCGCTATGGGATATGATTTCCTGTGGAAGTCTACAGGTTCTCTGAAGTTAATTTTACACTGGTATCATTTAATTTTTCCTTTGGTATTTGAAAAGACATGTTGATAATCGTTATAAATGGCAATTAGTTTTTTAGACTTGTTCACTAATTTCCTGTAGAGGCCGTTCTCTTTGGAAGGTTCTGATCTCTTCCAGTTTCTGTTCCCACAAGGCTTTGCTTTCCTCTTTCTCGGCCATAGTGATAGACGGTTCACGCCTTTGACAATAATAACTCTTCAGTCCTGGGTCTTGATTCAGAGCAATTGGAGTTGGAATACAATTTATAATATTTGCAGACCAGGTTCCCTGTTTTAAAGTTAGCAACACGACTCCCTTCTGCAGGTTTATTACTGCTGAATACCTTCTTAATACATCACATCCTATAAGCATGTTGAATGGTAGCCCACTTGCCACAAGAAATATAATAGGGATGGTTGACTCTTGATTATCTAACTCTAATGATACTTGTTTTCTCACCGTTTTGTTTTGTTTACCAGTTGCGCCAATGATGATTATATTGTTTATTGGCAGTGTAGGGATTGGTGTTCGAGAGTGGGCTTGAATTCGTTCTAATTCAGGCTGGTTGATTAGAGATATATTAGATCCCGTATCCACCATAATTATGGTTATTGTGCCGTTTATGGTCGCCTTTATATGGACAATTTCACTATTATTTTGTTGTAATTGTTTGGCCTCTTCTTCGAGAAGTTCCTCTCGGATATTCTTTAGATAATTGTTGTATATTATTGTAATTACTTTGGTTTCGTTTTTTGACATTACTCGACGTATCAACCCAAGTGATTGGTCATGTGAAGGGTGTCTATATTTTTCCACTGACCTGTTTAGTTTAAAGGTGGTTGTTGGTTGACGGCCAGGTTATTCGACTGGTCGTTTGTTTCATTGCTCAGCCCTTGTTGCTGGTTGTTTTCATCCCGAGGTGGTTCGTTGTTCCTACTCTCTGATGGTTGATTGTTATTATGATTTGATGCGTGGTACCATGAGTTTGGGTGCCAGTTCGGGCTATATCTTCTGTGGTTACTCTGCCTTCGCCCGTGGATGAAATTTACCTGACGTCTGCCGTCGCTTCTATTTTGGTTACCCCCGGGTCCCCGGTTGTACTGATAACTAGGATTGTACCGGTTGCCACAGTAGTTATGGTCGTTGGGGTGACCATTTGTGCGTTGTTCCGGTTCAGCTCCTCTGTAACTATCATTTGGTCTGTTATTATTTGGGATGTTTCTGTTGTTATCTTGGTTCCCCGGACGATTGTTTTGTTGACCTCTGTTACTTGGCTGATTATTCGGAGAAGGATTCTGGGTATTCCTATTAAATGGCTGTTCATCATTATAATTATTATTGTTTCGGCCCAAGTTATTCCGGTTGCTGTTTTGTGTATGATAGTATGGTATGTTAACATTGGGTGCATTATTATGCTCATTCCATTTGTTGTATCGTTGGTTCATGATCCGGTTTTTTCGATATTGTCCATCATTCTCAAGGTCCTCCAATAGACTGGCCATTCCTTGAATCGTTTTTATCTGTCCTTGCCTTCTGGCCTTCTGTATAGCTTCTTCATAATGGTAACCCAGCTGTATTACCAGAGACTCCTCGGGTATCTTGGGTTCTAGATTTCGGGCTAAACATACTTTTCCTAAAAAGTAGGACGTTAAAGAGTGTCCTGCTTGTGACTCGTATCTTCCATTGCTGATATCATTACGGACCACATTCTGGGTGGACTCTGACCAATATTTTTCCCGGAATTGTCTCTTAAATTCCTGTGTGTCATTGATCTCGGGTCGAGTGGGGCCGTCCACCAGTTGTCGTGGGTGTCTCGGAACATTTCATCTATCATGCTTCTCACGCTGGACCACCTAGTTTCTCTACCCGTTTGAGGAATTTATTGGGTTCCTCCGGTAGCTGCGGAAGTTAATTATCTCTCGATTTTCGCTGGTTATTATTTGTGTATTATTGTAAGGTTTCTCCCTTAGTGCATCCAGCTCTTCTTGCATTTGTTTCTCCCTTAGACTGATCCCCTGGATCTTCTCTCTGTTTTCTCTGGTTAGTCCGTCTATTTTATTGATGACGGTGTATACCTTCTCCACACGATTATTTACATCTATCTGTATTTCTTGGTGCCTCTCCTCCAGTTCCTTAACCACCTCCTGTTTGTTCTTCTGGCATCCTTCGGTAATGACTTGGTAGAATTCGGTCGCTCTCAATCTACCTTCCTCCTCGACATTGCTGATTTTATTGTTCAATTCTTCCCGGGCTTGTATCACCGTCTCGTTGGTCTCCGTTACCGTTTGCCTGATCTCCTCCCGATATTCGACCAGTTGTTGCTTCCATTCCTCCTTGGTTTTCTCACTTTCTTCCTCTATTTTCCGTTGGAGAATATCATTATTATTTTCCATCTTTTTATTTACTATTTCCAGATCCTTCTTGATCTGTTTCTTCAACTCTTCGCTCTTCTTTTCCAATGTCTCCTGACTTCTCTTCAGGGTTTCATGGTTCCTCTCCATTTTGTTATTCACAAATTCTATGCTCTCCTTCATTTGCTTCTTCAATTCTTCACTGTTTTGGTCCAGTTTTTCCAATTTTTTATTCAAATCTTCCTTGTCCTGTCTTCTCTCTTCCTTGTCTGACTCTAATTTTTTATTCAGTTCTTCCTGGTTCCTGTTCATTTGTTCCATCATCATTCTCATCAAACAATCTAATTTCGTCTCTTCGGTTGGGTTGACTGGTTGGTTGTTTACCATTACTTCTTCTATTTCTGGTTCCGGTGGATTTGGGTTTTCCAGTTGGTCCTCCTGTGGATGCTCTTGCAACGATTCTCCAATCGTTTCCTCAACTTCTTCCATTTCTTCTTGGTTTTCTTCTTGATTTAATGCTTCCTTACCTTTGAGCCTCGTGACCATACTATGTCTATTCATAACCGCCGCTAGTAATCCTTTCTAGTCTCACGTTGTTGGTCGCCAAAATGTAACTAGTAAATGTGTGACGTCCTTCTTATTTGATCTTCACGTTGGAGTCGTCAATCTGTAACGATCTCGAAGACTCGGTCGTACCTTTGTATAAAATGTTTACACTTGTTTATTATGTGTATAAGTGTTAATGTGGTGTGTTCGCCTCACACCGGTCGTTACAATAATAGTTGTCACTACTGAAGTCTGTAGCGTGGTCCAAATTACCAGTACAACCTACCTGTTCATTCATAGGGGTTGCGAATCCCGGGTGGCGCCAAATTGTTTATATTAAAACAATTAAATTTGTTAAATTACAAGTTAATAAGTGTTGTTAGCGTTGACAGCTGGAGCGTTCAAATGGTTCCCGCCGCTGTACAGGTTGCCGTATTGTCCACTCGTGACGAGCGCTAGTTGGTTACTGAATCAAAATTGCTAACACACATATTCTACAACGTCCTATGAAATAAAACGATAGTAATACTCTGTACTGTAATTTTAATGCAAATTCAGTCATTAATTAATATGACAAAAGGATTATAAATGGTTTAATAACAAATTGCTCCGGCTTAGAACATGAAACATACATCCCAATGTTGGCGAAATTGGTTTTGAAACAAATTATTTCAATGCTGTCATAGCCTCTGTTTACATACAAAATATTAATCTGTTCAAAATCTGGGGCCCTTTGGATTATAAAATAAGACAAAAGTTGGTTACATTAAAAAAGTACACTACCATACCTTATACGTACTTAAAGAGTATAAAGTGTTTTTACAAATTGTTCGGTAGTGTCGTATTATTTGTTGCGGAATTTTTCTAAGCACCTCACTATACACAGCAATTTCTTCTGTGTGGTATAATAGTTTCGCTCAGCTCCCTTGAATGTTTTGTTGGTAAACGCGATGACACCAGTCTTCCCACAATCGTCTAATTGATACAATTGTCCGCCGTATGCGAAATCGCTCGCGTCACATTGTAATACCGTTGATTAATTCGTGGAAATTTCAATACAGACTCAATAAACAAATCCTTTACATTCTGGAAACATTCTCCTAATTCCGATGTCCATTTGAATTTCTTTTCTTTTTTTAATAATTGTAACAATGGTTGCGTCGTCTGGGCGTATCTGTCTGTGAAACGGTTGTAAAAATTGGTTAATCCGATGAATCCCTTCAATTATTTCTGATTCCGTGGCGTTGGGAAATTTCTGATCGCGGCAATTTTTTTCGTCCGTCGTGAGTATCCCATTTGTTGTTAGGCGGTAACCTAAATAAGATATCTCCTGTCGGAAGAACTGAGATTTTTCTAAATTAATCGTGAGATTCGTTCTACGTAAGTTTGATAATAATAATTCTAAATGCAATAAATGAGTTTTGATGTTGTCGGAGTAACATAAACAATCATCCACATAAATTATGGTGTTCCTCTTTACATCGTCGTCCAGTACCCTGTCCAAACCTCGAGTCAACGCTGCTGAACTGTGCTGAGTCCAAATGGTGTTACGGTGAAATGGTAGCACTTTCCATCGTAGATGAATGCAGTGTAATCTCGGCATGAATCTTTTAATGGGACCTGCCAGAAGCTGCTGGTCAAGTCGACCGTCGATAAGTATCGCATCTCCCCGAACCTTGCTAATATTTCTTGGATTGGTAGAGCCCCTTCGTATACCGTCATACTATTTACCTTTCAAGCGTCTAGGCACAGCCTCACTTTACCGTCTTTCTTGATAACAGTCACCAATGAGTTGACATATGGGCTACTACATCGCTCGATGACCCCATATCTTACCATCTTTTCAATTTCCGTCTCTACCTTTTCCTTATAAGCTATTGGCACAGGCCATCCTCGCTGAAAGTACGGTGTTTGATCGGTTACTCTAAACTCATGCTCGTAACACTTCATTCTCCCCGGGCGCTCTCTAAATAAACTCTTGTTCCTTATCAGGATGTCCTTGAGATCCTGTAATGCTTCTTTATCTGCGCACTCGATACTATCGATCTTGTCATTTATCTTCAGTTCGATGACTTCATCTTCCTCTTCTTCTACCATCTCCATGTGCATGATAGGCACCACCAGCTCCCGCTCACCCGTTTCTTCCTTGAACTCGACGATTCCCTTGTTAACATCAATAATACATCGTTCTTCCTGGAGGAAACTTATGCCTAAAATACATGGTCTAACTAATTCTGGAATAATTAAAAATACGCACTCCATCTTAACCTCATTAATATAAATATCACACAATATCTGTTTTCTAATTAATTTGACCTTCTACAGCGCTTACGATTAATGTATTGGTCATCGGTAATTCCTCGTAAGGTATCAGGTGTTGTTTGTTTTGTTGATACCACGTTTCAGATAGTCCATTTACCGCGCTACCGGTGTCGAGTAGTGCTGAGACCGTGATATTTCCGTTAAACTTGATAATAATTTCGGGACATTTCAACATTCGTTGAATACCCTCTTCTTTGTCGTCACATAACAAGTCATGTCGTAAATCAGGTAGTAGTACATTCATTCTGTCATGTTGTGTTTGCGTTGTCGCAACGGCTATCACTCCTCGTAGACATTTTAATTTTTTTTTCACCCTCCATCCTTCCTGCGGACGAGGTCGATGCCTTGTTATTTGTAAACTCAACCGTATTTACTGTATGTCGGTCGACGGGTTTGACAAATCGCTTTTTACCGTCTCTTTCTACCCACCCTGGTTTCGGCGAAAATCCTTTGTTCTGTGTAACTGTGTTACTCGGTGTTGTGTCAACCCCTCTTGGATTCACTGTCTCCTGATTCGGTGCGTAACCAAACTCTCTGTTCCGGCGATTTTGAGTGTTTGAATATTCTACTATTAAAGATTCAAACTTTTGTATCGCATTGACGCCCCGCGTCACTACGGCTACTTCGAATTCACGTCCAAAATGACGGGCTAATTTTTTGATCAGTTGACGATCAGTTATGGCCAGTGTTAACTGTCTACTTTCCAATAAGAGCCTCTCCATATATTGTACTGGATTAAGTCCACTGCGCCAGTTGTATCGGCCGAATTCCAGATTATCACGTATCGTGTCTTGTTTTTCTTGCCCCCAATACTTCTGGATGAATGCTTCCTTGATTCCTTCGAAGTTACTGACCTGGTTGCGGATTACCCTCCACCAGACCTCTGCATCAGCTTCTAAATGTCTCCCGATCCATTTAATGTTGTCACTCGGGTACCGTCATCTGGGGTTACTTTGCTCCACTTTTAAGAGTCTAATTGAAAAAATTCAATTTAGTATATGTTAAACTGATGTAAAAATGCTGATTTTTTCCCTACATTAAGAAATGTTCAAGGAATGTAGCTATTAACTTTTTTTTAATTATATTTATCATAAAATATTTTATATATATATATATTGCGACAGTACAAATAAGTGATGTACTGAGCATTGAATATAAAAATTTAAATTTACCTAATAAACCGTAAATAATTAATAATATATTAGAAATAAGCATGTCAGGGATTGCAAGCTTGGCTCAGACAAAAATATGAACAGGTATTTCGACCTGAATCGACGTGCACACACACACAAATGTAACTGAAAGTGTGTACACCAGTATTTTGCTAGTGTGTGTGAACGCAGGTCTATGCAGGCGAGTTTACCACCCCAAGATGAATAATTGCACAATTACTGTTTTTCCGTAATTATTCATAAACTATAATTAAGAATTAAAATCCAAAAACACAATAAAATGTAATAAAATTTACTAAATACTGTGTACGAAAACCACGCGAAAGTGCCACACCGTACGAGTGTAATAGTGAAATAACTGTGTACAAATCGAAAGGGTTAAGTTGCAATGTCCAAAATTACAGTGAACATGTGTTGTAAAAATAGTTATAAGATAAGTATAAGAGTATACTTACAGGACTCTGCAATTCGCAGAAATATAAGAAATAGCGAATTTGACAAAGAGTGGGGGAACTGAATCCAGAGACAGTTTCTAACATGTCGATTTCGTACCACTGCAGGTGTAGACCAAGACATGGGTATAAATAGGACACGCAAAACAGTGGTTCTCTTTCTTATTAAATCATCCACGGTGCAGCGGGAGCTTATGCCCGTCCGCACGGCGTATTTATTTATTTTTGTAAATAGTTTAAATTTTCCAGTTACATACAACTATGTAACTAAGTTGTAAAGACTATCATTTTTAAATAATAACAGCAGTACATAAGAAGATCCATTGACGTCAGAAACAGCACGAGGAGAGTTCCAGAGAGTGATACGACGCTGGACAAGAGGAGAGTTCCAGAGAGTGATTCGACGCTGTACAAGAGGAGAGTTCCAGAGAGTGATACGACGCTGGACAAGAGGAGAAGAGAGACAGCCGACGCTGGAGTGCGAGACGAGGACGACTACAGATGGATCAATATGATCGAGTATGATTGACGACAATAAGGTGATAAACAACTTATTTATATCTTAATCGTACAATGAACTCAAAGACAATTAAAGACATTTCTATTTTATTTAAAAGTAAGAGCCAATGTTTCTTGTAAAGTAGAATTAAAATCATAGATGTTTTAGAAATACGATTAACGTAACAAGAGCTCAAATTAATATGAAATAAAATGAATACAAAGCATTTAAATGAAAACAATTAGTATTTGAGATAAAACAGTACTGAGAAGCAAAAGATAAATTTAATAACTATTAATATTTTGAGTACATTACAATATATAAAAAGAGATTTAAATATTGATATTTTGAAACACATTAATTGACTGAATAGTCTGAAAATGAGATTTTTCTTTAATACAATAATTAGTAGAATAGAATATTTAGTCAGTTAGGATGTACATAGCATAAGCTTTACGGCATAATAACAATTAATAACGAATGTTTTAAATCGAAGTCAGTACCATGTGCACAATTTTTAATAATATCAAATAAATTTGAAATACCGTTACAAGTTACATAGAGTTCTTATTGCAGATACACCTGAAACCTAATTTAAATGTTATATTGTTACATAATTTGTCAATCTTGAACGTGAGACCGGTCACGCTAAATTTGTGTATATGTATATGTATTTATGTATATGTATTGTTGCATATTTGGCTCCCAAAGAACGTGGGGCTATACAAATTAAAGTAAATATAAAAATTCACACACATAAGTACGTTGCATGTATTTGGCGCTCCAAGATCGTGAGGCTCCGCAAACACAAATAGAAGTGAATTTGTATTTGAAATTAAATTTAACAACGTTTAAAATACGTTACATAAATTTGTCGCCCTGGACGTGGGGCACGACATGCCTAAATTTATGTGCAAAAAAAAATTTTAGCCCATGAACGTATGGCCCGATCCCCATCATTTAACTATTAAAATTTTTTATGTAGCTAAAAGGTTGCTCTAAAATATAAGAGTGTGTTAAATGAAAAATGTATAATATGTAATTATTATTTATATTAAACAGTAACTGAATGTTATGTTAAATGTTGTGTAATCACACAGCTGGCGCCCACGAATAATATTATTTGTCTATGTAACAGGTGTAACTGTAATGAGTATTAACAATAACTATTAATAAAAATAAAGAAATAAATAAGTAGGGAACGGTTATCAATAATAATTGTTAAATAATAACTACGAAATAAATATTTTAATAATAAATCACCATGGCAATATCAGGAAGTTTAAGGATGGGAGAAGCACTTAAAGCTATGATGCAAGCCGTATTTGGTGAAGTAGAGAACAAACAAACAGAAAAAGTAAAAGAAAATAATATTAGAACGCAAATAGAAGAGTTAACAGAATTTTTTACAAAACAGACCGAAAAATTAAGAGAAGAAAGGAAAGCAAAAGAGGAATTAGTAGAAAGAATTGACGATTCTAATACGCACATTGCGAAAGTAGAATATAAACAAACCATAAGAATTAAAAATAAGAGAGAAAATACGTTCGTAATTACTAACGATAATTATAAAAAAGTAATTAACGTTAAGGAGGAAAAGCAAATAAAGGTTAATAAAACATACCTTATTAATAGCGATATCACAAGTGTGAGACACACACAATAGTAAGTCACACAAGATGACACATGTGAAACACATAAGACACTACACTTACGGAGATAAATATCACTCTAGGTATAACAAGAAACGTATTAAATTGTCTAGACGAAACACTACACAAAATTGTGGTAAATATGACGGTAGATTTACGCACGAGAAATGTAAAGCGAACGATAATTATAACTGTAATTATAAAAATTACAGAGGTTATCATAAACGACGGATGAAAAAACAGTCGACAGCTGTTTATATGGGCCTCAAGCAGACTGAACATACGCAATGCATTAGTGACGAGAGAATTATGGAACGTGCGGAGAGAAGAGAGAGAAGTTATTCATCACAGCTAAGAAACAAATTCTTGCCGTATGAACAGGTGACTTCTACGATAAAAACAAACGTCGTAGTAATACAATGGAATGCGGACGTTGTTTACACGAGGGTGAGAACAATGGTAAGCACGGCGACTATGCTACAAAGGAAAAATATACGTCCGGTAGACGACGGACAATGCAATTGTTATAACGAGAGGGGTGTAAGATCAAACGACACACTGAACTCAGAACTCAATCCCCGAATGGAATAAATAATTATTTTTAAATGAGAAAAATAATACTGTATTACTATTAATTATTAATAATAATATAAGAGAGTATAATTAAGAATGTTATTCATTAAGGATATGATAGCAAATAAAAAAAAGAAATATTAGTGAAAAGAAATAAAGAATATTATTTTAAAGGGTTAATTAAGAAATGTATTATTAATGGTAAGGAATGCTATTGTAGAGAAATATTTAAGAAAGTAATGGTAAAAAAAATGGTAAAAGATGTTATTGTTGTTATTAATATGAAGAAAGGGTTAGGAATGGAAATAATTGCCATAATTGTTAGAACGGCTGATCAAGCGAACACTTAATGGAGATACAAGGACACAGAAGAAAGCGAGAGTGAAAAGTCAAAAGGGCAGAGACTACTTAGGATTAAGGACTTCGAGAAAAATATCGTTGTTTTCCAAGACAGTTCCTCTGTAACAGATCATGCGACACACTACAAAGCTAAAAGAGTATTCTGTTACGGAAGTGTATTTCAGGAAAGTAATAGCGATCAGAAAGGTAATGTTAAAGAAATGTAATAAAAGGTAATGAATGTTAATGTATTGTATAAGTAATGTATTAGATAAAGTAATGTCATGTTAAGAAAAGAGTTAAGGAAGATTAGAAGCGAAGGTAAGAATGTATGAGTAAGATAATGTAAAATTAAGGACCGAATTTACACACATATGTAGGAATGCAGAGTATACAGAAGGAGAACAAAGGAGAGCTAATTGCAGTGGATTTTCTGGGACCACTACCACGATCAAGTCGAGGTGTGAAGCATATATTGGTATGTATCGATGTGTTTTCCAAGGCAGTCCGACTGTACCCAATTATGCGACCCACAACCAAAGTTGTTCTAAAGATACTCAAAGCAAATCCTGTTGGAAAAAGGAGTGATAATACGGCGAAGAAATTCTTCAGACTTTATAATGGACCGTATACGTTAAGACAGCGAGTAGGACAACGCACTTTCATCGTATATGATGAGATACAGAAGAAAGAAATTAGTAAATTCCACGCAACGTCATTTAGGAAGTTCTACACATGAAAACGACGAGGTCAATGAAACCAGTCAGATCAGCTGTTTGTTAAAGCCACCCTACTACAAGGTCACGAGCAGTGAGCGTACAAAGAGGGGAGGTAAGACATTTGTATACTCTCCAATTAAGGGTGAAATGACGAATATTATTCTTTATTATTTGTTACATTTTTTTGCAAATATAATAATAAATAAAAAAAAATTAATAAATTTATTTATTATATTTATAATAAATAAATTTATTAAATTTTTTTTGTTACCAAGCAGAGGGATAATGCGACAGTACAAATAAGTGATGTACTGAGCATTGAATATAAAAATTTAAATTTACTTAAAAAACTGTAAATAATTAATAATATATTAGAAATAAGCATGTCAGGGATTGCAAGCTTGGCTCAGACAAAAATATGAACAGGTATTTCGACCTGAATCGACGTGCACACACACACACACACACACACAAATGTAACTGAAAGTGTGTACACCAGTATTTTGCTAGTGTGTGTGAACGCAGGTCTATGCAGGCGAGTTTACCACCCCAAGATGAATAATTGCACAATTACTGTTTTTCCGTAATTATTCATAAACTATAATTAAGAATTAAAATCCAAAAACACAAAATGTAATAAAATTTACTAAATACTGTGTACAAATCGAAAGGGTTAAGTTGCAATGTCCAAAATTACAGTGAACATGTGTTGTAAAAATAGTTATAAGATAAGTATAAGAGTATACTTACAGGACTCTGCAATTCGCAGAAATATAAGAAATAGCGAATTTGACAAAGAGTGGGGGAACTGAATCCAGAGACAGTTTCTGACATGTCGATTTCGTACCACTGCAGGTGTAGACAAAGACATGGGTATAAATAGGACACGCAAGCTACAGTGGTTCTCTTTCTTAAATCATCCACGGTGCAGCGGGAGCTTATGCCCGTCCGCACGGCGTATTTTTATTTTTTTGTAAATAGTTTAAATTTTCCAGTTACATACAACTATGTAACTAAGTTGTAAAGACTATCATTTTTAAATAATAACAGCAGTACATAAGAAGAATTACATAAGAAGATCCATTAACGTCAGAAACAGCACGAGGAGGGTTCCAGAGAGCGATACGACGCTGGACAAGAGGAGAGTTGCAGAGAGTGATTCGACGCTGGACAAGAGGAGAGTTCCAGAGAGTGATACGACGCTGGACAAGAGAAGAGAGACAGCCGACGCTGGAGTGCGAGACGAGGACGACTACAGATGGATCAATATGATCGAGTATGATTGACGACAATAAGGTGATAAACAACTTATTTATATCTTAATCGTACAATGAACTCAAAGACAATTAAAGACATTTCTATTTTATTTAAAAGTAAGAGCCAATGTTTCTTGTAAAGTAGAATTAAAATCATAGATGTTTTAGAAATACGATTCACGTAACAAGAGCTCAAATTAAAATGAAATAAAATGAATACAAAGCATTTAAATGAAAACAATTAGTATTTGAGATAAAACAGTACTGAGAAACAAAAGATAAATTCAATAACTTTTAATATTTTGAGTACATTACAATATATAAAAAGAGATTTAAATATTGATATTTTGAAACACATTAATTGACTGAGTAGTCTGAAAATGAGATTTTTCTTTAATACAATAATTAGTAGAATAGAATATTTAGTCAGTAAGGATGTACATAGCATAAGCCTTACGGCATAATAACAATTAATAACGAATGTTTTAAATCGAAGTCAGTGCCATGTGCACAATTTTTAATAATATCAAATAAATTTGAAATACCGTTACAAGTTACATAGAGTTCTTATTGCAGATACACCTGAAACCCAATTTAAATGTTATATTGTTACATAATTTGTCAATCTTGAACGTGAGACCGGTCACGCTAAATTTGTGTATATTGTAGCGTGACAGAAAATCCACTACATTTTAAGTCATATGAAATCATAAAGTTTAATTACACCAACAAATGTTATAATAATATTGAATGACATTTAAATAAATCAGAGGAATGAACCACAATAAGATAAAAATCCTCACTACATAATATATAAAAACCACTGTTAAAAGAAACCAAAGAAAGTATTGAAGCAACTCATCAACTCATAGTATAATACCAGTAAGTTACCCAGGAAGCTCAAAGCAGTAAACCAGTTATATAAGACCATATCAAAGAAAAAAGAGACTCAATTAAAGGGTGGTGAATACCAAAATACCCCAAAAACAAGAAGAGGGAAGAATAAAGTCGGTGAACAGGAAGAAAACAATACCCTGAAACCTGTATAGAAGAATGAAGTCAGTTCAGTGAATAAATTAAATACTCCAAACTAAACCTCAGTCGTGATAACACCAAGTACCTTGGTTTACCCAAAACGGAAGGAAGACCAGAAGAGTGAAGACTAGACGAGGGACAAGAATGAAGACTAGAAGAGGGACAAGATTGTATACCAGAAGGAAGATACGAAGAAGGACAAGAAAGAAGACAGGAGGAGAGGAAGAAATAGTATGAAAGAAACACCGTTATAAAACCTATTATTATATAAACTACTATCAACCCCAAACCCGCAAAAACTATGCAAAAGAAAGTATAACATACCCAAAATCTTATAAAATGTAATTATTGAGAAAACTAAAGTGTTGTATAGCGTTATAAGAAGTGCACCGACTAAAGCTATAGTGTAATAAAGAAAATAAACTAGTCTTAACGGTCCATGATTACTAAAGGTCTGGTCTGAGATAATAAGACTCAAAATATCAGAACCAACAGTGAAAGTGAATTTGTGTAAGTGTTGTTTTTTAAAAAAATGCAATAAACTTAAAGTTGGTGATACTATAACTTAGTAGTATGCTATATCACAACTTTAAAATCTAATAATAAACAGCATAATAAAATAATAAAATGGAAGGTTTCCAGTATTTTATTATTTTAATGTAAATCTTTATTTACAAGACATTTGTAAAAAATGATAATAAATAGAGTATGGGAGTTAATGTTTACTGATGTAGGGGATCACAATGGTTTAAACCAGAAGGGACTGGTACTAATATAGTATGAATAAGTGTAACATGTTTAAATAGACTGTTATTTCACAGTCCTAAAATCAATGTGTTAAATAAATGTATTTGTAAGGTTTATTAGAAAATAAGATTTATGTTATGTGTTTTAAAAAGAATTATGTTTGATAAATAATAACCTACATACCAGTAATAATGTTCTAATAGGTATGCTATGTTAGCTCAAAAATAGTTAAAAGATATATGTTCAAACCATATCTGCAATATGTTCAATTGTGCAGGTTGCTAAACCATGTTCATAATTATTTATTTTAAATATGTAGTGTTAATTAACTACTACACAACACAATAAGTTATAAATCATGTTATTTTCATATAATTGTAATTATGTAAAGTCAGAGGAGGAATTAAGTTTAAATTATTTGAGAAAGAAAGAAATATAAAATTCTAAAATCTAGGCCATTTGGTGAAATCAGAGAACCAATATAAAATAGTATAATTCCTGTAAACTACCAAGATTTATATAAGATAACACAATTAACCACTACTAGGAATGATCCTATGAATTAAAATGATAATAAGGAAATATACCTTAACATTTTGTAAATTGTCAAAATATATAAATTAATTAATTTTAAAGAGCAATGTCAAATTTACAGATTAACACAAAAAACCAGTTCAAAGGTGTAATTTATATGTATTTAAGGGAAGGAAGAG
Organism: Magicicada septendecula; assembly: GCA_034769895.1. Taxonomy (NCBI): domain Eukaryota; kingdom Metazoa; phylum Arthropoda; class Insecta; order Hemiptera; family Cicadidae; genus Magicicada; species Magicicada septendecula. The sequence goes on along the minus strand of CM068374.1, from coordinate 392,898,010 downwards.
GAATATGACTAATTAAAATTTATTATAATAGTATTAATAATATTTAAATGGAGGGGATTTTGTATAAAGACGGAAATCCAATTTTGAGCCTATATTTCCATAAAGTAAAGAAATTTGTTAATTTCCACAAAATATCTACAGATATGGACTATAATACATCAATTTAAAGGGAATGAGATGATTAAACCAATAATAAGGTTAATAATTCATAAAAGTGAGGAATAAAATAGATAAATTCCATACATAATGTAATATTTTATCATATGTATGGGAAGTCGAAAAATGTTAACAATACTTTTTCAAGGATTAACTGGGCAAGATTTATGACCAAGTTAATTAGTCTTTTGTTGAATATCAAGCTGAACAGTTGTGTAAAAGAACGTTTCTTTAAAATCGAGAAAGATGGTACTAGCGTTTAGCCATTGAAATCAGTGAACGAGAGTTAAACGGTTTAGACACTTTTTAAAGCTAAAGCTGTTAATACATTCACGACAATAGTGAAAACAAACACTTAACTCTATAATACGAGTGATAAAAACAAATAAAACATTATAATTAAACTGATTCATTCTGAAATTCCTAACCATAACTTGAAAACTTAACCGCAGAAGTTGAACACATAGAAAATAAACTAACTAACACAAGTTTACACAGAACACTTCACCAGAATACACCAAACAGATTAACAGACATATTACACCAGTGCGGGGACATTTTAGACCTTGATGAAGGTAATTTTATAGTAATTTTCTGACTCGACACATATGCAGTAGCCAAGACCAACCCGAGGAGCGGCCATCTTGAAAACGAAATCTGCTTACTACATTGCAGTCACTGACGTCACATCAGTCTTCATTGGTTCGACAAAACATTTATTCTAATATTATATACTGAATTATTTAAAATGCTATTGAATAGTAATTATTGTATTTATATTTTTAATGGTTAATGTTATACTTTCTCGTCACCCTTCTCTGACTATTAATTCTAATCGCTCAAAGAACCTGTCTTTTAATATAATATAACATAAAATTTTGTTCTGTATGACACAATCGATAAGTCCTGAGACAGAGTCGATAATTGCTCTCCATCGATAAAATATCGATTATTTATTTAAAATTGTAAATAAATCTTTATATTTCCATTATTTTGTATCTGTACTTATTTCACAGGGTAATTTAAGGGTATTTATAAGGCTGAAGGACTTAAGTGAGAAGAATATATTCTATTTTGAACAAGATATAGGACCAGTCAGAAAAGTCACCAATCGATTATTACCTGGAGTTAATCTATTTAACTCCAGACTTGGTGCAAATCTTCAAGAAGTGCTCGACGGTCAATAAATACCTACCTGTTATTAAAATTTTATCAGAACCTTTTAAAAAACAGATTTATCTCTTATACATACCTCTATAAACATAAACCAAAATTATTTTATTATTTGAATTCTATTTTTAGTGAATTTTCCGTATAAATTTTATTCTTTTGTAACGACCGGCATACAGCGGTCTGGTGACCAAGTGGCTAGCCCAAACAGTGGGACTTGAAAGGATTACAGCCACACACAGAGTCTTCTTACAAAGTGGCGTCCAACTTAGAGGGCTTGATAAGATAAGCCTGGCAGCGGTTATCCAGTCAGGAAGAAGGGCAATAGCGATAAACCAAAATGGAAGAAATTACACAAGAAGGGATGGATAAGATAACGGAAATGTTCCAACAGATAATGAGGAAAATGAACGAGAATGTGGAAAATTTCAGCAAGAAAATGGATGATCACAGACAAATCTTGAAAGAGGGTTTGAGGGAAATAAATACAAACATCATATCCATGAATGAAGGATTAAGGAAAAATAATGAGAGAATGGGCGAGGAAACTAAGAAAAGAAGAGAGGACAGATTAAAGGGAGAAGAAATAAGAGATGAGAAAACCGAAGAAATAAAATATGATAGCAAACCAGAACCAGAAGAAATAGCAAACAATAAAACCATGGAACCAGCTGTAGTATTACCTGAAAAGAAAACTAACGGCAATACAGAAAATACTAAAGATATGGAAGTGGAACCAGAGGAAAGGAGGAAAATACTTCCAAGGAAAGTAAGGAAAACCAAGGAAGAAATAGAAATGATGAACCATGGTTTAATGGATGTCAATAATGTTCCTATTACTAACCATGAAGAAATCAGGAATTCCAGAAATTACGGAAGGAGATTAAAAGTAATATTACAAATAATGTACCACCAAACAGTAGTTTACCAATGGGGAAGGACCAGAGATAAACGGAATACAACATGTGGACCAGATCAGTTCCAGTGCGGAACTAAACAGTGTATTTCAGAAAGATGGAAATATAACATCTTATCAGACTGTGAAGATGGCACTGGTGAATCACCGGAGTGTGTTCCATTAGTGCGCCATCCAGGACTATTCCAGTGTACAATTACACAAAAATGTATACCTTCCGGATGGATATGTGATGATGAACCAGATTACGGGGATTCAGAGAAGCAAATAATTGATAAACCAGATAAAGACCATCACAGATATTTTTCAGGTCATACAGCATATATATGGACCAGAGACATATTGGAATATAAGACAATATAATAATGGGAACAATACTAATTACCATGATAATAATAATACGGGTCCAAATTATCAAAACCCGAATCGACCCTCTAATGGTTATCAGGGTAACCACAATCCCTACCCAAATAACGTAAATAGTCAGAGAAGCCCCAATTATGGTAATAGTCCTTACCATAATAATGCTAATCGTGCGGGTCCCAATAATAGTAATTTTAATAATAATAGGTATCCTCGCCCTAGAGTGAACTTCATACGAGCCACAGAAGGAAGACAGCGAGGATTCAACCACCATCGACGGAGCAGTTACCGAAGATACGAAGAAAGGCGGAGGAGCCTAGAACGGGACCAACCGAGGTACTATCCGGCGCGTAGGAGCAATAGTTTGGATCTGATAAGGATCCATACGGATACATAATGAGGTGGTAAAAGGGATGGATGTCATGATAACCAACAACGGCAAAACTGCCACAAAGAAGACGAAAATAATTACCACTGAGGGAAAATGAGAAGAAGAAGGGACAAAGAACCAAAATGGGAATTTAAGAAATAAATTAATTAAGAAACTACACCTTATAAAGGAACTATGAGCAACAATGCACTATAATAAAAAGCATCCACCTGGGTATAAAGAAAAAATAATAATAAGAAATACGTTTGAATAAAGACAAGAAAAGAGTCATGCAATATTTATGAAACTAATATGATAGGTTTACCATATAATTATGAAAACTATTACAATCATTTATGAAAGGTCTATGTGGCAGTAATATAAAAGAAGATAGAATTTAAAATCCCCAAAATTCTAAAATACATGTAAGCCCACCTTACATACCAGATGTTTGTGAAAAACTATGTGGCAGTAATACAAGAAGAAATTTGAAATAATCCTCCAAATTCTAAAAAGAAATATAAGCACATATTATCTACAATTATTAGAAAATTTTATGGCTAGAAGATATATAAGATAGAATTTAAAACCTCTAAATTCTAAACACAATGTAAGCCAATTACATACAATTTGTTTGAGAAGGAACATTTTGGAAGAAGATATATAAAACAGAATTTTGAATGTAAACCAACCAAATTCTAAAAACAAATGTAAGCCCACTTTAAATAACAAATATTTGAAGAAAAACTTTATGGCTATAATATAATAATGAAGAAGGAGAGAATTTAGAAATAAAACCATCTAAGGTCAAAAACAAGTAAGGACAGATTACTAAATATTTATTTGAAGAGAAACATTTTGACAATAATACCAAGAGAGTTTAGAGAAATAAAACCAGCCAAAACACATGTAAGCCCACCTTACATACAAATTATTTGAGAAAACTTTATAGAATAACATAAGAAGAATGAATTATGAATAAATCAAGTTTCCCAAACCAAGTATAAGTACAACTTACCAACCAATTATAAATAAAACACTATGGTGAGATAAACTGAAGAGATTTCATACCATATTTATGGTAAGCATAGAAGACAATTACCATGGTAACAAAGGATCATAATGGGATGAATAAGAGGAAACAGATTTAGAATTAAAACAAATAATTCTAGACAGTATAATCATGTCTAAGTTCAATATGAAGAGTAAAAACCTTTCCGTAAAATGGTGTTGAAGGAAATAAAAAAGAAAAAATTCTTTAATACGATTTGAGTGATTGAATAAAATAAAGTACAAAAACTTCTTTGGAATTATGAGAGAATGAAACTTTAAGTGGTATGAGGAGAAAATATGACCTCATAATGAAATTAATAAAAAAACCATCATTTGCAAGTATAATAGCAATGACCGGAATAATGTGAAAATAATGTCAAAGGTTTATGTAATTAAATGAATTAATATAAAATGATTTATGAATTAAATGACAATTATGATAATGACAGTTATACAAATTCTAGAAAATAGAACAAGTGGAAATTTTAAGAACGATGAAACAGTCTAAAAATGTCATAAAGATATGCTACTATAAATAATGCAGATTATAATGAAAAAACCAGAAGGTAATAAAGAATTTATAACCAAAAGATTTATATGATAAGAAAAGTTGAAAAAATGTAATAATAGAAGAGCTTCCTACCATAATATCAAATGAAAGAAACATCCAGATAATAAGTCAGATGAACAACTGAGATAGAAATATTAAAATCTCTGAGAAGTATAATAAGTAATAAGTGAAGTATCCCAAAGATATTTTTTAAATAGTAACAAATGTGTACTATTCTGAATAATTTTTTTAATCTGTCTGATGATAATTCCAGCAGGATTAATATGTTTTTTGAGCAGAGATGATTTGCCTCTGTACTCAAATATGTGTGAAGTATTGGACAGCAGAGGAAAGTAGCGTACAGTGCCTCTCTGAACTGAACCAGCTCACAAAGTAGGGAACGATAGGGAGAAAATATCCCAAGGAGAAAATACTAAGAAGAAATATAAAAATGAAATAATAAATATGAAACTCAGATGACTATTACTATCAAGGAAGATCAAGTGAGAATGATATAAACTCAAATATAAATAAGAAAATTTTAAAATGGAAGGAAGTCCAAAATAGTAACAAACTTAGAATAATTATCATAAGCAATTGTTTCAGACAAAGCAAGTATAGTCTGAAAAAATTACTTCTGGAGAAGGGCATTCTGTAGCGTGACAGAAAATCCACTACATTTTAAGTCATATGAAATCATAAAGTTTAATTACACCAACAAATGTTATAATAATATTGAATGACATTTAAATCAATCAGAGGAATGAACCACAATAAGATAAAAATCCTCACTACATAATATATAAAAACCACTGTTAAAAGAAACCAAAGAAAGTATTGAAGCAACTCATCAACTCATAGTATAATACCAGTAAGTTACCCAGGAAGCTCAGAGCAGTAAACCAGTTATATAAGACCATATCAAAGAAAAAAGAGACTCAATTAAAGGGTGGTGAATACCAAAATACCCCAAAAACAAGAAGAGGGAAGAATAAAGTCGGTGAACAGGAAGAAAACAATGCCCTGAAACCTGTATAGAAGAATGAAGTCAGTTCAGTGAATAAATTAAATACTCCAAACTAAACCTCAGTCGTGATAACACCAAGTACCTTGTTTTACCCAAGAACGGAAGGAAGACCAGAAGAGTGAAGACTAGACGAGGGACAAGAATGAAGACTAGAAGAGGGACAAGATTGAATACCAGAAAGAAGATACGAAGAAGGACAAGAAAGAAGACAGGAGGAGAGGAAGAAATAGTATGAAAGAAACACCGTTATAAAACCTATTATTATATAAACTACTATCAACCCCAAACCCGCAAAAACTATGCAAAAGAAAGTATAACATACCCAAAATCTTATAAAATGTAATTATTGAGAAAACTAAAGTGTTGTATAGCGTTATAAGAAGTGCACCGACTAAAGCTATAGTGTAATAAAGAAAATAAACTAGTCGTAACGGTCCATGATTACTAAAGGTCTGGTCTGAGATAATAAGACTCAAAATATCAGAACCAACAGTGAAAGTGAATTTGTGCAAGTGTTGTTTTTTAAAAAAATGCAATAAACTTAAAGTTGGTGATACTATAACTTAGTAGTATGCTATATCACAACTTTAAAATCTAATAATAAACAGCATAATAAAATAATAAAATGGAAGGTTTCCAGTATTTTATTATTTTAATGTAAATCTTTATTTACAAGACATTTGTAAAAAATGATAATAAATAGAGTATGGGAGTTAATGTTTACTGATGTAGGGGATCACAATAATAATGGTTTAAACCAGAAGGGACTGGTACTAATATAGTATGAATAAGTGTATAACATGTTTAAATAGACTGTTATTTTACAGTCCTAAAATCAATGTGTTAAATAAATGTATTTGTAAGGTTTATTAGAAAATAAGATTTATGTTATGTGTTTTAAAAAGAATTATGTTTGATAAATAATAACCTACATACCAGTAATAATGTTCTAATAGGTATGCTATGTTAGCTCAAAAATAGTTAAAAGATATATGTTCAAACCATATCTGCAATATGTTCAATTGTGCAGATTGCTAAACCATGTTCATAATTATTTATTTTAAATATGTAGTGTTAATTAACTACTACACAACACAATAAGTTATAAATCATGTTATTTTCATATAATTGTAATTATGTAAAGTCAGAGGAGGAATTAAGTATAAATTATTTGAGAAAGAAAGAAATATAAAATTCTAAAATCTAGGCCATTTGGTGAAATCAGAGAACCAATATAAAATAGTATAATTCACTTATAAATCCTGTAAACTACCAAGATTTATATAATATAACACAATTAACCACTACTAGGAATGATCCTATGAATTAAAATGATAATAAGGAAATATACCTTAACATTTTGTAAATTGTCAAAATATATAAATTAATTAATTTTAAAGAGCAATGTCAAATTTACAGATTAACACAAAAAACCAGTTCAAAGGTGTAATTTATATGTATTTAAGGGAAGGAAGAGGAATATGACTAATTAAAATTTATTATAATAGTATTAATAATATTTAAATGGAGGGGATTTTGTATAAAGACGGAAATCCAATTTTGAGCCTATATTTCCATAAAGTAAAGAAATTTGTTAATTTCCACAAAATATCTACAGATATGGACTATAATACATCAATTTAAAGGGAATGAGATGATTAAACCAATAATAAGGTTAATAATTCATAAAAGTGAGGAATAAAATAGATAAATTCCATACATAATGTAATATTTTATCATATGTATGGGAAGTCGAAAAATGTTAACAATACTTTTTCAAGGATTAACTGGGCAAGATTTATGACCAAGTTAATTAGTCTTTTGTTGAATATCAAGCTGAACAGTTGTGTAAAAGAACGTTTCTTTAAAATCGAGAAAGATGGTACTAGCGTTTAGCCATTGAAATCAGTGAACGAGAGTTAAACGGTTTAGACACTTTTTAAAGCTAAAGCTGTTAATACATTCACGACAATAGTGAAAACAAACACTTAACTCTATAATACGAGTGATAAAAACAAATAAAACATTATAATTAAACTGATTCATTCTGAAATTCCTAACCATAACTTGAAAACTTAACCGCAGAAGTTGAACACATAGAAAATAAACTAACTAAAGTCAGCTGCATGGAACTAGTATCGTCAAGGTCACACCGCTTACTTACAGCGTTGCCACTAAGCAACAGTTTCCCTTTCTTCCGAAAAATGCTACACTAGTAAGTAAGCCTACTTAATGTAAAGAATATAACAAAGTGAGAAAGTTTGTAATACATGCATTAGAGTACATTGTTACATTGTCAATAATTCTTAATAATAATTACATCACAATTAATATAGTGTTAATAATTAATTAACAATTAATTTCCGTATCTTATACATAACATTCAATTCGACGCGTCAGCTATAGTTTGTTTGAACGAATTTTATACGCATCCTGTGTCTTAAGCTTGCCCCATTTAATTATTGAAGACACCGCACTATTCGTGACTCAGAAAAATATTCTATTTTTATTTCCTGCGCTGCTTATTAATTAAGTAAAAAAATTAGAACTATACTATAAGATGTTACATGCACAAGTAGCATAAAAATAATGGTATGTATAAACGTGAAACGAATTGGATTTCTTAAGAAAATAAGGATAATTTTATAAACAACAAATACAAATGTCTCATGAAATAAATTTAAAATTCCTTATTTATTTATATATATATATTTTAACTTAAATCTTTAAATATAGAATTTAAATTTAGAATTCTATATTTTATGCATTGTCCTTACTAATTTTATAATTAAAATTTTCCGTATTTTATGAACTATACAATTCCTTATGACTATTATAAATAAGCAGTATGTTGAAAAACTCACCTTAAATAGGGTTAGTCACACAATTATCACTTTGCAAAGTGATAGCACAGAGCACATTCATAACACTCCTGAAGAAAACACGCACACACGGTTTTTTATGTTTCAATAAAAATAGAAAATACTACGCTTCGCTATAGACACGTTTACCACCTATATACACTTTTTAACACTCCTGCCTTATTCGTCTTCGGATTCACTGGACTCAGGTTCGCTGTCACTACTCACACGTAAGTGTATGATGAAGGGCTCCACTGTGGTGTCTCTCGTGCACTGCTTTGAGTAATCGGCTTCTTGTAGTGCCTCCGCATGTCTTACGCACTTCTCCCAGTCTTCCTGAGTTATCCTGTCCAAAGCTTCGTGTGCAAGTTGTTCAATATCGGCCAATCTGAAAGTCGTATTCTTGTTTGCAACATACCGTTTAACTTGGGCCCATATCAGCTCGATCGGATTATACTGACAATGATATGGTGGCAGGCGCACTACTGTATGTCCCATTTCATTTGCCAGTTGATCCAATTCGTACGTCTTCTTGGCCGTTCGGATCTCTTCTTTAGAAAGAAGTTCATCCCTGGTTTCAGCTGTGGAAAATGAAATTCTCTTCTTACGCAGCCACTCCATGATATCCGCTTTACGCCAGTTTGAACATGGTGGTTTATCTATTTGTACAGAATGATAGCTGGCATTATCCATCACGATGACAGAGCCTTCTTCCAAGGAGCGCAACATACCAACAAACCAGGTCTTAAAAACTTCAGCATTCATTTCTGTGTGGTAGTCAGATGCAGCTGAATGCTTACTGCCACGAAAGACAAGTTTGGCACCTGCTATGAAACCTGTACTTGCGGATCCAGCATGTGCAATAATCAGCCGGCCACCTCTACCAGTAGGTACTTTCAGCCCACCGTTCCCTCTGGAGTCTTGCCAGATGTATTTATTCGTATGATTCTGTGATATCCAGGTTTCATCCAAATAAATTATAGGCCTGTTGTCCTCCGTACGATGTATATGCATGGTTCTCAAAAACTTCGCTCTCAAGGCAGCAATGTCTCTGCGCACCATTAAAAATTTTCGTCCATCGTTGCACTTCTTAAATTTAAAACCAAGCACTTTCAGAAGGCGAAGTACGGAGGCTTCTGAACCAGAATAATTGATTTTCTGACAGAGATCAGCTCGAATTTTGCTTGCAGTGGGGTATTCCCCTCGGTCGTAATATTCTAGTACGGTCCTGCGGACTATTTGTTTATTAAAATCGTCCAGTTCAGTGTTTTTGTGTTCCCGTTTATACCCTTTCCTTGGAGAACTGAACACAACACTCACGCCTTGATCATCTGCCGAAGCAACGGTATTGCTAATACGTTGCACCGACTGTTCAGAAATGCCACAAGCTTCCGCTGTCAATTTTCGAACTTGTGCAAAGTTTATGTTCCTCCTGGCTTCTTCATTATACGCAAGATTTTTAAAAAACTTGTAAACGTTTGCTATGATGACTTTACTTTGTTTTCTAATGTCCTCTCGGCCCGCACGTACACCACCGCTGCTTGTACTCGAACTAAATGTAGGATACTGTTCCTCAATATCACTCATAATAAATACAAATTATTGAAATAAACTAATACACACACTGTCTACAATAAAGACGTCAACCGTTCACATGAAACGCACAAAATGTCTGTCAACAATACTAAGGACGATAAATATTTTGGATGTTCGTCTCTTCCTCACCTCGTCCACCCAACCTACTTGGAATGGGGTACTGTAACTGAAATGGGATTGGCTTTTGTCACAACAGCGACAATTTTGTTTACAGAAATTGCTCAGTCCTATTTATCTTTGTGCAACGGAAGAAAGGTAGTAGCGCGGGCAGTAAACATACACATTTTTGAGGGGATTATAAAATGACAAAGGCATTCATAAAAGTGTCAGACAGCAATATTTACCGAAAAGACATGCCGACAGGGTATACGCAATGTGCATACCAAATGTGTACATATACCTAACAGAACTTCCGAACCATATGGCTTAGGAATGACCGTGTAGAGAACAAAAACAGATTCATGTACAAAAGGGAAAAGACCGTGAGTATGAAAAAATTAAAGCGACAACAGCAGGCAAGGTCAGCGTTCTCAGACAACTGTCAGTCTGTAGGATAACCGCCCATGAAGAAAACAGTAAAACTTTAATAAGTAAGTGCACTGTACGGAAATCACAAAATAACTGACCTAATGGTACTTCGTAAAGTTAGGGTGTGTATTGCTAAAAGGTTTAGATTCTAACATAAGAAAAACCAGCGCAGTATAAATAGTAGTTTCAGAGAACTGCAAATCGTAACAAAAAAAAAGCCAAAGAAACAGAAGAAACGGAAAGATAGAAATTCTGTAGATATTTACGCGACAACAAAAAATATGTTGCCGACTCACACAAATTTTTAGAGCTCAAATACTGGCGCCCAGAATTTAACTGAGTAGTGTTACCCACAACTAATTATTCCTGATAAAACAAATTCATTTACGCGATACGCATAAATAAATTTGAAACGAAGAATATAATGTGGATGTATGAAATTTGTTTTCGTAACACTGCTAAAACGCTACACACTGTACTAGCCGGCAACAACGCTGGGCGAGGGGCGTGGAGGTGACAGGGAGAAGCAGTGAAAGTGAGTGACCTTCACGATACTACTTCCATGCAGCTGACTCTAACACAAGTTTACACAGAACACTTCACCAGAATACACCAAACAGATTAACAGACATATTACACCAGTGCGGGGACATTTTAGACCTTGATGAAGGTAATTTTATAGTAATTTTCTGACTCGACACATATGCAGTAGCCAAGACCAACCCGAGGAGCGGCCATCTTGAAAACGAAATCTGCTTACTACATTGCAGTCACTGACGTCACATCAGTCTTCATTGGTTCGACAAAACATTTATTCTAATATTATATACTGAATTATTTAAAATACTATTGAATAGTAATTATTGTATTTATATTTTTAATGGTTAATGTTATACTTTCTCGTCACCCTTCTCTGACTATTAATTCTAATCGCTCAAAGAACCTGTCTTTTAATATAATATAACATAAAATTTTGTTCTGTATGACACAATCGATAAGTCCTGAGACAGAGTCGATAATTGCTCTCCATCGATAAAATATCGATTATTTATTTAAAATTGTAAATAAATCTTTATATTTCCATTATTTTGTATCTGTACTTATTTCACAGGGTAATTTAAGGGTATTTATAAGGCTGAAGGACTTAAGTGAGAAGAATATATTCTATTTTGAACAAGATATAGGACCAGTCAGAAAAGTCACCTATCGATTATTACCTGGAGTTAATCTATTTAACTCCAGACTTGGTGCAAATCTTCAAGAAGTGCTCGACGGTCAATAAATACCTACCTGTTATTAAAATTTTACCAGAACCTTTTAAAAAACAGATTTATCTCTTATACATACCTCTATAAACATAAACCAAAATTATTTTATTATTTGAAAATTCTATTTTTAGTGAATTTTCCGTATACATTTTATTCTTTTGTAACGACAGGCATACAGCGGTCTGGTGACCAAGTGGCTAGCCCAAACAGTGGGACTTGAAAGGATTACAGCCACACACAGGGTCTTCTTACAATATGTATATGTATTGTTGCATATTTGGCTCCCAAAGAACGTGGGGCTATACAAATTAAAGTAAATATAAAAATTCACACACATAAATACGTTGCATGTATTTGGCGCTCCAAGATCGTGGGGCTCCGCAAACACAAATAGAAGTGAATTTGTATTTGAAATTAAATTTAACAACGTTTAAAATACGTTAAATATATATATATATATATATATATATCATATAAACTGGAGCAATGTCTACCAATAAGAGCGGTATACTTTGCTCCACCTTAAATCTTATGCTTGAATCAACGTGTTATTTGATGAATGGTGCAATATAGGAATAGTGGAGGGTTTAAAATGAACCAAATATTCAATATACACTGAAAAAAACATTATTTAATTAATTAAACAATCAAAAATATGTAAGAAACATTAAAAATTATCTTTTACTCACTATTTTTAATACTCTAATTTACAAAATGTTTTTTAAACTACCTAATTATCAAATATAGTAATAGAATATTTATAAGACCCAAAATAATCATCTTTTAAATAATTAATTAATTAAGTGCAGGTTACAAGCTCGTGTAAAACAAAACAAACAAAATTCTTCTTACAAATGAAACAAAACATACGGTATAATAGTGCCACAAACAAACCTATAATCATTGTGTAAACCAAACCAAAACAAAATTCTTTACAACATTGTTCCAAAACAAAACTTGTTTTAAACTAAGACCAAACATTGTTCAGTTCTGGAACTTCATAAAATCCTCTCTGGGAGATCTTCTTTGGTGGATTAATCCGTCCGAGAACATCCTCCCAAGGGTAATTGTGCAGATCTTGAGGCTGAGGCCATTTCCATGAACGAAGAGATCTTTGCATAGCACTTATATTAACTTCTTTGTTATTGAAATGTGTTATCTTCCCTGGGAAAAGTTCTTCTTCATATTTAAATACTACATATTCACCAATTTTCCTGACAACTTGTTGTAAGTTAAAAATATCGTAGTAGTCTGTCTTTCCTTCAGCGACTGATATGAGTTTTTCGTCACGCTGCTTCTCAGCTTCAAACTCCTCCACTTCTTTGTTTAAATCAAAGTCATGCAGCAGTTCTTCATCAGAACTTCCATTACCAGTATCGGTACTACCAAAATTTTTATTTTTTTTAATGCCAGTGAACATGAAAACAGTGTTCCCTTTTCTCCCTTTCTTCTTTGCAGATTCGGCAGAAGTACTTGGGCTGTTTTGCTCGTTCTCAGGATCTAAATCACTTGGTCCAATACTTTTACCAGCAGGCACTGTTAACGCTTTCCTTCCCCTTTTCTTTCCTTTATTTTCAGTCCACTGCTTCCTTTTTTCTTCTAACGATTTTAGAAATGAATCTTCAATCTCTTTCTCATCTGGTACTATGTTAACAGTTGATTTTGGCAGTCTTTTCAACAGTTCATCCAAGCTAACAGGATGTACACCACACTTCCTAAAACCAGAAACTAAGTTCTCTTTGGATGTGGGTGCTATTGCTTCCAGTAGTTTTTTCAAAAGAATTGGAAATTCGTGCTTTGGGAGACCATAGCTTGAAAACCCAGAAGATTCTTTCCATTCCATTAAGAGACTCCTCCATGCTTTCTTCATCGGGGCAAAAAAATGCCACATCTACTGGCTGAGTCAAATGCGTACCGTTCGGTGGCAAGCACACAAAGTCAATGTTATTCTGCTGACACATTGCTAAAACTTGTGGCGTTAGGTGTGATGACAGATTGTCACCAATAACGACTTTTTTTCCTTCTAACTTCTTCAATCTAGGAAGGAGCAGGCTTTGAAACCAATCTGTAAATACTTGCGAGTCAAACCAACCAGAAGACGTGGTGCTGTAACGGGCCCTTGACGGTCCATTTTCAGTCCAGGTATCCCATAATTTACTAGATCGATAAACCACGTATGGGAGAAGGAGTTCCCCATCAGCACTTCCACACATCATTATGGAAATACTTGTTTTACTATGGTTACATATCCTCTCAGGATATTTCATCCCTCGTTTTACAATTACTTTCTTTTTACCAGGGTCGTCTGTAAGGTTAGACTCATCGTAATTAAATATGTGGGATGCTGGAACATCTTTTACAACTTCAGATAAATTGTCAATGTACTCTTTAAGAACTGGCGCATCAATTCCAGGCTTCGTTTAATATTTGCAGCAAATCTAGATCCATTAAGATCTGGATGACGTTTTAAAAATGACAAGACCCATTCTTTACCTGGAACATTGTTCTTGAATCGTTTTACTGTTCTGCCCGTTTTTTCCAAATATGATTTTACAATCATTCTTAAATCAGATGTGCTCAATGGAAAACCAAAATCACAGCAACCAATCAAGTATTTTTTAAACATATCTTCCTCTTCTTTAGAAAAGATTTGCTGATAACATGGCTTTCTTAGATGTTTATGATTTTTTTAGTTTGTTAATGAGTGTTCTTGGTATGTCATAAAACACAGCTGCTTGTCGCTGTGACATTTCATTACTTTTTATGGCTTCCAGACATTTATTAAGTTTTTCTTCACTGTAGTCACAATACCTTCTACAGCCAGGCTGCCTTTTATATGTTCTTGGCATCCTGGAACAAATGAAGTTACAGACCGCCTAAATAATACGGTACAGTACGGTAAGGATAAGAGTGAACTGGGTATACTTTGCACCAAATAAACTGCCCTAGATCCCTCAGAACACAGTTCATTGTGTTACATATATAACAGTGATGCAAATTATATAAGAATTAACTCAGATTATATTGTTAAAAAAGGTAAACGGGGAGACTTTGCTCCACAAACAAAATGGTGCAAAGTCTCCCCAAAAGTGGAGTTTCAAAAGTTGATGTCTAGCTTAAATAAACACAAAAATACAAATCTGAGTATTTATTTATTGAAGGAAATAATCTAGAATAACAAATTAATAACACTCACCTTGATATCTAATACAAATATGACTCTAGATATGAAATTTTGGCACTGTAAAAACTAAGCAAAATTTAGCAATACTTTCACAACCAGAACAAACACAGTAGAAATGGCGGCAACTGTTCTTTCTTCATCAAACTGACACACAGTGATGCCAACTTCACAGCAAAAAATTATCCCGTCACTTTTTTTTTTCGTAATTGGAGCAAAGTCTCCCTGCAAGGAGCAAAGTAACCCCAAACGACGGTAGTGTTGCTCTTGAAGTTCCGATAATTCTTTTAGAAACTCCATGGGGTATCTGTCGCCTCCATTGTATTTTAATTCATTATGTGGCGTTCCGTTTATACGATTTCCTGGTATACCTTCGACGCCTGCTAATTGCCGTTGCAACCTCTCCGGATTTTCTTTCATTTTAGCCAAGTGACCTTTCAATTCTTCCAGTCGCGTGACTCTCTCTCTCTGTCAGTTTCTACTGTAGATCGCTGTCTCCCGTCTGCTTCCACAATTTTCTGTTTGAGCGTGTTGATCGTCTCTCCATGTTCCTTATGTTGTAGTTGCAAACTCTTTTGTATTTCTTTCTTCAATTCTTCATTCTTCTTACCAGCGTCTTTGATGTGTGAGTCGACTTTACTGTCCATCTACTCCATTCTCTCTTTAAGGTGTTAGTGATTGCCCCTTGCCATTCTTGACGATCTCCTTCACGTAATCTTTTATTCTCCGCAGTCTGTCCTTTGAGTTGATTACTCAGCTCCTTCACTGCACTCTCCGTTTTCTCTTGTAATTCGTTAAATTTTTTCTCCCATTTCTCGTTGTGTTCCCGCAGTTCGTTCTTTAGCTGTCCAAATTGCTCTGCTTGTTTATCTAATTTCTCGTTAATTTCTTCCCTCTGTTTATCTGATTTCTCGTTAATTTCGTCTCTGTGTTTATCCAATCTCTCGTTAATTTCTTCCTTCTGTTTATCTGATTTCTCATCTTGTTTCTCGAATTGCTGTTTGATGAAATCCATCAGCATCTGAAATTCATTCTCTCGGGGTTGTGATATTTGTCCCCGCGCCCTGGTCATTTCGACCTCGGTACTACTGTCCTGGGTAATTGGTGTGTCTTCCTCTAATCCTACAATGCCTAATTGGTTATTAGCATCTAATTCGATACTGTCGGAATTGTCCGCCATTCTCGCTCTACTCCGTGTTATCATTCAAGCTAACTACTTTCACTAGTTTACACTACTCTTAACTTACTTATATACTACACCACTGCCTGCACTCAGCCTTTAGTGAATTTAATTTGAATTAACTATTGAATCAAATTATTCACGCTTCGCGTTGGGCGCCATGTTATATAATGCGAATTTATGCATTATATTTAATTAATATGATAATTAATATGTTTAATTATTTAATTGACAAAGTTATTAAATTAAGACTGTGTAAAAAATGTAAATTTGTTATGCTGTTATATCCATAATCTTTTGATTAATAATGAGTAATTAAGTGACTGTTTATTAATTATCAAAAGGTGCATCAAATAATACAAAGTTATGCGGATCTGGGTTCTCAAAACATGTTTATTATAATCATGCACTTATCATGTAACATTACACATACAAAATACATATATTCCTGCAAATGAAACATAAAACAAACAGATTCCTCCTTAGTTGGGAATATGCCCTGAAATAGAACACATACATAAAATACACATAATAAAATTCACCTTATTGCTACTTCTATTTCTATACATTTTTTATGTTTAATGTATTCATACCCCAGATTTATGGTCCGCTTTGATTAATATATTTATTAGATTGAATTTTGTTTATTTAAGACTATGTTTTCTCAAGCTGGATTCTTTGTAAGTTACAGGTTAGTGGTTTTTCTACGTTAACATAATATATGAAATTTTACATGATATTGAGTATCCATAGTGCGTTGGCTAAACTGTGAATTTCCCATCCTCGTTCCAGCGCTACCGTTGTCACTTGATGTTTAAATTGTTGTTGATCCTAATACGATCGTTTCCACTTTCTACGTCTGTCCCGCAATCGTGCGTCATTACGTCACCAAATTCTGTAATACAAACAAACCACAACAGAGACAACAGCAGCGTGCTCAGCAGGCTCAGCTGTTCTGGAGTGCGTAATGGTCCACTGCGCAGGTCTAGTGATGTGGCTTGTTTTGAAAATAAAGTCGATGTTTAACCATTCATAAAGTGATGATGTGATCTGTTTTTGAACCTAACCGCTTTGCACAGTTATAAAAATATATCTGAACTTATCAAAAACACGGAAATCTGAAAAATGAAAAAAAGTGATGTGGCTCGTTTTGAAAATAAATGACTCAATTTAATTTATCGCCCCACGTTGGGCGCCAATTTGTAACAAATTAATAAGGTTACGACTTATTTCGCCTCACGTTGGATTCGTCAATTTGTAACGATAATAAATAAATGAGATGAGGTCTCGCGAGTAAACAAGGTAACGATTTATGTTGAGAGACGAGTTCTTATGCTCCACGTAGTATGCGTCAATTTGTAACAAATTTAATATGTATGTGTAAAATTATTAAACCACACCGTTGTGTTCGTCAATCTGTAACAATTAATAATAGATATGTTTAACGGTAAATTATTTTGTATTCTGCCGCTCGCTCCCACTATGCGTGCAGTTCCAATGACGTCACTCAGAGTTGCCAACAGTTGCTCCGTCCGCTGTGCTATGTTGACGTAATTCTTAAATGACAGTAATAATATCGCAAATATAACACCAAACAGATATCTTCCTTGTAACGATCTTTATTCAATGAAGCATTGATTAATTACTTCTCGTTTTTCTTTACGGTAATTACAATTGTGACAAAAATTATGCGTCTTCTTTTATCAGTTGGTACAGTAGCTAAAAATATTGTTCTGTAGTCGGCCAGGCCAAAAGAATGATGCAGATTGTTTTTATTTCTATTAAAATAAATTATCTCAGGGCGTATCTGGTTCGGGGATTACGGTTAAACAAATAATACTAATCTTAAAATCAAAATACAAATTTCACAATATAAGGATATTACAAGGTTTTGGTGTTTAAAGTGCAAACTGGCAGTCGTGTATTGGTTACTTATTATTAGAGGTTATGACCAGTTTCGGTGCTTATTAGTTATCGTTAAAGTTTTTATGGTGTTCAAAAAAGTGTAAAACTCAATTGGTGTTATTTTTTGAGTGTTCTTTAGTGTTGGTGTAGTGTAGTGTCTGTAGTTTTATTTTGTTTAATTCCTAGATAATCGTGTACACAAATGTTGGTGTTGACACATAAGATAATAAATTGTTCAAATTCACCAGATCCTCTTCTTTCTTCTTCCAGGACGAAGATAGGGTCCACGTCTTCTTCGCTTCTTCTCCCTGGATCTCAATTCTTCTGTATTAAATTCTGGATGTTCCTTTCTTGATTATAATATTTTGTATTAAGTATATCGATTTGTTTTACAAAGTCTGATACGTGTTTTCACTGTTTAAAATATAATTATACGAGACGTTTATTAACGCGTCTGTATTCAATGACCGTTGTTAAAGAAGTCCCCCTTTATTTATCTGAAATTTTTGGTTGCTAAGGTAAAACTTGAAATCTGGTTGATTGATTCAGATATACATTGTCATACAAATTCATTATTTCAATGTCTGAATTTGGTCAAAACTTTTAAATTAGTATAACTTTTCTGTACTGATTGGGAATTTAAAACTACTAGCATCATTATTTTGGTCTTAACATTTGTGACATATAGACACCAAACATGCCTATTTTTGCTTAAGAAATACTGATGTTACATTTTTGCTATTTGAATTTTTCTTAAATAACTTAAAACGGATTATTTTTATTCCAGATTTGTTGTGTATACCATTAATTATAAATCTATCCATATTTCAACATTTGTTTTACAAAATTCTAACAGTAATTCGTAAAATTTACAAAATTTGGTTTTACATGGCTTTATACAGTTTGCCATCCACAAAAAATTTGCTAATTCATTTATGTGTTCAAAAAATGTGATTACCATTATAGAACTACTGTCTGTTTTGTTAGTTTTACTATTTCTTATTATGGTAATTTATAATGGTTTTTTACTTTACTGGCTATTCTGATAATAGTTTATTTATTTTAACATTGGCCTATGTCATGGTGATTCTTCAACACCATGTTACATATTGTTTTATTATTTAGCCTGTTGGCTTGAACCCTTATATTTAATTATAATCATTATATTGGATGTTAACCCATGAGATTTAAAAAATACTCACCATCCTCTCATAATGTGAATACTTTAAAAAAATTACAAACAGATTGACTTAACTATTATGCCTTGAGTATTATTTTTATAATTCAACATAACATATCTTATAGCTAAAATTCTTGTAAAACATGTAACGTTTTCAGTGTTTTATGACGCTCCTACTACATTCTACTATTCTTTTATAACATAACTTTAATAACTTAGCATACATCTTTTGAAGTCTAATATTCTTTTAGAACATGTAACTGTTTAGGTTTTGATTATACCTTTAATCCTATCCATTATCCTTTCAGGACTATAACTTTTATAACTTACATCTTATAACTAACATTTCTTTATAACATATAATTAATTTATATTTAAACATGACATCTTATTCTATACTACTTTATGGTGTTTTGTCTCTTTCAAAACTTATTACTATTACTGTATACACACCTATGGTATTTTAACATACTGTTTTTCATAATCATGTCTTACACATTTCACTATTACTGCAGTTACCTCAGGTAAATGACATTTTTTCAGTTAATAATATAGATTTTTCTATACACTTTCTTACACTTGCATTTGTGCTGCTTTCCTTATATAGTGTTCATTACCCTATTGTTTTTTTTTTTCAGTATACACTGTTATTTGGTTCAGCAAGATACATTAATTATTATTCACTATATTGGTTACTATGACCATCACTAATTGTCATTTAATGTTGTGATTATTATACTATCACTATCACTGTTTACTCTTTATACACTTGACAATTTATTATGTGATTACACATTATTTTCTTGACAACATTATGTCCACTATTAATTACAATTAGTTGCATGTTCCATGTATCTATAATAATTGTTTTGTTATGTTATTTCATTATATCATTCAAATTAATAATTTACTAATATTTCATTTTACATTGTATTGTATGTTTGGGCCTATTATCCCTCAATTTGTATTTTGATTATTTTTATATTTTGATACATATAATGAAACTATTAGTTTACTTATAGTATTGGTACATAAGCTGTCTGTCTTTATAAGTATTATTCTTGTCATTATTTGAAATTCATGTCATTATCGGGGTATTTTGCATCACTTTCCCTAAGTATTAATTTGGGTACGGTCAGTTGTAGTACAAGTCAGTCTAAAGTAGTTATTCGTTTCTCTTCACTATCACTTTGAAAGATAATTTTCTTCTTGTTTAGTTTCTTATCCATGGTCTTCATTAAATCTGGTACGACATCAAGCTATGCCAAATGTAATGTTACAATATTACACTTCGACTCCGTTTATAAATCGTTTATGGCACTGAGTCTACCATTCATCGGTTAATGTTTCATGTGATTGGGTGTTATAATAGGAGCTTTTACCCCTTTACAAAAGTACTACTTAAGGACATATCTTTCATATCATATAAGGACATAAGGTTTATCAATCTATAAACCCTATCATAGAACACTTTCATTTATCATATTGGTTTACAATACTCTATAATTACTTTACAGGATTAGGTTTATTACATACTCTGGGTCCCTAATTATTATATTATTACATTAGTTTGTTGTTTTAGACATTTCTGACCTTGCTATCCTCTGTTTTTGCAAGTTGGGATTAGGCCATACACAACCATTTTTTTACTTACATTCATGCTTAATTACATGTCTGCTTCGAACCCATTTGCCTTGTTACAATGTTTATAAATGATTATATTAATTACTTCATTTTACATTAGCTAGAAGCTTTAACGTTTAACATTTTAAATTGACAATAGAACATCTTAATATTTTAAAAGAGAAATGTTGCCTACATGGCTAATACCATGTTCCCTATCCTATAAACAACATTATGAGTTAGTTTGTTATTTCACTGTCCTGTCTGTCTGAATTCATAACACTCAATTAGTTTATGATCATTATCTCAATGTTTGTGTTAAACTTTTATAAGGTTTATACTGTGGCAATACTAAAATCTTGTCCTTGCCCACAAGTTCATAACAAACATCAACATTATTTATCACTCATAATGTCTATTGGGTTTAATGTTAAGACCAACATACATAAATATCATTTGTCCTTTCTGCAGGTTTACCTTTCAAAATAATGTCCTTCTGATAAATCTTATGACTAGTATAGTTTATGATATTAATAAGAAAAATAACTAATACTGACTGGGTATTAGTAGAGTTCCACGCTATGCAATTCTAATTGACATATATTATATTCACTCATTTTGCTTATATTGCAATGGTTTGTTTTGGGCTTATTTTGTTTTACTCACTCGCTAGGTATTTTAAAAGAAACACTGATTCACTTAGTCGCTTCTGCTTGGTTAATAACTGGCCGTACTTCACACTATTTACAATGCTTGACTTATCATTAAGATACAAAGGTCTTTATTTTATGCTACCTAATTGTGTTGCTACGTTGCTACTTTCTGCTGTGTGAGTAGACGGAAAATAGAAGTTTTGGCAACGATGAGGGGGTTAGTGTGAATGATTTATGGGGTCATTCCATATTAAGTGATCAAAATAAAAGATACATTTTCCCTCATGTTTTTCTTTTTGATTAGTTTTTGGTTTATTGAATAAACACATAAAACGAAATTAAAATTTAAAAAAAAATTTTTTTATCCTCTAGTTTTTTAAATCTTTTTTTAAAGTTGCAAAAAAAGTGCGTTTTTGTGCTTACGTGGATTTACGTTTTATTCAATATCTCAAGGCTAGAATCGAGATAGAAAGGTAAGACAAAGACCATTCTTTTCAGAATTCAACTAGCTTTAATTTGATATACAACATGACAGTATTTCAAGTACTTAAAATTTTCAACCCCCGAACTCAAAATTTTAAAAGTTAATTCCAAAAAACGCATATGATTTAAAATTTTCAAAAAAACACCATGAATTCTTAATGTTATTACTAAGTTGTGTACAAAATGTCAAGTTGGGATCTTAATGGGATCATATTTTAAAAAATTATATACATAAGCTTGCAACGTAAATATAGACAACTTGTATACATTTTTTATTCAAAACATGTCCAAGTTATGAAATGATCAATAAAAAGCTAACAGTTTGTAAAATGCAAGTTTTTTCATATTATGATATAAAGTATAATTTATATATTTACAATAAGTATATAAGCCTAAGTCTACAAATTCTGTAATACTGGTACTTAAGATAGAACAACAACTGTTTAATGGCTATGTCACTTCTTACAAATAGCAATTCTAGTAGAAAACAAACCTGATCTTTAAGAGTGATGACTATGTATTTTTGAATGTTCAAATTGATGATTAGGTGAATTGAAGTCTTGAACTTAAGCTCTTTGTTGCTGCAATGGTTTCGTTTTTGGAAATTACATAAGTTCTTCCTGTAGCTGTGTTCGGATTCACTCGAGTTAAGATTTGTGTTATGTTCACTTTTAAAATGTCTGGGTTGCGTGGGAAAACAAATGAGGGAGCAGGACCAGAAGGATGTAAAAATGTTACTTCTACATCTTCACTTTCATAGTCTTTTGATAGGACACTCGCCAACCACCAACGCCGATCATATTCACACGTAACGTAACCTGAAAATTCATCCATTGACAAACTTGTACCTCCTTCAACAATTTCTTGTATGCAAGAGTCCTCACATAAGGAAAAAATCTTCAACTTCAATTCAGTCGAACTGTGAGGAATGAAAGTGTGAAACTGTTGCGTTCCTTTAATAGTTTCAGCTTCTTGTAGACGATATTTCAAAAAAGATTCTTCTGAATAATCCAAGTTTGTGCAATATTCAAATTTAATTTTTGGTATATTTTCTTGACTCCAAAGAAACAGTTGTGAAGGGGTCATTATCTGTTCACTATACGGTCTTTGCAAGCTTGCTTTTGTTGCAAGCCGTTTGACAGTCCCTCCCAGGCCATTACAAGTTCCTTTGCCGTGAGCGGTTGCGAAAAATTGCCACTCCGTCTCAATTCCAAAATCATTTTTGTGATTGCAGATATTGATAAAGTTTTTTCGATTTTTATACTGCGCAGCTGAACCGTCTGAGAAATAATAAATCTTTTTCAAACTGGGCAGCACATCATTTTTTAGAAATGATATTAACTTCCTTTGAAATAAATGGACTGCTACCGAGTCATCAATCAAGCATTCTGATATTATTACAAAGCTGGTGTACTTAATTTTCCCTTTCTCATTGTAATAAACGGCAAAAGGGTGCACAGTAGCTTGGTCATTATTCCAGTGGAAGGACTGTGCCTCGTCTTGGACAATGAAAGAGTAGTTTTCTGAAAAGTCCAAACTTACAACTGCTTCATCTTCTTGGATGTTTTCTTTTAAATGTTTGTAGTACTTGGATTGCTGAGTGGCTTAAATGAATGTTTCTTTAGTCCAACAAGTTGTTCACAAAAACTGTCCACAAATTCTTCTACAGTCTTGCAAAATGTTTCAAATGTGCATCTATCCACAGAAACCCATTGTTTGTATGTGATGGTTTCTATCGTTCCCTCTTCAAAGTGGTTCAGAAGTTTTTCTTTTAATTTTGCAACTCCAGGACATTTTTCACATTTGTTTAGGTAGCAGTTAGGGGTCTTTTCTTGGCACATTATTTGTGACAAACATTGTTTGTAATCACCAAGATCAGAAGCTTCATCAATCTTCATCTCCTTCAGCTTTCCTCCGACAATCATTAATTTTACATTCTGGTGCGTTGTGCACACGCAAACCGAATGTGTTCCATTTCCCCCAGCCAAGATACAATTCTTCGGTCTTAATTCAGCGAACTTTGGAAAACCAATTTTGGCAACTGATTCAGTTTTTTTGAATAGTTCATAACATTCTTTTAAATTCAATAAAACCAGTCTCTTTTAACATGTTCCTTCTTTCCATTTACTTTCATCGGTACAAAATCTTTCTTGCCTGGCATAATTCGACTCACATCATCAGAGTTGTAAAAATATTTGACTTTATCAGCAAAATTTTGGTCTAAAGTTTTTCCTGGCTTTGGATCTGGACATGACATTATTCCTTTTTCTTTAACTAGTGATTTAGCCTTTCTGGCCATCCTGTTACTGACATGGAACTCATTTTCAATTTTTTTTATATTCTAACTTTTAGGTATTGTTGTGAGGATCAAGAACTTTTCACTTTTTTTGTAGTGTTTTGGAATTTTTCTTTCAATTGTACAATTATTTCCGAATCTCGATTATCTTGCTCTTCATTCTCAGAGAAGCTTGTATCTCCAACCAACTCGTGAGTGAGCTTTTTATTGACTTTTCCCAATTTTTTTTCTACAGTAACCAGGTGAATGCAACCTTTCTTTGTAATTGGTGATTCTTCAATATTTGAAAGTGATTTGTTTAAATACTCTAATGATAAATTAGGGTCGGTAAAGTTGGTGTCTGTTTGGGAAGACGAAGGTTTATCCAATTCTATAGTTCCGGTTCATCATCTGGTTGCTGAACCTCCTCCGCCGGTTCAGATTGCCTATCTTCAACTTCTAACAATATCTCTTCAACATCCTCTGCTGATGTCGCTTCTTTTTCTTCCAATCTGGCCTCCCTTTCGGCCTCTGCCGCTCGTTTCTTCGAAGTCGACCTCCTGTACATCTTGTTATCTTGGTAATGCACTTGCTGTCTTGCTGACGAATTAGGTTAGGAAATTATTTGTTTAATTACCTAAATTGTTAAGTGTTTTCTTCCTAATTCGCGCTCAGACGTTGGGCGCCAATCTGTTACAAAACAGATACAAGTAGATGTGTGTTGATATGTTAGATAGATTAGATGTTGATATACTCAAGTCGAGTACTATTATTGTTTATAATTATTATATGTGTGATTATTAATAAAATTAGTGTGGGTTTTCACGTTTAAGTTTTTTAGTTTAAAAGAGTATTTATCACTTCACTGTCAACCTCCCCACTTACCATATGTGGATATCTTCAATGTTTTTGTTGGTGACTTCTTCTGCTACAAAAACACTTGATACACATATATGGATATTCCGTTTGAATATCATAAATAATGCACATGCACAACAAAGTAAATTAAAAGTTTAGCTGCAATTTGAATGATATTGGTCATTCAAATCCTACCGCCACCTTATGATAGAACTGTTCATGAAAAATTAAACTATTTAAAAAAAAATCAAAAACTCTGTTCCACTGGTAAATAAATTGGGGTTTATTAACAATTGTTAAATGCCATGAACTCTTTTAAAAAACAATCAATAATATCTTTACAAACAATAATTACTTTACACAATTCCTGAGATCTTTGTACCTCAAGGCTGGTAACACTGATGTCTGGTACAATGGTTTTGGTAAACGAGGTTTATGTCCTCTTTATTCAGTTATATTACCAAATTCATGGGTTCTTGGAAGATACATGATACCAGATTACAAGATGTGATCATATTTAACAATATTTAATAATGTATTACTATAAAAACAAACAAAGATTTAAAATTATAAAAGTCGGTACCATAAACCGATATATATCGTACGGTTAGCAAAACGCATACAGCAGTTGTGATGAAAACACGTGCTCTGTGCTAGCACTGTTAAAAATATTATTATTATTTATTCGTTAACTATTAAAATTATGTACTGGCAAGAGAAAAAATCTAGAATAAAAAAATTCTTGTTATAGCTTTCATTGGATTAAAATTATTTGAGAACAGAATCATTACTTGGTGACAAAGTTATAATCGTTATTTCTAGGTTAGTTCCTAGCAAACGTAAGTAATTATTTTGAATAAGTATATTACTTATTAAATTCTTAATACTATGGACATGAACATTTTATTTATAAGTCATCTGATGTATAATTATCAGTCGTTTAGAATTTTTTCGCAATAAAACAGTTATTCGTTAATTCAAACAAATTTAGTCAAATGAGCGACTATTTACTATACATGGATGGTCGGTATTTAAATTAATTCCGATCTTCTCAATTACGATAAAATCGTAAAATATTTATTTTTAAATTAATAATTGCGCTATGATTCATTTATTCAGTTCTTATAATTTTTCATCATGGTTTAAGCACTTTAGTACCTTTAAATAGTGCAGTTCCAAAACAATATCTGTCGTTTACTAACGAAAGTTATTATTTTAATTCAATTCGTTAAAATAATTAAAATTAGAGTACTCCCTGATTTAAAAGACACAAAACACGACCTTTATTATACACTGGTCGAGTTATTTTAATACATCATAATTATACTAGTAGTGTGAGCTTCATGATAATTGCACATCTCATAAGTCATTAAATGAGATGCTATTTTAGCAACGTGAAATCCGCGTTAAACAGTGCTATTGGCAAAAAGTGCAATTATGAGAAATGAGACGAGAGTGGGGGCTGTCACACCATGTTTCAAATGTCGACAGGCTGATTCCTGAATCGACAGGTGCAGTTTTCTGTGTGGATATAAATAGAAGCCCAGGAGAGCTAATCGCTCTCTCTTAGGCCCAATGCACACAGAAGTGGCGACGGGCGGAAGCGAGGCCCGGGCGAGGCGTGGCACAGGCGAGTATAAGCTCCACAGAAAGAGCAGCCAAGAGGTGCAGGTCTGGCGGAGAAACGGCTAGTAGGCAGTTTATCACGAGACGTTGAACAACATGTATACCAACGACGAAAGTGACGAGGACGTTTTAGATCTTGTTGTTTTAACAAACTTGAACAGCCAGAGGAAGTTTTGGGTTCACCCTTTGTGGTTACAAAAACGCAAGAGTGGAACCTTTGATGTGATGAGAGAACTTGAAATGTATCCGGATAGGTTTCAAACCTTCTACAGGATGCCCTACTAGTGTTTTTACAGAGTTCTAGACTTGGTAAGGGATAGCCTCACGAAAAGAATACGAATTGGAGAGAACCTGTTGGTCCAGAAGAGAGGCTGCTGATAACACTGAGGTAAGTTAACTAAAATGTAATGAATTTCCAAATAAATGTATTTATTTAACTAGGTACAAAATTCCAGAACACACAATATTTTAAAATTAAATAGTTTCAAAATTACTTTAGTTAAATTAAACACAATATTTTAAAATTAAATAGTTTCAAAATTATTTTAGTTAAACAATATTTTAATTTGTTCTATGAACTTTAAAAGTTGATGTAATCACCAATATTGAAACGGTCGTTTCCTTCAGCGTTCTCAGTCATACCAATATTCCTTGGCAGATCTGAGGTCCGTGGGAGACTATCCGAGCCAGACAATGAGGAATAGCAATCAGAAGTTACTGGATCCAAAAGTTGATCGGCCAATTTTAGAATTCCCATTTTGAATTTTAGTTTTTTTGACTCGTCCATACTTTTCATATCCGGCAATAGGCTCTGAAAGAATGCCATATCAGGATTAGGTGGTTCGCTTTCCTGGGGCATGTTTGCTTGTTGTAGAATGTTTTGTTTCTTTTCAAAATATTTAAACGCCTGTTCGTTCACATCGGCTAGTGTTGTAGCTCCTTTTCTCTAACCAAATACACTGTACTCACCGTCTATGGCTTTTTTCCTTGATGTTTTTTCCAGTTTACATGTTTCAAGGCACTGAAACCTCATCATCAGAACTTATAAAATCAATCTATGTCATAAATAATGACATTTGTCAAAATATTAAAAACACAATACGGCAATTAAACTATGTACATGAATTCTCTTTAAAAATGTTCGGTGTGCCTTGCAAGACAACACGCGCCGTACTGACGTAATCTAAGCCTTATCTTGACTATATCTCATAGCGGTATCGTACAGTATATTTGATTTATACTGTAATTGGTCGTTCAACACATGTGGCTTGGTACTGGCGTCGTTGTATGCTTTGTAAATTTCATATTCTTCAAGGGCGTTCAAATAACTCCCTTTACTGCAGAAATGAAGGGGTATTAAATTTGAGCTAAAATCCGTGTAACTGTGACTGTTGTCTATGAGGTGCTTGGCGAAATTTGACTTGATATTGTCGAAGTTGTAAACTCGTGTAGGGGGTCTATGTTCAGAAAATCTTTTCAAAAAACCTCGACCCGTCTGGCCCACATAAAAAGCCTCACAGTCGTTGCAGACTAGCTTATAAACACCCGTTTTATTTTCAAGACTGGTATGTTCACGGGTGCGGAGATTATTCAAGATGTTATTACTAGTCTTATAGGAAACGACTATGTTGTTAACTTTATTAATGGTTGACTTAAAAATCCCCGGCATGAAATGCGTATAAGGTGCCGCAATGTATTTGCGTGCCTTTGTTTCGAGGTTCTCATTTCTATTATTTATATCTTTAGTTTCATTTTTAATAGTGTTACTCTTCTTTTTCTTTTGTTTTTTTAAAATATTATCTATTATTCTTTCATTGTACCCGTTGTTAAACGCAATGACTTTAATGGTATTTAACTCTTCATATAATCCTCGATGCTAAGGGGTATAGACAACAAGCGATGTATCATGCTATGGAATGCAGCTAATTTCTGTGAAATGGGGTGGAACGATGAGGCATGTATGACAGCGTCAGTCATCGTGGGCTTCCTAAATATATTAAAACATAGTTTTTTAGTAACAAAATTCTTAGTTACTGTCAAATCCAGAAAATGTAACCGACCTCCAACTTCATTCTCCAAAGTAAACTGTATCTTGTTGTTAATGCCATTCAAGTAATTGTGGAGCTTGTCAATTTGGCGATTTGTGCCTTTATACACCATAAAAGTGTCGTCGACATATCTACCATAGAACACCACATTGTAATTATATGTAGGATTTGCAAACAAGAAAGAATTTTCAAAGTAATTTAAGTATACTTCCGCTAGAATACTAGAGAGTGGAGAACCCATAGCTACCCCTCCAGCTGTCTGAAAAACTGTTTGTCATGTGTGAAATAATTCTGGTCCAAAATCACTTCCAACAATTCTAATATTTCATTTATGCAATTAGCATCCAGTTTATTGGTGTTAACAAGGTTAGATCTTAATAGGCGTAAGGTTTCACTCACCGGTACATTTGTATACAAGTTCACAATGTCAAAAGAAATAAGTTTATAGTGGGGTTCAATCATCAGGTTTTTCACTTTTTCAACGAAATCACAACTATTAATCAAACTTCGATTATTAATCAAATGTAAATTATGTTTCAATATACTCACTAATTTTCTAGCTGCTTTGTAACCGGGAGCAGTGGTAAAATTTACTAGTGGTCTAATAGGAATCCCCTCCTTGTGAAGCTTTGGCAGACCTGATAAAACGGGCGCTTTAGAATTAATTGGTTTTAAAGAACGTCTAGTACGTTCATCAAAGAGATGTGTACACATGTTTAAGCTGCGATTAAGACGTTTTACGTATAAATCCGTGGGGTCAGAGGTTAGCAGGGTGATATTATTATTTGCAATGAAATCGCGTATTTTATCGTCATAATCATTCTTATTTATAATAACCAGAGTGTTACCCTTATCCGCTTTAGTGACAAGGGCTTGATCGTCAGATAGTTTTTTCTTTAATGTTTTTAAAATCCTACGTTCGGCATTATAATTAGTCATAGAAGGAATGGGAGAATGCACGTTGTTAAGTTGGTTACGTATAATTTTGTTAAATTTGTTATTTATTATGAACCGTGCTTCATCTTGTTCTTTTTGATCACTAATTGCTTTAATCACAGTTTCGGCACTAGCAACTTCAGTTAGAATGTGCCTTGTGTTGAAGTTCGGCTTATGTAATGGGAGATTGTATTTTAATCCTTTATTTAAAAGATTTTCTTCGTCAGTATTTAATTCAATCGGAGTCAAATTACATAGTCGTGTATGGAACACGTGTTTACAACTAGTATTACTGGTTTTAGGTATTTGAACGTCTATTAACCTTTGTAACTTGTTAAGCTGCGTCATACGCATATTGTAAACAACAACTTCTATCGTACTGTTTATAAATTCCAGATAATGATCTAGTGCAGCTGGATGTACGTCATTAAGTAATTGTAAGTCTGCTCCATACAATTTAGAATTAAGAGATGATTTCTTAATATATAGCGACCTCAATTCCTCTTTAATTCTAAAAACCTCTGCGCGTTTTTTAGCTTTCATATCTGCAATAGACGTGCCTTTAAACTTTATAATAGCGTAATTCGGGATAACCTTATTTTTCAAGCATGCTTTATTAAATCTAATATGCAGAATGGTCTTATGCAATTGTGTTTTAATATTCTGAAATCTGCGTACTACGTTATCACGACTATTGTTATTCATATTGATTTAAATGGAATAAATCCTAAACTTTGTTTGGTTAACAAACACGTGGCTTGGGACTACAATAGGATTTATTCCATTTAAATCCTTTTCTCTTCCTGTAACCATCATCGCTGGTACGTGGTGGCGGCGGTTTCATGGATTTTGGTTCAGGAAGAGGAGATGGTGTTGGAGATCTGTTTATTTCAGATTCGTTATCTCCACCTTGCGAATCTTCTTCTTCTGCTTTTTCGCTGTGTACATCCCCTTCCTCATCTACGCTGTGTTCTGTATCCCTTTCGTTTGGTGCCGTTTCATTGACTATGTTGCCCTTGCTCTTGCGGGATTTCAGAAAGGAGTCCAAGAAATGAAGATGTGTTAAGTAGTAGTCCTTATTTCGTTTAGCCCGGGATCCAGATGGTAGGTTATTTTGGTTTTTGCACTTGACATACCTCCCTCTAATATTTTTCCAGCGATCCTTGCAATCAGCCGCTACAACAAAAAAATAAGATGCATACATTACAGGACTTGAACGAACATTTATATGTGTTTAATTTTAATTAAAAATTGATGGGGAATGAGCATGAAATTTTTTATATTTTTATTTTAAAGTACGCTTCAAAAGAAGACGAATGGCACAAACTGCACATCTCTAGTCAAGTAGTTCTTTTCAAATGCTCAAGGTCTTTGATGAGTAGATACCTACTGTCAAATAAAAATACAGCTTCCATAAAATTCCGACCCAAGCACATAGCCCATTGAATTTAAATTAATGTATTCAATACTATAGTAATTAATTTACTTAATGTAATTTTTAATTTTAGCTATTCTTTTTAGGTACTTTGCAACTGGATGTTCATTTAAAGCACTTTCTTACTACTTCGTGAAAGGGCACAGTACCATTCGAAAAATAGTGCATGAAACCTCTCAGGTCATTTGGGAAAAATTACAACCGGTGTACATGCCCACTCCTTCAACAGCGAAATGGACAGAAATATCGCGTCGTTACTACGATCTATGGAATTTACCTAACTGTGTGGGCAGTATTGATGGGAAGCATATAAGAATAAAAGCACCACCGCGATCAGGTTCTGCCTTCATCAATTACAAAGGATATTTTTCCATTGTCCTGCTTGCAGTAGCAGATGCAGATGGTATGTTTGTGACAGTTGATGTGGGTGAATTAGGACGTAACAGTGATGGCCGAGCATTTCGCAACAGCGGTATTCTAGAGACTCTGCAGCGAGGACATCTCGGTTTACCAATACCAACTGCGCTTCCCGGAGAAACCCGAAAAATTCTGTATTTTTTCGTAGCCGACGAAGCATTCTCACTCTCGAAAAATGTAATGAAGCCTTTTTCTTGAAAACAGTTGAACAGTGATCAGCGAAAAATTTTTATGGCAGATTGACGAGAGGACGAAAATCTGTGGAGTGCGCTTTTGGCATGTTGACTTCAAAGTTTGAAGTTCTGAGCACACTCATTCGTTGTGACCCAGCTAGAGTTGATAGTATTGTTCAAGCGATTTGCGTGTTGCATAACGCCATAAGGGAATGTGATGGATTATTTTCAAGACCCCAGTACGAAAATGTTATTGTCGGCATCGCCATTGATCAGCTGACACCAACGACTGGAAGTGCAAAAAATATGAGATGTTATCTCAGCAACTACTTCAAAGATCGTTCTCCGATTCCGAATCAGGCCAGATATTGCTAAAAACGGTAAAAATATGTTCAACTCCAAAGCGCGCCGGTGGTTGAGAGCTTTGTGGCACAGGCCTTTCTCACGAGTCACAACCGATCATTAGTAATGACTCACCGCAAAGCCTACACCATCAGTTTTTGGAACATTGTAGAAAATTACATAACCATGCGATTACGGTTTGAACGAATATTTTCAATAATACTCACATCCAATAAAATACTATTAATTGTGTCTTCATAATAAAATAATATTAATGTTGAATATTCTTTGTTACACAACAACGAACTACTGGAAGTTAAGTTAGGAAAATAATATTAATGTTGAACTTTCTCTTAACACAATGTATTGGAAGTAAGGTTAGGCATAACAAAAGAAGAAAAAAAAAATTTGTTTGTTGTGTCTAACGTAACTTTCAGTAGTTATTGTGTAATTGTGAACAGGCTATGGATGTCAGTATTATTTAAAATTATACTGTATTATTTCAAATATTTAAAGGTTTTAAGGTATACATATTTAATCATACCAAGTTTTACGGTAAAAAAGGTTTAATAAAACGGAAGTACCGCCTTAACGCAGAATTTACTTAACCCTAGTAGTACTTTGCAACATATTTCTATAATGGGGGCTAATTTTCAGCAGGTTATGGCATTTATAGAATCGAATATAAAGTATTGTGAAGATTTAAAGTAGTATATAAATGTTCTTTCTGGGACATGTCAGAGGTCTAGGGCAAGGTCAACAGGTCACCTTATCAGTGATGACCCCAATTAAAATCCAATTAACCTTTTGATAACACCGCGTTATCGCTGATAACCCCAATTGACCTCGAATTAATCAGCAGATAACCCCGTTGACCTTTTGTAATCAATGTAAACATGACCTCGAGGTTACTAGACCGTAACACACTGACCTAGTAAAAAACGTAAACATAAACAAACTGTGTAGTGATAACGTCGTAAACATGACCTCGACAACACACTGACCTAGTAAAAATGTAAACATACACTTTACATAAACATACGTAAACATAAACGTATAATATACGTAAACATAAACATTCAGAGTTCGTTGACACGTCGTAAACTGTTTTTTTCCTTTCAGTGTAGATAGCGTCGTCTTTAGTGACACCTAGTGATGAAATCGTGTGTTGTATAGCAGTCGAAAATGAATTGTTGTACGTGGTACAACGTTCCTCCATACGATATGTCAACGTGATAACGTTGTAATCAACGTAAACATGAACTTTGATAGTTCAGTCAAAATGAAGAATTTAACATTGCAAGATGTCTTATCTCATCCTATGTTTGAAAGATTCATTATGAATAAAACTAAATCAAAGATTGAATTTATGCGAGATACATTGTTGGTACTCCAAAAGTGTCGTAAGGTGTTGGAATTTTATAATTCAGACGGACTGAAAGAGATTACACCGGAACGTAGAGAACAAAGCGGTGAGACGTTTACACATTTTCTTGAATGTCCATGGGCACATGAATCTACTGTGGATGGACCGGATACTTGTGTTTGTTGTTATGTGTCTATACATTGTGGTGATATCATCAAGTTTCTCGATGATCGATTTAAATGACGTACGATAACGAATGAAAACATGATCTAGTATATGAGCATTTTTTGTGTATAAAAAATATTATATGTATGTTTTTGTATATATGATTTTAGTAATTAATAAATCAAAAAATGAAAATATTTTAAAATTTAATTTTCTGTAAAAAACCTTTATTTTACATATCTTAATTAAATTTTTTGGTAGCAGTTGAAAGTCAGTCCCCCAAATCTATAACAAACAAAAATAATAATTTGTTAACTAAACGTGCCAAGAATCCCTTGAAAAAAAAGTCATATTTTTTTTAAATTGAACAAAAGATAAATTAAATTTTTTTAAACTAAAAATTGAACCCTAATAACTAAGATAAAAAAGTAATAGAGAAACGTTAGAATACATTATATATTTTAATAATTACATATTAAAAAAATGACAGGAAAGACTTATAACAAAAGACAACATTTTTTTTAATAGAGAAATGTAAAAATGACATAGGAAGAACACACTTATTTTACAGGTAACGAATAATTACTGTACATGTTCTTGTGTAGAACATATTATAATAATTTATTTTACAAGTAACCAAAAAAATAATTACATATTTTTTGAAACCAATATAATCACCTATATTAAGAATGATATAGGAAATACTTATAAATTTGTATATTGAGTAAGAAAAAACATATTTTTTAAACAGCAAAAATTATTAAAAAAAATAAAAAATACCTTAATGATGATGATCACAGATTACATCAGCAAGCTGCGTCGTCACAAACTGGCATTTTGGCATTACCTTCGCATGTAATGCGACAGGGCAATCGTCCGCTGACCAATCCTCAAATCTTACTCGACACGATAAACACCGTACGTTGTCCCCATCCCCTTGATATACAAACCCAGCGCCTGCCAGTTTGCGAGGATTTTGACTAGTATTTGGATATATTTCATAAAAATATTTTCTCGCACCAACTCTCTCTACGTTAAAATACGTTCGCAAACGTCTATAAAATTCCGTGCGATTGTAATTCATTATGTAAACAATGTTGTAATCAGGCTGTAGTAGCTGATATGTTTCTGGATGCTGTACCACAATTTTTAATCGGTTTATATACACAGAAAATGCATTATCATTAGTACGTGTTGTAAGTAGGAGATCAAAAGATCAAGTAAATAACTTGTTTATCGAATTTATTACATTATCAGTTTCATTGCAGTTAATACAATCACGTTCTCAGTATGCGTTTTAATGAGCATTTTTTTGTGTAATGAAATGTGTAAGAAATTGTTTGAATCTTGTTGATTTATTAACCTTACATCATTTTTTTTTTCAGGTATTAAAATACATACATAAAATGTCATAGATCATTTTATTCGGATAATTACTTTTAACAAACAGTTTACATAATTTTAACAAACAGTTTACATAATGATAGCAAAAGATTGATATAGGTAGACTCATACATTACTGATTATATAATTGTATTAAAAATATATACATAAAATATGTCATATAGGTAAACTCATACATTACTGATAAAATATGTCATAGATCATTTTATTCGGATAATTATTAATAATAAACTAGCGAAAGATGTTGAAAATTAACGGAGACCCTTGTTCATTATTGTAAGGAGTAATGACCATAAGGCAATGTGTCTATACCGTTTACACATATTACTTTTATCATCTGTGTTACTCAATGCAAATTTATTAATAGTTACAGTTTTAACGATGTGACTTTTTGATCGAAATATTAGCATCATTCTATGTTTTTGTTCGTCTGATAATGAATTATAAAGACATTTTTTAAAATCATTAAATACAATGTTTTTTTAATTACGCATTTTTTAATACCTTTTGCTTTTTTTGTGATTTTGTTTTCGTTCGTTGTAAAAGTATATAATTTTGAACGTAAACCAATGAATTCTTTAATTGGAATACTTCTACATTCGTCTTTAAATTTACCTAAAACTTTTTTATTTGTTAATGAGTAGCACATATGATCTGATGAAAATTCGCTAGTATCAAAATACGTTTTAAAATCAGGATCCAACATATCTCTGTAAAAATGATTTGTGATTAATTCGTAAAACAAGCTATCTGTATCTGTATATAAAAGGGAAATATTGTTTCCGTATTTCTTTTTCATTACGTTATAGTGAAAATCATACATTAGGGTCTTACTTAATTCTAAAACAGAGAAACCTACATAAATGGATTTGTTTAGATAAACGGATGTTTTATTTGATAATACTGCACAAAGTGATTCATCATAAATAATTCTGTCTTTGAAAGTTGGTTTTGATACGAGTTTCAATAATTTTTTTCATTACATACTAGATCTAAATTTATTCGTTTCCGAACATTTTCCGTACACTTTCCAAAGACGGAATTATTTAGTAATTTAAAAAAGTCTTTTTCAAAGTCATTTTTTGCAGCTTGTCGTTTTATGGTATTTAGATGTATGTACGGCTTTAGCCATGGTTTTTGTGAAAATTGCAATATTCTATGAATTTTCGTTACTTTTAAACCATGATTAATAGCTTGTTTTAAATTAACATAATGACAAATGTATTTCTCTTTATTTTCTAATGTAGCAACTAATTTTGTTTGTTTTGTATTGTTTACACTTTTATTAACAGGTATGAATGGTAGATCTCTGTCCTCATCATGTAAATTTTGTGGATACTCTATATCAACTTCTAATACATATCCTATTTCCGATTCGTCAGGTACGTTTAAGATATTTATTTTATCAGTTCCTTTAACCCACTTAAAATTTGAATACGGTATACATTTACACATTGCCCACCCATACAAATTATTTGCATCTAAGTATGTTAGAAATGTTTTAGGCTTATCTGGGTTATATGTTGATATATATGTATTGTTAGCAATTGAATGCTTCTTAATATTAACAGATAAGCCCCCTCTTACCCCGCTCTTAAAAAAAATGTATTTATCAATATCAGTAAGTAATTCAAGTTTAATTTTAGTAAGATACAGCATAGCGTCAAAGGCAAACCCTGGTAACGTGAAATAATGTGCAGAATCTAAGTTGTATGACGATACACAAAGAGATCTAAAATTTTCAAAGCAATCACATGAAAGTAGTACATCGATTTTTAAATATAAATCGCTGTATTCTCCTAAATTTTTGATTTTGAAGTGGTTCCAAACGTTAAGAGCGTGAATGTAATCTTCATCGCTTACGGCTTCGTCATTTAATTTACTAAAAAAGTATGCTTTTGATGGAAGCTGGCACTCTACTAATTTATCCCACGAATCTGTATATTCGTATGGATATACACCTTTTCGTGTAACTTGACCCGCCTGATAACCCGGTTGGGGTCCTCACTTTGGCGGATCTTCTGGTGCCGGTTGTACAGGCTGAATTGGCTTTGCTTTTAAAATATCGTATACCCCTTCTAACAACAACACGAACACTCCACCAAATAGTGCATTACGGGTAATTGCTGGCAGACAGTTCCTAATGGCCACAATACCACCAGTTGCCGCACCACTTATTGGTCCATTCCACATATCTTCTTTTTCACGCAATTTCAACGTACACTTGCATGTCATTATCGGAAAAAATTTACTTGTATACAAAAATTTATTTTTTGGTAAATTGTTACTTAATTCAGAAAGTGATCCATCTAAAAAGCGATAGGTATCAACAAATCTAACAGTTATGCCATTAACAGTTTTTTTTTGGAAAAAGAAAATATTTTTCTGTCGAATTTGGTATATCATGAATATTTTGGTTATCGCAACCCAACTGTCGAATAATAAAATGTGAGTCATAATTAGAACTTGCATGAATAAAAATAGGAATGAACTTGTGATTTTGTCGTTTTAGATTGCAATCGTTACATAATGCTGCACGATATAAACCGGTAAGATGGCAATAATCTTTGACGGGTTTGTAGAGTAATGTAAAATTTCGCATACACATTTCACAATGTGTTGCTGCTTTGAACTTAATCTTGTCTTGTTTTGTCATTTGTATTGGTTTGACTTCTTTTAATAATGAACCAAGTCGATTGATAATATCTATAAGATAGGACATAAAGTTTTGTGCAGCGTTTATACCTCTATATATGTAAGGTTGTGATGGTAATTGATTTTTAATGAAATTGGGTACTGAATCATCGATTACACAGTAAACACAAAAACTCATAGGTTCATGAAGTTCATTAGCTACTGTTAAAGAATATTTTGGATGTGGGTAGCACGTTTTAATCGGTCTCAAAATGCATTCAAAATCTGCATACGCGACTATTGGTACCCTAAATTGATAATGAAAATTTCGAAATTGTAAATTGTCAGAAGGCATTGTTACACGAACAGGTGTATATTTTCCACAGTACCTTTTATGATCTTTTAATTTTTTAGATTTCGCAGTAAAATAGGTAAGACAGCTTTTACAGACTTCAATATTATCATGATTCTTTGTTAATTGAGATTGTATTAATCTATTAAAATTACTGATGTAACAATAATGATAGTTGTCATCTTTGTTTAATAATAAAAGATCAAAATGATTACATTGCTCATTTTCGCATACTTTTAGTGGATAAATTGTTTTACCTTTTTCTACACCATAAACATTTATAGAAATGTTATTATTATTTTCAAAAACTTTTATATCTCTTAATGGTGTAGGAAAATTAATATTAAAATTAAATTTATTTTCGATATGCTTATATCGAAAATTAATTCGCTCTGGATACGAGTTTTTTATATAGCGACAAAGAATCGCCCATTTAAAACATAAATAATCGTTATTTTTGGGGTTAATTATACATTTTTTTGTGATTAAATGTAACGGTAGTGGGATGTACGAGCTGCCTTTTAACGGTTTGAAACGATTTATTCTTAATAAAATTCCATCTATTGAATGTAAAGCCCATCCGGATCCTTTTTGTAAATATGTTTCTTCTTCAGAGCAAATATTATTAATGATATCTCGTATTATACTTGTTAGTGAACTACTTTGGAAGAGAGTAATATTTTTAGTTTTAAATGATCTATCTTGATAATCATTTAAAACAGGTCTTATGTAAGTGCATTCCACTACTATGTTAAATTTAGTTGCGTTATATAACGAAACCATATTATATAAAATATTTATTATTATTAGTTCTAAATGTGATAATAATAAACAGATAGCTTTAACATGTTCGTTGGTATTTTTATAAAAAAATGTTTTTAAGTTGCCTTTGAATGCATTCTCAATTTCAATGAATTCATTTTCAATTGTTGTATTCCTTAATCTACTTGTTTTCCTATTATTATACAATGATGATGATGATGATGATGATAAACTTATCGAATCAGACGTTTGATTCCAATCGTGTGACGGTCCAGGTTGAGGATCGTTTGCGTTATTAAAATCAGACGCTTGAGGTCTGCTGTGTGATGGATCAGGTTCTGTATACTGTACGTGCGATAGTCCAGGTAGAGGATCGTTTGTATTAATAAATGAATCAGGCACTTGATATCTGACATGCGGATCTTGTGCATGTGAAGGTCCAGATTGAGGATCGTTTCTATTATTAAAATTTTCGTTTCTAATAAACTGACGTTTTTTAAAAGGTAGATTTTTTCCATGTTAACTGAAATCAAAAGTTGTAAACGAGTTTATTAGCTACTGTAAAAGAATATTTTGGATGTTTTTGTTATCTATATGAGTATTTTTTTTTTTTTTTTACTTATTATCAGACAACGTGATTGCTTAC
Source organism: Magicicada septendecula (assembly GCA_034769895.1). Classification (NCBI taxonomy): domain Eukaryota; kingdom Metazoa; phylum Arthropoda; class Insecta; order Hemiptera; family Cicadidae; genus Magicicada; species Magicicada septendecula. Next base: position 392,858,508 of record CM068374.1, on the reverse strand, counting down.
ATCAATGTTATTTTAATCTTGTTTACATGAGATTACAACGTACTAATAAAAATCTTTATTTATTGTGAACAAATAATATTTTTTTTAAGTTTTCAAAAAATAAAGTTATTTACTGATGTAAATTACATAAGGTAGAAAAGACAGGTTATCTATGTTGATAAATTATACTTACAATTTTGTTGAGACCTACGCTGGTTAAAAATCAATCTTTTGCTATGACTTGTTGTTTTTACTGAATGACTATTTATACTAACAATCATCTGATAACAAGAGTACAGTAATTATAGAAACCAGTAAACAACTTTTTGAATTACTGCCAACAAACTGTGGACAGTAGATTTTTTTTTACCAATACTTATTTACGTAACCTCTTGATCTCGTATTTTTACGTACTAATGTTTTTGAGCTATTGCCAACAAAATGCGAAAACAACTTTTTTGAACTTCTGTCTACAAACAACGAACACAGTTCTTTTGGAATATTGCCAATACTGTGCTGTTGTTTTTAAAGATTCAACGTGATTGACAATGAATTCGGTAAACAAGTTATTTACTTGATCTTTTGATCTCCTACTCACACGTATTGAGAACGTGACTGTATTAACTACAATGAAACTGATAATGCATTTTCTGTGTATATAAACCGATTGAAAATTATGATTCAACATCCAGAAACATACCAGCTACTACAGTCAGCGATCGTCATTAAGGTAACATTATTATCTTATGTTAATTTACTGTTTTAAAATATTTTTTCTTACTTAGTAAACAAATTTATGTCTCTTAATATTTTTAATTATTAAATTTTTTTTTTCAAGCACATGCACAGTAATTCTTGGTTACCTGTAAATAAGTTGTGTTTTCCGTATGTCATTTTTTAATTATTAAGTTTTATACTCTATTCAAAATTTAATCTTTGTTAGATCACATTTACAACTGTTTTTGAACCGTTAACGTCTTCTTATATCAACGACCTTGATGGATCAAGAATCATCAACACAGAATCATTTCTTACATAATAAATTAAAACAGGAGGAGGACCGTCTTCTTTATAAATGTTTTTTTTCACCGAAAAGGTTAACACCCGAAGACATTGCAAAATTAAAAATGATAGTCGACACACCAGACTCAACTATAAGACCATTTATAAAAGAGTTAATAAAGGATTTATAGTTTAACAAATTTTTTGTTTAGATCCAGTATCTCATTCATATGTACATATATAATGTTTTATACTCTATTCAAAATTTAATTTATCTTTGTTATAAGTCTTTTCTATGTTATTTTTAATATGTGTGTTTCAAAAACATGTAAAGTGAAGGTATAATGTGTTCTATACGTTTCTCTATTACTTTATTTCTAATCTTGGTTATAAATTATTTGTCTTTGTTTAGTATATGACTAATATTTTTTCAAGGGATTCGTGGTTACCAGTTACAAATAATGCGTTCTATACGTTTCTCTCTGTAATTTGTCTTTGTTTAGTTAACAAATTATTATTTTGTATGTTATAGATTTTGACATTTCAATCTTACCTTCTATCAAGTAATCATGGACTCCGTTGTCATTAGAAGAAGTATTCAAATTATTCTACTTCTTAGGTCTGACATCAATCCAAAGTTGGGAAATGTGTATGAAAAGTGTTAAAACAGAATTAATTAATGTTGACGATATAGAAGTAATAACATTGTATATGAGACTGAGTGAGGTAGTAAAACGGATACAAATTGCTCTGGAAATTAAATGAGACGTAAAATCACAAGACAAAATAGTTCAACTTAATAATTACCTATTTGATATTGAAGAAATTTATGATAATATAATCAATACAATTCCAAATTTTAATGAAAAAAATATAATTAAATCAACTTTTGTTATATTAAATAATTTAATAAAAAATTATCTTGATTTTAATATGAAAAATGTTTACGTTGATAACGATATTGATATTGATCATAATGATGGATGATGATGATGATGAGAGAGAACTCGAAAAAATATTTACATCCGTAAGAAAATCTAAGGGAGAAAGAAACAGTAGTTTGTTTGAACAATCTGTAATGTTCCAATCGAATGGAACAAGAAAAACCTTAAAAACGCCTGGGGAAACGGGGAAATCTAATGAAGATTGAAATCATAGATACCAAAGATTTGAGGGGAATTGAGATAAAAGACAGATGGACTTAGGCTGCATATAGAACCACTTTTTTAGTTGGATCTGAAAAAGATCCGAAATATATCCAATTGTACAAAATGGTTCTAAATGTAGCTAAGAATTTATCGACTATTCAAAACGTTAAAAAAAATAAATTTAAAAACTTCTGAAGTTCCTCTTCATCATATTGTTTTTGTAAGTAACAAAAAAAAAGCTGGTATAAAAATAAACATTGTATGTATTATGTAATTATATGTATGCGGCAAGAATTAAAAATATATGTTTTTTAGTATAAAAAACTCATATTATATGTATGTATGTATAGAATGATAGACTCTTGTATGTATGTTTTTTGTAATATAAAAAAATCATATGTTTTTAGTATTAATAAATCAAAAATGAAAATGTTTTTTAAATTTTTATTTTAAAAAACCTTTATTTTACATATGTTAATTCACATATAATTACAATAAAAGTTAAGCAACCATACAGTCCCAACAATTTATTCTTTCAGATTCTTCATCATGTTCATCACACAAACAGTTCCAATATTGAATTATCCATTTAGTAATATAAAACACGTTACTTAATGCACAGTTTGTTGAAGAGTGATCATATGGACAACGTATACTATTTACAGACTGCTTCTTCAAAACGCTTAGAGACGGACACTTGAGTGATTCAATATCTACTATTTTTACATAACAGTTCAATTCTTTTTGTAAAGCTATTTTTTTTTCACGTCCTTTTATATAAATACACTTTCCATATATATATATATATATATATGAATTTAATATTACTGGAAGTTCACTATATTCTGTTAATCTACAATTCCAACTAAGCCCAAGATAATTATTGTTAATCCAGTCATTAACTTTTTTTTTCTTTTCTGATAAATTTCTGTAATCAAAAGGAGGTAAGAATAAGTATTGATTACAAATACCAGCGAATTTAGCGTTTACTATAGGTTGCACACACAATTCTTTAATAATATAATTGTTTCCATCATCGCGAAAACTTTGAAAGTCGATAACGTATTCCATTGCGTGCAACAGCAGAACTGATATAAGTTTTGCGTAAGTAGGAGATCAAAAGATCAACTACGTAAATCATACAGTCCCAACACTTTCAATTTCTTTAATTTGTAACACACTGTTCCAGTATTCGATAATCCACTTAGTTAAATGATGTATATTATTTAAAGCACAATAATACGAATTATGTTTGAAAGGACAGTGAATAGAATATGAAGACTGCTGTTTTAACACTTTTAAGGATGGACAATCGAGTGTTTCCATATCTACTATTTTTACATAACAATTAAATTCTTTTTCTAATGCTACTTTTTTTTCTGATCCTTTAACATAAATACATTTACCGTTCATATATTTATTTAATATAAACTGTAGATCGTTATAATCTTGAAGACCGCACTTCCAGCTAAGTCCAAGATTGGTTTTAATCCATTTATTAACGTTTTTTTCTTCTCTGACAAATGTTTGTAATTAAATGGTGGTAAAAACAAATACTGATCACTAGCACCAGAAAATTTGTTATCTTGTATACACTGAATACAAAGTTCTTTAAAAATGAAATTGTTTCCATCATCGCGAAAACCTTGAAAATCGATAACGTATTCCATTGCGTGCAACAGCAGAACTGATACACTTTTTATCTACGTAATTATATTTTAAATACTTTTCTTACAGTACCAGATAAAGGCGTATATTGCATAATTGTATCGTAAAAAATGAGACAGTAGATAGTAGTTTTTTCCGGTATGTCTGTTGACATCTCAATATCCAGACGGATGTCTATTGAACCAGTTTTTAATGATTCATTTTGTTTTGAACAATCAATTACACAAAAAGGTGTATACGTTAGAAAGTTTGAACGATTTATCATTGGCGAATTTTCACTGTTGTAATAATACGAGGACTGAAATATTGAATAATACTCATGTAGAATCGACGTTTCACCATTAAAATTATCATACGGATAGTATTCTGAATTTAAATATAACTTTACATTATAGAATGAGGCAAGATCAAAATGTGCTGGGTTTTTATGTCCATTATTTTTTCTGTCAGTCTGAAAACCTACAATAACGTAACGAAGTTTATCTGATTGTGATGACGTTTTAACAGTCCAAGTAAGTTTGTTTGCTTTTGGCACAGACGGATACACGTAAAGTTCCCATTTTCGAAACGGTATTAATAAAGGTTGATCAATTTGTACTTTCCTTCAGAAAATCTACCTTTACTACGTCGTTAACATAAACATACGGAATTCTCCATGATATATATTTTATTTTAAATTTGTATGTGTTTACTGATTCAGGTAAAATTACTGCATTATTATCAGTGGACGCTCTAATTAAAACTAATTCTTGTTTTACATTCAACAAAATCTTTTTAAAATCTTAAAGCAAATCCGAACAACCTTTTTAATGGGATACAGAAGCTAACATCTTTCGATGATGGTGCCATATGACTTATTAAATCTGAGGCCCATCCACTATTTTCTAAAGTGTTAATTTCATAGGGTTTAATCGTTAACATATTCTTAATTGTTGATGTTATTCCAACATTTTTAACTCTATCGATTTCTGATCCACTTATTTCGTATCTAATTTCATCAAACAAAAATGCTAAAGCATTTGAACATAATTTTAAAGTTGGATCATATATACCATTATTATTAGTGTATTCTATTTTTATATGAAGGTAACTTTCACACGGTAATGTGTACACATCTTGTTGATTAATTGGAATTCTGATTTCGTCATTATTATTGAATGTATTAGAGGTGTACGGTAGATGAGTGTGATAAGCTAATCCTACTATCGATTCATCTTTATACACAACATCTTCTATAATATTTAGAATGCTAGCGTTTTCGTTTTGAATACAGTGAAACTTCGATTAACCGTCAGGGTCAGGACCGGGACCGTGACGGTTAATCGAATAGACGGATAACAGAAAACCCTTAAACAACAACCCACCCCCCCATCCATTGCATATGAACGAATGATAAAAAATGCACGTTTACGAACTGGAAATACACTGTACATACATGTTTTTTATTTTACAGAAACAAACAATATACAATTTACATTAAGTACAGTATAAAAATGTAGTACAACATATGTACTGTAAATATTGTTACATGAACTTACGCTCTAGACGTACATACATATTCAAATTTTAAAATAGTCTTATTTTCTTTTGTTTCTTCGAGGCTCGTGTTTTCCGAGCGGCAATGTTCCGTACTTTACATAGGAGAAGTATCTGCGTTGCGTTTGCCTCTTCTTGCCCCTCAAACCACTCAGTGCATTTTGATAACATTGTTTCTGCTTCTGTATGGCTTAACGTAGTTTTTTCATTCAAAATATAACACTCGTCTTCGTCAATTTCTTCTTCTTCGTTGTCAATCACACTGGAAACAATTTCATCTTCGTTCAAAATGTCAAAGCCTCCGTCCAATTTGTCACATCCCAACCACTCTGTTACTTCTGCTGGCGTTATGTCTTCAGCATTCGGTACATTATTGCACAGTTGCACAATTCGGTCGAAACTACATTCCCAGTTTCCTTAGGTTCGCCATCATTAGCTTCAGGCCAGAGTTTATTCCACCCATTTTTAAGATTTGACACTTGAAGATCATCCCATGCAGCAGCAACATTGAAAATTGCATCTTTTATGTTGTACATTTTCCAAAACTCTTTTACAGACATTTCATCATCAGATGAAATCAAACTTCCAATAAAAGCTTTCCTATAACGACGTTTCATGTTTTCGATTGTGCCCTGGTCCATAGGCTGGATTAGTGGTGTTTTGTTTGCCGGAAGGAAGAGGCATGTTATTTTGCCAACATCACTTTTAATTCCGCAAGTGGGATGTGCTGGAGCGTTGTCTATTAGCAGCAATGCTTCCTGTGGTAACTGCATTTCAGCCAAATGAGCTCTAACTTGTGGCACAAACACTTTGTGGTACCAATCGGAAAAAATATCTTGAGATATCCAAGCACTCTTTTGAGCGTAATAGGTAGCAGGCAATGCGTTAAAATTAAAAATTTTGAATGCACGAGGTGTTTTTGCTTTTCCAATCACAAGCAGGGGTAACCTGTGATTGCCGGTGGCATTTGCACAAACCATTAAAATGATCGATCTTTTTGGACTTTAAAACCCGGGGCTGATGTCTCCGAAAGTGATGCCAATATCTTTTGTGGTAAAGCTTTCCAATTGAGCCCGGTTTCGTCGCAATTGTACACTTGTTCCCTAACGAGGTTTAATTTGGCCACTTTCTCTTTAAATTGTTCTCTGTACTCGGCAATAACTGCGCTATTTGTACTACGTTTTTCATCACTAATGTCTTAAACTTATCGAGCCATCCTACGCTTGCTTTAAAATTAGGATCTTCGTCAAGTTTTTTCAACCGCCTTGGCCATTATTACGGGGCCTGAAAATGGGATTCCTTGACTCCGTGCTTGTATAAACCATTGATACATAACAACAGTGTCCAGCTGGTCATATTTTGCTGATTTCATTGTTTTACGAGTCTTAGGATCTCCATCGATGTTTTGCATTATTGAAACATGTTCTATTTTTTCAGCATCGCGTTTAATGTCATTCACTGTGGTTCTTCCAACGCCGTAAATGAGAGCAATACTAGTGGGAGTTTCACCTTTTTTCAAACGTTTAATAATCTCAATTTTCTGGTTGAGATCTAACACGATCCGTTTACGCTTTTCAGCCATTTTTAGCTGTTGCGCAAAAACAAAAAGGAAAGAAACCTTAACAACAAAACTTACTGGTGTGAATGTCACTATCGTATGCCGAAACAATTAAGCCACTATGCAACAAATAACGTACAGCACCGATCACAACAGCTTCTCAACCACAACTGAAACTGACCACGTGTGCGATAGCTAGGCGGGCCAAGAACGTGACTCATCAATAGAACAATAGTGCGCCACTCTGGCGCCTCCGCCGCTCAGGAGTAAAGCGAGGATGATTTTTCGCGGCAATCTGGTTACTGTACATAGAGTACGGACTGACAGTTAACAGAAACTGACGGTTAAAAGAGTGACGGTTAATCGAAGTTTCACTGTATTAAGGTTCATTTTTTGTTTAAATAATCCTTTATTACTGTTAATCCCAATGACTGTAGAAATTTCAGGTTTTGTGGTGTTAACGGGTCGATATTCATATCTTTACTACTTGTAATTGGCTTATTTGCAGTTGTTTTATTGATTCCGTAATAAAAAATAAGACCCATTATTATTGTTTTCTCAAATACAAACGTAACGTAATTATTTCGTTTCGAAAATTAATCAGTCTTCCTTGTTGATCTTCTAGTCTTACTACAATATTATGTATCCTAGATGTGTTTACTGGTAAATATATCACGTTGGTAGGTCTTTCAACACTTTTAAAACCTGGCGGAACATTAGGATAGAATTCGTGTATTATGTGATCTGGAATTCCGTTGTTAAACGAACCGCTAATTAAATTACAAATCAATCGGATGCTCTCTACTCGAACAATACTTATCGGTAAGGTTGAACTGTACCATTTATTTGGATTTATTATGCATGTTTCAAATCCTAATATGGTTGCTAACGAATCGGGTTTACTAAAAGCAATTTGAACGTTAGAACAAATTTCACTTTTTAATGTATTATTATTCGCTTTTATAATTACTTTTACATTTTCATCATGTTGAATTAAGTAATCGTTAATAAACGTTGCGATATCTGAAATTTCATAAGAGCCAGTAGGCAATACTATTTTCTTATCAATACCATAATATAATACATTGTTAATTCCTTCCTCTATATTAGGTATTGAATTATATGTTATAAAACCAATTAATCCTAGTTCCCATTTTTCATCACTTAACTCGATTGGTGGAAAAATATCACATGTTAATACGGATCCTTTACCGCTTAGACAAAACATTATTACTGAGAAACTGTAAACACAAATGACCGCAGTTGACTGCATCCATATTTTGTCTTCGTGTATAATTATAAACGATTTCAATAGATCGTTGATTTGATGAATAAAAGTAAGTAGTAATAAAAGGTTGGTTCTGGGACAGCCACGCCCCCCTCGTTTGTTTATGTTTACATTTTTCACCCCCTCCACCCCCGTCTTCACCTACATACCGCCACGCGGTCACCGAACCGCCGCTCGTTTGTTTACATTTTTTCCGGTTTGTTTACATTTTTTCTCTCTCGCCACGCCCCCCACTCCTCTGTTTATGTTTACATTTTTCCTTCCTCCCCACCCCCGCCTCGCCCCGTACCCACCGCCGCCGCGTCGCGCGGTCATCGACCTCCTCGTGTTTATGTTTACGTTTTTTTTCCACCGCGTGTCCCAGCTTTGCGTTGTTTACGTTCTCTCCTCTGTTTATGTTTACATTTTTTCCTTCCTTCCCACCCCCGCCCCGCCCCGCACCCACCGCCGCCGCCGCGCGGTCATCGACCTCCTCGTGTTTATGTTTACGTTTTTTTTCCACCGCGTGTCCCAGCTTTGCGTTGTTTACGTTCTCTCCTCTGTTTATGTTTACATTTTTTTCCTTCCTTCCCACCCCCGCCTCGCCCCGCACCCACCGCCGCCGCGTCGCGGTCATCGACCTCCGCGTGTTTATGTTTACGTTTTTCGTGTCCCAGCTTTGCGTTGTTTACGTTTGTGCCGAGAGAGAATGTTTATGTTTACGTTTTTTTCTCTCTCGCCGACGCGGCTATCACCACGTGCTCGTTGTTTTCCTTGGCCGCCGATCGACGACACGCTGACCCAGTAACAAACGTAAATATAAACACTCGTCCGTAAACAAAGTAAAGCTGGGACACGCGGTAAAAAAACGTAAACGTAAACATTCGGAGTTCGGCGACCGCCGGAGCGCGTCTGTTTGTAAACAAATGTTTGGGAGAAGGGATAATGGCGTGATATATTTTTTTTATTAATAACGTTGTTTGGTATTTGTCATTGTACAGTACAATCGGAAACTATGACGCCGCTTAAATCTGTAATATTTTTTTTAACATTATGGGCAAAATGCGATCAAATATTACTAGCAAATTCTTCGACCGATAATACAACACAGATTGAAATGGATAAAGTTAAGCGATATTTATATGACTATGGTTATCTTAAAACAGATGATGAATTTTCGTTGCAAGCGGTAAATGAATCAGATATTGCTAACGCGTTACTTATATTTCAAGAATACTATAAATTGCCTACTGATGGCGAATTAAATAATGAAACTATAAACTTAATGTCGAAAACTAGGTGCGGTAACAGTGATATTATCGATTATCGAGTATCTAGTTTCAAATGGAACAAGCCCGAAGTAACATGGCATTATTATTTAGCGAATCAAGAGGTGTTAGAATTGACTAAACAAGCTTTCGCAGTATGGGAGGAAAAGTCTGGTATACGTTTCAAACATGATAGAGTGAATACAGATATTTTAATTTCTAATAAACGATTGAAACATATGATGCAAAAAGAATCATGGCAATGTACGAGAATGTTTGACGGCAAAGGCGGAACATTAGCGCACGCATATTTTCCTGATTATAATAATTCAAGACGAGAAATTCATATTGATGAAGATGAAAATTGGTCATATTCGACTGGCAAAGTCGTTCCTCTTGGTCAATCAAGTTTGTATGCAACTTTAATACACGAAATCGGTCATGCTATAGGTTTATCACATTCAGATGTATCAGATTCTGTAATGTATGCTTATTACAACGGTAAAATCGAGTTAGGTGATGATGATGTTTTAGCTATTCAAAATTTGTATGGTAAGACACAAAACACTTTTATGACGTCTTTCATACCGATGTCACCATCTTCTTCAATACCAGAGACGGAAGACGAGCGTCCTATAGATACAAATAAAATTGATCTTTGTAATTTTAAAAATATTAATTTATTTTTAATTGCCGATAAACGATTATATATATTACATGAAAAATGGCTGTGGATATTAAATCCGACAGAGATGATGTACACCAAACCGCTTATAATAAAGCATTGGTTAACGTTTCTTCCAAGAAATTTCACAAAAATTTTAGCTGTATATCAACGGCCATCTGGCGAGATAGTTATGTTTATAGATTCTTTGGTATTCATGTTTGATTTAATGAGTCTTAAATTAAGTCATGGTTATCCGAAGCATATCCAGTCTTTATTTAACATACAACCGAATAATTTGCATGCGGTATTTAACAGTTATACAGGTAAAACTTATATATTTCATGATGATAATTATTATAGAGAAGTCAATGAGTGTATGTTCACTACTAAATCATGGGGTTATATATCCGATACATTTCCTGGAATACCGCCTAAAATCGATTCATCATTTAGATTTTCTGATGGCAATTTATACTTTTTTAAGAATAACACTGTGTATGTCTTTAATGAATTTACGGGCGGATTAGTTAGAACAGAACAAAATAATCTATCGATATTCGGATTGAAATGTGCAAATGATGATGTACTATACAAATTGAAAGAATTAATATTACAATTGATAATTCAAAAGAAAGACCAATCGATTTCACACAATAATTGATAGTAATATCGATGAAGAAGAATAAAAGTTCAGTTTGTAAATAAAATTTATAAAAAATAGAGTTGATATGTATTATTGTCGACGCTTGTTTACGTTACAGTCGATGGATAACCTATAACCTTCAAATTGATATGACTCGAATTTTTGTATTGGTAAATATTTCATTGTTGTAAAGAGTGTAATAAATTGTATTGTTAACAAAACACTGGTTTTATTTTAATTATTCCTACGAAATAATAATAACAAATCAAAGCAGATCACAATATTTATTATCATACCATTAAATACATATATAATGATCGGATTATATCAACAAATACATACAAAATGATTATTTGAATAGTTACAAATTTTGTGATAACAAAATAATTGAGATTATATTAACAAGTACATACAAAATGATTATTTGAATAGTTACAAATTTTGTGATAACAAAATAATTGAGATTATATTAACAAGTACATACAAACTAACTATTTGAACAGTTACAAATTTTATGACGACAAAATAATTGAGATTATATTAACAAGTACATACAAAATAACTATGTACATACAAAATGACTAACAAATTTTGTGATAACAAAATAATTGAGATTACATTAACTATATTAATAAGTACATACAAAATAACTATTTGAACTATGATAACAAAATAATTAAGATTATATTAACATATTATTTTTTTTTTTGTCAGCAGTTGGAAGTCAGTCCTCCCCAACCTATAACAAACAAAAATAATAATTTGTTAATTAAACGCACCAAGAATCCTTTGAAAAAAAAAGTCCTATTTTTTTAAAATTAAACAAAAGATAAACTAAACTTCTAAGAACTAAAAATTGAACCCTATTAACTAAAGATAAAAAAAGTAATAGAGAAACGTATAGAATACATTATATATTTTAATAATTACATATTTAAAAAAAAATGATATAGGAAAGACTTATAAGACAAAATTTTTGGAATAGAGAAATGTAAAAACGACATATGAAGAACCTACTTATTTTACAGGTAACGAATAATTACTGTATATGTATGTTCTTGTGTAGAACGTATTATAATAAGTTATTTTACAAGTAACTAAATTATATTGTGAAACTAATATAATCACCTATTTTTTTAAAATAGTAAAAATTATTTAAAAAAAAAATACCTTAAAGATGATAATGATCACATCCAAGCTGTGTTATCACAAACTGGCATTGCGGCATTCCTTTCTTATGTAATGCTATAGGGCAATCCTCCGCCGTCCATTCCATAAATCTGACTCTACATGTCAGACATCGAACGGTGTCGCCATCGCCTTCATAAACAAATCCAGCGGCTGCCAGATTGTGAGGATTTTGATTCCTATTAGGATAAAATCTATGATAATGTTTTTTTCGTCCAGCTTTTTCAACTTTATAAAACGTCTTTAAGCGTTTCAAAAATTCTATGTGATTATACATTACAACAGTTGGTATGCTTCTGGATGCTGAGCCACAATTTTTAATCGGTTTATATACACAGAAAACGCATTATCGTCAGTACGTGTTATAAGTAGAAGGTCAAAAGATTAATTTATTATCGGTTTCATTGCAATTAACACAATCACGTTTCCAGTATGCGTTTCAATGAACATTTTTTTGTGTAGGAAATTATTTGAATATTGTCGATATCGTTTTTTTGTTCAGGTATTAAAAATATATATACATAAAATGTCATGGTAAATTAAAATATGTTAAAATAATTGAGATATAGTATTCCAAAGTTGAGTAACGCGTTGATCGCATTTTAAATGATTATTACAACAAGTAATTTGATACACATCAAACTTTGTACAATTTTTAACACACTCCACATTATTATCATATTCTTCTACTTTTTCACGAAGAAATTTAAATATTTTAGAATAACAGATATTAAAATTTTAAGTCCCATAGCCTGAGTATCGTAAATATTAAAAACGATGTTTTTACGTTGATTGTGTTTATTTTGTAACATAAAAAGACGATTCATAGTTCGACTATAAAGTATCAACTTGAATGGCTTAATGAATAATGACCGTACGGGATTGTATTTATCCCGTTATCACATAATACTCTCTTATCATCATTATTGCTTAACGCTAATTTATTAATTGATACCGATTCTACTATATGTTTTTTCGATCTTATTAATTTCATAATTCTACGTTTTTCTGTTTCCGAAAGAGTATTATGAAGACAATTTTTGAAATCGTTAAACGCGATCTCGTTATTAATTACACATTTTTTAATTCCTTTCGCTTTCTTTTGAATATTATTGTCACGCGTAGTATAGGTATATAATTTTGATCGTAAACCAATAAATTCCTTAATCGGAATACCGTTACATTCGTCTTTAAATTTGCCAATTACTTTTTTATTTATAGTAGAATAACATTTATGATCAGGAGGATAATCGCTAGTATCAAAAAACATTTTCAAATCTGGATCTAACATATCTTCATAAAAATCATTTGTCAATATTTCATAAAACAAACTGTCAGTATCAGTATATAATAACGAAATTTTGTTTCCATATTTTTTTTTCATTATATCATAATGAAATTCATACATTAAGGTTTTGCTCAATTCTAATACCGCGAAACCTACATAAATTGGTTTATTAAAATAAATAGACGTTTTGTTTGATAATACAGCACAAAGTGATTTATCATATATAATTCTGTCTTTGAAAGTCGGCTTAGAAATAAGTTTTAATAATTTTTTATTTTCACTTACAAGATCTAATTTCATTCTTTTTCTTACATTTTCCATACACTTACCAAAGACAGAATTATTTAACAATTTAAAAAAATCTTTTTCAAACTCGTTTGTTGCAATTCGTCGTTTTTCCGTATTTAAATCGATATACGGTTTTAACCATGGTTTTTGATAAAATTTTAACGTTCTGTGAATTTTAGTTACTTTCAACCCGTGATTGACAGCTTGTTTTAAATTGATATAATGGCAAATATAATGTTCTTTTGGTTCTAATGTAGTTAGTAATTTTGTTTGTTTTGTGTGATTTATACTTTTATTAATTGGAAGAAATGGTAGACCCATATGGTTATCGTGTAAACTTTCAGGGTATTCTATATCGACTTCTAATATATACCCTGTTTTAGAATTATTAGGGGTATTTAATATATCTGTAATAGTAATTTTATCAGTCCATACAAAGTTAGAATACGGAATATATTCACTCATCGCCCACCCGTATAGATTATTCGCGTCTAAATATGCTAAAAATGTTTTAGGATAATTTGGATTATATGTTTCTTTTATATATTCGTTATTGGCTTTTGAATGTTTTTTAATACATGACGATATTCCTCCTTTTATAGCGGCCTCAAAAAACATATACATTTCGTATTCGTTAAGCAACTCAAGTTCAATACCAGTACAAAATAGCATCGCATCAAAAGCAAACCCTGGAACGGTTAAATAGTGCGCGCAATCTAAATTATGTGAAGATAAACAAAGCAAACGAAAACTTTCAAAAACGTCGCATAAAAGCAATACGTCAATTTTCAAATATAAATCACTGTAGTCGCCCAACGATTTAATTTTAAAATGATTCCAAACTTGAACCGCGTGATTATAATCTTCATCGCTTATATGTTTCGCATTTAATTTACTATAAAATTCGACTTTAGGAGGTAGTTCTTGTACTTCCAATTTTTCCCACGAATCGGTATATTCATAAGGATATACACCTTTTCGAGTGACTAAATCCATATCATTATTTGAAAAAAATTTGCTAGTATGAAAAAATTGATTTTTTGGTAGATTATTACTTAGTTCCGCTAAGGATCTATTTAGAAAACGAAAAGTATCAACAAATTTAATAGTTATTCCGTTACACGTTTTTTTTGAAAATGATATATATTTTTCAGTCGAATTTGGAATAACAATTATTTGCCTAATATCATACCCTAATTGGCGGACGATAAAATGAGAATCATAATTTGAACTAGCGTGAATAAAAACGGGAACAAATTTTTGATTTTGTCTCCTCAGATTACAATTATTACATAATGCGGAACGGTAACGACCGGTAATATGACAATGATCTCTAACGGGTCTGTAAAATAACGTGAATTCGCGTTTACACATTTCGCAATGTGTAGTAGATTTATATTTGATTTTATCTTGTTTTGTCATTTTTAACGGTATAATATTATTAAGAAGCAAACCTAATAAATTTATGTTTTCAACGAGATATGATACGAATTTTTCCGCAGCATTTTTACCTCTATATAAGAACGGTTCTGATGGCAAATGTTTTTTAATATTAGCGGGAATTGAATTTTCTACAACGAAATAAACGCAAAAACTCATAGGTTCGTGTAGTTCATTCGCGACTGTAAAAGAATATTTCCGATCAGGGTAACAAGTACTTATCGGTTTTAATATACATTCAAAATCCGCGTAAACTACTATTGGAAGTTTATATTGGTATTGGAAATTTTGAAATTTTAAATTATCAGTCGGCATTATCACTCGTGTAGGTGTATTTTTTTGACAGTTTCGTTTATGTATTTTTAACTTTTTAGATTTAACAGTGAAGTAGGTTAGACATCGTTTACAAAATTCGATATCATTAAAACTTTTAGTTACTTGCGATCTAATTAATTTGGTGAAATTTTTAATATAACAATAATGGGTCGTATTATTTTTATTTAATAATAAAAGATCGAAATGGTTTGATTTTTCATTATCGCATACTTTTAACGGGTAAATTGTGATATCGTTTTCAACACCATACACGTTAATCGAAACGTTATTATTTTTTTCAAAAATTTTTATTTGTGTTAACGGAGTAGGAAAATCGATATTATTAAAAGTAAATTTATTTTCTAAATCCTTATAACGAAAATTTATGCGTTCCGGGTGTGAACCGTTTACGAATTTACAAAGAATCGCCCATTTAAAACAATAATTATCTGTATTTTTAGGATTAATTATGCTTTTTTTAGCAGTCAGTTTTGGTGAAAGCGGAATATACGAACTACCTCTTAAAGGCTTAAAACGATTAATTCGAATTAATATCCCGTCAATTGAATGTAACGACCATCCAGAGCCTTTTTGTACATATGTCTTCTTCATTACAAATACTGTTTATCATACTGTCTATTTCAGATGGTATAGACGAACTATGAAGTAAAATAATATTTTTGGTTTTAAATGTTCTGTCCTGATATTCATTAATATTATTTTTAACGTATGTACATTCAACTAAAATATTGAATTTTATAGCGTTATATATTACAATCATATTACTTAAAATGTTTAATATTTCTAATTTTAAATAAATTAATAATAGACATATGTCTTTAATTACGTTATTATTATTTTTATAAAAATACGTTCTTAAATTACCCTTAAACGCATTTTCTATTTCTATAAATTTATTTTCTAAAATTATATGTTTTAATCTATTATTTTTTAAATGTAAATTATTATTATTAGATGATGATGATGATGATAATGATGATGATGATGATGGTGATGATGTGGAAGAATAACTTGGATGTTGTATATAAGACGACCCAGGTTGAGGATCTTGTCTGGATGAAGATCCCGGTTCAGGTGTGCGAGTATTTGCGTCATTATCGGATCTCACAGACAATCTCTTTTTGAATGGGAGTTGTTTATCCATTATAATCTAAAAAAAGTAAAATCATTCATTTTTTAAAAAGTAAGTATTTACTATTGAATTAGTCTAACAGTAAAAGAAATAATTCCAATACCTATAGGTTGCTGTTGTTCAATAAAGCTGAGTAATAGTTTTGAAGGTACACAAAATTCGTTGATTTTGTTATGAAGCGATTGTATCTCTCTATCTGTCCTGTAACGAATTTGATGAATTTGTCTTCATACTGATGTAGAGGAATAAAATCATAGTATTTAAACGTTTTGCGGCTATAACAGTAAAATACAAATTGAGAAAAAAATATATTTACGTCATTTTAGTTAATTGGCGCTGTACATAAATGGAAAAACCAATTTGCGATAATTCCGGGTTGTTTAATCGACAGTACTCTTAATTATATTATTTTTTGTTTTGTTTTTTATATTACAATTTGTAAATAACAAGTTTCACGTGTATATCACACGATTATTAATTACAGTTATTAAAATAATTGGTTCGATAACGGAAAACAGTAACGAAATCCGGGTCTAGAGTTTTAATTATTATTCTCTCTACTGTATTCTTACATATTATTATTTTTTTTTTTTTTTGACATTACAACCTATAAATAACAAGTTTCACGTGTATGTTACATGATTATTAATTGCAGTTGTTTGTACAATTACGTAAATGGAATTAGCTTGATAACGAAAACAGTAAACAAAATCTGGATACAAAGTTCTAATTATTATTCTTTTTACAGTATTTTTATTTCTTTATATTATTTTTTGTTTGTTTTGACATTACAATCTGTAAATAGCAAGTTTCACGCGTATATCACATGATTATTAATCACAGTTTTTTTTGTATAATTACGTAAATGGAAGTGGCTTGATAACGGAAAACAGTAAACAAGTCTCTGTACAGAGGTCATAATTGGTATTCTCAAAAAATGTATATAAAGTGAATTGGATTTTACTGATCTATGTACAATTCTTCGTTCGACTCGACGTGTTGTACTGCCGCTATCTCAGGTAAGAGACAATTTTTTGTATACACTAACATTGTTGATAGTGATAGATTTTAAATAGATAATGTTAAGTTGTGAAATTAATACTTTTTTTATTTTTATACAGATATCATCTGCTTATTACTACTACTACTACTACTACTACTACTATTATTTTTGGTAAGCGGATATTTTTATTTAATATAAAAACATTAGCGCTGTTGATAGTAATAGATTTTAAGTTGTAAAATTAATACAGATATTATCAGCTTGTTTCGTCTCCCTTCGTACGTTTTTATCAATCGACTACCGTCACTTTTGGTAAATGATTATTTATATTATAAACACTAACGCTACTGGTGGTTATGATAAGTTATAAAATTAATACTTTATTTTGTTTTATACAGATATTATCAACTTGTTCTTATATCAGCTTTCGTCTCCCTTCGTACGTTTTTATCAATCGACTGACTACCGTCACTTTTGGTAAATGATTATTTTTATTAAAAAATACTAACGCTACTGGTGATTATGTTAAGTTATAAAACTAATACTTTATTTTGTTTTATACAGATATTATCAGCTTGTTCTTCTTCTTCTCTTTTTTGTGCAACAACTTCATACATCAATAAACCTTACGAGTAAGTAATTGTTTAAAATTGTTTTTTAATATATGTTAATATTATCCGATAATGTAATTGTTTTTGTATATAGATATTATCATCGCTGAAGGCAGTATAATTTGTTTTTTGTGTTGCAGACATAATGGCAGTTCCAACTCTGTTTTTTGTCATAATGGCAGTTCCAACTCTGTTTTTTGTCAAGTTATCTGATAATGCTTATCCTCCAGTCAAAATGAGCGCATATGCTGCGGGTTTATAAAAGAATTAATAAAGAAATTATAAAATTTTTGTAATTTTATATATATATATGTATAAATAAATAGCATATAAAAAAAATTTAGTGTTGGTGTTTAATACTTTCACAAAATCCTTTCCTTTGTTTGGTATTTATCATGGATTCCCAGATTAATAATAATGTGATGTTCTAGCATAGTAATAGTGAAGAAAAAAAAAATGTTTATACAGACTGTTTTAAGACACTTAATGAGGGACACTTCAACCGACTTGTAGTCGATCATAGATTAATAATAGTGAAGGAAAAAGATGTGAAATAAATACATTAAAAAAAATACATTTTAAATTTTATTATTCAATATCCAATTTGCTATATGAAATACATTATTTAGCGCACAATGATCAAGATTATGTTTATATGGGCAATCGACACGTGCCACAGTCTGCTGTTGTAAGACACTTAATGATGGACACTTAAGCGCTTCGAGATCTATTACTTCAACCCACTTGTAGTCGAGCATGTCCTCGATGAGTCTCTGCTTTTCCGCTCCTTTAGTGTACACATATTCACCTTCAGTAACGATGCTGTTTAAAATATTGTGAAGTTCGTCATAGCTGTGAATTCCACAATTCCAGCTGAAACCATGAAAAAATCTTTTCAACCACTCTACTTGTTTTTTTCTATTTTTTGATAAATAACGATAATCGAATGGTGGTAAAAACAAAAAATGTTCTCTCACACCGGTACAGTTATGATTTTCTATTCTTTGTACACACAATTCTTTAACAATATAATTTTTAGCGTCGTCGAAAAAACATTGAACATCAAGAATAAAACCGATCATTATTATAAAGCGCTAACACTACAAGTGATTATAAAATGTGTATGACAAGCGAATAAATATAATGTTAACAATCGATTCATTCTATCGATTTTCTTATAACACCAGATAAAGGTAAATATACGAGCAAATTATCAGATATCAGTAAGCAGTATGCGGTCGTTTTCGGCGGAAAATTCTGCGCTGCTTCTATTTCTAAACGAACATCGACAGAACCGGTTTTTAAAAGGTCGCTCTGATGAGAGCAGTCAATAACAATTATCGGTGCGTATAATAAATAATCGGTCCTGTCCAGAACAGGTTCGTTCTCGCTACCATCATAATACGATGATTGAAACCCTTTATACATCTCGTATAACGTTTCTTTACTTCCGTTTAAATTATCATACGGATAGTATTGCGAATTCAAATATAATTTAATATTATGCAAGTTGCATAAATCAAAATGAGAGGCATTTTTTGTTATGTTATTTTTTCTATCTGTTTGAAAACCTACAATTATATAACGCGGTTTATCAGTCTGTGCTACAGTTTTTATCGTCCACGTCAACTGTTTAGTTTCTGGTAAAGTCGGGTATTCTTGTAACTCCCATCTACGAAACGCTAATTTTATTGGCGTATCTCTATCAACAATACTCAATAATCTGTGTCTATACTCATCGCTAACATAAATATAAGGAATTCGCCAATTGATTTTTGATAATTGTAATTTATATTTATCGATAGCGTTTAAAACTACAGCGTTATTATCAGACGATGATCGTATTAAAATCAGTTCTTGTTTCACATTTAAAATTATGCGTTTGTATTGTTCAGCAAAACCGAGTAATAATTTTAAAGGAATACAAAACACGAAATTCGTTGAATCTGTTGTGAAGCAACTTTTTACATCTCCCGTCCATCCTGCATTAGTTATTTTCTTCATATCACCGGGTTTGAATGTTAAAATATTCTTCATTACTGATGTGATACCAACATTTTTAACACGATCTACTTCCGTAGCACATATTTCGTACCGTATTTCATCGAATAAAAACGCTAATCCGTTACTAATTAATCGAATATTTTCGTTTTTCTGATTGTTTTCACCCATTAATTTACCTTCGATATGTAGATAACTCTCACAAGGAAGTGTATAATGATCTTGTTGATGAACAGGAATACGTATCTCATCATTATTATTTAATGTAGTAGATGCGTAAGGAGTGTGTGTATGATACGCACGTCCGATGATACTATCGTCATCATAGACAGCGCTATTTAACACGACCAATATACTCATTGTTAATAAGTACTTTATACCCTAACGACTTTAAAAATTTTCTATTAAGAGATGTTAACTGATTAGCATCCCGTATTTTACTGGCGCTATTTACGGGCTTAACTATTGTTTTATTTTGCCCATAAGGAAAAATTAGCCTCATCTCGTCTTTTTCTTATATGTAATCGCAAAGAAATCGTTTCTTCTCTAAAATTTATTAACTTTCCGTCTTGATCTTCTAATCGTATTGTGATATTATCTAATCTATTTGTATTAACTGGTAAATAGATAACGTTTGTCGGTGATTCTACTAATTTATACCCCGGTCCGACTGTCGGATAAAATTCGTGTAATATATGAGATTCTCGACCGTTCTTCAATGATCCAACCACAGCACTACAGACAAGTCTTACAACATCTGTCTTTACAATGTTGATTGTCGACTGTGATGAATGCCATATAAGCGGTTCGAGTTTGGCAGTATTAGCGAATCCGAGAAGAGAAGCCAAAGAATTCGGTTTAGTGAAATCTATCGTTTCACTCGAATAGATTTCGCTTTTCAAAGTATTATTATTATTAGCACGTATTAATAATTTAATAATTTTCCTTTTATTACTTTTTGGTAATTTTTGATTTATATAAGTGTTTATATCCTCGATTTCATAAGAGCCTGTAGGTAATGCAATCACTCCATCGTCACCGAAATAAAACATATTATTTACATTTTCTTCAACATTCGGTATGGAATTGTATGTCATGAAATTAATCAACCCGAGTTCCCAATTTCCTTCGAGTTCGATGGGAGGAAATATATCACAACTAAGCGACGATCCTACTCCGTTTAAGCTAAACATTATTACTAAGAAACTGTAAACACAAACGTCCACAATTAACTGTATTTGATCGTTGATAACGTTTATAATTATAGTTTATATTGACGGGTTGTTGCTCCGATGTTTGAAAATAACGAACTAATTCAATTGGCGGTCTTAAATTACCAAAACTATCGAAATAGTTTATTGTCTTATTTTGTTTACGGTAACATACCCAATGCGTACCTGACCCGCGTATACTATCTAAATTAACAATACCGGTTTCATTTTTCTGAATTTTTAACGGTAAAGTATCTTTCATAAAAACACCTCTAAAATTAAATACATTCAAGAGTTTAGCGTAGGAAAACAATTCATTATTGGTGAGAGCGTGTGAGGGAATCTTTATTTCTTTCGATGTTTTTTTTTTTTATTCCCACCACCACCAGATTTTTTATACGGTCGTAAGTATAATCCCCTTCCCCTCCTTTTTCTTTTTTTTGATTTAGAAATTCGCTTATTTTTTTTATTTTTAATACCGCCGCCGAATTTACTTTTCGCTTTCATAATATTAGTTAACGCCCAAGCAGCAGCTTTTTCACCGATAGACGAGTCTCGTGCTTTTACACGTTGCCAAGCTTTTTCCGCTAATTCACGATCGGCTTTAGAACGATTTTCAGTATCTCTATATTTCGAGTATATTATATCGTGTTCCTTACAAGCCGCGTCTAATTTATTAATACCCGAATCTCCGCGCTGTAATCGTTTACTTAATTTCGTACCCGGTCCGCAGTATTGATAACCAGGAACATGTAGTTCGATAGGTAAAATATCGACCGCTTTATTCAGTAAATTTCCGATTAATCCTCGACCGCGACGGACATCTTCTGCACTCTTCTGATATACACGCATTTGTGACGGCGATAAATAATAATTTACAAATATATTTTTTTTTTCCAATCTTCTATATCTCTGACAGGATTATCTTTCGTTGTTTTTACATAAACATTATATAATATACTATACACGTGATTGTTTAATATATTAACAAAATTGTCTAATCTGTCTTCAACTCTCTGTTGAACTATATTAACTGTATCGAGTATAAACTGTTTGCTTACAGCATCTGTCAGAACCGATGGATAACCTATGTTATTTAACCTATAACCTTCGAAGTTACAAATTCCATTTGATACGGTCGGAATTTTTGTATCTACATACGATTTAGTCGCTGCGTCAGTAAGTAATTTCGGATCGGCTAAATTAATTATATTTTTCAAAGCAACGTCGTACTGGTTATCAATTTGATATAAACAATTTTCTTTTAAAATTTTAAAACTAACAGCATCTTCTTCCGAAACAGCGTTACCGACATTACAGAGTCTCTTATTATCTATATCATAATCACCCTCATCTGTTAAACGAAAACCTTCACCGGTAGGACCGCGAACAACGTTTATCCGCATATGTCTATTGTAACGTCCGAATTTATCGATACTCATTTTGTAAATGACAAAATTAACATTACTACACGTTATTTTATTATATTCGCTTCTCGCAATTCTTCGATAATTGATATGATTTCATTTTCATGACCGGAATGACCGGTATTCTTAGATGCTATTAATAAACGTAATCTGTTGCATAACTCGTTCGGATCATCCCAATATACATAATTCGGTTTATCGTCGTTAGTTAACGATAAAACACCGCGTCCTTCAATACGTTTCAGTTTCGATTTAGTAGACGTTGACTCTGATACCAGATTTTTAATTATATTATTATATTTATGTCCTTTGTTACTCTTAACTCGATCAGAGTGACTCTGTTTATGAGCATTTGTCGCTTTTAGTATCAAACCGTACGTATGCAGATCCTCTTCTGAATATATATAATCGTCAGGTATTTTCATAAAAAGAAGTTCATAAAGTCCAGGCGTACCTTCATACGTTACATTATCGATAATAATATTATCGCCCTCGAAATTAATAGTTGAATTGCCTATCTTTATCGAATCATCGTCTCCAAAATAAACACCGTAAGTATGATCGATTTCCTTATTTTTATCATTAAACAATTTACGTAAATATAGTCTAGGCAATTTTCCTGTGACAGCGTTATCAATCCAATAATTTGCTCTACTAAGACCAGTAGATGTTGATAGTACTTCTTGTAATGTCGGCGGTGTTTCATATATTTCCGTAGCACCTTCGTTAACATCCATTTCAGGTGTACTAGTTATCGATCCAATTTTTCTCATTTTAATCGGCGTAATTCCTACTTCTTTTTGTTCTTCTATTTTATTTCCACGACGTTTATGTTTTTTTAAACGCGTTTCTACATCATCCATTTTTTCATCCGTATCATAAAGCACATTACGTAAATTTATTAATTTTTTTAAAGGTTGAACTATCGGTTCTAATTGTTTCTCTAATTCCTGTTGTTCGCTGATAGCGCTTTGAGTCAAATTAGCGTGTTTCCGTCTAATATCTTTCCTAATTTGTTTGATCTCTTTCGCAAGTTGTTCACGTTTCGCTCGCGACGTCATCTTGTACAATAATTTATCAGTCCTTATGTATCTATATAAATATCGAATCCAATACGATAACGACCGCAACGCATATCACTCTCTTTGTCTATTACTAAAAAATGATGTTTACCACGTATCCATGCTTTATTACAAATTTCTTTAAAACAATCAAAACTCATATCCGTGTTAACATGATCGGCAAAAACATGTTTTAAATTTAGTTCATCTTGCCGAAATAAAACTATTAAATTTGCGTTATCTCGTATCAGTTGTTTTGGAATTTTACTATACGACTGGCACAAATAAAAAACATCAATATTATTATGTCTCCCCATTGTAAAATAATTTCGTATATTATACTGCCGTTCACAAGCTATATCGTCGAAAATTATTACAGAATTAGGTTTAGCTTCATTCGTATGTATAACCTCGTCATTATCTGTAAACGTATGATAACCTATAAACGGTATTTTTGAAAACACTCTATTTAAAAACTTGTATTTAGGCTGATACAACGATTTTGAAAACACGTATATATTTTCAAAGCATAATCCGTTCGGATCGAATAACAAATTAAGCATTAAATTAGTCTTTCCCATGTCTGATGAGCCTGTAATTAAACATCTAATATTATCTGGTAATAATTTACTATGTTTTTTTCTCTTTTTCTTCAGATCCCCACAATTATAAACAATCGTATCAATATCGCGAATATTTATTTTATGTTTCTGCCGTTTAAGCTTCATCACTGACGTCTATTTTTTTACACACGTTATTATATAATATTATTTCTATTAATCCAACTGTCGTGTGATTTATCATAACCCAACCAACGTACAAGTACTTTCTCGCCTTTACGTTTTAAAATTTTTTCAATTAAATATACGTCACCAAATTTTGTTTTACTTATTTCTTGTTCATAAAAACCACCTTCTAATATATTACCTTTATCGTCCTTCAGAATATACGTTCTCGGCGCTGTAGATTTAACGTTATAAATAGTAAATAACTCGTTTGTCCAGTTGGGAAGGTAACCTTTAGCAAACACCTTTTTATATTTGCTAATTCTTACTCTATCGCCGATTTTAAATTTTGGAGGTTTCTTATTGAACGTTAATTGTTTTATTTTATTTATTCGTAACAATACTTCTTTTTCGTTATTCTTGTTTACATCTACAGGTTTCATTTTAATCGTTCTGTGCACAGTATTATTGTAGTCTCTCAATAAATCAGGAAGGACATTCAACCACGTATACTTACCGTTAGTTGTAAACCATTTCCACATTTTATTTTTCAAAGTACGGTTGAACCGTTCGATAATAGAAGCTTTTTTATCTGTATGTGTAGAATAATGATTTATATTGTATTGCTTCAACAAATTACGCACACGTTCGTTGTACCATTCTTTACCTTTATCTGTTTGTAAATGATTCATTTTATTATTTTGTAATAAAATTTTAAGTACTCGCGCAACATTTTCAGACGATTTTGTTTTTATTGGAACAGCGAATGCGTATTTACTGAAGCAATTTATCATCGTTAATATATACTTATAACCTCTATTCAACTTTGCATATGGAATCATTTCTACAAGATCGGCTTGATATAAATCATCAAGACCTTTGAGCTCAACACTACGAGTTAAAAAATTTTTTCTAACTTGTTTATGTAATTCGTTACTGATATTCTCTCTTACACTCATTATATATATATATATATGTTGATGGTTCTAACTACGATAAGAAAATGAATAAAAAACAACAAACACAAATACATCAATACTATTTTTTATTATTTTTTAATAATAATAATTAATTACATACAATCTTCACCTTTGTGAATTTTCACCAAAAAACAGTGTGGTGATACTTTTTCATGAACAGTCCAAGGATCGTCAGAACATTTCCAACCGTTTAAAATGACTCTACACTCTATACATGATAATTTACTACCAACGCCGGTATAATAAAATCCGGCGTTAACCAGTTTTTTAAAATTGGGCTCGAGTGTAGGCCAACTTTTAAATGATAATAACATCACTTTTTTAGTCTCTGCAATACATCTTTTCGCATTCCTATAATTATTGAAATTATACATTATACATTGCTCCATCTCGCAATTCGGATTCGATAATTTATGCATAAACTGAATATGTTCGATAGGTAAAGTTCCTCTTGTCTGAAACCCGCACAAAGAACACTGAACACTATCTAAATATCGTTTAAAAACAAAACCGGATTCTAACAATTCGTTTATCGAATGATTGATTAATCTTTCACACAGCAGCGCTTGTTTTGACATTGTTTTTTAACCGACGTCTTCACAGCGACTGGTGACGCACGAACTGATTTTACTTTATACAATTTTTCTTCTTCTTCATGATCGATACTCAGTAGTGTTTGACGACTACAGTTTTTTAATTTTTTCAATACAGCACCGTATGTATAAGTAATCGGTAAACTGATTTTAATAATCTGCTTATTCCTTTCAATTTTAACAACATTTGCTCGTGTAAATTCGTTCACTATCAAACAACAAATTTCGTTAAAATTTAATTCTCCATCGAGCGGCGGGCCGAAATAATATATTTGCCAATTAAATGCGGAAATACTGTTTTCAAATTTATCAGTCATTTTGTTTTTAAAAATCGAAGATATCTATCTACAAAAAATAATTTAATTTCTGAATCATCATGACTTTCAATCAACTGTAAACAACACAGTAATTTATTTTTATTTCTTTCAAAAATAGCGCACGGGCACGGACCGTCTATAACGTCAGTAAACTTATCACTACAACAACACCCGTCTTCAGATAACTTCTTTACTTCACAATAAAAAATAATTTCTTTTAAGCAATCATATATTCCTTTCAGTTGGCACGTTCGAAAATGATCTATCACCAAATCGTCTAAACTCGTTACTTTAATAATATTTGATAACCTTAATACAACGTCTTCTGAAAATTCACGTTTTAATAAGTCGATTATACTTCTACCGTCCATTCTTTCGTTAACATGTTCTCACAGAGACTGCAAACTGAACACTGACAATAAAATTGAACTTATACTAAATATTCGGTTAGGTGGGGATAGAAAATAATTCTTTATATATTCTAACTAATAAACAATATGGCGAGGCTTTCGCATGCTCAATCCAAGGATCGTCAGTCTCCTCCCACTCACAAAGAACCGCTTTGCATTCCACACACATTACGTCATCTTCAATTCCGGTATAATAAAATCCCGCTGATCTGAGTCAACCGGCTGACGGTGAACGTTTTGGCCATGTATAAAATGTCAACTTCATCATTTCTTCTGTTTCTTCAACACATTTTATCGCATTCTGATAATTAGCAATACACTCTTTTGATTTAGCGAGTAACATTTGTCTCAGAAAATTCATTATTTACAAAATAAATCTGACGAAAAATCTGCGCTCGTAAAAACACAATGTTGCCGCTAAGACCGCAAGCTATTTACTGACAGAGAATAAACATTTGTTTAATCGGGAACTGAAAATTATTCTTTATATATTTTAATTAATAAAAAAATATGATTTGGTAATGCGAGGGATCGAACCTACGAACTAATAATACTGATAAAACCGTTATAGGATACAATTAACGCACACGACCAAATCATATTTGATAAATAATAATTTTAAAACGATACTAAACGAATAATTCAAAATAAAAAAAGCGCATACATTTCCAGATAAAACTTGTTTATTACTACTACTATTTTTCCGCACACTGTCTCTTGTGCAATTTAATTAATACACAGTCTGGCGAAGCTTTCGCGTGTTCGAGCCAAGGATCGTCAGTCTCCTTCCAATCACAAAGTACTATTCCGCATTCAACACATATTACGTCGTCTTCCGTTCCGGTGTAATAAAATCCCGCTGATACCAGTCTCTCGACTGACGGGTAACGTTTTCGCCATCGAGGAAACGCAAATGATGCTTCCATCTGTTTCCGCGCTTCTCGAACACATTTCACAGCGATTGGATAATTTGTAATACACTCTCTCGATTTAGCGTAATCTTCAAATTTATAATACCTATCGCGAATCATTCCGCATTTCGGATATAAAAGTTTATGCATGAACTGGATATGCGCGATTGTCAGATATACTTTTGTTTTAAAACCGCACGTGCCGCATTTAATATTATCTGAATTAGTTATAAAAACAAAACCTTCGTTGTCAAAAAAATCTAGCACAATCTGGACGGGTGTAACACGCGTTACAGACATCTTAAACGAAAATCTCGTATTAACTGAAAAAATTGATACGTAAACAATACCAAACAACATCATTAATAAAAAAATATATCACGCCACTATCCCTTCTCCTAAACATTTGTTTACAAACAGACGCGCTCCGGCGGTCGCCGCCGAACTCCGAATGTTTACGTTTACGTTTTTTTACCGCGTGTCCCAGCTTTGCGTTGTTTACGTTTGTCGGAATGTTTATGTTTACGTTTGTTACTGGGTCAGCGTGTCGTCGATCGGCGGCGGCGGCCAAGGAAAACAACGAGAGAGAGAAAAAACGTAAACATAAACAGAGGAGAGAACGTAAACAACGCAAAGCTGGGACACGAAAAACGTAAACATAAACACGCGGAGGTCGATGACCGCGACGCGGCGGCGGTGGGTGCGTGGCGAGGCGGGGGTGGGAAGGAAGGAAAAAAATGTAAACATAAACAGAGGAGAGAACGTAAACAACGCAAAGCTGGGACACGCGGTGGAAAAAAAACGTAAACATAAACACGAGGAGGTCGATGACCGCGACGCGGCGGCGGTGGGTGCGTGGCGAGGCGGGGGTGGGAAGGAAGGAAAAAAATGTAAACATAAACAGAGGAGAGAACGTAAACAACGCAAAGCTGGGACACGCGGTAGAAAAAAAACAAACACGAGGAGGTCGATGACCGCGCGGCGGCGGCGATGGGTGCGGGTGAGGCGGGGGTGGGGAGGAAGGAAAAATGTAAACATAAACAGAGGAGTGGGGGGCGTGGCGAGAGAGAAAAAATGTAAACAAACCGGAAAAAATGTAAACAAACGAGCGGAGTTGGGTGACCGCGCGGCGGTATGTAGGTGAGGTGGAGGGAGTGAAAAAAATGTAAACATAAACAAACGAGGGGGGCGTGGCTGTCCCAGAACCAACCTTTTATTACTACTAAAGTAATTAATTAGTTCGATGGGTGGTCTTAAATTACCAAAACTATCAAAATAATTTACTTTATTTTTACGTTTAAAATAACATACCCAGTGAGTACCATGACCATAATATTATCTAAATTAACTATTCCAGTTTCATTTTGCCAAATTCCAGCGTGTAACGGTAATGTGTCACGCATAAACACTCCTCTGAAATTAGGATTCTTTAATTGTTTAACATACAGTAGTAAATCTTGAATTGAAAGCGGACGTATAGGAATACTCTTTATTATTTTCGCCGTCGTTGTTTCGTTTTTCTTTTCTTTTTTTTTAGACCTCCCCCTGTTTTTTTATACGGTTTCAAATATTAACCTTTTCCACTTTTACCAGCGAAACGTTTCAAATAATTATAAACTCTGTTAGACATAGTTTTTTTTCTTTTTTCCCCCACCAAATTTACTTTTAGCTTTCATTATGTTAGTTACTGACCACGCTGCAGCTTTCTCCCCGAACGATGCGTCACTTGATTTAACACGTTCCCAAGCTCTTTCAGCTAATTCCTTATCAGCCTTAGCGCGATTTGTAGAATCTGAATACTTTGAATATGCAATATCGTGTTGTTTACAAGCAGCGTCAAGCTTATTAATTCCTGGATCACCTCTTTGTAATCGTTTCGCTAAATTTGTACCGGGTCCACAATACTGATAACCGGGTAAATGAAGTTCGACAGGTAATAAATCAATTGATTTGTTTATAACTTTTCCAAGAATATTACTCACCAGACCACCGCCTTCTATCTTGTTTGGATACAGATGCATTTATGACGTTTCATATAAATTTTGTGTTATATATACAATGCGAAATTCGTTTATAGTTTTAACAGGATTGTCTTTAGTGCACTCCTTATATAATTTATATAATATTCTAACTAAGTTACTGTCAACTTTATAGTCTTCTAGATCTAATTGTAATGCATTCATAACCCTTGTTAAAGTCTTTTGATTTATAACGTCTGTATCATCTTTAGGATCAGCAACATTAGTCAATCTGCTTTCATTAAAATCTATACTATTTTCCTCTGCACTTCCTAAATAATATATTTTATCATCTATATATTGTTTACATTCATCTTTTGTATTATTTATACCTGTTAATAAAGTGTTTATTTATAGCGTCAAGCAAATTAATAGGATCTGCTACATTAATTAACCTTTTTTGCTTGAAATCACAACAATTAGTTTGTGTATTTTCATCAGGTAATTTATTATCAACATAAAGTTTATTGACAGCATTAAATTTATAAACAGGTGGTGCGATATGAGCCACACGATTATTCTTGAATGAATACACTGGATTATTATCCACCTTAATTGGTATTCTATCAGCTAAATATGATTTAGTAGCATTTTCTAAGTAATTTTTATTTACAGCGTCACAAGGTTCGTTAGGATCGGCTAAATTAATAACTTTTTTCATCTTAACATCGTAACAATCGTCTGTATTTGTTAAAGTAATCGAATTTGTTCTCATATATTTTACATTTACGGCATCATCATCCAATTCAGGATCGCCCACATTACATAATCGTTTATTACTTATATTAAAACTTCCGTCGTCAGTTAATTTAAATCCTTCTCCAGGCGGTCCACGCTCAACGTTGGATCTAACCGCTAAGTCACCACTATAGTGTCCGAATTTATCGATACTCATTTTGAAAATATCGCTTCAAACGTTGCTGCATCTTCTTTTATTATACCGGCCTCCTGTAGCTCTTCAATAATTGATAATATTTCATTTTCATGACCCGAATGACCTGCACTTTGTGAAGCAATCAATAATTTTAATCTGTCGCATAATTCATTTACATTATTCCAGTACACAAACACTGGTTTATTGTTACTGAAATTTAACAAACCGCGACCTTCTGTATCACTATGCAATCGGCTACTTCCAACTTTTGATGCGGATGATTGTGAAAGCTTATTAATAATAAGCTTAATTATATTTTTATATTTGTAACTAGTACTGCTTTTAACTGTTTGTCTTTAAACTTAAATATGCCGCGGTTTCACTTATTATACGCGAGTAGTCGTCTAAATCTTGTGAATATACATAAGCGTTTGGGTTTTCCATAAAAATAACATCATACAAACCAGGTGTACCTTTGTACATAACATTATTAATTGTAAAAATATCACTTTCATCAGTCTTTAAAGGGTATTTACCTAACACTAAAATATTATCTTCAAAATATGGACCAAAAACATGATCAATATCATGATTACTGACATCAAAAAATTTACGCATATAGTGTCTTATTAACGGACCTTTAAACCATATATCGATAAAAGGTTCAATTGATTGTCGTCCTTTTGATGTTGACATCAATTCTTCAACCGTGGGTAAGGTTTCATACGTTATTTCTTCTTCACGCGGTAATGGTAACGGTGTTTCTACTGTTCGTTTGTTCGATATTGGGACGTTTTCGGTCTCTTCTGAAAACCTTTTGTTTTGTAAACGCGACTGAATATCGTCCATTTCAACATCTAATTGTTGTTCTTTTTTAATCAATGACGAATTTGTTTTCTCTTGTACTAACTTTTGTAACGGAGTGATAATAGGTTTCAACGATTTTTCTGCAAACTGTTCTTCATCAATAACATTTTGTGTTAGACTCTGATGTTTCTTTCGAATATTTTTTCTTATTTTTTTAATTTCATTGACAAGCTTCTCTTGCTTGTCAAGGGAACGTGACTTCTTCGATGACATATTGATAAGTAATAAAAAAATTTTCAATTACTAATTAGTAATATAGATATCAAAATCAAAACGATAACGGCCGCCACAATTCATATCACTTTCTTTATCTATAACAAAAAAGCCTTTTTTGCGTCTTGTCCATGCTTTAGAACAAAGTTCTTTAAACATTTCAAATGTCATATCAGTATTAACATGATCTCTGTATATATGTTTTAAATTTAGTTCGTCTTGTTGAAAAATAATTATTAAATTCGCGTTATCACGAATCAAGTGTTTTGGGATTCGAACATACGTTTGACATATATAAATAACATTATTATTTTTATGTCTACATATTGTAAAATGATTTCTTATATTATCTTGTTGTTCACATGCTACATCATCAAATATAATAACTGAATTTTGTTCAGTATCATCAGGATGAATGACTTGATCATTTTCTGAAAATTTATAGTATTTTATTGTTGGTATACCTGATAAAACTGTTTCTAAAAATTTGTACTTTGACTGATACAACGATTTTGAAAAAACATAAACGTTCTCAAAACATAAACCATTAGGACTGAACAAAAGATTAAGCATTAGGTTTGTTTGTCAGTATTACTTGGCCCAATGATAAGACCCCTGACATTATTTGGTAACAACTCGCTATGGACTCTTTCTTTTTTCTCCATAGATTTGTCAAAATTACAAATACGTATTTTTTTTGTTTGCTGACCTATTTTTATGATTGAAAAAAAAAATAGTTCAAATGATTTGGTTTTTATCAATCCAACTGTTATGCGACTTATCGTATCCTAACCACTGAACAAGTAGTTTATTACCTTTACGTTTTAATATTTTTTCAATTAAAAATATATTGTATTTTGTTTTACTAATTTCTTGTTCGTAAAATCCACCATCTAATACGGTTCCTGTATCATCTTTTAAAATATATGTTCTAGGTACTGTTTGTTTAATATTATGAATTGTAAATATTTCATTTAATGAAGAAATTTGTGTTAGTGGTTGAAATCACAATCAGAGCGGAGTAATTTTTATATAGTGGTGTGCAATATTGATCATTCTGATTAATATTTCATTTGTCCAATTTGGTAAATAACCTTTAGTAAAAATTTGTATTTACTAATTCTCACTCTATCCCCAACTTTATATTTTGCAGGTTTCTTATTAACAAATATTCGTTTTTTATTTATTTGTATCAATACCCTTTTCTCATTATTAATATTGACATCTTTAGGTTTCATACTTATAATTCTATGTACAGTATCATTATATTTTTTCAATAACTGAGGAAGTACTTCGATCCATGTATACTTTCCACTGATAGTAAACCACTTCCACATATGGTTTTTTAAAGTACGATTAAAACGTTCAATGATAGAGGCTTTTTTATCTGAATAAGTCGAATAATGATTTATATTATAATGATTAAATAATTGCTGAATCGGTAAATTATAAAATTCTTTTCCTTTATCAGTTTGCAAATGTTTCATTTTGTTTACATGTAATATAGGCATTAGAGCTTTTACAATTTCGTGTGAGGCTTTTGATTTTAACGGAACTGCAAATGCAAATTTACTAAAACAATTTATCACTGTTAGTATATATTTATAAACTTTATTTAACTTTGAAAAAGAAATCATTTCTACAACGTCAGCTTGTTACAAATCGTGAATACCTTTCAGTTCGACATTGCGTGTAGGAAAATTTCTTCTCGCTTGCTTATGCAATTCACTACTTATCTCCTGTCTGATGCTCATTATTCAAAGTAAAATATCAATTAAAATTGTTTACATCTATGACCTTAGTTATCAGAGGTTACTTTGTATCAAAGTACAACAACTAATTAACAACTGTTTACATCTACGACCTTAGTTAGCAGAGGTTACTTTGTAAATACGTCAATATAAATTACTGATAACTTTTTATTATCAAAAGTTAAACATTACGTCAATAAGTTTTATTATTATCAGAGGTTACTTTGTTAAGAATAAACAACATTAATTAACTAAAGGTTATCCTAAGGTTAAACAAATAACTAACAAAAACACATCAACTCTTTTTTTATAAATTTTATTTTCACTTTAATATATTAACAAAATTAGCAACACACTATTTTGATCTGATATAGTCTTCATATTTATAAGATATATAACGCACAGTTTTACATGTCGGATACAAAAGTTTGTGCATAAATTGAATATGCGTAATAGTATTAAAACACGTCGTTTTAAAACCACATTTAGAACAAACAATATTATCCGAATCATCAACAAATCTTTGATTTTTAAAAAAGTCTTCAATACACTTTCCACTTTTGTCACTCAATGACGCCATCTTTTATGACTGTGTAATTTAACAAGTAAACAATTTGGAGATGCCTTAGCGTGTTCAAACAATGGATCGTCTGTGTCTTGCTAATCGTGAAGTATAACTTTACAGTCTATACACATTACATCATCGTCCACACCAGTATACAAAAAACCTGCCGATACTAAATTATCAACTCGTGGTAAACGTTTAGGCCAACAGCAAAATGTTAACTTCATGATTTCTTCAGTCTCTGATATACATTTTTTCGCATTCATTATATCATCAATATGTAATAATATACTGTATAGTGCATAATTATTATATTTATTATATATATAACATACCCTTTTACATTCTGATAGTTTGTGCATAAATTGAATATGCGAAATAGATAAAGAGCCTCTCGTTTTAAATCCACACTCACGACACACAATACTGTCTAAATCACCATTAAAAATAAATCCTGCTTCTTCAAAAAAATCTTGCAATAACTTACAGGGGTTCAATTTTTCGCACAACTTCGCCATTTTTGACATTGCGTCCAACTTGTTGAGCCTCTACTAACTAACTACTTCCAACGGAGAGTTTTGTATTCTTCAAAATCAATATCGATTATTAATTGATTTCGATATTTTTCTAACCTTTGTAATATATCGTCATACAAGCAAATCGTTGGAAATTGTATCTTGCTAATTTGTTCATTTTCAATTATAGTATCATTTGCTTCAGAAAATTCATTATTTACAAAATAACATATTTCATTAAACGTTGAATCAGTAGATTCTATGCAATATATATACCAATTAAAAGCATGAATATTTCCTTTCTCCATGTTAACAGCTTCACGTATTCTACACAACTGTACGTTCAAATCATTATGTTCTTAGAAACTGAACTTTTATTCTTCTTCATCAACATTACTATCGACTATTGTTTGATATCGATTGACCTTTCTTTTGTATTATCAATTGTAATATTAATTCTTTTACTTTATATAGTACATCATCATTTACACATTTCAATCCAAATATCGATAGATTATTTTTTTCTGTTCTAACTCGCCCGTAAATTCATTAAAGACATACACAGTATTGTTCTTAAAAAAGTATAAATTACCATCAGAAAATCTAAATGATGAATCGATTTTAGGCGGAATTCCAGGAAATGTTTCAGATATATAACCCCATGATTTAGTAGTCAACGTATACTCATTGACTTCTCTATAATAATTATCATCATGAAATATATAAGTTTTACCTGTATAACTGTTGAATACCGCATGTAAATTATCCGGTTGTATGTTAAATAAAGACTGGATACGTTTCGGATAACCATGACTTAATTTAAGACTCGTTAAATCGAACATGAATACCAAGGAATCTATAAACATAACTATCTCACCAGATGGTCGTTGATATACAGCTAACATTTTTGTGCAGTTTTTTGGAAGAAACGTTAACCAATGTTTTATTATGAGCGGTTTGGTATATATCATCTCTGCCGCATTTAATATCCACAACCATTTTTCATATAATATATATGATCGTTTATCAGCAATTAAAAATAAATTTACATTTTTAAAATTACAAAGATCGATTTTATTTGTATCTATAGGATGTTCGTCTTCTATCTTTGGTACTGAAGAAGATGGTGACATCGATATGAAAGATGATATAAAAGTGCTTCCTGCCTTACCATATAAATTTTGAATGGCTAAAACATCGTCATCACCTAACTCGATTTTACCGTTATAATAAGCATACATTACAGAATCTGATACATCTGAATGTGATAAACCTAAAACATGACCACTTTTCATCTTCATCAATATGAATTTCTCGCCTTGAATTATTATAATCAGGAAAATATGCATGTGCTAATGTTCCACCTTTACCGTCAAACGTTCTCGTACATTATCACCATTCTTTTTGCATCATATGTTTCAATCGTTTATTAGAAATTAAAATATCTATTTACTCTATCATGTTTAAAACGTATACCAGACTTTTCCTCCCATACTGCAAAAGCTTGTTTAGTCAATTATAACACCTCTTGATTCGCTAAATAATAATGCCCTGTTACTTCAGGTTTGTTCCATTTAAAACTGGATACTCAATAATCAAAAATAATATCACTATTACCGCACCTAAGTTTTAACATTAAATTTATAGTTTCATTATTTAACTTACCATCAGTAGGTAATTTATAGTATTCTTGAAATATAAGTAACGCATTAGTAATATCTGTTTCATTTTGCAACGAAGATTCATCATCTGTTTGAAGATAACCATATTCATATAAATATTGCTTAGCTGTATCCACTTCAATCTGTGTTGTATTATCGGCTCAAGAATTTATTAGTAATATTTGAACAATTACTATATATAATAAATTTTTAACTACTGACATGTTATTAACAAAGATGTTACTTTCAGAATTCACGTTGGAACACTAATAAACCAACTGCTAACGTGTATTATATATAAATGAATATATTTTTTTTATTCAAAAAAAAGGTATAAATTAGCTAGGGATTGAACAATTGATACTTATCTTACATATAATCTATTATTAGAATAACATAGTTGCACGTTACCGACTAAGCTAATTCATATCTTATCTGTATACCATGACAATCGTTACATTTAAATGTAATATATTAGATGAAGACGACGCTATCTGCACTGTAAAAAGAAAAAACAGTTTACGTGTCAACGAACTCGGAATGTTTATGTTTACGTTTCTAAATGTGCAAAGCCGACGTGTATGTTTATGTTTACATTTTTACTAGGTCAGTGTGTTGTCGAGGTCATGTTTACGACGTTATCACAA
Organism: Magicicada septendecula; assembly: GCA_034769895.1. NCBI lineage: Eukaryota > Metazoa > Arthropoda > Insecta > Hemiptera > Cicadidae > Magicicada > Magicicada septendecula. Next base: position 392,821,739 of record CM068374.1, on the reverse strand, counting down.
GAACGTTTGTTTATGTTTACGTTTTTTACGGTTGTGTCAACGAACTCGGAATGTTTATGTTTACATTTTTACTAGGTCAGTGTGTTGTCGAGGTCATGTTTACAACGTTATCACTGGACAGTTTGTTTATGTTTACGTTTTTTACTAGGTCAGTGTGTTACGGTCTAGTAACCTCGAGGTCATGTTTACATTGATTACAAAAGGTCAACGGGGTTATCTGCTGATTAATTCGCGGACAATTGGGGTTATCAGCGATAACGCGGGGTTCTCAAAAGGTTAATTGGATTTTAATTGGGGTCATCACTGATAAGGCGGGGTTTTCACTGATAAAGTGATCTCTTGACCTGACCTTGTCCTAGACCTCTGACCTGTCCCAGAAAGAACATTTATATACTACTATTTAAAATTCCAAAACATTAATTATATTCAATTAACAGATTATGTAACATTTTAATTTTTTTTAAGGTTCAGTTTAGATTAGGTCTATAGTCTAGTTTTTACTAAACTAGCTAGAAGTTTTCACTATCAGCATGTGGTCTTTACTGTACAGATTTTTTATAATAAGGTTATAAAAAATAATCATCACCAGAGTTTGTTTAGAAACAATAAGTAAAAAAATAAAAAATACTTACAACATTATGTATGGATATGTCGTCTAGTGTGGTGTGTGCGACTACCATTTCTGTTTGCCTGCGTTCTATTACTTCTATTTGTTTGTTACGGGTTTCTTCGAGAATGTCGATACGATTATTGAGATCTGTTTTAGTTTGTATGATTTCCCGTTTGTTAATCTCACCTTCTCGTCGTATGTCTGACATCTCTTCTTGGATTTCTGTCGCCATTACTGCCATCCTCTCCTCCGTAGCCTCCAGGTTTTCTTCAAACTTCTTATCAATTGTTTCTATGGTATTTCTGGCGAGCTCTTCAGTTCTGCAACTGTTGTCGGCCATTTGTTGCCATATCTTCTCGCTATCATTCTTCATTGATTCAATTTCCTTATTGATTTTCTCGTTCATTTCACCTATCTTTTTGTTCGTTTCATCGATTTTGACTCCCAGTTCTGCAGATAAATTTTCTCTAATTATTTCCATATTTTTGGTCAATAACTCTTCCGTCTTCTCCTTTGTTTCATCTATCTTATTGTTCAAATCTTCCTTCAAAGATTCTATTTTCTGGTTTGTGGATTGACTGTTTTCATCCATTTTCTTCTGACCGTCTTCAATTTTCTTATTGATTGTAACTAATTCCTCCTTTGTGGATCGGTTGTCCTCCTTCATTGACTCCAACATCTTTCTCATCCATTCCTGGAAAACTGCCTCTCCTGTTTGTGTTGGCGTCTCAGGTTGTCTGACCTCCGGTTGGTTCACTTCCGGTTGACTTTCTGGTTGCTGAACCTCCTCCGCCGGTTCAGGTTGTCTGTCTTCTATTGCCAGTAACATTTCTTCTACGTCTTCTGCCGACGTCGCTTCCTTCTCCTCCATTCTAGCCTCTTTTTCGGCTTCTGCCGCTCGCTTCTTCGCCGTTGATCTTCGATACATCTTTATATCTACGCAGTGTAATTGCCGCCGAATTAGGTTTAAAGATTGTTTATTTATTTAATTATTTTATTGGGTATCGTTGTCCTAATTCGCGCTCAGACGTTGGGCGCCACGTTGTAATATAACTTTAATGATTTAAGATTGTTGTAAATTGGTTTAATTGTAAAGTTTAGAATTGGTTTTAAATTAATAGTGTTGTTGTCGTTGTTGTAGACTCTCACGTTGTCATGTGGTTGTTTAGTATTTAATATAATTAATTAGCAATGGGTAAATTGAAATTAATGTTCATGTTTAAAAGAGGATTAAGATCACTAATAATTCGCTGTTTTCACCTCCCCACTTACCATCCGTGAATGTCTTCAATCTTCTTGATGGGCGGTTCTATCTCACTGTAAATACATTTATAACACACTGATGTTCAATTGTTAATTGAATATTCCAATATCAATCATTCGAATATTGCTGCCACCTTGTGAAATAATTGTTTCTAAAAAATAAGTTATTTACATCTATTTGATAGAAATGAAGACTCTATATCCACTGGTAATAAATTGAGGTTTTTATTAACATTAGTGAAATTTAGTAAAAACTCCTTTAAAACAATTAATAATGATTTTTTAAAAACAACAAGTTAAATAAATACTGAGACTTCTTCAGCTCAAGGCTGGTAACACTGTTACAATGTACGATAATATGGTAAGTTACGTTATGTTCACTTTGGTTATTAGTATTACCAATTTTCGTGAATCCTTTGAATATACATAATACAAGATATAAAGATGTTTTAATAAATAACAATGTTTACTTATTTATTATGATTAAAAAGAACAAAATTAAAAAATTATTAACCTCAATACGATAGTCAATACTATCGTACGGTCGGCGTGTGCCTTGTGAAGCTAAGATCCGTAAACACGTGGTTTTAACTTTGCACTATTAAAACAATATTACTGGTTTACTTATTATTATTATTATGAACTGGAATGAGAAAAAAATTGGAAAAACTCTTATTATTGATTCCATTTATAAAAATCATTTATGACAGAAGTGATTCTCTGTGACAAACAAATACGTTTTGGTTATAGGTTAGTTTACCTAGATGAGAGTAAGTTATAAGGTAGAATAGTTAACATCATATAAAAATCTTAATACTATTTTTTACACACACTTTATTTATTAGTTATAGGATGTAGAATTAGCAGTAATGATAGTTCTTGCATAATAAGTTATTATTTTTTAAGACTGCTGAAGTCATAGTCAATTAAGCGACTATATTTACGAGTAATTGTGTGCGGTATATAATATTGATTCCGCTTTTATTTATTATTCTTTAAATATAAAAATATAACATCGTTTAATTAATTATCGACATTAAGTTGGACGAGAACTTTATTCATTTCATTCTGATAATTATTCATCGTTATCGGTTATGCACTCAAGCGTGTTTATTTGACTAGTGCAGTCAACAATAATTTTCGTTCGACTAACGAGAATTATTTTATCAATATGTTTTAAAATTGTTAACGTATACATAACATGACCTTTATTATACACTGGTCATGTCTTTTGTTTCACTATACACTCACTACACTGTCACACGATAATAGGGTGTTCAGTATAGGTTATATATGACTACGTTACTGGGGGACGCGCATATTTTAAAAGTATGTCTTGACGATTGTCACACGCTCCTCTCGCTTCGGGTGTTGAAAGACAATTAATTCATCTCGCTAAAGCGTCTCTTTTCGTCTGGTGAAATTGAGTCATTCTATTGGTTTAGAAAGTCATACTCTCTACCCCAAAGGTCTTGGTTAAATAAATATTTTAATTTCATAGCGTCTCTGCTTCGGGTTGGAGATTATTTATGACGTGTACATTGACATTCGAAAATCTTATAATGGCTATAAGTTTCTTATTATTAGTCAGATCGTCATTTGGATATGTGCCGTACTGTGTTCGGCAGCGTATTATAAGTATTTTTAAAACGAGCGGCGGTGACGTCACGCACGGCCACACGGTAGTTTGTTGTCGTCCGTTTATACACACAGATGTAGTGCAACTACGCAATTCAGTTGGCGCGTCCAGCTGTTTCTGTACATTCCTGCTGCGAGAGTTTACTTGGGTAGACAGAAACATTGAATCGGTCTCATTTCTGTTCTATCCTCCAACCTGGTCATCTGCTCTCGACTGGCGGCAACCTTCTGTTCAGGACTTCCCCGGCTATCGCTATGGTTGGCTAAATAAAGTATAGCTCCAGGTATGTACAAGTTAGCGGGTTCTAAAAATATTCTAACCCCAAATATATTTTGTGTTTCAGCTTCTATTATAGACTATACTTGTGTGTGTGCGTGTAGTGCAGTTTTCAATGTGGGCGTTAACGCAATTACAAAATTAAATTAATATGAATGTAAATGTTGGGGGTCAAATTGACTTCAATAAAGAAAATACTAATGCATCTTGCACTCAGCTGTGTTTGGTGTTATAAATAATTATGAAATACGTAATTAATTAATTTGAATATTTCAACGACATACTTAAAAAATAATTGGTAGATGAGCGAAATAAGTCACAGCTGGGGAGCTTAATACCGATTAATATGAATTAGTGGCGATGTGTGTGTGCGCTGTTGATGTTTAAAGTTGGTGTTGGAATTTAATGTGGACGGCCTATGTGGCGTATTTTTCTTATGACACCCTCTACAACCTATTACATGTCACAGGTGCTCGAACAAAGGCGAGATGGGTGTCGGGTGTGACGAACAACTGTCCACCCTACTGGCAGAGACGATCTTCTAGCCACGATTGCCGTCAGTCGAGAACAACTGTTCGGTCACTCTTCCAACGCTACGCTGCCCCCAGGACTTGCGATACGACCGTTACATTACTGATCAGCGCCAATATTGACTAAGTACACCGGACAATCCATGTGGGAACATTCTAATTATCTATTTCTCTCTCCACAACATGGTGAATGCACAGAAGCCGCCAGAAGCTCACTCGTGAAGTTTTGACCGTTATACTCTAGCACAAACTTTCATGTTCAATTATGTTATTGCATGTGTGAACATTACAGCAGTAGACCTAATGAAATATCTTATAACTGTGTATAATGTGTAAGAAATTACACACATACACACATATCCGCAGTTTGCTGTAAGATCTAACTTTTCATCTAATTAAGACCATTAGGGAGTTAATTATCTTGTGCTATCATGTCATCCGGTCATGGCTGAGTTTTAATCACGTAACGGGGGCTGTCTGATGCTTTAGTTGAGAAACTATTTTCCTTCTCACATATACTTGGCGCTTTTATGATTAAAGTCAGGGTCGTTTAGTATGTTAAGTCTCGGGGCGGTCACTTACATTCTCTGGTGCTAATTACCAAGGCACATCTATGCTTAGAAGCTGTGATTAGCAGATTACCCTGTCATTTATATTTGTACATATATATATATATATATTATGGTGCATTCAGTTACGGTAGTTGGAATGGGTTTATGAGGAATTTAGTACGGATATGAGGGGTGTTGTGTTATTCATGTTGTGTATGTGTTTGTGTGTGTAATTTTACTATATTTTGCTGGGGGGAATATGTAATGAATTTAAAAGGAAAAACCATAAATGTGCTTACTAAGACAAAAAGGCTAGCCTATTTGAAACTATACAACACTTATGGATTAGTGAATTGCTTTTATGAATGAGATTATTGCTACCATTGACTCATACATAATCAGGCAGAAATTTTGCAATTATGTTAATATCAAATTCACTTACCTTTTGACATTATGAATATTAATTGATATACATATATATATATATATATATATATATATATATAGTCCTGCCATTAATTGTGTGCTTACACAAACGAGAACTTGTCATTTTATGTAACATTTTGCAGGCTTAATAAAGCATACGCTTGTTGGTTAAAGGACTTTTTCATTTGCAAGTCCTGTCATTCACCTGGGGGGACATGTCTGTAATTGTAATTGGGCCTTGCACACTTTTGCTTCCTCTAGGTTTTCCACCTAGTTCTAAATATGATGTCTCTCCCCTTTACAAAAAAAAACTTAATAAAAAAAAAATTACAAAAAAACTTAGAAAATAAAAGGGGGGTTTCAGATAGTGGCATTAAATTGCGGACACTTGCGTCTTTATTTTAAGTCAAACAAGCAATAATTCCGTCCATTAATAATTCACTTCACTTTCTTCAAACCTCACATAGTGGTTCTTAACACAAATAAGTCCTTTTCAGTATATTTTGTTGTAATTACATCTTAATACTTATGATTAAACATTTCGAGTCCGTTTCTCATCTATGCTAATACATAATATTACTATATTTACAGTTTAAACAAAATGTACTAATGGCGTATAAACCAACTATGTCCGATTGTTTATATTTACTTATATCACTATTATCCCTTATTCTACTACATATTTTTTGTACTATAACATTATTAGGTATCTTTATATACATTTGCTAATACTTTATTTTGGAAAAATGTTATTTTGTTTACATATATAGTATGGTTCAAAATACATTATGCTCTCATCTCGCCATCTTGTCACTCTTATTTAGTTATTTTACTACATATTAGATACATTGTTAATAATCAAAATTGTGTATAAATGTTGTACATGGTTAGTTTAGTGGATTCACTAACTTTTTGTTATCTGAAATCTCTTTAAGTTAGTGTATGGTGGTTGTTTACACCTAGTCCTATGATTGCAGTTAGTTAGTTTATTAAATTCCAGTCATTAAATTATTTGTATAATACTTGTGAGGTGTTCTCATAGTAGTATTGAACATTCCTCTAACTACTGGTAACATTTCTTATATTCTCTTTACAAGTTTTGTCAATGTTTTTTTGACTAACTCTCTTGTCACATTGTATTCTGTCTAATTGGTTTATTGTTATTATATTTAATCTGACTCATTAGTTGTGTCCTTCAGTTCATATGGTATTCATTGTTTTGTATATTTATTCTTATTTGGTCTCTATTTGAAACAATTATGGATAATTACTTTGTTTAATTATTGTATATGATTCTATGTTGTAGGTCCAGTTCATGTGAGGTTATGTGTCATTTGTCTGACAACAATATGCTTCATAGTTTTTACAGTATTCATCTCAAATACTGTCACGTCATTATGGCATGTTACTACAATGGTTTATTATTATGTTTTACACATTTTACACTGTATTTTTATACAATAACACTTGGTTTCCTAATCTAATTATGTTACATATTTTGGTGGGTTGTATCTAGGCTTTGGTACAATGACTTGTTTCTATACAACAAATTAGTTTATTCACTACTTATTTGTCTTGACATTCATCTACATTTTGTCCTGTGTTGCTATGACATTCAGGCACATTTCATATCAAGGATTATAAAGCTTTTATTATTGATCTCTATGAACAATTAATTCACATTTCTGTATCATATATTTGGTGGTCTTACTGATTATATCTGTGGTTTTACGATCTTGGATTAAACTTGGTACACTAATTGTTTGTGCATTTCACTTGTTAATCGTTGATTCTTTCACTTATAAATGGTTATTCACTTCCCTCAGTTATAAACACTTCACTAATATTGTCTGTGCTGTTTACTTGGGGTAAATGTTATTATATCATTTGTTGTTACACTTATACTAAGTATTCACTGTCATTGTTTGTGATCACTTATTGATGTTCAACACTTGGTTTTTTATTATTAATAATCCAATAATCATTATACTTATTCTGGTCACTACATTGATCGTGATGCTTTCCATATTTTGTGAATGTTGATGTCTGGTACTGGTCATACATGATCTTCATTCTTCATGGTACATTTCTTCCTCTTCTTCTTCTTCTTCTTCTTCTTCTTCTTCTTATTCATCTGTCTCTTTTTTATGTTAATTGTTTGTCACTTTTGGTGCTTTTCTTGGTTACACATTATTTGTAATAATTCATGTTCACTGAATATAGTCATATTCTTCCACATTTTCATTCATTATTATGATAGTCACTGTCCTATATTTATTTCATTATTATAACAAATTAGTCTGTTTTTTCACTATGGTGATTGTATTTGACATGTCTCCTTCTTATGATGATAATCACTTTCGGCATATCCCCTCACTATTTTGATCTATTGGGCCTGGATGCTAACGTATTATATTGACTCATGGTACTTTCTCTTTCTTCTTTATACTCGATGATATTCTTATTACTCTTCTTTCTTCTTCGTTGGGTTGCTTTAATATTATTTATTCGTAGATACACATTGTGATTTTCATTCTCCTGTTCCTTCTTCCATGCTTGATGAGATATGTTCATGTTATTCTTCTATTTGACGTATTAGACCTTCTTTATGTAACTGTTATTTTGGTACGTTACAATATATACAGAGGGGAAAGTCAATGTTAAAATTTTGACTGAAGTTTCTAGCGCACGTGGTGACTGTGTTGCCAACTAAGTGGAGCTAAATGATAATGCAGTATGGTCACGTGACTCCAGTATACTGTACTATCTCTGCTGCATAGGCGGGAAATATAAAAAAGGAAATGCTGCTAGGATTTATTTGAAATTACTCTTAAACGTGTACAGTTTCATCAGACATATTTTCATGTCATTGTAATTACAGAAAAATGTAAAAAAAAAGAATAATTACAATGTTTCAAGGTAGACATGTAAAATGTCTAAAAACTTAAAACATTTTGATCAAAATTTAGTAAGCCAAATGCATAAAAAGTGAATTAAAAAATTAGAAAACTTACATTTACAAACCATTAATTGTACTAGTTACATCAACAAAGTAATTAGGTTTTTACAATTTTTAAGTAGGCCTACATGTGGCATCACAAAACATTCTGTGTATAAAACGTTCATAAAAATTTATTTTGTAATAAAAACTTGTTTACAAATAATTGAAAATGTCTTTACTTTGCTTTAATGAAAATACACTTTAATTGCCTTTGGTTTCAAGGATATTAATCATTTGTTTTTGAAAACCACTGTGCATTTTATTGACATAAGGTCACAAATAGTTGATAAACACTTAGGTAAAAATCAAGGAAAACCAAATTTAAGTATTTTTTTTTTATATTTTTACTCAAAAACATTTTAAATTACAAAAATACATACAGTGAGTAGAACTAACTAAGCAAATTTATAAAATATTACATAACACATAATAATTAATTGTCCAAAAACTTGATCAATAAAAATTCACAAAACATGACATAACACATAATATATTCAAATTTATTTGTTGTTCATTTCATTATTTCTTCTTGTAACCCACCACCTAACACATGTTTTAAATATAACTTTTAAAAAATATTGTAAGTTTGTTTCATAATGGACTTCACAGCAGTTCATTAGCCATGTGAAACTAACTTTTTGTGTAATTGCACACATGACGACTTCTGTCAACTTGTCCAAATAGCATTTCTCATCCAGTATTTCATCCACAACGTTAGCACATTGAGAAACACAGGTAACCAAAGTTTCTGATGGATATGTAAACCGTGTTTCTGTGCCCTCAGTGTACTCTCTGAATAGAATACCCAGATGAGAAAGTTTATTTGTGTCATTGGAGCAGAGACCTGCTCTGCAGTCGTCACATGTACTATTGCCTAAAAGTTTTCTGGCAGTAAATCCACTTACATACGCTGTGGACAACCGATTCACATTAAATGAGACGTCAGGCTCTTTGTCACAAGTAACAGAATTGGTGTCAGCAGTGTATGGAGTAAATGCACTCCGTTTATCAGTCAGAATGTCAGAACCAAGGAAAGTTTGAAGATTACTTAAAAGATCTGCATCATCATCCAGGCAGTTAGCATTTTTAAGATTCTGAAATGCAAGCCCGTTGATGATGCAGGTCTTAAGAGCATGTGGCAAACTGTGGCACAGTAGGATTATTATTGGCTCCACAGTTCGCTCGAACAGAACCAAAAACATTCTCCAGTGGATCTTGATTCAGACATCTGACTGATAAAAATCGAATGTCTCCACATTCTTTCCTGACTGACTTCCATAATTGCATTACTGCATTTATGGTTGTCAGCCAGCCTTGCTGTGAAGGTGGCCTAAATGTCCGCCGATCTGGCCTCTGGAATTGCCACGAGTTAATTAAGTGTACAGCCTGCTGCCAAAATGCCGTGTGTTTGCTGGCATCGCTAAGTGGAGACCGAAGACGTTTTCCTGATTTGTTTTTGATGCAGCCATTGAAAGAGTCAAACAGGTTGTCACACTCTTTGATAAATGCTGCAGTTGTCATTGCAGAAGGTTCTACAATTCCTAAAAAATAATAAAGATTAAAAATAGATAAGAAAAAATCCAATAGAATAAATCAAATTATGTCACTACTTATACAGAAATAATTAATTTTGTATCATATTAATTACATATATTTAAGGAACTAAGGTCCATTACCATAATTTTATAAACTCTTTTATGGTCAGTACTAATACACAGCACATGCAATAAATTAGACAGTTTATGCCCTTTAATATTTCATATAAAAGTTCCTGCTTCCATGTACATTACAAAGTTGACTTCAATTTGGTAAAAACAAGTTATTTGTTCTAAAATTATTTTTGCTATATATAAAAAATTCTTCAACTTTCTATAAATTACATTATTAATTAAATAAAACTTTTCAACAAGACTATATTATACTAAAATAATTTTACATTTCACAAGTGTTAATAGTTGTAACTGGCAGAATAAATGCTGTCAAAATAATATCAAATTTCTATTCAAAATGTATGCTTGTTGAAAACTGTTATTTTTAATCAACTAAACGCTATGTAACTCACCGTCTGTGGCTTAAGTAAATGTCTTTATACAATTGACATGTTTCGGGACACTTGTCCCATCCTCAGAATATTTAAAAAAGTCTCTTCATACCATCATACGATGGCACAGTCGTCAATATATTAAAAATATTAAAATCCACATAACATAAAACACAATTACACTACACAAAGTACGCACACAACAATCTTCGGTGTACACCAAACAATAAACATTTGTCAATAAATAAAATATTTAGGAAACGAACGAGCGGTTGACCACCGTTCGACTCAGTCAAACGAGGGAAAATTGCAACTCCTCTGTCCCAGTGAAACACTGTTTTTATGTGTTCCCACTTACCCTCTCCATCAAAAGCAAGACTTCCAGTCTCCACATGGCATTTAACATTATATTTAAGGAACACGTTCCTCGTACACTTAAGGAGGTGAGGAGGGTCAAGGATGGTAAAGACGGGTCTGTTGTTGAAAAGGAAATAGGGATGCTCTGAGTTTGCTGAACCCATAATTTTCAAAGCCTTAATATTTGTTGCTCCCATGTCACATACAGTAGCAACAACGTAAAGACCAGCTTTACAACAAGCGTCAAGGATGAAAAATATAAGTTCAGCAAGTATGTCTGATCTCATGCTACTGTGACTGAAGTAGTAAGCAACAGGTTGCTTCCACATCCGAAACAGCCCACGAACCATGAACACAAGGGCATGATTAGCAACACGTCCTGTCCTACCTTTGTGTCCAAGATCTTCAAACCCATCAATTCTATCACTTGAACAATTGTACTGTAAATATTCTCTTATCGACATTTCATCAAAAATAAGAGTACATATTCTGTCCCGTTTGTTCAATTGATCAACATGCTGGGTCAATGTGGCGAACATTTGATCATTTATCCCAGAGCTGAAAGGAAGTTTGTTGACTAGACGCTTCAATGTTTTTTTACAAGGAGGTGCCAAAATATTACTAAATAATGTGTAAGCTTTTGGACGTCTTTTGTACAAAGACAAAGCTAACGTCTTTTCTTCAACAGTCCATCTCCTTGCCCGTGGTGTTTTCCATGAGGACTTTAAGTAAGAAGACAAGCAACGAAGAGATGCAGCAGACATATGCTTACTCAAAGATTGAACTGCATTTACAGTTAAATTCATTGGGTCACATAGGTTCTGCATTTGTCGTCTCATTTTCTTGCACTTTTTAGTTAATTTTTTGATTTCACTCTCCTTTTTCTTTGCATATTTGTATAGGAACTTCTTCCTAGGGGTATCCAACTGTGAATACCTTGTCATTGCAATATTTTGTAAGGTTAGTGAATCAACCTGATAAGACAGATTTGATGAAGTAACCGTGTGAGATAAACGTTCATCAAATTTGCCTTGGTCAGCATAAGAGTCCTCATACTGTACTCCAGAATAAGAAGATGGCTCTGTCAATATTTGGTCAGCAGGACTAGGAGTGCTAAAAGGTAATCTCCTTTTACAGTTAGGAACAGGTGTGGACGTAGCAGAAATATATGAGGTAGTAGGATAGGATGTGTCTGGTGATAATTCGAGAGGTGTTGAAGTACCTCGGAACTTGTTGATTCCTTGTCTGAGCAGGCTGATCTTCTCCTGTGGCAAGTGGCACTTGCATTACTTCTTCAGCACTGGGTGGAGGACCACGAAGTTTTGGTATTGCAGTAGGCCGCAGTCTGTTTCCAATGAAATCCTCTGGCGTGAAATGGTCCTCACAGACTACCCTGTATACGCGGCCTACTATATTTTCAAAATTTTTGTCCTGACAAAAGTCCACCCACTGCTGAAACCTGCAACACACAAGTGTATTATACTAAACTGGTAAAATTATATGTGGCTGATTTTGATTATACTTTTATACACTTGAAAAAAATCATAGCAAGGTAAGTGTATCAATCACTGACACTAATTCAGTTACTGCCGCATGAGCTTTACAAGTCAACAAAAGTAAATATTAATAAAATATGTGTACAGAAAAAAATATAAGTATATATTGTTATGAAAGATATATAAACATTCTGAAAACATACAGCGTAATGTGATTAGTGTGAACCGTGTCAATCCAAATGCACACTAAGTAAAATATACTACATTTACAAAGTTACAAATAAAATTGTCACAGTAAATACAAGTTTAATATAAATAAAATAAGTTAATAAGTAAAATCAGAAATATGTAAATTTATACAAATAAATAAAAATAATCTACTTTCCTTAATCAACAGCAATAATAGAGAATAATATATATTTTAATAAGAATAAAGTACAAATGCTTTAATATATATTTTCCTTTATTCAGCTGTGAGATGCTCACGTTTGATGTGAACTACTCTTGGTTCTACTAACTCTGATAATAATGGTTATACTGTGATAAATATTAAAATTATGTAACAGTTTTATACTCTGAGCCTTACAAAGGAATAGGCTCACCAATATCTAGCCTAGTGTTAATTTACAACTGACCAGAAAATAAGTTCTCATATGCTATAGGGTGTATTGTTGACATACAGTACAATAATATTCTGTTTTAAGGTCTTTCAATTTTAAGTCTTCGTTACAGATATAACTGAAGGTATCAACAACAGGTAAATAATATATACTCTTCGATTTCGTTTATACTCTTGGTATCAACAATTATATTCAACATATAGGCCTACTATTGTGATCCGAAAATATTCACAACCTATCTAATTACGAAAACTAAATAATTTTGACTCACGCTTCATTAACCTATCATTATGTATAGTAATTATCAAAGCTACTTAAAAATTAAGTTTCTTATAAGGTACCGTGCTTCTTGTTTCCGTTGTGGAAAATAAAAAAACTGTCTTCTCCCATCATCAATATTATAACGGCCTCTCACTGTACAATTCTTCTTCTTCATTTTTACAAACACAAAATAGGTCTGTGAATATAACGCAACGCAAACAATGACCAAAATGGCGTCTTCCACGTCCAAAGCCCAAAAGAAGCGCCAACCATTCGCAAACTCACCAATTTCTCATTTCAGCGCTGCCAGCTGCCGCACTAGCGCTCGTAGTGACTGTGTGGCGCAGTTTTTAGCAGACGACAAAACTTATGACCAAAACTCCTATTTAACTGTCCTACCCCTGCTTTATACTCACAGCTGGCACCGCTGCTGCTGCTGCTCGCGTCACCTTCGTACAAATAGACTGAGAATCGTATAGCGAAGCGCGTTTGTGGTACACGTGGTGGGAGAAGACTGGATTTCATGATGTGGTGGGGAGAACTAGTTTTCATGACAAACGATGAACAGTAGTACTGTCGGATTTTTTATTATGGATACTCGAGTTTAAGCGTTAATTACAAGTGAACCTGTAGGTCTACTTAAAAACTAGTTACATCAAATTTTTGCGCGTTTAATTTTGCGTTGATCTGTATAAGAAACATATGTTTTGAATTTTGATTTAAATTTCTTTTCGCGGTTAGAGTAAAAAAGTCCGTGTTTTTTGTGTTTTTCAAGAAACCGCTCTCTTTGAAATTATATAAATTAAAAACTCTTGGTCCGATCATAACTAAATTTTTATACAGTATGGGCACAAGTGTTTCCAATACATTACTTAAGTTACAAAATTGTTTTGTGATCCGAAAAAAGTTGATCAGTTTTGTGAAACAACTTTTTCTCGGTACAGGATAGTCGTACAAAGGCAGACTTGGTCTTGTTTTGAAGTTCTTGATCGTGGTTATCAAAATTCACAACTGCTGCAAACATACATTGAGATGACGATTTTATACAGAGTGATATTCATGCAAGGGTGTGTGTGCGCTGGACCGTGTGTAAGCGGGCCTTCCGGCGGCGAAATCTGGTGCCGTGTTGCCAAGTTCAATCACCCCGGCCGCTTCACTGCAGTTGAACAGTTGCTGCATCACCTTTTCTCATCACGTCCTCTCACGTGACTAAATTTTTTGATGGATACGTTAGACTCTGTACTCTCAGAATTTAATACCCACATTAAAAAGTACAGCATATCATTTGTTGCAGATACCATCTTTCCATTAATGAATATATTACGTTAATTAAATTTCATATAAAATTAATATAAATATTTAAAACATGTACAGATTTATCTGTTGTTCATTTCATTATTTCTTCTTGTAACCCACCACCTAACACATGTTTTAAATATAACTTTTAAAAAATAATGTAAGTTTGTTTCATAATGGACTTCACAGCAGTTCATTAGCCATGTGAAACTAACTTTTTGTGTAATTGCACACATGACGACTTCTGTCAACTTGTCCAAATAGCATTTCTCATCCAGTATTTCATCCACAACGTTAGCACATTGAGAAACACAGGTAACCAAAGTTTCTGATGGATATGTAAACCGTGTTTCTGTGCCCTCAGTGTACTCTCTGAATAGAATACCCAGATGAGAAAGTTTATTTGTGTCATTGGAGCAGAGACCTGCTCTGCAGTCGTCACATGTCCTATTGCCTAAAAGTTTTCTGGCAGTAAATCCACTTACATACGCTGTGGACAACCGATTCACATTAAATGAGACGTCAGGCTCTTTGTCACAAGTAACAGAATTGGTGTCAGCAGTGTATGGAGTAAATGCACTCCGTTTATCAGTCAGAATGTCAGAACCAAGGAAAGTTTGAAGATTACTTAAAAGATCTGCATCATCATCCAGGCAGTTAGCATTTTTAAGATTCTGAAATGCAAGCCCGTTGATGATGCAGGTCTTAAGAGCATGTGGCAAACTGTGGCACAGTAGGATTATTATTGGCTCCACAGTTCGCTCGAACAGAACCAAAAACATTCTCCAGTGGATCTTGATTCAGACATCTGACTGATAAAAATCGAATGTCTCCACATTCTTTCCTGACTGACTTCCATAATTGCATTACTGCATTTATGGTTGTCAGCCAGCCTTGCTGTGAAGGTGGCCTAAATGTCCGCCGATCTGGCCTCTGGAATTGCCACGAGTTAATTAAGTGTACAGCCTGCTGCCAAAATGCCGTGTGTTTGCTGGCATCGCTAAGTGGAGACCGAAGACGTTTTCCTGATTTGTTTTTGATGCAGCCATTGAAAGAGTCAAACAGGTTGTCAGACTCTTTGGTAAATGCTGCAGTTGTCATTGCAGAAGGTTCTACAATTCCTAAAAAATAATAAAGATTAAAAATAGATAAGAAAATATCCAATAGAATAAATCAAATTATGTCACTACTTATACAGAAATAATTAATTTTGTATCATATTAATTACATATATTTAAGGAACTAAGGTCCATTACCATAATTTTATAAACTCTTTTATGGTCAGTACTAATACACAGCACATGCAATAAATTAGACAGTTTATGCCCTTTAATATTTCATATAAAAGTTCCTGCTTCCATGTACATTACAAAGTTGACTTCAATTTGGTAAAAACAAGTTATTTGTTCTAAAATTATTTTTGCTATATATAAAAAATTCTTCAACTTTCTATAAATTACATTATTAATTAAATAAAACTTTTCAACAAGACTATATTATACTAAAATAATTTTACATTTCACAAGTGTTAATAGTTGTAACTGGCAGAATAAATGCTGTCAAAATAATATCAAATTTCTATTCAAAATGTATGCTTGTTGAAAACTGTTATTTTTAATCAACTAAACGCTATGTAACTCACCGTCTGTGGCTTAAGTAAATGTCTTTATACAATTGACATGTTTCGGGACACTTGTCCCATCCTCAGAATATTTAAAAAAATCTCTTCATACCATCATACGATGGCACAGTCGTCAATATATTAAAAATATTAAAATCCACATAACATAAAACACAATTACACTACACAAAGTACGCACACAACAATCTTCGGTGTACACCAAACAATAAACATTTGTCAATAAATAAAATATTTAGGAAACGAACGAGCGGTTGACCACCGTTCGACTCAGTCAAACGAGGGAAAATTGCAACTCCTCTGTCCCAGTGAAACACTGTTTTTATGTGTTCCCACTTACCCTCTCCATCAAAAGCAAGACTTCCAGTCTCCACATGGCATTTAACATTATATTTAAGGAACACGTTCCTCGTACACTTAAGGAGGTGAGGAGGGTCAAGGATGGTAAAGACGGGTCTGTTGTTGAAAAGGAAATAGGGATGCTCTGAGTTTGCTGAACCCATAATTTTCAAAGCCTTAATATTTGTTGCTCCCATGTCACATACAGTAGCAACAACGTAAAGACCAGCTTTACAACAAGCGTCAAGGATGAAAAATATAAGTTCAGCAAGTATGTCTGATCTCATGCTACTGTGACTGAAGTAGTAAGCAACAGGTTGCTTCCACATCCGAAACAGCCCACGAACCATGAACACAAGGGCATGATTAGCAACACGTCCTGTCCTACCTTTGTGTCCAAGATCTTCAAACCCATCAATTCTATCACTTGAACAATTGTACTGTAAATATTCTCTTATCGACATTTCATCAAAAATAAGAGTACATATTCTGTCCCGTTTGTTCAATTGATCAACATGCTGGGTCAATGTGGCGAACATTTGATCATTTATCCCAGAGCTGAAAGGAAGTTTGTTGACTAGACGCTTCAATGTTTTTTTACAAGGAGGTGCCAAAATATTACTAAATAATGTGTAAGCTTTTGGACGTCTTTTGTACAAAGACAAAGCTAACGTCTTTTCTTCAACAGTCCATCTCCTTGCCCGTGGTGTTTTCCATGAGGACTTTAAGTAAGAAGACAAGCAACGAAGAGATGCAGCAGACATATGCTTACTCAAAGATTGAACTGCATTTACAGTTAAATTCATTGGGTCACATAGGTTCTGCATTTGTCGTCTCATTTTCTTGCACTTTTTAGTTAATTTTTTGATTTCACTCTCCTTTTTCTTTGCATATTTGTATAGGAACTTCTTCCTAGGGGTATCCAACTGTGAATACCTTGTCATTGCAATATTTTGTAAGGTTAGTGAATCAACCTGATAAGACAGATTTGATGAAGTAACCGTGTGAGATAAACGTTCATCAAATTTGCCTTGGTCAGCATAAGAGTCCTCATACTGTACTCCAGAATAAGAAGATGGCTCTGTCAATATTTGGTCAGCAGGACTAGGAGTGCTAAAAGGTAATCTCCTTTTACAGTTAGGAACAGGTGTGGACGTAGCAGAAATATATGAGGTAGTAGGATAGGATGTGTCTGGTGATAATTCGAGAGGTGTTGAAGTACCTCGGAACTTGTTGATTCCTTGTCTGAGCAGGCTGATCTTCTCCTGTGGCAAGTGGCACTTGCATTACTTCTTCAGCACTGGGTGGAGGACCACGAAGTTTTGGTATTGCAGTAGGCCGCAGTCTGTTTCCAATGAAATCCTCTGGCGTGAAATGGTCCTCACAGACTACCCTGTATACGCGGCCTACTATATTTTCAAAACTTTTGTCCTGACAAAAGTCCACCCACTGCTGAAACCTGCAACACACAAGTGTATTATACTAAACTGGTAAAATTATATGTGGCTGATTTTGATTATACTTTTAATCATAGCAAGGTAAGTGTATCAATCACTGACACTAATTCAGTTACTGTCGCATGAGCTTTACAAGTCAACAAAAGTAAATATTAATAAAATATGTGTACAGAAAAAAATATAAGTATATATTGTTATGAAAGATATATAAACATTCTGAAAACATACAGCGTAATGTGATTAGTGTGAACCGTGTCAATCCAAATGCACACTAAGTAAAATATACTACATTTACAAAGTTACAAATAAAATTGTCACAGTAAATACGAGTTTAATATAAATAAAATAAGTTAATCAGTAAAATCAGAAATATGTAAATTTATACAAATAAATAAAAATAATCTACTTTCCTTAATCAACAGCAATAATAGAGAATAATATATATTTTAATAAGAATAAAGTACAAATGCTTTAATATATATTTTCCTTTATTCAGCTGTGAGATGCTCACGTTTGATGTGAACTACTCTTGGTTCTACTAACTCTGATAATAATGGTTATACTGTGATAAATATTAAAATTATGTAACAGTTTTATACTCTGAGCCTTACAAAGGAATAGGCTCACCAATATCTAGCCTAGTGTTAATTTACAACTGACCAGAAAATAAGTTCTCATATGCTATAGGGTGTATTGTTGACATACAGTACAATAATATTCTGTTTTAAGGTCTTTCAATTTTAAGTCTTCGTTACAGATATAACTGAAGGTATCAACAACAGGTAAATAATATATACTCTTCGATTTCGTTTATACTCTTGGTATCAACAATTATATTCAACATATAGGCCTACTATTGTGATCCGAAAATATTCACAACCTATCTAATTACGAAAACTAAATAATTTTGACTCACGCTTCATTAACCTATCATTATGTATAGTAATTATCAAAGCTACTTAAAAATTAAGTTTCTTATAAGGTACCGTGCTTCTTGTTTCCGTTGTGGAAAATAAAAAAACTGTCTTCTCCCATCATCAATATTATAACGGCCTCTCACTGTACAATTCTTCTTCTTCATTTTTGCAAACACAAAATAGGTCTGTGAATATAACGCAACGCAAACAATGACCAAAATGGCGTCTTCCACGTCCAAAGCCCAAAAGAAGCGCCAACCATTCGCAAACTCACCAATTTCTCATTTCAGCGCTGCCAGCTGCCGCACTAGCGCTCGTAGTGACTGTGTGGCGCAGTTTTTAGCAGACGACAAAACTTATGACCAAAACTCCTATTTAACTGTCCTACCCCTGCTTTATACTCACAGCTGGCACCGCTGCTGCTGCTGCTCGCGTCACCTTCGTGCAAATAGACTGAGAATCGTATAGCGAAGCGCGTTTGTGGTACACGTGGTGGGAGAAGACTGGATTTCATGATGTGGTGGGGAGAACTAGTTTTCATGACAAACGATGAACAGTAGTACTGTCGGATTTTTTATTATGGATACTCGAGTTTAAGCGTTAATTACAAGTGAACCTGTAGGTCTACTTAAAAACTAGTTACATCAAATTTTTGCGCGTTTAATTTTGCGTTGATCTGTATAAGAAACATATGTTTTGAATTTTGATTTAAATTTCTTTTCGCGGTTAGAGTAAAAAAGTCCGTGTTTTTTTGTGTTTTTCAAGAAACCGCTCTCTTTGAAATTATATAAATTAAAAACTCTTGGTCCGATCATAACTAAATTTTTATACAGTATGGGCACAAGTGTTTCCAATACATTACTTAAGTTACAAAATTGTTTTGTGATCCGAAAAAAGTTGATCAGTTTTGTGAAACAACTTTTTCTCGGTACAGGATAGTCGTACAAAGGCAGACTTGGTCTTGTTTTGAAGTTCTTGATCGTGGTTATCAAAATTCACAACTGCTGCAAACATACATTGAGATGCCGATTTTATACAGAGTGATATTCATGCAAGGGTGTGTGTGCGCTGGACCGTGTGTAAGCGGGCCTTCCGGCGGCGAAATCTGGTGCCGTGTTGCCAAGTTCAATCACCCCGGCCGCTTCACTGCAGTTGAACAGTTGCTGCATCACCTTTTCTCATCACGTCCTCTCACGTGACTAAATTTTTTGATGGATACGTTAGACTCTGTACTCTCAGAATTTAATACCCACATTAAAAAGTACAGCATATCATTTGTTGCAGATACCATCTTTCCATTAATGAATATATTACGTTAATTAAATTTCATATAAAATTAATATAAATATTTAAAACATGTACAGATTTATTTGTTGTTCATTTCATTATTTCTTCTTGTAACCCACCACCTAACACATGTTTTAAATATAACTTTTAAAAAATAATGTAAGTTTGTTTCATAATGGACTTCACAGCAGTTCATTAGCCATGTGAAACTAACTTTTTGTGTAATTGCACACATGACGACTTCTGTCAACTTGTCCAAATAGCATTTCTCATCCAGTATTTCATCCACAACGTTAGCACATTGAGAAACACAGGTAACCAAAGTTTCTGATGGATATGTAAACCGTGTTTCTGTGCCCTCAGTGTACTCTCTGAATAGAATACCCAGATGAGAAAGTTTATTTGTGTCATTGGAGCAGAGACCTGCTCTGCAGTCGTCACATGTACTATTGCCTAAAAGTTTTCTGGCAGTAAATCCACTTACATACGCTGTGGACAACCGATTCACATTAAATGAGACGTCAGGCTCTTTGTCACAAGTAACAGAATTGGTGTCAGCAGTGTATGGAGTAAATGCACTCCGTTTATCAGTCAGAATGTCAGAACCAAGGAAAGTTTGAAGATTACTTAAAAGATCTGCATCATCATCCAGGCAGTTAGCATTTTTAAGATTCTGAAATGCAAGCCCGTTGATGATGCAGGTCTTAAGAGCATGTGGCAAACTGTGGCACAGTAGGATTATTATTGGCTCCACAGTTCGCTCGAACAGAACCAAAAACATTCTCCAGTGGATCTTGATTCAGACATCTGACTGATAAAAATCGAATGTCTCCACATTCTTTCCTGACTGACTTCCATAATTGCATTACTGCATTTATGGTTGTCAGCCAGCCTTGCTGTGAAGGTGGCCTAAATGTCCGCCGATCTAGCCTCTGGAATTGCCACGAGTTAATTAAGTGTACAGCCTGCTGCCAAAATGCCGTGTGTTTGCTGGCATCGCTAAGTGGAGACCGAAGACGTTTTCCTGATTTGTTTTTGATGCAGCCATTGAAAGAGTCAAACAGGTTGTCACACTCTTTGATAAATGCTGCAGTTGTCATTGCAGAAGGTTCTACAATTCCTAAAAAATAATAAAGATTAAAAATAGATAAGAAAAAATCCAATAGAATAAATCAAATTATGTCACTACTTATACAGAAATAATTAATTTTGTATCATATTAATTACATATATTTAAGGAACTAAGGTCCATTACCATAATTTTATAAACTCTTTTATGGTCAGTACTAATACACAGCACATGCAATAAATTAGACAGTTTATGCCCTTTAATATTTCATATAAAAGTTCCTGCTTCCATGTACATTACAAAGTTGACTTCAATTTGGTAAAAACAAGTTATTTGTTCTAAAATTATTTTTGCTATATATAAAAAATTCTTCAACTTTCTATAAATTACATTATTAATTAAATAAAACTTTTCAACAAGACTATATTATACTAAAATAATTTTACATTTCACAAGTGTTAATAGTTGTAACTGGCAGAATAAATGCTGTCAAAATAATATCAAATTTCTATTCAAAATGTATGCTTGTTGAAAACTGTTATTTTTAATCAACTAAACGCTATGTAACTCACCGTCTGTGGCTTAAGTAAATGTCTTTATACAATTGACATGTTTCGGGACACTTGTCCCATCCTCAGAATATTTAAAAAAGTCTCTTCATACCATCATACGATGGCACAGTCGTCAATATATTAAAAATATTAAAATCCACATAACATAAAACACAATTACACTACACAAAGTACGCACACAACAATCTTCGGTGTACACCAAACAATAAACATTTGTCAATAAATAAAATATTTAGGAAACGAACGAGCGGTTGACCACCGTTCGACTCAGTCAAACGAGGGAAAATTGCAACTCCTCTGTCCCAGTGAAACACTGTTTTTATGTGTTCCCACTTACCCTCTCCATCAAAAGCAAGACTTCCAGTCTCCACATGGCATTTAACATTATATTTAAGGAACACGTTCCTCGTACACTTAAGGAGGTGAGGAGGGTCAAGGATGGTAAAGACGGGTCTGTTGTTGAAAAGGAAATAGGGATGCTCTGAGTTTGCTGAACCCATAATTTTCAAAGCCTTAATATTTGTTGCTCCCATGTCACATACAGTAGCAACAACGTAAAGACCAGCTTTACAACAAGCGTCAAGGATGAAAAATATAAGTTCAGCAAGTATGTCTGATCTCATGCTACTGTGACTGAAGTAGTAAGCAACAGGTTGCTTCCACATCCGAAACAGCCCACGAACCATGAACACAAGGGCATGATTAGCAACACGTCCTGTCCTACCTTTGTGTCCAAGATCTTCAAACCCATCAATTCTATCACTTGAACAATTGTACTGTAAATATTCTCTTATCGACATTTCATCAAAAATAAGAGTACATATTCTGTCCCGTTTGTTCAATTGATCAACATGCTGGGTCAATGTGGCGAACATTTGATCATTTATCCCAGAGCTGAAAGGAAGTTTGTTGACTAGACGCTTCAATGTTTTTTTACAAGGAGGTGCCAAAATATTACTAAATAATGTGTAAGCTTTTGGACGTCTTTTGTACAAAGACAAAGCTAACGTCTTTTCTTCAACAGTCCATCTCCTTGCCCGTGGTGTTTTCCATGAGGACTTTAAGTAAGAAGACAAGCAACGAAGAGATGCAGCAGACATACGCTTACTCAAAGATTGAACTGCATTTACAGTTAAATTCATTGGGTCACATAGGTTCTGCATTTGTCGTCTCATTTTCTTGCACTTTTTAGTTAATTTTTTGATTTCACTCTCCTTTTTCTTTGCATATTTGTATAGGAACTTCTTCCTAGGGGTATCCAACTGTGAATACCTTGTCATTGCAATATTTTGTAAGGTTAGTGAATCAACCTGATAAGACAGATTTGATGAAGTAACCGTGTGAGATAAACGTTCATCAAATTTGCCTTGGTCAGCATAAGAGTCCTCATACTGTACTCCAGAATAAGAAGATGGCTCTGTCAATATTTGGTCAGCAGGACTAGGAGTGCTAAAAGGTAATCTCCTTTTACAGTTAGGAACAGGTGTGGACGTAGCAGAAATATATGAGGTAGTAGGATAGGATGTGTCTGGTGATAATTCGAGAGGTGTTGAAGTACCTCGGAACTTGTTGATTCCTTGTCTGAGCAGGCTGATCTTCTCCTGTGGCAAGTGGCACTTGCATTACTTCTTCAGCACTGGGTGGAGGACCACGAAGTTTTGGTATTGCAGTAGGCCGCAGTCTGTTTCCAATGAAATCCTCTGGCGTGAAATGGTCCTCACAGACTACCCTGTATACGCGGCCTACTATATTTTCAAAACTTTTGTCCTGACAAAAGTCCACCCACTGCTGAAACCTGCAACACACAAGTGTATTATACTAAACTGGTAAAATTATATGTGGCTGATTTTGATTATACTTTTAATCATAGCAAGGTAAGTGTATCAATCACTGACACTAATTCAGTTACTGTCGCATGAGCTTTACAAGTCAACAAAAGTAAATATTAATAAAATATGTGTACAGAAAAAAATATAAGTATATATTGTTATGAAAGATATATAAACATTCTGAAAACATACAGCGTAATGTGATTAGTGTGAACCGTGTCAATCCAAATGCACACTAAGTAAAATATACTACATTTACAAAGTTACAAATAAAATTGTCACAGTAAATACGAGTTTAATATAAATAAAATAAGTTAATCAGTAAAATCAGAAATATGTAAATTTATACAAATAAATAAAAATAATCTACTTTCCTTAATCAACAGCAATAATAGAGAATAATATATATTTTAATAAGAATAAAGTACAAATGCTTTAATATATATTTTCCTTTATTCAGCTGTGAGATGCTCACGTTTGATGTGAACTACTCTTGGTTCTACTAACTCTGATAATAATGGTTATACTGTGATAAATATTAAAATTATGTAACAGTTTTATACTCTGAGCCTTACAAAGGAATAGGCTCACCAATATCTAGCCTAGTGTTAATTTACAACTGACCAGAAAATAAGTTCTCATATGCTATAGGGTGTATTGTTGACATACAGTACAATAATATTCTGTTTTAAGGTCTTTCAATTTTAAGTCTTCGTTACAGATATAACTGAAGGTATCAACAACAGGTAAATAATATATACTCTTCGATTTCGTTTATACTCTTGGTATCAACAATTATATTCAACATATAGGCCTACTATTGTGATCCGAAAATATTCACAACCTATCTAATTACGAAAACTAAATAATTTTGACTCACGCTTCATTAACCTATCATTATGTATAGTAATTATCAAAGCTACTTAAAAATTAAGTTTCTTATAAGGTACCGTGCTTCTTGTTTCCGTTGTGGAAAATAAAAAAACTGTCTTCTCCCATCATCAATATTATAACGGCCTCTCACTGTACAATTCTTCTTCTTCATTTTTGCAAACACAAAATAGGTCTGTGAATATAACGCAACGCAAACAATGACCAAAATGGCGTCTTCCACGTCCAAAGCCCAAAAGAAGCGCCAACCATTCGCAAACTCACCAATTTCTCATTTCAGCGCTGCCAGCTGCCGCACTAGCGCTCGTAGTGACTGTGTGGCGCAGTTTTTAGCAGACGACAAAACTTATGACCAAAACTCCTATTTAACTGTCCTACCCCTGCTTTATACTCACAGCTGGCACCGCTGCTGCTGCTGCTCGCGTCACCTTCGTGCAAATAGACTGAGAATCGTATAGCGAAGCGCGTTTGTGGTACACGTGGTGGGAGAAGACTGGATTTCATGATGTGGTGGGGAGAACTAGTTTTCATGACAAACGATGAACAGTAGTACTGTCGGATTTTTTATTATGGATACTCGAGTTTAAGCGTTAATTACAAGTGAACCTGTAGGTCTACTTAAAAACTAGTTACATCAAATTTTTGCGCGTTTAATTTTGCGTTGATCTGTATAAGAAACATATGTTTTGAATTTTGATTTAAATTTCTTTTCGCGGTTAGAGTAAAAAAGTCCGTGTTTTTTTGTGTTTTTCAAGAAACCGCTCTCTTTGAAATTATATAAATTAAAAACTCTTGGTCCGATCATAACTAAATTTTTATACAGTATGGGCACAAGTGTTTCCAATACATTACTTAAGTTACAAAATTGTTTTGTGATCCGAAAAAAGTTGATCAGTTTTGTGAAACAACTTTTTCTCGGTACAGGATAGTCGTACAAAGGCAGACTTGGTCTTGTTTTGAAGTTCTTGATCGTGGTTATCAAAATTCACAACTGCTGCAAACATACATTGAGATGCCGATTTTATACAGAGTGATATTCATGCAAGGGTGTGTGTGCGCTGGACCGTGTGTAAGCGGGCCTTCCGGCGGCGAAATCTGGTGCCGTGTTGCCAAGTTCAATCACCCCGGCCGCTTCACTGCAGTTGAACAGTTGCTGCATCACCTTTTCTCATCACGTCCTCTCACGTGACTAAATTTTTTGATGGATACGTTAGACTCTGTACTCTCAGAATTTAATACCCACATTAAAAAGTACAGCATATCATTTGTTGCAGATACCATCTTTCCATTAATGAATATATTACGTTAATTAAATTTCATATAAAATTAATATAAATATTTAAAACATGTACAGATTTATTTGTTGTTCATTTCATTATTTCTTCTTGTAACCCACCACCTAACACATGTTTTAAATATAACTTTTAAAAAATAATGTAAGTTTGTTTCATAATGGACTTCACAGCAGTTCATTAGCCATGTGAAACTAACTTTTTGTGTAATTGCACACATGACGACTTCTGTCAACTTGTCCAAATAGCATTTCTCATCCAGTATTTCATCCACAACGTTAGCACATTGAGAAACACAGGTAACCAAAGTTTCTGATGGATATGTAAACCGTGTTTCTGTGCCCTCAGTGTACTCTCTGAATAGAATACCCAGATGAGAAAGTTTATTTGTGTCATTGGAGCAGAGACCTGCTCTGCAGTCGTCACATGTACTATTGCCTAAAAGTTTTCTGGCAGTAAATCCACTTACATACGCTGTGGACAACCGATTCACATTAAATGAGACGTCAGGCTCTTTGTCACAAGTAACAGAATTGGTGTCAGCAGTGTATGGAGTAAATGCACTCCGTTTATCAGTCAGAATGTCAGAACCAAGGAAAGTTTGAAGATTACTTAAAAGATCTGCATCATCATCCAGGCAGTTAGCATTTTTAAGATTCTGAAATGCAAGCCCGTTGATGATGCAGGTCTTAAGAGCATGTGGCAAACTGTGGCACAGTAGGATTATTATTGGCTCCACAGTTCGCTCGAACAGAACCAAAAACATTCTCCAGTGGATCTTGATTCAGACATCTGACTGATAAAAATCGAATGTCTCCACATTCTTTCCTGACTGACTTCCATAATTGCATTACTGCATTTATGGTTGTCAGCCAGCCTTGCTGTGAAGGTGGCCTAAATGTCCGCCGATCTAGCCTCTGGAATTGCCACGAGTTAATTAAGTGTACAGCCTGCTGCCAAAATGCCGTGTGTTTGCTGGCATCGCTAAGTGGAGACCGAAGACGTTTTCCTGATTTGTTTTTGATGCAGCCATTGAAAGAGTCAAACAGGTTGTCACACTCTTTGATAAATGCTGCAGTTGTCATTGCAGAAGGTTCTACAATTCCTAAAAAATAATAAAGATTAAAAATAGATAAGAAAAAATCCAATAGAATAAATCAAATTATGTCACTACTTATACAGAAATAATTAATTTTGTATCATATTAATTACATATATTTAAGGAACTAAGGTCCATTACCATAATTTTATAAACTCTTTTATGGTCAGTACTAATACACAGCACATGCAATAAATTAGACAGTTTATGCCCTTTAATATTTCATATAAAAGTTCCTGCTTCCATGTACATTACAAAGTTGACTTCAATTTGGTAAAAACAAGTTATTTGTTCTAAAATTATTTTTGCTATATATAAAAAATTCTTCAACTTTCTATAAATTACATTATTAATTAAATAAAACTTTTCAACAAGACTATATTATACTAAAATAATTTTACATTTCACAAGTGTTAATAGTTGTAACTGGCAGAATAAATGCTGTCAAAATAATATCAAATTTCTATTCAAAATGTATGCTTGTTGAAAACTGTTATTTTTAATCAACTAAACGCTATGTAACTCACCGTCTGTGGCTTAAGTAAATGTCTTTATACAATTGACATGTTTCGGGACACTTGTCCCATCCTCAGAATATTTAAAAAAGTCTCTTCATACCATCATACGATGGCACAGTCGTCAATATATTAAAAATATTAAAATCCACATAACATAAAACACAATTACACTACACAAAGTACGCACACAACAATCTTCGGTGTACACCAAACAATAAACATTTGTCAATAAATAAAATATTTAGGAAACGAACGAGCGGTTGACCACCGTTCGACTCAGTCAAACGAGGGAAAATTGCAACTCCTCTGTCCCAGTGAAACACTGTTTTTATGTGTTCCCACTTACCCTCTCCATCAAAAGCAAGACTTCCAGTCTCCACATGGCATTTAACATTATATTTAAGGAACACGTTCCTCGTACACTTAAGGAGGTGAGGAGGGTCAAGGATGGTAAAGACGGGTCTGTTGTTGAAAAGGAAATAGGGATGCTCTGAGTTTGCTGAACCCATAATTTTCAAAGCCTTAATATTTGTTGCTCCCATGTCACATACAGTAGCAACAACGTAAAGACCAGCTTTACAACAAGCGTCAAGGATGAAAAATATAAGTTCAGCAAGTATGTCTGATCTCATGCTACTGTGACTGAAGTAGTAAGCAACAGGTTGCTTCCACATCCGAAACAGCCCACGAACCATGAACACAAGGGCATGATTAGCAACACGTCCTGTCCTACCTTTGTGTCCAAGATCTTCAAACCCATCAATTCTATCACTTGAACAATTGTACTGTAAATATTCTCTTATCGACATTTCATCAAAAATAAGAGTACATATTCTGTCCCGTTTGTTCAATTGATCAACATGCTGGGTCAATGTGGCGAACATTTGATCATTTATCCCAGAGCTGAAAGGAAGTTTGTTGACTAGACGCTTCAATGTTTTTTTACAAGGAGGTGCCAAAATATTACTAAATAATGTGTAAGCTTTTGGACGTCTTTTGTACAAAGACAAAGCTAACGTCTTTTCTTCAACAGTCCATCTCCTTGCCCGTGGTGTTTTCCATGAGGACTTTAAGTAAGAAGACAAGCAACGAAGAGATGCAGCAGACATACGCTTACTCAAAGATTGAACTGCATTTACAGTTAAATTCATTGGGTCACATAGGTTCTGCATTTGTCGTCTCATTTTCTTGCACTTTTTAGTTAATTTTTTGATTTCACTCTCCTTTTTCTTTGCATATTTGTATAGGAACTTCTTCCTAGGGGTATCCAACTGTGAATACCTTGTCATTGCAATATTTTGTAAGGTTAGTGAATCAACCTGATAAGACAGATTTGATGAAGTAACCGTGTGAGATAAACGTTCATCAAATTTGCCTTGGTCAGCATAAGAGTCCTCATACTGTACTCCAGAATAAGAAGATGGCTCTGTCAATATTTGGTCAGCAGGACTAGGAGTGCTAAAAGGTAATCTCCTTTTACAGTTAGGAACAGGTGTGGACGTAGCAGAAATATATGAGGTAGTAGGATAGGATGTGTCTGGTGATAATTCGAGAGGTGTTGAAGTACCTCGGAACTTGTTGATTCCTTGTCTGAGCAGGCTGATCTTCTCCTGTGGCAAGTGGCACTTGCATTACTTCTTCAGCACTGGGTGGAGGACCACGAAGTTTTGGTATTGCAGTAGGCCGCAGTCTGTTTCCAATGAAATCCTCTGGCGTGAAATGGTCCTCACAGACTACCCTGTATACGCGGCCTACTATATTTTCAAAACTTTTGTCCTGACAAAAGTCCACCCACTGCTGAAACCTGCAACACACAAGTGTATTATACTAAACTGGTAAAATTATATGTGGCTGATTTTGATTATACTTTTAATCATAGCAAGGTAAGTGTATCAATCACTGACACTAATTCAGTTACTGTCGCATGAGCTTTACAAGTCAACAAAAGTAAATATTAATAAAATATGTGTACAGAAAAAAATATAAGTATATATTGTTATGAAAGATATATAAACATTCTGAAAACATACAGCGTTATGTGATTAGTGTGAACCGTGTCAATCCAAATGCACACTAAGTAAAATATACTACATTTACAAAGTTACAAATAAAATTGTCACAGTAAATACGAGTTTAATATAAATAAAATAAGTTAATCAGTAAAATCAGAAATATGTAAATTTATACAAATAAATAAAAATAATCTACTTTCCTTAATCAACAGCAATAATAGAGAATAATATATATTTTAATAAGAATAAAGTACAAATGCTTTAATATATATTTTCCTTTATTCAGCTGTGAGATGCTCACGTTTGATGTGAACTACTCTTGGTTCTACTAACTCTGATAATAATGGTTATACTGTGATAAATATTAAAATTATGTAACAGTTTTATACTCTGAGCCTTACAAAGGAATAGGCTCACCAATATCTAGCCTACTGTTAATTTACAACTGACCAGAAAATAAGTTCTCATATGCTATAGGGTGTATTGTTGACATACAGTACAATAATATTCTGTTTTTAGGTCTTTCAATTTTAAGTCTTCGTTACAGATATAACTGAAGGTATCAACAACAGGTAAATAATATATACTCTTCGATTTCGTTTATACTCTTGGTATCAACAATTATATTCAACATATAGGCCTACTATTGTGATCCGAAAATATTCACAACCTATCTAATTACGAAAACTAAATAATTTTGACTCACGCTTCATTAACCTATCATTATGTATAGTAATTATCAAAGCTACTTAAAAATTAAGTTTCTTATAAGGTACCGTGCTTCTTGTTTCCGTTGTGGAAAATAAAAAAACTGTCTTCTCCCATCATCAATATTATAACGGCCTCTCACTGTACAATTCTTCTTCTTCATTTTTACAAACACAAAATAGGTCTGTGAATATAACGCAACGCAAACAATGACCAAAATGGCGTCTTCCACGTCCAAAGCCCAAAAGAAGCGCCAACCATTCGCAAACTCACCAATTTCTCATTTCAGCGCTGCCAGCTGCCGCACTAGCGCTCGTAGTGACTGTGTGGCGCAGTTTTTAGCAGACGACAAAACTTATGACCAAAACTCCTATTTAACTGTCCTACCCCTGCTTTATACTCACAGCTGGCACCGCTGCTGCTGCTGCTCGCGTCACCTTCGTGCAAATAGACTGAGAATCGTATAGCGAAGCGCGTTTGTGGTACACGTGGTGGAAGAAGACTGGATTTCATGATGTGGTGGGGAGAACTAGTTTTCATGACAAACGATGAACAGTAGTACTGTCGGATTTTTTATTATGGATACTCGAGTTTAAGCGTTAATTACAAGTGAACCTGTAGGTCTACTTAAAAACTAGTTACATCAAATTTTTGCGCGTTTAATTTTGCGTTGATCTGTATAAGAAACATATGTTTTGAATTTTGATTTAAATTTCTTTTCGCGGTTAGAGTAAAAAAGTCCGTGTTTTTTTGTGTTTTTCAAGAAACCGCTCTCTTTGAAATTATATAAATTAAAAACTCTTGGTCCGATCATAACTAAATTTTTATACAGTATGGGCACAAGTGTTTCCAATACATTACTTAAGTTACAAAATTGTTTTGTGATCCGAAAAAAGTTGATCAGTTTTGTGAAACAACTTTTTCTCGGTACAGGATAGTCGTACAAAGGCAGACTTGGTCTTGTTTTGAAGTTCTTGATCGTGGTTATCAAAATTCACAACTGCTGCAAACATACATTGAGATGCCGATTTTATACAGAGTGATATTCATGCAAGGGTGTGTGTGCGCTGGACCGTGTGTAAGCGGCCCTTCCGGCGGCGAAATCTGGTGCCGTGTTGCCAAGTTCAATCACCCCGGCCGCTTCACTGCAGTTGAACAGTTGCTGCATCACCTTTTCTCATCACGTCCTCTCACGTGACTAAATTTTTTGATGGATACGTTAGACTCTGTACTCTCAGAATTTAATACCCACATTAAAAAGTACAGCATATCATTTGTTGCAGATACCATCTTTCCATTAATGAATATATTACGTTAATTAAATTTCATATAAAATTAATATAAATATTTAAAACATGTACAGATTTATTTGTTGTTCATTTCATTATTTCTTCTTGTAACCCACCACCTAACACATGTTTTAAATATAACTTTTAAAAAATAATGTAAGTTTGTTTCATAATGGACTTCACAGCAGTTCATTAGCCATGTGAAACTAACTTTTTGTGTAATTGCACACATGACGACTTCTGTCAACTTGTCCAAATAGCATTTCTCATCCAGTATTTCATCCACAACGTTAGCACATTGAGAAACACAGGTAACCAAAGTTTCTGATGGATATGTAAACCGTGTTTCTGTGCCCTCAGTGTACTCTCTGAATAGAATACCCAGATGAGAAAGTTTATTTGTGTCATTGGAGCAGAGACCTGCTCTGCAGTCGTCACATGTACTATTGCCTAAAAGTTTTCTGGCAGTAAATCCACTTACATACGCTGTGGACAACCGATTCACATTAAATGAGACGTCAGGCTCTTTGTCACAAGTAACAGAATTGGTGTCAGCAGTGTATGGAGTAAATGCACTCCGTTTATCAGTCAGAATGTCAGAACCAAGGAAAGTTTGAAGATTACTTAAAAGATCTGCATCATCATCCAGGCAGTTAGCATTTTTAAGATTCTGAAATGCAAGCCCGTTGATGATGCAGGTCTTAAGAGCATGTGGCAAACTGTGGCACAGTAGGATTATTATTGGCTCCACAGTTCGCTCGAACAGAACCAAAAACATTCTCCAGTGGATCTTGATTCAGACATCTGACTGATAAAAATCGAATGTCTCCACATTCTTTCCTGACTGACTTCCATAATTGCATTACTGCATTTATGGTTGTCAGCCAGCCTTGCTGTGAAGGTGGCCTAAATGTCCGCCGATCTAGCCTCTGGAATTGCCACGAGTTAATTAAGTGTACAGCCTGCTGCCAAAATGCCGTGTGTTTGCTGGCATCGCTAAGTGGAGACCGAAGACGTTTTCCTGATTTGTTTTTGATGCAGCCATTGAAAGAGTCAAACAGGTTGTCACACTCTTTGATAAATGCTGCAGTTGTCATTGCAGAAGGTTCTACAATTCCTAAAAAATAATAAAGATTAAAAATAGATAAGAAAAAATCCAATAGAATAAATCAAATTATGTCACTACTTATACAGAAATAATTAATTTTGTATCATATTAATTACATATATTTAAGGAACTAAGGTCCATTACCATAATTTTATAAACTCTTTTATGGTCAGTACTAATACACAGCACATGCAATAAATTAGACAGTTTATGCCCTTTAATATTTCATATAAAAGTTCCTGCTTCCATGTACATTACAAAGTTGACTTCAATTTGGTAAAAACAAGTTATTTGTTCTAAAATTATTTTTGCTATATATAAAAAATTCTTCAACTTTCTATAAATTACATTATTAATTAAATAAAACTTTTCAACAAGACTATATTATACTAAAATAATTTTACATTTCACAAGTGTTAATAGTTGTAACTGGCAGAATAAATGCTGTCAAAATAATATCAAATTTCTATTCAAAATGTATGCTTGTTGAAAACTGTTATTTTTAATCAACTAAACGCTATGTAACTCACCGTCTGTGGCTTAAGTAAATGTCTTTATACAATTGACATGTTTCGGGACACTTGTCCCATCCTCAGAATATTTAAAAAAGTCTCTTCATACCATCATACGATGGCACAGTCGTCAATATATTAAAAATATTAAAATCCACATAACATAAAACACAATTACACTACACAAAGTACGCACACAACAATCTTCGGTGTACACCAAACAATAAACATTTGTCAATAAATAAAATATTTAGGAAACGAACGAGCGGTTGACCACCGTTCGACTCAGTCAAACGAGGGAAAATTGCAACTCCTCTGTCCCAGTGAAACACTGTTTTTATGTGTTCCCACTTACCCTCTCCATCAAAAGCAAGACTTCCAGTCTCCACATGGCATTTAACATTATATTTAAGGAACACGTTCCTCGTACACTTAAGGAGGTGAGGAGGGTCAAGGATGGTAAAGACGGGTCTGTTGTTGAAAAGGAAATAGGGATGCTCTGAGTTTGCTGAACCCATAATTTTCAAAGCCTTAATATTTGTTGCTCCCATGTCACATACAGTAGCAACAACGTAAAGACCAGCTTTACAACAAGCGTCAAGGATGAAAAATATAAGTTCAGCAAGTATGTCTGATCTCATGCTACTGTGACTGAAGTAGTAAGCAACAGGTTGCTTCCACATCCGAAACAGCCCACGAACCATGAACACAAGGGCATGATTAGCAACACGTCCTGTCCTACCTTTGTGTCCAAGATCTTCAAACCCATCAATTCTATCACTTGAACAATTGTACTGTAAATATTCTCTTATCGACATTTCATCAAAAATAAGAGTACATATTCTGTCCCGTTTGTTCAATTGATCAACATGCTGGGTCAATGTGGCGAACATTTGATCATTTATCCCAGAGCTGAAAGGAAGTTTGTTGACTAGACGCTTCAATGTTTTTTTACAAGGAGGTGCCAAAATATTACTAAATAATGTGTAAGCTTTTGGACGTCTTTTGTACAAAGACAAAGCTAACGTCTTTTCTTCAACAGTCCATCTCCTTGCCCGTGGTGTTTTCCATGAGGACTTTAAGTAAGAAGACAAGCAACGAAGAGATGCAGCAGACATACGCTTACTCAAAGATTGAACTGCATTTACAGTTAAATTCATTGGGTCACATAGGTTCTGCATTTGTCGTCTCATTTTCTTGCACTTTTTAGTTAATTTTTTGATTTCACTCTCCTTTTTCTTTGCATATTTGTATAGGAACTTCTTCCTAGGGGTATCCAACTGTGAATACCTTGTCATTGCAATATTTTGTAAGGTTAGTGAATCAACCTGATAAGACAGATTTGATGAAGTAACCGTGTGAGATAAACGTTCATCAAATTTGCCTTGGTCAGCATAAGAGTCCTCATACTGTACTCCAGAATAAGAAGATGGCTCTGTCAATATTTGGTCAGCAGGACTAGGAGTGCTAAAAGGTAATCTCCTTTTACAGTTAGGAACAGGTGTGGACGTAGCAGAAATATATGAGGTAGTAGGATAGGATGTGTCTGGTGATAATTCGAGAGGTGTTGAAGTACCTCGGAACTTGTTGATTCCTTGTCTGAGCAGGCTGATCTTCTCCTGTGGCAAGTGGCACTTGCATTACTTCTTCAGCACTGGGTGGAGGACCACGAAGTTTTGGTATTGCAGTAGGCCGCAGTCTGTTTCCAATGAAATCCTCTGGCGTGAAATGGTCCTCACAGACTACCCTGTATACGCGGCCTACTATATTTTCAAAACTTTTGTCCTGACAAAAGTCCACCCACTGCTGAAACCTGCAACACACAAGTGTATTATACTAAACTGGTAAAATTATATGTGGCTGATTTTGATTATACTTTTAATCATAGCAAGGTAAGTGTATCAATCACTGACACTAATTCAGTTACTGTCGCATGAGCTTTACAAGTCAACAAAAGTAAATATTAATAAAATATGTGTACAGAAAAAAATATAAGTATATATTGTTATGAAAGATATATAAACATTCTGAAAACATACAGCGTTATGTGATTAGTGTGAACCGTGTCAATCCAAATGCACACTAAGTAAAATATACTACATTTACAAAGTTACAAATAAAATTGTCACAGTAAATACGAGTTTAATATAAATAAAATAAGTTAATCAGTAAAATCAGAAATATGTAAATTTATACAAATAAATAAAAATAATCTACTTTCCTTAATCAACAGCAATAATAGAGAATAATATATATTTTAATAAGAATAAAGTACAAATGCTTTAATATATATTTTCCTTTATTCAGCTGTGAGATGCTCACGTTTGATGTGAACTACTCTTGGTTCTACTAACTCTGATAATAATGGTTATACTGTGATAAATATTAAAATTATGTAACAGTTTTATACTCTGAGCCTTACAAAGGAATAGGCTCACCAATATCTAGCCTACTGTTAATTTACAACTGACCAGAAAATAAGTTCTCATATGCTATAGGGTGTATTGTTGACATACAGTACAATAATATTCTGTTTTTAGGTCTTTCAATTTTAAGTCTTCGTTACAGATATAACTGAAGGTATCAACAACAGGTAAATAATATATACTCTTCGATTTCGTTTATACTCTTGGTATCAACAATTATATTCAACATATAGGCCTACTATTGTGATCCGAAAATATTCACAACCTATCTAATTACGAAAACTAAATAATTTTGACTCACGCTTCATTAACCTATCATTATGTATAGTAATTATCAAAGCTACTTAAAAATTAAGTTTCTTATAAGGTACCGTGCTTCTTGTTTCCGTTGTGGAAAATAAAAAAACTGTCTTCTCCCATCATCAATATTATAACGGCCTCTCACTGTACAATTCTTCTTCTTCATTTTTACAAACACAAAATAGGTCTGTGAATATAACGCAACGCAAACAATGACCAAAATGGCGTCTTCCACGTCCAAAGCCCAAAAGAAGCGCCAACCATTCGCAAACTCACCAATTTCTCATTTCAGCGCTGCCAGCTGCCGCACTAGCGCTCGTAGTGACTGTGTGGCGCAGTTTTTAGCAGACGACAAAACTTATGACCAAAACTCCTATTTAACTGTCCTACCCCTGCTTTATACTCACAGCTGGCACCGCTGCTGCTGCTGCTCGCGTCACCTTCGTGCAAATAGACTGAGAATCGTATAGCGAAGCGCGTTTGTGGTACACGTGGTGGAAGAAGACTGGATTTCATGATGTGGTGGGGAGAACTAGTTTTCATGACAAACGATGAACAGTAGTACTGTCGGATTTTTTATTATGGATACTCGAGTTTAAGCGTTAATTACAAGTGAACCTGTAGGTCTACTTAAAAACTAGTTACATCAAATTTTTGCGCGTTTAATTTTGCGTTGATCTGTATAAGAAACATATGTTTTGAATTTTGATTTAAATTTCTTTTCGCGGTTAGAGTAAAAAAGTCCGTGTTTTTTTGTGTTTTTCAAGAAACCGCTCTCTTTGAAATTATATAAATTAAAAACTCTTGGTCCGATCATAACTAAATTTTTATACAGTATGGGCACAAGTGTTTCCAATACATTACTTAAGTTACAAAATTGTTTTGTGATCCGAAAAAAGTTGATCAGTTTTGTGAAACAACTTTTTCTCGGTACAGGATAGTCGTACAAAGGCAGACTTGGTCTTGTTTTGAAGTTCTTGATCGTGGTTATCAAAATTCACAACTGCTGCAAACATACATTGAGATGCCGATTTTATACAGAGTGATATTCATGCAAGGGTGTGTGTGCGCTGGA
Source organism: Magicicada septendecula (assembly GCA_034769895.1). Taxonomy (NCBI): domain Eukaryota; kingdom Metazoa; phylum Arthropoda; class Insecta; order Hemiptera; family Cicadidae; genus Magicicada; species Magicicada septendecula. The sequence goes on along the minus strand of CM068374.1, from coordinate 392,785,033 downwards.
CCGTGTGTAAGCGGGCCTTCCGGCGGCGAAATCTGGTGCCGTGTTGCCAAGTTCAATCACCCCGGCCGCTTCACTGCAGTTGAACAGTTGCTGCATCACCTTTTCTCATCACGTCCTCTCACGTGACTAAATTTTTTGATGGATACGTTAGACTCTGTACTCTCAGAATTTAATACCCACATTAAAAAGTACAGCATATCATTTGTTGCAGATACCATCTTTCCATTAATGAATATATTACGTTAATTAAATTTCATATAAAATTAATATAAATATTTAAAACATGTACAGATTTATTTGTTGTTCATTTCATTATTTCTTCTTGTAACCCACCACCTAACACATGTTTTAAATATAACTTTTAAAAAATAATGTAAGTTTGTTTCATAATGGACTTCACAGCAGTTCATTAGCCATGTGAAACTAACTTTTTGTGTAATTGCACACATGACGACTTCTGTCAACTTGTCCAAATAGCATTTCTCATCCAGTATTTCATCCACAACGTTAGCACATTGAGAAACACAGGTAACCAAAGTTTCTGATGGATATGTAAACCGTGTTTCTGTGCCCTCAGTGTACTCTCTGAATAGAATACCCAGATGAGAAAGTTTATTTGTGTCATTGGAGCAGAGACCTGCTCTGCAGTCGTCACATGTACTATTGCCTAAAAGTTTTCTGGCAGTAAATCCACTTACATACGCTGTGGACAACCGATTCACATTAAATGAGACGTCAGGCTCTTTGTCACAAGTAACAGAATTGGTGTCAGCAGTGTATGGAGTAAATGCACTCCGTTTATCAGTCAGAATGTCAGAACCAAGGAAAGTTTGAAGATTACTTAAAAGATCTGCATCATCATCCAGGCAGTTAGCATTTTTAAGATTCTGAAATGCAAGCCCGTTGATGATGCAGGTCTTAAGAGCATGTGGCAAACTGTGGCACAGTAGGATTATTATTGGCTCCACAGTTCGCTCGAACAGAACCAAAAACATTCTCCAGTGGATCTTGATTCAGACATCTGACTGATAAAAATCGAATGTCTCCACATTCTTTCCTGACTGACTTCCATAATTGCATTACTGCATTTATGGTTGTCAGCCAGCCTTGCTGTGAAGGTGGCCTAAATGTCCGCCGATCTAGCCTCTGGAATTGCCACGAGTTAATTAAGTGTACAGCCTGCTGCCAAAATGCCGTGTGTTTGCTGGCATCGCTAAGTGGAGACCGAAGACGTTTTCCTGATTTGTTTTTGATGCAGCCATTGAAAGAGTCAAACAGGTTGTCACACTCTTTGATAAATGCTGCAGTTGTCATTGCAGAAGGTTCTACAATTCCTAAAAAATAATAAAGATTAAAAATAGATAAGAAAAAATCCAATAGAATAAATCAAATTATGTCACTACTTATACAGAAATAATTAATTTTGTATCATATTAATTACATATATTTAAGGAACTAAGGTCCATTACCATAATTTTATAAACTCTTTTATGGTCAGTACTAATACACAGCACATGCAATAAATTAGACAGTTTATGCCCTTTAATATTTCATATAAAAGTTCCTGCTTCCATGTACATTACAAAGTTGACTTC